>CM035140.1:24505100-25705100 GCA_020205605.1 Panax ginseng | reverse complement strand
CATTAGGTTTTTCAACCTTAAGCCTTTCTTCATCTTGGACACACATCGAGATTAACTTGCTCATCTTCCACTTTTTCTTTCTGCGTGTTATAATTGATCTTAAATGGATCAAACTTTGCAGGAAGAGAAGTCATAATGAAGTGAATAAGAAAACCCTCAAAATTCGTTATGTTCATACCTTTTAATTTAAAAGCCATGTCGTTCATCATCATAATGTGCTCGCGCACCCCACTATAACCCCATCATACCTGCTAATAAGCATTTTCAAAATAAAGGTACTTGCATGATTTTTAGAAGAACCCTTAAATTGTTACTGGACTGAAGTTAAGTACTCTTTAACATTCTCAAAGTCAGGAATGACTCCTCGAATAACTGTCGTGATAGAGTTTTTCATAATCATAAGGGACATGCAGTTAGATCGCTCCCACTTTCATAAATAACCTAGTAGTTGTAAGTGGAGCAGGATGATCCACTCGTAATGCATAGTCCAAAATCATAGTGCCGAGAATAATTTTCACTTACACTTTTCAAACAGTAAAATTAGTTTCATTAAATATTTCAATTCCAGAGAGATGCCCAGAAATACTAGTTGGAGTTAATGTCGAAACATAATTAAGCTCATAAACATGCTTACAAAAAACTAAAAGAAATCCACAATGTACAACATTAATTAATAATTAATAATTAATCATAATAAAAAACCAACTGTAGGACAATCAGTTAGTTATATAAAATCTATTTACAACACCCAAAAATAGATTTTAATGAGACGTTGGTGCATAATTATCAATCTTTCGTTGGTCCAATTAATAATATGCTAATAACATCCCCATAATATAATGCAAAACACATTTATCCACGCATCACCGTTGGGCAGAAACGAAATAAACATGTTACTTATGCAATAAAATTCCATTTAATAAATTCTAATTCTAATTTTTCCGTTGGGCAAAATTAAAATCTTTATTTATTAAATGTAACATTATGTGACTTTTCTTAATCTTTAATTGTTTCAATTAATAATCCTCCGTTAAATGATTATTAATTTTAACAATAAAAGAGTCAACGATACACGTAAATTTTTTATGATCAAACTTAATTTTCTTTAAACAACATATTAATCAAGTTTGAAAATTAACATTATTTAAAATTTACATGTAACATCTTAAAAGCCCTAATAATACATTACATCATGTTCTAAAATCTTAAAATAAAATATATAATTATGAACATGAATTGATTATAAAATAATCACGTTAATTTTAACATGAATACATGAGGTCATAAAAATATCATAATATTATCTAAACATAATAAATAATAAATTTAACATATATATAAATATACTACAATTATATGTTAACGCATATAAAGGTCTGCAATTTCATGGAAGCACCAAGGTATCATTCCCACTTTTACGTAATTAAAATTAGCAGACATATATGACAAAGTTTTCATAATCATATATATACTATATAAATTAACATTAACCATGTATACCTGAAATCAATTACTATTTCACAGCATTTGGGTAAAGCACAATGATTACCCAACGCATGCATGTCAATATCAATATATATATACATGTTATAGTTTGATCAACCGTCAATATATATATACATGTTATAGTTTGATCAATGAGGCAAGAGGCAAGACAATGTCCATCGCACAAGTATTAAAAACAACAATAATAAATAAATAAATAATCAGGATACATAACCATAACGTAAAATTATGTCTGAACATAATTGAAAATTTAATCCTGAATAAGTTACTTTTCACATAAATGTTTGGCTTGGCAATTTTGTAAAGAGATTATGCAGAATTAAAAAAATTCCTAGTACAATTACGTAATTAAACAATTATCTTAATATTAATTCATATATATATATATGAATGACGCCAGCCGCCAGGGACATGTTCTATTAATATTAACATATATGTATTATATATGTTATCGTACCGATTGCTGCATATATATATTTATATTGATAATGTACAGGAACATTAACATATGCGGTAATCAGAATTCGTATGCTAAATTGGCATATTAACGTTACTTTCGGAAATCTCTTTTCATAAAACATACTGAAAATTTTATATTATACCAATAAAGAGGTTATGCGAAAATAAAATTTCTAGCATAACAACGTAATAATTTATTCTATACAATAGCGTAACCTTTGTTTTGATACCAGATGTTGAATAAATTATACAGGAAAGTGTTATTGCATAGAATAAAATAAAATTAATAATCATAATAATAATTACTTACATGAATTGAGAGAAGACCTCTTGTGTGTATCACGCTTCCGCTGCGCTTAATGGTGAAGGTCTTCAATTGCCTCTCTCAATCTTAGGATGGATAAGTGTGTATAAAATTCTTGAGACGACAATTGGGACCAAACCCTAACTGTTTTATTTATACTATTAGGAATATTATTTATAGGCCACATAATTAATTATCAAACCCATAAATAAAATAATTAAATTAATACAATATATAAACCCAATAATTAAATAAATAATAAAAGCCACATAAAAAAATAAAACATTCCAACACAAGGAATTACAAACAAATCAACTACCACCTAATAATGGGACTAGGAGCTGCCTTGTTTCATAACAAGTTATTGGTCTCAATGGGAATATTTATTTCAACCCTTCAATGGTCAATTAAAGTTGTTAAAAGTGGTTATGTCAATTCTGCCACCCCAACCTATAAACTAGGTGACGTTCTTAATAACTCACAAGTTTCTTTGCGTTTAATGATTAGATGGGGTCGTATGGTACGTAGTATTATCTCATTTGATACAGTTTATTATAGGAGAACGCAGTTTTTATTGTGTTTTTTATATTTTCACATAATTTCTTCGCATATAAAGGTGTGACTCATTACATGCTTGCTAACATGTAAGAGATAAACATATGAGAATATTAAGAATATATGTAGAAATATCGATGGCCGCATATAATAGATATGGAGCTCGGAAAGGAGGAACAAAAAATGGAGTAATTAATAGAACAGGCTAGTAAACAAAATCAAACAAAACTAGTACGAAATTATTTTACTAGTATAATTAATTAGTAGTAAAACATAATGATTGCAATGTTATGAATGTCTTTGATTTTAAGCACATAACATTACATGATGATATAGCATCATAAAAACCATCGCTGAAAACAAAGATGGAAACTCCAAAAGTCCACTATTAAGTTGAGCCGATACTAAAGCCCAATTAATCCAGGCCCATTAACAATTCAACATAAATTTGGTCCACGCCCATTGACAGCAATTGGACCTGCCCCTTCTATAAGTCGCGGGAGGCTCAACTCTGTTAGAATTTTGTCACACCAAGGCAATCGTACTAGTATCTCTCTTTGTCGTTTCGTCTTTGTGTCGTCAACGTTTTTAATTCAGATACTCCATTAATCCTTTTCTTCTTCTTAAACTAAAATTGAAACCCTTGTTCAATCGCGAAACCTCTCTTCTTCCTCTTCCCCAAATCCACACTGTCAGAAAGAGGTACAAAACTACATTGGCATCTTCTTCATTATACAGTCTAAATTCAGTCAATTCGTAGTTAATCCCCCCTCATTATATCTCCTCATTTTCAATTTTCTTTTTGATTTTTTTTAATAAAAAGATTAGGGCTTTTTGTGCGAGAGATCAAATTGGAGTACGGTCCGAAATCCTGATTTAATGGAGGCCGCGGCCAGCGTCGCCTCCTCACGTGGCGTTTCTCTTCCGATGCCTTCTTTACAGTCTTCCCGCAAAGAGTGGCGCGCTGTTTCTGAACATCCTGTTCGAAACTCTGGCGACGAGGTAATCCTTCACTCAACTTGCTTGCATTGTTTCTTTTTTAGATGTTAGGTTACTGTTATCTGTTTATCAATTTATCTTGAGGTTTAAATACCCAGTTTTTGTTATAGGACTTGGAACGATCTAAGTTAGGGCAATTGGATGAGAGATTGACATATGAGGTAATGCATGTTTCTTTAGGTCTAGGGTCCTGCTGAAGTCAAGTTTTTTTTTTTGAAAATGAAGGATGATTTGGTGTTTTTGTTAAGGTGCAGCAACCTGCTGATGTGGACTTCTGCTTGATTACCATTGATGGAAGTTTGGACAATGACATTTTGCAGCAGCGACTTCATACTGTAATGAAACAGAGGGAAGAGTTGCAGCAGATTGAGACTGAGCTTCAGGCACAGCTCATTGCTCAATCGGAGATAATGGGGTTGCAGAATTCTTATGATTCTCAGATCAAGGAGCATGTCAATGCCAATGTCAAGATTCAAGTATGTTTTCTAAATCTAACTGGTCTAATTTTTTATATGGAGTTGTGATTTATATGCCTAATATTTTTGGATTCCTGGCCTGTGAAGGAGCAATTACGGGAAAGGGAACATACTATACATGAATTGGAAAGGAAGATAGAAGAGGGACAAAGAGAGCTACATGCAATTAGATTAGATACCAAAGCGGTATGTTTGATCATTATACTTACATCCATGTGCAAGTTTTATCTCCTCCCCCACCCCACCCCACCTCTCCCCTCCCCTCCCTCCCTCCCTCCCGCCGTCCCGCCGTCCCGCCGTCCCGCCGAGTCATTTGTTAATAATGATTTTCTTCTTATTATTATTGAGCAGGTCAGGGAACAAAACAAAGAACTGGCAACTTTTAGGTATATGTTCACAGGCTCTTCCAGTTTTAGAATTTCCATAGCTTTTTGAAAGTCTGAGACATTTTCAAACTCAAAGTTGATATATTTTTATTTAATTTTAGTCAACAATTATGAATATTATACTCTATCTAAAAAGCACTATTACTTGGATTTATTTTTAATTTAATTGAATCCTATAAATTTTGAGTTTGGAAATATTTCAAATTGACTTTCTAAAAGTCAAAGATGATCTTATATTTTGGAATGGAGGGAGTATTGTTTAGGTCTCTATGCAATGTTTTTTGAATCAGCGTATGCTAGTGCTTTTGACCCTTTTATCAACTGACAATGATTTGTGTGCTGTTATTATATCTACTTGTATGAGGTGGGACTTTCTGCCCCACATCCAGTTTTGAAAATATGGCTCGAAGCAATGCTGCTTATAATCATTAAGTTGGCGTCATCTGTTTAACAAGTTTTTGGAGGTTTGGTGGATGTTATCTAAGTGGGGTTCTATCTGATTGCAGGAGAGAGCGTGACAACTCAGAGGCTGAAAGAGCTCACAATCTTAAACAAATTCATGACTTTCAAGAACATATTCAGGAGAAAGAGCGTCAGTTCATGGAGTTGCAGGAACAGGTCTATCATTGAAACCATTTTTCAATGATTTCTACAATCCTACCTTGGTGGATAAATAGCATATTGAACTTTTCATTGCACATATACTTGATTTATATCCTTGTAAGATTTGCGGGTTCTTAGTCTCTAATATCCTAAGTTTTAGTAGAACAACTTTCATGTAGGAAAAAGGATAACCTAGTTCTGGGATCTTGTCATATGATAGTTTTGCAGGGAAGTACTTGTGTTTCTGGAATCCTATTTATCTGTTGTTAGAATTACTACTTGTGTGCAATATAGCTAGTTAATTGAGATATGAACCAGTACAATTTGCCTAAGATTCAGGGGTCCCTAATCTCGGTATCCTTCTTTCAGCATAGAGTTGCTCAGGAAACTGTAATTTTTAAAGATGACCAATTAAGGGAGGCCCAAGCATGGATCACACGTGTTCAGGAGATGGATGCGTTACAAACAAGTACAAACCAAACATTACAAGCTGAACTGCGAGAGCGTACTGAACAATTTAATCAGCTTTGGATGGGTTGCCAAAGACAGGTTGGTTGGTAAATTACTGAATTTAATACGCATTCCTTTCCATTTGTTCTTAACATGAAATCAATTAATAGAAGCTTTGAGTTCATGCTGCCAAATGTGGTTTTCTTCTGTTTACCAATCATACTCCATCTTTTAGTTTGTGTTATTTTGTATTGATAGTAAGCTTGCTCTAAAGATTATTTATTTATTAATTTGTTAATTATTATTATTGTCAGTTTGCCGAGTTCGTGCATACAATTCAAATGCTCCAGATTGAGCTGGCAGATGCAAGAGAAATAAGTGGATCTTTCTCTGATGAATCACGCGCTTCCCAATCAAATTTGAAAGATGCTTCTCAATTTGGACAGGGCAATGGAGGCCACCTGGATGTTAGTGGAAATGGGAAAAGCGGAAATTCTGAGGGGCTTCCAAATGGGAATGTAGAGAATGTTTCATCTGTTGAGTCCAAAGGGAATTCTTCTGGATTGGTTGGACAGGTCGACTGTGTTCTATTTCTAAATTTGTTTTACGACATAAATTTGTTGAAAAAGACATTTTAATAAAATGCTTATATGATAATTCTTGTCAGCAAATTTTAAGTGATAAATATTATTACAAAGATGAAGGTGCAGTAACTTCTTTTACAACAAAAATTTGTTGTCTAATATTTTTTATTTTTATTTCCCAATATATACTTTCCCCCCTCCACACTTTTCTAATGCGTAGTGTAATTCTCTATTTGTTTTTTTTTTGAAAAATAATAAAATGGTCTAATGTTGGCCTTCCATGTTATGTACTTATTCTTCTGGTCAATTTTAAATGGTTCCATTGTTCATTTTTTTAAACGTTCCCTATGGAAAAAGTTTTGAACTTCGCTTGCAAGTAATTAGATCCCGTATGATTGCTAAGGTCACGAGTTAACTTGAAAATGGAGGTTAAGCAACTAGTAGTACTGTAGTAGGAGGTGTCGCTATCTCTGACGTAGTGAAGTGGGGTAGAAAGACATTTGAATCATCTCTCCATCCTATTTGAAGTAATCACCTTTACTTGGTACTTAGTTTAAGAAATACGAGTACTTGTTGAAGTCTTAAAATTTTCTTATTTTACTCTGCCTATTCCAATTTCCAACTACCTTGCGATAAAAATGCTTTGTTGAATTGAGTATACTATTAGCGATTTAGCGTAGTGCATTGGCTCATGGAATGTGGTTTACTCCATTTTCAGTTTTGTTTTGCAAATCAGATTTACTATATTCTTGTCTTTAGACTCTGTACTATGACTATTTGTATAATTAACCTTTCACATTTTCAAGTTGTAGTCAGTGTTCTAAAAATTCCCGCCTAGGCGCTAGGTCCCCCTGGCGCCTCACCTAGTGCCTCACTTAGGCCCAAGACGACAAAAAAATCCCTCCAGAAAATTAGGCGGGGTCTAGGTGAAGAGTTTTTTTATTTATTTTAATAACTATTCAAACCAGATCTTCATATATTTATTTTTCATATTATTTATCATATTCATAATGTAGGTTGTAGCATATCAAATCACGACAAGAAGTGAACAAGATCAAAGTCAAAATGGATGATTTTATTATAGTTGTAATTTTTTGAACTTGTACAAACTTCAAATTATATAAATAATGATACTTTTGTAATATTTAGTTTAATTCAATATAATTCTTAAATTTATGTTTAGTTTCTTAAGTTTTAATATTGAATTGAATTCTTGAAATTTTATTATTTAATAGCAATCTTGTTTATGAATAAAACTAATACGTTAAAGATATGTTTGAAATTTGAACATTTACATGTTTGTGTTTGAACTTTGACATTGGCAATATGGATATGTGGTTGAACTTTAAGCAATAGGCATTTATTATCTTTATTATAGATTGTTTTGCTTTATATTATTGTTTTGTTTGGATAAATGTAAGATAAAATATTAAAATTGGCTTAAATTAAAAAATCCACCTAGGCCCCCTAGGTGCTAGGCCCCTTACAGCCGTCCGCCTAGCGCCTTTTAGAACATTGGTTGCAGTAAGAAAAACATTACTGATATAGTTGTCTGACTGTGTGCTAATGTGTTGACATTCTTTCGTTTTGTATCACCAGACAAACCATGTTCTTTCTGTTCCTATTGCTCCTCAGTCGTTAGTTGGGATGCCGACCTTCCTCCCCCCTGGGCAAGTGGCTGCTATGCATCCTTTTGTTATGCATCAACAAGGGTTACCCCAATCTGTTCCTTCACATGTTCCTCAGTCTCATGCTGGACATTTTCACTCGGTACCAGCAATATCATCTCTTCAACATTGGCAGAATCAACAGGTACTAGCTATTAAACCATATTGGAATGTTTGAAACATTTTGTGATTTTTATCTCTTTCAATTTTTAGGCTGTATCAGAAGGTTCACAGATGCCAATGCATAACCAATATCCTCCATCTCAAAGTGAACAAACTTTGTTGAGACCAGACAATAATTATGACTATGAAGTGTCTGCAAATGGGCAATCTCTACATCCAGATTATATGGATGAGCATATCAGTCAAGGGCTTCAACCTCATGTTGTGGTTCCATCCTCAAATGAGGGAGCACAGGTTGTGTAACTTGAAAATTGAACTGCTCATAGTTCTTCATTTGTTGTTCTTTTTTCTTCATTCACTCTATTTGATCCGCCAAATATTTCACTCAGGTTCAAGAATCTATTGATAAAAGCTACATGGTGGATCCTCAACCTCTGCAAAACTTGCAACAAATATCTTCCCAATTTCAGGATGCCTTGAAATTGGATTCTCGTGAGCATAATAGTGAGACTGAGGTTTGTGATATTTCTTTCTTCTGGGATTTGATCTGTTGTCTTATGCGGTGGTTGTGGTTCACACTTGGGTATATTTGAGATCAGTAGGTTAGCATGTAAGCAATTGGTAAACCTGCGCAGGAGAAGAATGTTACGTCTCTGGCCAAAGTAGATGCCCAAGGTTCAATGACAGAACAACAACCCAGTTCGGCATCTGAAGCTCCTATTAATATCATAAATTTCAGTGAAAAAACCGCAATGAACAATGCTAGTGTTGCATTACCACCAGAAGCTTTTGTCTCCAATGAGGAAATAACTAAACTTGTAGTTGGAATGAGTTCAGAGATTACTCTCCTTGATAGAGGATCTCTGTTGGGCTGCATTGTTCGCACAATTCCACCTAATGGTAGAATCAGGATTAGTTCAACGGTTAGTGAGAGTAATTTTGCAATGGTACATGTTTATATTTCTTCATTTGTGTTAGCTGATGATATCTTTTATCTGTGTGATGTACAGCTGCCAAACAGGCTTGGTAAAATGCTTGCACCTCTACATTGGCATGATTACAAGAAAAATTATGGAAAACTTGATGATTTTGTTGCCGGTCATCCTGAAGTAATATCTTATACTTTATGCTTAATTGTTATATGTTGATGATACAAATCTTATTTTTGACCAACTAATCTTTATTTTGCAGTTATTTGTAATTGAAGGGGACTATATTCAGCTCAGAGAAGGTGCACAAGAAATTATAGCAGCTACTGCAGCTTTTGCTAAAGTTAAAGCTGCTGCTTCTGCAACATCTGCATACTCGGCACTGTTACCTTCTGTTGCTGTCACTCCCATGGCTCAGTCTCACAGACTGAGGAAGGCCCCATCTATGGATTCCAAATCTGGAAGACCTGACCAGACCTTTTTCAGAGAGCATGCAACCTCCAGAGCTGGAAACAGTACTGATAATCATTCACAGTTCTCGGCAATGCAGACTCAGCATTCTAATGGTGTTACATTTGCTGTTGGCGGAGTAAAAATTTTGAGCAAACCTAAGGACCTTGTGGAGCTTAATAGCCCAGAAACTAGGACCAGTCAATCAGCTATGCACTTGACTACTGGAAATGGAGCTGGTATGGGTAGATCTGATTTAGTCAGCTCTCAAAGCAGGGGTTCAATCCAGGGGAGGGAGAATGCTAATTTCTCTGTGAAACAGCAGGGCAGGTACTGATTCAGCTTCAAAAAAATTGTCTAAATATATACCTTGTTTTTAGGCTTTAGCTGATGTGCTCACCATTTATTTTGCTTAATAAGCTAAATTGTACTTGTGGCAGGTCAACTGGGACTTCATCAAGCTCAAGAAGATAGTAAGTTTATCAAATGTGTCTTGGAATTTGATGCATCTCTTAAAACCGAATTTTCGCGGCTTGGAATTTGGTGATTTTTTAATTGTTATTTTGGCAAACAATGTTCAATTCGTTTGGAAGCTTGGCTATGACAGTTCTCATTTTTAAGGAGTGAATCATCAACTTTTCCATTTTCCTCTTCTACATAATCACATATTTCCTTAGCGGCTGTTTTGTTTTAAACACATGTTGACCTAGTGTTTTCATTCTCATTGTTAATGGCAATGTTTCATTTTTGTCTTGGCAGGATATATAGTTTGGGACAAGATAGATAAAGATCAAATGAATGCACCCAATATCCAGATCAGTTGTGTCGGGGATGATGACAGGAATTAAAGAATTATGTTCTCTCGGGAAGGAATATCTATTAATCTTTTGTATTCTGTAGAAAGTTGAATTGGCATCTTTAGCTGATATATAGGTTTTTATGGGAAGAAATGTTTCTTACTGCATGTTTTGGTACTCAAAAACTGTACAGCCAATTGGCACAGTTATGCACAATTGAATATGTGCATCTGACAGATTTCATTTTACTTTATGGATTTAAATTAAACAACAAATAGCGATTACTCTCAGCTGATGAAACTCTAGATTTCCTTGAAGGCTTGTCTTTCTGTTATTTTATGGGCCCGAATGGTGTATGAAAAAGTTATAATGCAGATCATATGTGTGCCGGATTGTTGGAAAGAATCTTATATGCAGTTCTTATGTATCTGTTTCGAGTCTTTGCTCTTATATGCAGTTGTTAAACTTTACGGATTGCTCAATGAACAGTATGATGTGTTTCAAAGTTGACATACGAAGTTCTACCTCAAGAAGTCGGACATATCTGTTTTGTAATGCTTAATGACTTTGGAAGCTGAACTTTCTTGATGACATAGACTACATATGCTTAATCTTTTCAAGACTTTCAATTCCTTGTCGATGCATGCTTCCTTTGATTCCACGGTTTATGTTTCTACTTATTCTGGTGGTTGTAATTGTTCACAGGGAGATATCAAAGTATGGGGTTCATTTATTCATGTGCCAGAGACGGTACTTTCACTTTTTATTCCTTTCCAAATTAAAATAATATATATATTTATGGATCAAAAATAGGCAAATAGATAGAATGATCAACGGCTGATATTTAATAATTTAAAAAAAGACAACGACGTCCGCTAGATTCTCTAGGGATAAAAAAAAATTTGGACAATTTCTGACCTTGTGGTGACATTAAGTTTACTCATAATTACATATCAAAAAATGAATTTTGATTTCCACTTAAACAGCCTGTTATACCTCCTCAACATTTACACTATTCCGTTGTGCTCCTCCCATCTCAATTTCAGTGATAGCAGTTCCATAAGACTCCCCTCCAATAGAACACTTAAAGAACTCCATCATATTTCTCGTCAGTGTTCCCGTCAGAGAATATGTATTTCACTTGGCAAAACAAGCAATTTCTTGTGATTCAATACACTTGGCAAAACAAGCAATTTCTTGTGATTTAATAGCAATCTTTGAGACAGTAAGTTATGGGACTTGGGTTATAAACAGTCCGCTAGTTATGCTAGCGGAAGTTGTGGAATAAAAATTGTCCACATTTTATTTTATCCCGTCAGCTAGATTAACTAGCGGATGCTATTGCCTTTTTTTAAATATCACCGGTTGATCATTTTATCCAATTTTAGAAATGTTATTTGTTTATTTTTGATCCATAACAAATACATCAAATACATGTTATGGATCATTGTCATATATATATATATTGGAAAAATGTATGTACACAATTTATGTATATACATTATTATATAACGACGTTTTTTTGGGTTATAAAGAATAGCTTCACCCGTCATAGTAGTCCAAAAAAAATACGTCGTCATAGCCCAATATATATATATATATACATATATATATATATATGTATATATATATATATATATATATAGGGTCGGCCCTGAGTTTTGAAGGGCCTAAAACGGATAACAAAAAAATTGGCCTTTTACGAATTGCTATTAAGATAGGCATAAAAAAACGAAGAACTTGAACAAAAGAGCATCAATATGAAAAAAAATACCAAATATAATAACTCTCCTTTTGTTTCTTACTACCAAAAAATTTATCTGACTGTTCAACCACACTAGAACTCTCCTTTTGTTTCTTACTTCCAAAAAATTTATCGAGTGATTCCGCTTGAGATTGAACTAATTCATCCGCTTTTTTCTTTCTTTTTCTTTTTTCAGATCCAGACATATACTTTTTAGGAGCCATGGTGAATTAAAATTTAAAAATCTGCAAAATTCCAACATAATCTCGTGATTATCTATAAATTAATTACCAAATAGGGCCTCCTTTATTAAAGTCTAACACTACTCTCAAACAATTAAAAAAAACCCAAAAGACTGAATTTGATATGAACCCCCAGGTACATAATAATTAAACTTATTTAAACTGTTTTGTACAAATTATAGATTTATATGCTTTAAATATGTAGAATATTACAATAATCATGATATCCCTTAGCCCTATTTATGTTTGTTAATATGAGTAATATTCAATCAAAAGGCACTGAGTCACCGAAGCATTAATTCAACTATAGAGACTTAAAGGACGCCTAGTAACCTCGGATTACCATAAATCTCATAAACAAAACAATTAATTTCAAAATAAAACAATTAATTTCAAAACCCTAAAAATAGAATTAATACCTGAACTTAAATAGTGATGAAGGATTGAAGGAGACGAAGTCCGTTGGAGAAGCTCAATTGATTATTTTCTTTTCAGATTAATTGATTTGTGTGAAGGAGATGAACTATTTGTGTGAAGGAGTCTACGAGTAGGAGACAAACTATTTGTGTGAACTGTGAAGGAGACTATTTGTAATTCAGATGAAGGAGAGTAGGAGACGAACGGTCAGTCACTCAGTCTCACAGATTAATTATTTGCTTTAATATTTAAGTAATAAAACTATAAAAGGAAGATAATATTTAAGGGGCCCTAAAAAATTTTGGGCCTCAAGCCCGAGCACCTTAGTGGTAAGGTTTTTAATGAGGCAGCTTTCAATGCGTATTGCTATACAATAGACATCCAAGGGGGAGTGTTATAAAATTATAGTGGATGTTTAGATTCATAGGATGTCTAGATTCATTCTTATCTTGTAACTCCCATGTTCAATGAGTTATAAAACTCATGACCTTTGAGTTTTATAACCTCCTAGTATTGATGTTAGTACATCTATAAATAATATCATTTTGTAAAGTGAATGGTGAATACAAAATATTATGGAAATACTCTCTTCTCTCTAATCATCTTTGTACTTGATTTTAGTTATCTTTTATAACATTTCATAACACGTTATCAGAACGAGTTGCTCCTAACTTTCATCTTGAAGATAATCATATTTGATTTGAAAGAGAAGGTATATTTATATTATATATATATATATATATATATATATATATATATATATATATATATATATATAAAAAGACTAATATTTTTTTGTGTTCGCATACATTGTTTGATTTCTTTACATGTATATTGTGCTTGTCTATCATTGTGTTCATTTCCTTTATTCACATCTCTACTTATATACTCATATATCTAATTTTCAATGATACAAAACATACCGCAATTTTTATTTTTATTTCAATGGTCAATAACGGACTACTTACCCGCAAGAGATCGAGTAGCTCCTTTTTTGATATTGTGTGCTCGATCTTATGTATCGAAACTCTCCAAATTTGAATCCATTTTTCTCCATTTGAGATAATAGGCTACATAAACTGATTTGGAGTTGTAAGCAAAATTATTCTCATGTGTATCAGTTTATGGGACAAAAAGGTTTAGTAAAAGAACTTGTAGCAAGGTATAATATACAGAAATTAGTTTCAATTAGCATTTTTATTTTATTGTGACAAAAGATAAAATATACCTCACATAATAACAGCTTGTAGTACAATATATATTTAGTCATACAATATAATGATGATGATGAATAACGGAAATGAGAAAACAATATGTGTGTGTTATATTGTATATATATGTATATGTTCATGCACATGTGAATAGTTATATGTGGATAGTTATAATAAACTAAATTTCTAATGATTTTTGATATATTTTTGTATGAAGTTACAATGGCAAATATACTTAGTAGTGTTGGTTTGTTATTTAGTTTTAGTGGACAAATTTAGTTTCTTATTTTACTGCATTTCTATAAATTGTTTCATTACAATTAAATCTGAACATATATAATTATTTAATTTGATGGGAAATATGTTTAGTTATTTAATATTCAAATTTTATAAATTTGAATTTATTTACTCTTGATTTATATCGAAAGCAAGAATTATTTGTAATGGAATCTTGATCTTTGAGATTCATATAAAGGCAAAGAACCTTGGAGATACAATTATAGTTGACAATCATGCATCCTCGCAGGATCATGAAAAAATTAATGATTTTTATTCACTATCATCTCCATGAAAAATTAAAAGTTGAGTACATTACTGACAAAGAAAAGTCTCACTTGTCTTATGAAAATGATTTAAAGGAAAGATTTTAAAAGCTCATTATAATTGGTTGTACACGAAGTTGCAAGATTTTAAAAGTGTTGAGAGTGAAAAACACCGATGAAGACATGTTAGAAAATATTTATTATATTTTCATCCCTCGAATATGCTCCTCAGAGTAGTAGCAATATTGTGAGTGTAAGTTCATAATATATTCCACAAACGATAAAGGAAATTATATTCCTAGAAGTGATATCATTTCTTCTAGTGGTCAGACAATATAATGAGTTTTCTTTGAAAAACCAACAATCTCACACGTGGTTCTATTACATTCCACAAGTGAAATGGAACCTCATTTGATAATCATAAAGGAAATTATGGTTGTAGTTGTGGTACTGGACTTGAAATGAACAATTAATATATAAAAGGGAATGTACCCGTCGCACTCCTAAATATTTGGTAGATTTGTACCAAGACTCCATAAAAGAAAAGGAAATGGAATGATTCTGAAGATCCCATGAATTATTTTGACTTTTCAAATGGAGTGAATATAACTAATTTTGATATCTATGATTTACTTGATAATGTTTATAGAAATGTTCAAACCAATTAATTATTTTTATTTCATTGTATTATGGTATTATAATAAGTATTTTTTATTATATGTTTTATTTATGTTTTAAGTAATAAAGTTAAATTTATTGTTTTGCATATATGAAGTTGTAGTATGGGCGAAGCTCATCAAACTTAATTAAAGGCTCTGTAGAGAAATGATTATTCATCAAACATAAAAGACTCTTGAAGAGTGATTATTCATCAAACTTAATTAAAGTCTCTGGAAGAGCAATTATAATGTTGTCAAAGAACACAAAACTTTGTATTGATGATTCTTTATATTTTTCTGAGACAAGCAGAAATTTGCTCAGTTTTTAAGGATATACGTTATAATAGTTATTATATTGAAATCAATAAATAGTATCGGGCCAGAAGCTCATATTAGAAAAATTATATATTTTTTCTTCTAGGTTATATTATACTAAAATGAGAATAGTTGAAACAAATGTTGTAATACACCAGAAGTGTGTAATACACCAGAAGTGTTCAGATTCAAATATTTTTATGATTTGGTATGATCATTTAGGATCAATAATGATGCATTGAATTATTGAAAACTCCCATGAACATCTCTTAAAGAATCAGAAGATTCCTTTACCTATTGATTATATCAAAGTAAATTAATTACCAAACTATCATATTTAATTATTGTTATTTAGTGTTCATCTTTCTAAGAAAGAATTCAGAGTGATATTTTTAAGGTATATTTTGAGGATTGTTATTTTAATAGTCTTCCCACCATTAGGGGGAGAAAAGTCGTTGCCTGAAGCACGACGTGAGATCGTTGCTTGAAGCACGATGGGAGATTAATTGAAATGTTTCAACGTTATTTAATCCTGATTCTCATACAAATCAATATGAACTAGAAGTTCAGAAGATTATTCATTTGCAATGAATTGCAAATTAATTACCAGAATTATTCACCGATAATAAAAAAAATAGTGATATCTCACATTCTAGTTGTTAATACCCTAGCAAGGATTGATGTCCCTATAGGACAATCAATTAATGCAGCAGCAAATTGAATCAAAGTCACACCTGAAACATAGAATTTCCCAGAAGAAGAAAGTACACAAGAAAAACAAGTTGCGACTTATAAAGAGGCTATACCCATGAAATGTATTTACAAAATTTATCAATCTATTCAAAATTTATGAACAAAAATCTCCTGTAAATAAAACTCTTGAAGAGTTATTCCCTGAAGAGGATGAGTTATCCCCTGAAGAGGATCAGGTACCTGAAAATAACGAGATCTCGATACATTATATATATATATATATACAGGAGACCTATATATTGGATAGAAATAAAATCGTTGTTGACAATATATTTTCATATAAAGTTGCTATGGATATTACCAGAAGTAATGATCATATATATGAACCACAAATCGTTGATGAATGTAGAAATATTTGGCCAATGTAGAAAGAGACGATTCAAGCATAATTAAATTCACTAAGTAAATATGAAATTTTTGGACCTGTAGTCCGAACACCTAAAGGTGTAATGCTTGTTGAATACAAATGAGTATTTGTATGAAATAAGAAAAATAAAATTATATGGTACAAAGCGTAACTTGTAGAACAAGGTTTTTTCGCAGAGACATGGTATTAATTATGAAGAAACATGTGCTCCTGTAATGAACACTGTGACACCCCCAAAATAAGTATACATCACCCATTCTAAGTTGTCAATACACGGTACAGAAATAACTACAACTTTATTATTACAACAGTAAAACTGTGAGTTTAAATACAGATATTGCCATCTAAACAATATCCACATACAAATAAATCCTCATCATAATAATTGATACATTATTTTACAAAAATGGTGAGGACTACTAAACAACTCTCTAAAACCATCATTCCATACCCCACTAAAACTACTCGCTACATTCTCGCCTCTGAGAAGAAAAATGGAACAAAAAGGAAAAGGTGAGCTCAACTAGCCCAATAAAGAATATTATGACAAAGATAATACGAAACAAATTATCGTTAGTCTTCAACAGAAAAATTTAATAGAATACAATAGACAACAAGTTTTAAATCAATACTGCAATGAAAATATTAATTCATAGAGGAGTTACGTGAGAGATGAAATCTACTAATATCTATGAATTTAATGATCCATCATGATATTTTTATCCTCAGAACATCAATCAATGCACCTCTTGAATCATATATTCATCCTTGCACTACTGAGCGAAGGACATTCACCATTAGTCATGTTCATCTAAACACTGCTTCATCTTTGCACTACTACAAGCCAAAGATATTCATCGAAATCATTCATCTTTGCACTACAGCCCAAAGATATTCATCGAAATCATTCATCTTTGCACTACTTCTACAGGCCAAAGATATTCAATAATATCATCATTTAAGATCGAGGATGATGAAAATATATATATATTTTAAAAGAAACGAATCCAAATAAACAAAATGACAAGGATTAAGGATTCAGTACTTCGTTTTATCCATCGCCCAAAAATACCTCAAAAATAATCATAGTGGTGTAAAATTCAAGAATGATCAAAACATGGATACAATCAAAGCTAGTATCCACAATAGATATTTTGGACGAAAAGAAAAATTTTCATTTTTCGATGAATAGTGCGTCTTAGTATTCGTGAATAAGATCAGATATCGTGAATAGTCACGTATATCGTGAATAGTAACTCAAACACCAAAAGTTCCAAATTTGATAAAAACTTGGACCAATATTTGACATAATGATATTGAAGAAATAATATCATTACGAAAAAAAATAATATCCCTTACCTCGAAAGATCGATCATTTCTTAATTTGGAATCTTTGGATATAGGCATAAACTTGAACTTTCACCGTATAGCAATACTCAAAGTATACTCAAAATACTCACAAGAATACGCTCGATAATATAGAGAGAAAACTTGATTTAAAGTGTGATTTTTAATTCTAACCTAAGCACCCTATTTATAGGAAAATGCTTAGAACACCAAAAGCGTAAAATTTAATAAATTAATATTATATTTTTCTAAATATCTCTACGCACACTACCATCTGAATTCAGCCTCCTAACCACATGTTAAATGAGTTTCAAAAATGAAAAAAACGTTTTGTAATTAAAAATATTTTAAACTTTCAAAAATCAATTATTTGAACTACTAACTTCAATAATTCATAATAAATAGCCCTTTATCGAAAAATTGAATCTTGCGAGTTTTATAGGAAATTCAATTCTCTACAACTTTGCGGAAGAAAGTTTTTCCAAATTTCAAATAGAAATTAACCGAAATCTACAAACGGGCGATTTTAGATGCTCTAATCAAATTTCAGTCAATAAATGGGGTCCACCGACATGTTTAACATGTTTTAAATATTTATTGCAACAAAAATACTCTTCCTCCTCGTATACTCATATATCCCACATTCATTGTAAAAATATCACCATTATTATATTATTAAAATATAATAATATATATATTCAAATGAATTATTTTATCAGAAAAAGATAAAATTTTAATTTTCAACAATTGTCACATTAAAAATTTTCTCCATCTATATCCACATAAAATCAATATTTTCCTCATCATATGAATCAATAATTAATTATTCACAAATAATATTACGAAATCACAATATTGACAACTGTGCGCTTCCTCAGAGCAGGGGCTTTCCAATAAGAATTTCTCCTTCTTCATGCCAGAATTAGGTGACCAAACCTCTCCTTAGGCAATTTTTCTAGACATTGCCAATAATGTTATCTAATAATATTATTCAGATAATATGAATTATTGCTTCGATAATGAAAAATCTTGTGTAATGACAATTATTGAAACAACAAGAAGATAAAAATATCAACGCAACAATTATTGAACCAATAAAATAAAATACCGAATAATAATTACTATAACCATTATTGAGTAGTGCCTTCTTACGTAAGAGTCAATAATTAGTGCAATACTGTGTGTCTTCTTGTGCAACAACGATATTCTTGTGTTTTAACCACCGAATTATTCTAATAACGATTATGTGAATAACTACGTAGATTATTTTTAAACAACTTATATTTGTCGTTTTCTTCCTCCAATCGCTTTCACATGGGGCCCACATATGGTCGCTACCGTCGCATTTAATATTCCCCACAAAGTCTGAATATTCCACCACTCAAACGAATATTCCCAAACAACAATGAAATATTTTATAACCACTTCTTTATTTTGAAATATTTGCAATTTTACCCATAACTATCCACATTAATCACATCAACCCTTACTATTTCAAAATAATAATTAGAGAAAATTAAATTTCATTTATTAATTATTTGGGGTCTTACAGACACAATTACATTCAGATTTTTAATTAGCTTGATAGAAAGATAAAATCCCTGAAGGATATAAAATGCCTGAAGCATATAATTCTACATCTCGAAATATGTATTCTATTAAGCTACAAAGATCTTTATATAGGTTAAAGCAATCCAGATGCATATTGTGGTATAATCGCCTAAGTGGATATCTTTTGAAAGAAGGATTTGAGAATAATCCAATTTGTGTATGTATTTTTATCAAAAGATCATAATCTGGATTTGTTATTATTATTGTATTTATTGATGAAAGATCTTGCTCCAGAAGAGTCGACAAAAATAACTAATTTAAGATGAAAGATATTGATAAGCCAAATTTTTGTCTTGGCCTACAAATTGAACTATGAAATTCTTGTTCATCAATCAACATACACAGAAAAAGTCTTGAAATAACTTTATATGGATAATGTTAATCCTTTGAGTACTCCAATAATGGGTTGGTCACTTGATATCAAGAAATATCTGCTTTGCCACAAGAAAATAATTAAGAAACTCTTGGTCCGAAGTACCATATATTAGGTCCTCAAGTACCATATCGTAATCTGATTGATATTTTGATGTATCTTGCAAATTTCACAAGACTTGATATAGCATTTGCAGCTAACATACTAACAATGTATATAGTTATGCACCAACTCAAGATATTGTAATGAAATTAAACATATTTTACGTTATCTTTGTGAGACTATTGATTTGGGATTATTTAATCCAAATGGTGATAGAACCAAGCATATTGCACCAAAATTATTTTATACACATGAGCCCCAGAAGAATGGCAATATTGATCATGTGATAATTTGGTTGATATATTCATTAAGTCATTACCAACTATGATTTTGAAGAAGATGGTGCACAATATTGGCATACTTCGACTTAATGATATTTTTACCACAAAAAATGGAAATTCTATGTACTTATGAAGAGGAGTAAAAAAGATATGTGCTGATTGTACTCTTTTTTCTTCGTTAAAGTTTTTTCCAACTGGGTTTTCCTTTGCAAGGTTTTAATGAGGCAATCCCAAGGCACTAGAAGTTATACAAGAATATTGTACTCTTTTCCTTAGCCAAAATTTTTTCTCACTGAATTTTTATTTGGTAAGGTTTTTAACGAGGCATATTCTTAGAAAATTGCTACAAAAGAACTCCATCCATTCTGTATGAAGACAATGTTGCATGTATAGCTCAATTAAAGGGAGGATACATCAAAGATAATCTAGCAGACCAACTGCAACGTTTGAAGGATTGCGTCGCAATATTGGAATGCGACAGCTGAAGAACTTAAGTATACATTCATGAGGGGGAGTTAATGCGCGCTGCACTCTTTTTTTCTTAACCAAAGTTTTTTCCCATTGGGTTTTTCCTGGTAAGGTTTTTATTGAGGCAGCTTTCAATGCGTATTGCTATACAATAGACATCTAAGGGGGAGTGTTATAAAATTATAGTGGATGTCTAGATTCATAGGATGTCTAGATTCATTCTTATCTTGTAACTCACATGTTCAATGAGTTATAAAACTCATGACCTTTGAGTTTTATAACCTCCTAATATTGATGTTAGTACATGTATAAATAATATCATTTTGTAAAGTGAATAGTGAATACAAAATATTATGGAAATACTCTCTTCTCTCTAATCATCTTTGTACTTGATTTTAGTTATCTTTTATAACATTTCATAACACTTTATACCATTTTGTCTTCAACTTCATTAATTTTCTATTCTCTAATAGCATTGAAGTAGCTACATTTTCTCTTCATTAAAATCACAAGCAAGTGAAAAGAAGAGAGTTGCTTTCTTTCTTTTTCTCTCTATTTTAAAACTCCTTAGCATAGTGTAAATGACTTAATGACGACTCTTCCAGCTGAAAAATGAACACATGAATACATGATCTGAATAGATACGGAATATCAGATAATTAAGGTGGTGTTTATTTGTGTTTGAATGCCTCTTAATTCATCTTATATTTGATTTGATCTATGGCAAAACTTGTTTGGTAATTATTATTTTTTGCCTCTTAATCTTTAAGACAAAAACTCAAATCTTAACTATGAAGATCTGTCTCATAATAGTTTATTTAAAATTTATTGACAAAAATAACCTCAATAAATATTGTACTCCTTCAATTTGTTCAAATAAAATTTTTAAATAACTTCGAGAGTTAAAATAATAAAATAATGTCATTTAGATGTTTTACACTTTTAGTTATCAAACAGTTTTTGATGTTAACCATTCACATCTTAATTACTCAGTATAGTATATTGAGAGTATTTGGAGACCGAAAGATTCTCACCAGTGCTGCTCATTTCGGCACTAGTACCCATTGATGAAGAGCTAAAAAAGATTACTCATGTTTACTCACACGTATTAAGACTATTAGAGATCCAACATTACTACAAAAACCATAGTGAGCCTGCAATCTCTGTGTCATCTGGAACTTATGATTCTCTATTACTATTGCCACGTCCGGAAGCTGATTTTCCTTGTCCATCAGCAAAAGCAGCCTCAAATACATCCTGCCTATTCCCTCGGCCATCCATCAAACTGCCAGCAGCGCCTAGTCCATGTTGCAGGGCATGCATTCCATTGTTTGCACCAGGTCTCAGACCTATTTGACCATGGATTTGTTGCTGCTGTTGGAAATGGAGTAGCTGTTGTTGCTGATCATGGGACCTGAGGTCATTAAGCTGGAATGGCAACTTTGGAACGCCGCCGCCACCACCACCACCTTGTTGCTGCTGAGGCGTTACACCTTGAGGTTGCAGCATGTAGTTTGCTTGTTGGGCAACAGAGTTTGGCGACACCTGCAATAATATTAGACTTGACTAAGCAGATGTAATCTTATAAGAGGCTTTGAACTGCATTAATAAGCTAACCACCTGTGAAGGGCCAGACGGTGGAGGTTGGGTATCTGCAATTGCAGCTAAGTACATCAAATTCTTCTGAAGCAGTGCTTGCAACCTAAATCATTTAACTGTTATATGAGTGGCCAAACTATGTTCCCTTGAATGGAAACATGAAAATGAAGGTAATATACTAATACGCGCACACACTGAGAAAATGAGACGGACAGAGGAACGTAAAATCAAAGGAAAACCATTACCCTGCAATGGAGATTTCCTTGTGTCTCTCTCCCTAAACAAAAAAAAAAGCTAAATGGAAGAGTTGTAAACAAATGTATAAACCAATATACATCATCAATCTTCCGAACATCCACAAATTCTCATTTGAGAATAAAATTTAATAATGTTCTGAATAGAATGACAACTAATAAGATCAAATAAAATTGGTAACTTTAACCAGAAAGCAATCTTTTTCTTCCTGAACTTTGCACAATTTGTTTCAAATACATTATTTTGCAATGACCTTCTTTAGCATGAATAACATTGATATACTTATACTCAATTCGCCCCAACAGTGAGAGTCCAATTTTTATTTTTTTGGTACATCCCAAAAATGAGACTCCACAATCAAAGTACAAAACTCAAATCATATTCAAGTAAGTTTTGATCTTGGTCTTTGATCATTGTAAAGTCAAACTTTCCTTTTACTTCAATATAGTTTAAAAAACTAGACTCTCATTTTTGGACTGAAGGAGTACTAATGTTATTTATCATTAAGAAGCTTCATTGCAAGGGTGCCCATATGTTCTACAAGATTGGTATCTTATCTTTTATAATTAATTAACTCCCATGCTCTCATTAAAAGAGTCCTATGGCTTTCAACATTATATGCTATACTACTTTTAATTCTTCTACATTGTTGTTGAAATACTAATTATCAATCTTGACCTGTTAACATGAACTACCACTAGAGTATCATTGGTCTTGATTCTTGATGAATTTCCCATCTTTATAATGAGCCACTCTTAAAATTTAAACCGCTGATTCTTCAGGAAGCCTATGAATTTTGATTGCATAATATTATCTAACCTATCTATTTAATGGGTTAAGCACTTTCTTATTAACTAGATTTAAATTGATTTTTTTTTGATATTTCCTGAAATGGACCAGACACAGACTTGCTCAGTCCCATCGAGCCAATAAAAAGGGAAAACAACTAAAACTAAATATAAGTTGGCAAATCGAATCTTTGTTTTTATGACAAATCTTGATACTAAAAGTCAATAACTACTACCAATGGCTGAAAACTTATTAGTCACAGTCCCCATAAAAAAGTAGTTTTTCCAGCTTTCTTTACTTGCGTATAATTTTGTGAGTATTACCTGACCCATACAGACAGCAGAGAGAAAATCATCACAAGTCTCAACTTAGCTTGCAAAATTTTTATATTGGTCTTCGTATTAGAGTTAGGATAATAATACCTCATAACCCTGAAAATGGAAGCTAAGAAAATTTTAAACAAATTATGCAGTAAGATGTTGGCATATTAAGAGAAACTACTATTGGTTCTCACTAGTCTGATGGAGGCAGGCTTGGGGATATACACTAAGGTTGATGCTTTAGTTCAGCTGATGAATCATTTAGCTAAATCTTTGAGGCGTGATTGAGAGAGAAATAACGAGTCATCAAAAATGGATAGGAACATGTAGGTTTCCATGAACAATAATTGCTAGGACAGGTGAGTGATTCAGGTCTCAGATAACTGTTACAGTTATAGACTACATTAGATATGATCACGACAATGCTAATAAACTCATAAAGTTGACCGATTCAAATCTAAACTTTTGCAATGTAGTTAGCCAAACCCAAATTATCTCATAGCTTAAAGGTTAAACATTAATTCGGACTACGAAAGCAGAGATCTGATGCTGCTAAAAGTAATTTGGTATCCTTTCCCATGGACCCTTGAATTCAGAAAAACTCAGCAAATGCTTTACCACACAAGATCATAACTCATAAGTTTGTTACACAAAATCTTATCTCAGCTACAAAAAACTCACAACAATGGCAACCTAGCTGATAGGTAGATTACAAAATTGTTAATGATTGCACAGTCAAAAAAATTAATATGTTCGTTGCTGGAAACTTACTGGCCACAATCTGCAAGTTTTCCAAGATTTTGATTTTCCAGTATTGCCAGAATCAAATTTCTGTTCTCATCCAAATACTGCACCAAGCATAAGACACCAATGCAATGATGAACATAAAGGTATCAAGCCTAAATCAGAAAATAATCTAAATTTTAATTAAAGCTATATCTGAGGTTAAACGGGGTCCAATCTAAAAATTAAAAACTTGAGTCTTTTGGGGAAATTAAGCTAGTTGAAACTTCAAACTTATTGTTTATATGGTTCCAACTACAAGTCTACAACGAGCAGGAATACCCATAAATTGCAATGTAAGACAGCTTTTTAGTAATGACTTAGTTTAGAATATCCATGACCAATCACTAGTTCATCAATAGAAGTTATGGCACGGAAAATAAAAGCATTGAATCAGTTCGGAGTCTTTAAACTCATTAAAAATAATCGTCCTATGCGTATACAACAGGTTGTTCAATAAAATCCAGCACTAGTTCTTGCACTTAAGATGCTTTGGGAAATTAGATTCCTCATTTTGAAACTGGTGGTAGAGAAAATTGGACTTTTAACTCCAATTCCAAGTTCATGGTATGGATTCAACACAACCAAGTAGCACATTAAAACAATGAATGTGGGCGCTCAGTCTATGAATGAATGTTTAAACCTGAATCAGACAAGTTATGCTCTACGCGTAAGTCCACATATTTCAGATATGAAAATTTCCTATTAAAAATAAACATACATATAGGAATTTCATGAAAACGAGCCATAACAAGTTCAACCCATTTTCAGCTCTTAGTAACATAGTTTATACATTTATAACATATCCATACATGTAAGAATATACCTTTTGAATCTGCTCGGTGGTGAGGGAGTTACGAAGGAATGGAGGTGGAGGACCGGATTTCAAAGACGGCAGTGGCGGTTGTTGTTGCATTTTTCTTAATCCGATGTTTCGATTCTACTTGTGTTTTTTTATTAGAAGAAAGTTTAAACCCCCTGAGGGAACCTTAAACCCTATCCTTCTCCTTCCTTTTAGAAAAATAGATTGAAAAATGATGAGAGAGAATAGTCCTGCTCGTAAAGTTAATTAATTATACATGGTTATGATGAATTTTGGGTATGGAATGATGAATTTTTTTAGTGGTTTAGATATATATTGATGATTGTAAGTTTTGCAGACAAATTTAGAATTTTTTGGATATCTATCTTTAAAAGAAACTCTGTCGAAATTTCTTGAAATTAGTACTGACTATCTGGACGCTTTGGTGGTTGAATATGTATTGATGATTGAGTATGTATGTCTTTAGATAATGTAATATTTTTTGAATTTTAATTTAATTTTTCGTTATGCCGTGCCTTTAGACACGAATTATCGCTACTATAGACATATAGTACAGGATACAAGGTGAAATAATAAATAAAGTGTTCCATTAATAAACTAAACGGCCCCGTTTAATGTGTTTTCGTCCAGAAAAAGAAAGTTGGTCTTTTTACCCAAAACAGAAGGCAGATTTGTGAGACACAGAGAGAGAGAGAGATGGGTTACGTTGTAAAAGTAAAGATGGTGTCTTTCTTGGCAGGAGCATCAATGGCATCGTTTTTGGGACTTTATCTCCTTCACAAGGATTTCAAGGTTGCTCACGACTCCATTTCTCAACAGGTATTGTATTCTCTCATCCTCTACCAAATAAAATTAAATTAAATGTTTAACCATCCTCTATTTCTTTTGGGTCTGATAATTGAAAGTTAAATTTGCCTTACTAGATATGTAAAGTTGATCGATTCACTTTCACTTGGAATACCCATTTTGTTTTATGGATTCTGAAAATCAACAAGTTAGTTGTAGTTTAAATGTTGGGAAAGATTGGTCATTGTTCATAATTAAATATAGGGTTAAGTTTAGATGACCACCTAGGTTTGGGCGGTTTCCCACTTAACCACCTGTAGTCAGTGAAGCTACATTTAAACTCCCGACCTTTTGAGTTAAAGTGAAAAAGTGCTTTCCGTCTTATCTCCGTTATTTTATTTGGCTAAAGACTTAATTACCCTTCATATATATATATATATTGAAAATGACAGTTGAGAACCATGTTTAGCAAAGCTTCTCTCCATCTCCTGCAAGTACCAGAGGCAATTACCACATCTCGAGCAGCTCCAAGATGGGATAGTATGTTGCCAATTACTTCAACAGGTAGGAACTCCATAACGAAGAAAAGACCCACCGATACTGTAAACCAGTCCCCAAGAAACAAAAATAAAAAAATTGAACTCCACTAAGATCCCAACAATAAGATTATAAGTTTGAATCGATATCACAAATTTAATCCAAAAGATTCGATCTTTATTATTGCATCAACAAAAGGTACTCTGCAAATAAACCACGCCCACTAAACTTGGATTTCTTGATTTCCATCGCACCAATGTACTCTGCTAGTTCTGTCTTTGACAAAGACTCCATTTTCTTGCACTTCTGTAAGAACCCGTGAAGGGTTTCAAAGTTCACATTGGCATGCGGATCAAGAATTGCAGGCTTGGAGCACTGCAAAGCCATACTATACCTGTTGAGATTAAGCAAGATCTTACCTTTACAGAGCAGAGTCTTGAAATGGGTATCCTCGATTTTCAGGGCTTCGTCACAATCTTTAAGAGCTTGGGCAAAATCCCTCATCCGAAACCGAACCAACCCCATTTTCCTCCTCCTCCTCTTCCTCCAATCAACCCCTAAATTAATCAGCTCACTACACCCCATTTTCCTCTTCTTCCTCTTCCTCTTCCTCTTCCTCTTCCTCCACTCCCCACCTCCCTCTCCTTCTTCAACCTCCGTCTTCACCACCACGGATTTCACCGTCAAATCATCGAAAATAGACGGCTTTTGGGGCGAATACCGATTCCGGCGACGGGAGTAAACGTGGGTTAGCCGATATTGAGCGGATAGAGAAGAATTTTTAGGGTTTTAACGGGTGAATTTGAGGGAGATCAGATTACCCCAAAATAATCTGTTTCCCGCCGTGTGCAAAACCGAGATTGGGGAAAAGATTGGCCGGTGTATATGAGAGAGAGAGAAATGACGGATCTGGAGGAAGAAGAAAGGGGAAGCCTTTATCGGCGAAGGAGGTGGTGCGGTCGTAGACGCAAATGGGAAAGCCTTTATCGGCTAAGGAGGACGAGGGTGAGTCACTTTAATAACTTTGTTAATAACAAAGAGGAAGAAGAAAGGCTATTTTAGACATTTACCAGTTGTTTTTTACTGTTAGAGCTCCTTCTCACGCGCATTTGGCGTCTGACATACACGCACAGTTAAGTTGGATGGAAAAGGTGACTTTTTCACTTTAACTCAAAAGGTCGGGAGTTTAAATGTAGCTTTACTGACTACAGGTGGTTAAGTGAGAAACCGCCCAAACCCCAAGTGGTCATCTGAACTTAACCCTTAAATATAAGAAATTGTCAGATTGAGATATATGTGAAGAGCATTACTAATATTAATTTTGTAACATATGATTACTTTCTTTTTTATACAAAATGTACGGGATTCTGAACCAGCAGTTAATGGATTCAGTCTAATAGATTTTTGGTATAACAAAGACTTCAGGATTCACATAATTTCTTACTATATTGTTTTCCTTAAGATGCTTTTAATTGCTAGAAACAGTGATGGTGTAGATTAATCTAGAAACCAAATGGATTTATTTCATCTTACAACTAGTTTACATTAATCTCTTACCATTTGGGTCTCAGTTCTATAATGATATTACATGATCTTCAACATTTCCTTTTAGTTGCCAATTGCCTAGTCATTTATTTCCTAGGCTCAGTTAATCAAAACGTGATTATGATAATTGACAAAGTGCGAAACTTACTTTCTTGTTTGATAACTATTCCCTGTTATGTTTGGAATTTTTAGAATTTGGATGAAGTGGGGTTCAAACACAACATCATTTGTGTTGAGGATGGCTCTTTTGGGCGAAAGCAGTCCTAACATACTAATTAATCAGAACTTGATTGTTTTCTTAACAAATCTAAGGTAAACTATACGAGTGAGGGAAAACATACGTGCCTAAATGCTAGAAGATACTTTTAAGTATAGTTGCCATAATTGGCCACCAGTTTTGTCGCTTGTTTCGTCATGCTAATAATAAAGATCATTTTTTATACCCAATAAATAATCCTGCTTTTGTAAGCCAATTCAATCATCGTGAGAAACTATACAATTATTTCTCAGGTGTTTCAATTCTTGCATAAAATCAAGATCTGCGTGCTCCATCATATACATATACTGAGTTGGTAGTCTATCTGATCACTAAATTTCACATTTTTGGTCTTCCAGATGAAAGGTCTGCACGAGACTCTTGACGGGCGCATTTCTACTATGGAAAAGTTGAGGTACAACGAAGCTTCAAAACACGTGGAAGCAACAGAATCTGCCTATTGAGGTTTGATATTGCGGCTTCTTCTCTCAAGTGTGTTCTTGAATTATTATTTTTTCCTTTCCCAATAATTACACCCATGCTGTTTTGTATGATACATATGTACAAGTTTGTTTCACCATCTTGCTTAAAATTCTTCCTGGATGGAAGCAATATTGAAAACTATTTAGGAGGACTATGATGAGGACATTATCTTAATGAAATAATACATCGACTTCTTTGCCACAGTTTACAGAAATAAAATCATTCCTTTGTCTGTATGTTAAAGCTTTGTACTGCTGAGATCTTTTAAGCATGAGCATTTGCGGGAGGGAGGGAGGGAGGGGGGTAAACATTTAGTTGTACAATTTGGGCCAGTAGTTTGAGGCTTTATATTGATGGATTTGATTCGATTCGATTCGGACTTCGAATTTGACTCGAGATTTATTCCGGACTCGGGATTTGTCCCGGGTTGTTTCATCGCGTGGATTTTTTATCCAATTTGAGATACGTCTAATTCATCAAAAAACTTTGCCAACTTTTATCTAAAACTCAAATTATTTGGTTCGAACTTTAAATTGATAAATAGTCCTTGAATTTAGACAATTTCTGAACTTATTTATGTTATTGAAGTAATTAATTATTACTTCTTCCGTTCAAAAGAAAAAAGATTTGTATTTGTAAAAATTAATTCCCAAAAAAGACTTCACATAATCGTATAAAAATGACATTGTGTACTCATATTTATTATTATTATAATTTTAAAACTATACTACTACGTTACTCGCAACATATTATTTTCAGAGATATATAAAATAAAAACCTATTCTAAATAAGACTCTTTTTTGAACACATTACTAATTTAATGAAATCAAATAATATTGGAAGTTACTTTACCAATCACAGTGATCAAAAGAAAACAGTAAATAAAATATATACTACTAGAAATGAATCCAAACATGGTCCTACTCCTACATTTGGGTCGGAAACAAATAGCCTTTCCCGCCAGCCCAATTGAACTATTCTTAAAGGCCTGATTTAAAAAAGTCAAATCTACATCTTTCTTCAAAGTCTTACAGTAAGTTGACTAATACCTTTCTGTCCTCCTCCTGCTGTCGGTTGGATATGAGGGAGGAACGTTGAGTTTTCTCTCTACCTCTCATATACTACTACTTCTTCTTCTTCTTCTTCTTCTTCTTCTTTAATTGTATTTTTTCTTAACCCTTGTTCTCGATTTTCCCTCTCCTCCAGAAAATGGCAATTCCACGATTCTTTCTCGTCATCTTCTTCTTCTTCACAACCACCTTTGCCGAAATCCGCCTCACCGAGATCCGATCCGACAACCGACTGACCATCCCCTTCGAAGAATTCGGCTTCACTCACTCCGGACGCCTCGATCTCAACGTCTCCCGCATCTCCCTTTCAAACCCTAACAGTCCACAAAACCCTAAACCCGACCTCTCTCAGGTCGGCTTCTTCCTCTCGACCCGCGAATCCTGGCTCCATGTTCTCGAACAGCTCCAAGAAGGCGAAATCCAATGTGCCCTCAATTCCAATCTCATCAAACCTGTTTTCAAATTCCATCAACTCGAACACTCCAGCAATCGGTTCGATATCACAGTCCAAGTCAATGACGCAAATCAATTCACTCTCGTTTTTGCTAATTGCGCCCCAAATCTCAAGGTTTCAATGAATGTGCTCTCAGCTATGTACAACATCAACACCAAAACGGGTAAGCGGGTTTACTTGTCGGCCGGTAAAACTTCTCTGCCGTCCCTTTATTTCTTGTTCTTCTTGGTATACGTGTTACTTACAGGTTTATGGATTTATACCCTTTATAATAAGAGATTGTCAGTTTTTCGCATTCATTTCTTTATGATGGCCGTGGTTATTTTGAAAGCATTGAATCTTGTATGTGAGGCCGAGGATAAATCTTTCATAAAGAAAACTGGTACTGCTCATGGCTGGGATGTTTTGTTCTATATTTTTAGCTTCTTGAAGGGAATTACTTTGTTCACTTTGATTGTGTTGATTGGGACTGGTTGGTCATTTATTAAACCGTATTTGCAAGGTAAAGAAAAGAAGGTTTTGATGATTGTGATACCTTTGCAAGTTGTGGCCAATGTGGCCCAAATTGTGATTGATGAGACAGGGCCATTTGGGGAAGACTCATATAGGTGGAAGCAAGTGTTCTTGCTTGTTGATATAGTTTGTTGTTGTGCGGTGTTGTTCCCCATTGTGTGGTCTATTAAGAATTTGAGGGAAGCCGCCAGGACTGATGGGAAGGCTGTGGTGAACTTGATGAAGTTGACGTTGTTCAGGCAGTATTACATTGTTGTTATATGTTATCTCTACTTCACAAGGGTTGTGGTTTACGCTTTGGAGACTATTACTTCGTATCGTTATGAGTGGACTAGTGTCGTAGCTGCTGAATTGGCTACACTTGCGTTCTATGTTTTCACGGGGTATAATTTCAGGCCTAAGGCTCACAATCCATATTTTGCAATTGATGACAAAGAAGAGGAAGCTGCGGCCGAGGCACTCAAGCTTGAAGATGAATTCGAACTGTGATTCCTTATTTGGTGCTTGAAGATATGATTAGCTGTGCTAGCAAGGTTGGAGTTCAGATACTATTCTTTATGTGTTTGATGTTTCAGTTAACGATGCCTGAACTTCTTGCTCATCTTATATACAGTACAATTCCTTTTAGTGTGCAGTTTACTTTCTTTATGTGTTGTGTCAGAATTAGATAAGGATATTATATTAATGGTCATCAGATTAGCCAATAAAAGAAATTATGACAACCTTTATTGCTTTACTTCTTGGTATTTACTTGTTTGTCTCTGACAATCTTCATAACTGCGGTAACCTCTTGGGTGGGATATATGGCAGAGCCTCGGAGAATGAATCTCATGGTCACTGTTTACAACCCCTATTCTTGGGGACAAACTTGGTTTTTAAAAAAAAAGTTTGTAACTGTCGTCCATTTCTTATTCCATTTTTATCATCAGTGTCAGTGCTACTCTTGTTAATTGAAGAGTGTTAAAACATTATTGATTATACAAGGGCAACTATTTGTCTTTTTCGTTCTTAATTGGCAGTATTTAAGTAGCCAGACTAAGTTTATTGTACAAACTTGAACAAAATGCCATCTTGAGAAGGTTCACTGAAGTTGGACAGGATAATGTATTTTTATTTATTTAACATGTCAAGAACTTGAATAGAAGCCATCTTTACTTGGTTTTATTTGAGGTCAATCGAATTGGAAGCAAGGATTCTAATTTTTTAAATATAATGGTTTGTTTTTGTAATTCAATTTCTTTATTTTTTGGTTAAATAAGGTTGACACTAAAGATTGTTTTACCAGTTGACTGTTGTACGTCACCTGAAGTATTTTTTGTCATTGCCTGGTTGATAATTGATTAGGGGCGCTGTCAGCTACTATGCATGTATATCTACAAGTTGCTTAGGTTTGGTAACTCTTGCAGAGTGCAAGCCATCTCCAAACCCAAAAATATAAATGTTTATTTACTTTTGTTTTTTTTTTTGTTGTGGGGTGGGGGGGTGTGGAGGAGCGGAAGTGTCAGAAATGAGAGCACGAATCCTTTGTCACAATTGTGACATTGCTCCACATATCTGTCAATCAACAAGTACTTGTAGAAGTTACAAACTTTTAGATACTTGTTAAATAATATATGTAGTAGTGGTATTAATAACTACTGTGGTTGTCTATGCTGTTGATAATTTGGAGAAGTGACATCATAATGTAGTTTTCATGAAATGCAACTTCTAGTGGCTTGGAATCTATTGCCATCGCTTTGAACTGCAAGTACTTTGTGGTCTCTTTGGATTCCTCAACTTCTTATGTGATGGTGCATGCGCCTTTTTATTGAATTCTTGTAAAATTTCAAGTTGGCTATCATGTGATCTTTACGTTATTTATACTTTTTATAATGTAAGGTGTAGGGAATTTGAATTTTGAAGCCTGCTCATTCATTGAGGATGGTAGATTGTTAAATTGTAGAGCAATATTCGTTACTTACGGAAGTAGCATCCCTTGAGATGTCCTCTTCGGTATCCATTGACATATGCGGTCACTTGTCACTTCATATATAATGTAGTTTTGGAGTCTTTACCCATCATCAGATACAATAAACAGACTTCATATATAATGTAGTTTTGGAGTCTTTACCCATCATCAGATACAATAAACAGGAGTGCCTGCGGATGTTTTTATACCCGATAAGGGAAGTGGTTAGCATGAAGTTTATTTTTGGGTAAGTTGGTCAATTGACTAATAGAGTGCTGATACGCAGGTGAGGCTTTATGTGTGTCAATATTCTATTGGTCAATTGATCAACTTATTCAAAAATAAAATTTATGCTAATGCTAACCGGATCCCCTATGAGCGATAGCCAAAAAAGTATTTGTATATTGGGCGTGCTAATCTTTGTTTGTTTACTGAATTTGGGCTTGAAAGTCTCCCGCTTTTCTTTTATAAAGTTTGGGCTAGGGATTAAAGGTGTTAAGAAAATCGGTGTGGTGACATTTTGAGTTTGAATGTCCATCCAAATCCTTTGGAATGCTCTCACAGGTTGAATCAACAAAAAGATTACAATTGCTAATCAGGAGGTCTAATAGTTGAAACCGAGGAGGTTTGACCTTTAAGTGTCGGGTTTCTTTCTCACTAATTTGAGTTTATTCTTTCATTTTTTTTAATTACGTGGGGTTTGATTGATTATTAATTACTTATTTAATTACGTGAATACAAAGAGAGAAAATATTACAATTCTCCCTCCTTACCATTTCTTTTTTCTTTTTTTTGTATAATGGAAGTATAGATTATTATGTACACGTAACACATTTCTTTCAATTTGAACATACCATTTTCTATTTAGTCTAAAGAAGCACTCGTGTGGAAATTAACTAAAATACTAAAGGCTTGTTTGTTTTGGTGCGTTTGAGACGTTGGGAAAGAGTGGTTAGATGATTTTTAAGTCGTAAACGTACAACACCAAAAATAGTGTGATAAATTTGAAGTTTAAAAGTCTGAATTAATATAATAAATCTGTATTTAGACGAGCAAATGACATGTTAAGGGAAAAAAACAAACAAAACTCCAATCCAAACATCCATCTCTTAGAGAGAGAGAGAGAGAGGAGAGATTACAGTCTGTTGATGAGAAAATCATTGTATTTGTAGGGGTACTAGGGGGGGTGTAGATTAGATTGGAGACATTGACTACTGGGAGTAGGGAGTAGGGAGTAGGGAGTAGGGAGGAGAGGAGGGGAGGGGGGACCCGATAGAGTTGTCCCTTTGGACATTAAAGCCCATGCCAACCCATATGCTACTCTCTGTATTCTTCTACCTCAGAGGCCGTAATTTCATATCGAATCTTGTCGTTAAGATTTTCTTGTACTTTTTTCTTCCCTTTCCTCGAGTATCATTTTCTTTATTTATTTATGACTTATGAACTACCTATCCATCCATCCATCCATCCATAAATTATTATTATTATTATTATTATTATTATTATTATTATTATATTATATATAAAAGGGAATTGGTACGAGTATGGTGATATTAATGATTTAAGCAGCAGCAGCAGAAGAAAAGGTGGTGTTTCCTTGGCGGTGGTAGCTTGGAAATGACACAACACTCAGAGTGGCCCATATGCTCTACCTATGTCCTTGTTCCTTGCTTGGAAACATACCCCCTTCCCCTTCCCCTTCCCCTTCCCCTTCAAATAATTAGGAGCATCTTTTGTTTTCATTTCATAAGAATTGCTAATTCCTTATGTTTTTTGGTAACAAGAAATGAAAATCAAATATTAATTTGATGAGTGGAGAGATGAAGGAATGGATTCAAATGGAAGAGAGAAATTATTGGTGTAAGGGGGGGGGGGGGGGGGGGGTTGTCAGTTGGGAAGAAGATTATTAGAGAGCAGAGCAGGCATGTATAACGGTCAGTACGAAACAGCAGTAGTAGGTCAGTCAGTACGTAGCTATAGCTTGGTTCCTATTTTCCACCTAAATTATTGTTCTGCCATCTCTTATTAGTATTCATTTAGGAGCTCCTTTTCATGTGAATAAAAATTTATAAAATTATTAAATTTATTCATAAAAATATTAATTCTGAATTTGATATTTAAAAAAAGAATGTATGAGAGGGCAGGAGTACAAGTCAAGATTCTTTGGACTATGGAGTAAATATGGGGGACCAGCCATCCTCTCTACAGCTGTCTGCCCTTTTTTTCTTTCAACTTTTACTCGTTCGTTGTCATTTCACAATCATTCCTCATACCATATCCATAATTACTGATTGAGACCAAACTTACTACAGTACCTTTTAAAAACAAAAACTGGAAAATACTATTTCTACCATTCTTATTCCTACCATTTTTAACCGCAATGTATATATAATTTTTAATAAATATAATACTCCTTAATACAATTGTAAGTGGTGTAATTTATTAGATTACAAATATCATCAGTCTAAAAATTGTAACTACTAATTTGTGACAAGTAAGTTGGGTTTGAATGCAAAAATTTGTAGTCCAAAGCAATAAAGATGTTAGATATGATACTGACCACCACAAAGGGTCTTGTAAATATAATACTCCGCTTAATATATATAAGTAGAGTGAGGTGGTGTTTCATAAAATTAAACAATTAACATTTAAATAGTTATTATATCTTAATAAATTAAATTATTTGAGTGAAATATCAATTCAACTTTAAAAATTATTTGATAACTAAAAAATATAAAATATCTGAATGAATTTTAAATTTAAAAATATCTTAAATTTACTTCTCAAAACTCAATAATGATCTTCAAATTTGGAATAGATGGAGTACAATATTTATAGAGACTCCATAGATTTAAAATTTTCGGATTTAGATTTATATCTTCTTCTTACAGATTAAGAGACGATAAGAGACAAATAAAATTTTATCAAATAACTTGTGGCGCCCCCAAAAATGGTGTCATCATCACCCATTTTGGGTCATGAGAATCTAGTCTTTGAATACAAATACAACTTAATTATACAATTATCGTGTAAAATACTTAATAAAACATAAATTTGTGAGTTTTAATACAAATATTGTCATCTGTAGACAATATCCACACTCAATGGAGTCCACATTACATTTATTATCACACTATTTCACAGAATAGTGAGGACTATTAATGCACCATCTAGGATCATCACTCTGTTCCCTGACTAGTCCAGCTACGTTCTCATTTCCTGAAGAGAACAGTGAAAGAAAGGGTGAGCTCAACTAGCCCAGTAAGAAATATTATGACTAAGATAATGCAGAATAAATTATCATTAGCCTTCAACGGTGTTAAATTGATAAAATATAATAAATATCAAGTTTAACTGCAGCGGAACAATCAATCCATTAGAAGAGTCAAGTAGAGAATAAAATCTACTATCTTTTATGGTTTAAAAAGTTTTTCATCACTTTTATCGCTGAGACTCAGCTTAATAAATAAAATCGAATCATCTTTGCTCCACGGCCAAGGATATTCATGTAATCATCAATGGTCATGACTATACCGAATAATCCCTGGTCATAATCATAACAACAATTGAGCACCAATGAACTACAGGCCAATGATGACTTTTACCACATTATTCGTCACATTACGGTCATGATTATACCGAATAATCCCTGGTCATAATCATACCAAGTCCATCTATGCACGTAAGCCAAAGATGACTTTCAACATAATATAAGCATGAGGATGATGACAATTTAAAAAAACAAGTTCATGAATAAATTTTAAAGATTTATAAGTTAATTTATCGTGAACTTAATAACGTCAAATTATCGACATGATCTTTTTTTTGCAAAAAATTCAAGAATGCTCGTAAGAATAAAGCCACTAATTTCATGGAGTATAGAAGCGAAAACTTTAACTTGTTGAGTATAATAGAATATATGAAACCTATGAATGGATTTTCACTCCGCATGCGGTAATCCACGATATCTGAGATCATTTCAATTATTTAATAAGGAATGAATACAAAGGATCATTCACCATGTATGTGGTAATCCACATGAGCAGTTATTCAACGAGAATAATAAAGAATGGAATAACGGAAGGATTCACCACGCGTGCGATAGACCGCATGCATGCATGTGAGGTTATTCCCAATAGAATAATAAATAATGGAACCAGTCCCAAAGAACGTATGTAGGCGAGGATATTCCGACGAATAATAAATAATAGAACCGAATCCACGTAAGCATACAGACGTGATATTCGACGAGAATAATAAAGAACGAAATATTAGAAGAATTTCACCATGTATGCGGTACTTCGCATAAACAGGTTATTCCAACAAAATAATAAGAATGGAATAACAAAAGAATTTTACCTAGTATAGGGTAGCCCGTGTATACAGGTTATTCCAACAGAATAATAATAAAGAATGGAATAACAGAAGTTCTCTTCACGAATAAGAAAGAAAGAATACCCCTTACGAGTACAACAAATAATATTTTCTACCTTAGAAAAACTGAATACTAGAGTAGTGAAGTAGCAGAATACTTTTCTTCTTTCTCTCTATAGTTTCTCTCTAGATTTCGATTGAATTAAGTGAGAAATAATGAAGGAATGAGCTTATTTATAGGAGAATGGAATGAATAATAACTAATTCATGAACGGTCCAGATTGATTTACTTATTATAGCTTGAACAACTATGCGAAAAATTAAAGATATCTCCTCATGGAATAATATTGTACCCAAAAATGATTTGGACCGAAAAGAAATATATCTTATGGGTGAGTAGTACCCCGTGAATAGTAACTCGTAAATAGTAACCCATGAATAGTAACTCGTGAATAATAACTCGTGAATAGTAATTCGTGAATAGTAATTCATGAATAGTAACTCGTGAATAGTAACTCCGACACGAAAAGTGCCCCGAATACCCGATTGAACAATATAACCTCCAGACATCAATTATTATCGAAATAAATGTTAATTTTCACTAACACAAATAATTTCAACACAATGAAACTATAAAATACATCTTTAATCAACACGAACTTATTCATCATTAATATTATAATTCACAATATTTAACAACTAGATCGTTCCCAGGAAAGAGGGGGCTTTCCGATAAGGATTTCTCCTTATTGGCGCGCAATTAGGTGACCAAACCTCTCCTTGACAGAGCTTCTAGACATTGTCAATATTGCAAATAATAATATGAATAACTTTGTCGTCTCAATTATTGATTTAATAATATAACATATTATACAGATGATATTGTAACAATAATTGAATCAATAATATGAGAGATATGATGTAGCAATTACTGTAGCAATAATTGAGTATAACTGAGTTGTGATGCCCCCAAAATTAGGTATACATCACCCATCTTGGGTCGCCAGATACAAATACAACTTACTAATACAACTGTCGTGTACAATACGACAAAACATAAACTGTGAGTTTGAATACAAATATTATCTACTAGAGATTATACAAACTCAAAAGGAGTCCTCATTACAATTATTATCACACTATTTCACGAAATAGTGAGAACTACTAATGTTATCCTCCGGACCATCACTCTGTTCCCAGACTAAATCCCGAATATATTCTCATTTCTTAAAGAGAACGGTGAAAGAAAGGGTGAGCTCAACTAGCCCGATGAAATATTATGACTAAGATAATGCGAGAATAAATTATCATTAGTCTCCAACAATGTTAAACGATAAAATATAATAGACATCAAGTTTAATCATGCGGTGAACAAGCAATCCATTAAAAGAGTCAAGTAGAGAATAGAATATACTATCTTTTATGATTTAAAAAGTTTTTCATCACTTTTATCGGCGAGTCTCGACAATAAATAATCCACATCATCCTGCGCTACTGGCCAAGGATATTCATTAGAATCACGACCACAAATTCCATGCACTACGGGCCAAGGATATTTGTGTATTCATCAATAGTCACGATCATGCCAACAATCATCCATCAATGCACTACGGGCCAATGAGAACTTTTACCACATCATTTGTAACATTACTTACTACGATTACACCGAATAATCCTCGGTCATAATCATACCAAGTCCATCTATGCACTACAGGCCACAGATGACTTTCAACAAAATATAAACATGAGGATGATGACAATGATATAAGAATTCAATAAAATAAGTTCAAGAATTATTTTATCCAGGAATTATTAAAGTCGAAATTGTCAACATGATATTGTTTTGTAGAGTAAAATTCAAGAATGATCAGAAGAATATTTCCATGAAAAGATACTGGATGAAGCGCAAATATCAAGGATATTCCACTAATTTCACGGAGTATAGAATCATGACCGTAATGATATTGAAGAAATAATATCATTACGAAAGAAATAATATCCCTTACCTCGAAAGATTTATACTTCTAGCTGAAATACCGGATATAGTCTATGACTTGAACTTGCACCGTATAGCAATACTCAAAGTATACTCAAAATACTCATAAGAATACGCTCGATAATATAGAGTGAGAAAACTTCAGTTTCTAGTGTAATTTTCAATTCTAACCTAAGCTCTCTATTTATAGGAAAATGCTTAGAACACCAAAGCAGAAAATTTAATAAATTAATAATATATATATATAATTGTCAAGCCCACTTTTACCAACTGATTCAGATCATTTCTAACACATGCACTCAATTGCAACAAAAAAACGTTTTTCTTACAAAAAACATTTTAAACTCCAAAAATCAATTATTTCGGAACTCTAAAACTTCAATAATTCATGATAAATAGCTCTTTTGTCGAAAAAATTTGAATCTCATGAGTTTTTATAGGAAATTCAATTATCTACAACTTTGCGAAGAAAAAGTTTTTCCAAATTCCAAATGAAATTGACCGAAATCCATAAGCGGGAGATTTTACAAAGCTATAATCAAATTTCGAAATCAAGAAATGGGGTCCACCAACATGTTTAACATGTTTTAAACATTTATTGCAACAAAAATACTCTTCCTCCTCGTATACTCATATATCCCACATTTGTTGTAAAAATATCACCATTATTATATTATTAAAATATAATAATATATTTAAATGAATTATTTTATCAGAAAAAAATAAAATTTTAATTTTTCAACAATTGTCACATTAAAAATTTTCTCCATCTATATCCACATAAAATCAATATTTTCCTCATCATATGAATCAATAATTAATTATTCACAAATAATATTACAGAATCACATTATTGACAACCAGGCAGTTCCCAGGAAAGAGGGGGCTTTTGAATAAGAATTTCTCCTTACTGGGGCGAAATTAGGTGACCAAACCTCTCCTTAGATAGAACTTTCTAGACATTGCCAATAATGTTATCTAATAATATTATTCAGATAATATGAATTATTGCTTCGATAATGAAAAATAATCTTGTGTAATGACAATTATCAAAACAACAATGAATATAAAATATCAACGCAAAGAATTATTGAATCAATAAAATAAAATCTTTGAATAAGATTATCAGTAACCATTATTGAGTAAAAGGCCTTCTTACGTAAGAATCAATAATTGGTGCAATACTGCAAATCTTCTTGTGTTTTAACCAATTTGTATTTTAACAATGATAATCAGTAATAACTACTGTAGTTATTTTTAAACAACTTATATTTGTCGCTTTCTTCATCCAATCGCTTTCCGTTATGGGCCCACACATGGTCATGCTACTGTCGCATTTAATATTACCCGACAATGCATTTAATATTCCACGACCAAACGAATATTCCCCACAACAACAATGAATATTTTATAACCACTTGCTTATTTTGAAATATTTGCGTATTTTACTCATATAACTATCCACATTAATCACATCAACCCTTACTATTTCAAAATAATAATTAGAGGAAATTAAATTTCATTTATTAATTATTTGGGGTCTTACTGACTTTCTCGGTTTAAATTGGTTATTATCGGAGATTCGTGGAAGGATTTTCTCGAATCGCTACTCCATCGACTCAAATGACTCGAAAAGATATAAAGTTCTATTTGGAGCGAAGAATGTGAGAAGAGTTTTCAAGAACTCAAGAGAGACTCATTTCAAGACCTGCTACGACAATACCATCCAGCTCGGAGGGATTTGTCATCTACAATGATGCTTCTAGCAAGGGGTTGGGATGTGTTCTCGTGCAACATAGAAAAGTCATAGCTTTATGCCTCGTGACAACTCAAAAGAATATGAGAGGAATTATCCTACTCATGATCTAGAGTCATTAGCATTTGTTATCTTTGTACTTAAAATTCGGAGGCATTACTTGTATGGGGAGAAAGTGGAGATCTTTACGGATCATAAAAGCCTCAAATATTTCTTCACTCAAAAGGAACTCAACATGCGACAACGACGTTGGCTTGAACTCATTGAAAGATTATGATCATACCATCCAATACCATCCTCGAAAAGCAAGCGTGGTAATGACGATTGAGTAGAAGATCATATCAAGTACGAGTGCGATATTGTCAACGCAAGGGCCCATTTTGTGTAACTTGCAAAGGATGGAGATAGAGTTAAAGACTCTGGGGACGCGTGTGACAATGGCGAATATACTGAGTAGAACCAAACTTTAATCGATAAAGTTAAAGCCGCTTTCAAGCTATAGACACGAGGAGTACGATGCGTATGAGGAAGAAAGTCTGCGAAGGTCTTATCTGGGAAGCAAAAATCGATGAAGAAGGAATACTTGAAATCAACTCCGGACTTTGTGTTCCTAACGACCACGATTTAAAGTATAAAATCATAATGGAGCGCACAACACACCGTTTGCAATCCATCTCAGGAGTACCAAAATGTATCATGATATTAAATCATACATTTTGGTGGAGCAATATGAAGAGAGAGAGATAGTCTTTGTTTATCTCAAGGTGTCTAACTTGTCAACGAGTTAAAATGCGAAGATCAAGTACCAAAAGGTCCATTCTGTTACTTGAAATTCTAGAATGGAAGTGGTAGCACATTACAATGGATTTCATTCTGGGTCTTCCTAAGGTTTCTCAAGGCATAGATGCGATCCGGGTCATTGTTGATAGATTAACCAAGTCTACTCATTTCTTTAACCGATCACGAGAAACTTATACACTTGAACGTCTTTGCTCAGATGTACATAAACGCAGATTGTAAAGATCGCATGGTATCACCGCAGTATCCATAGTTTCGATCGAGACCCAAGATTCACTTCATGATTTTGGGTTAGTTTACAAAAAGCTATGGGCACGCACTTCACGATTTAGCTCGGCATATCATCCTCGCATGCATGCACGATCGGAGAGGGACTATTCAAACTCTTGAAGATCTATTAAGACTCGTGTCCTTGATTTCAAGGGAAGTTGGGACAAGTTCTTACCATTGGTGGAGTTTTCCTACAACAACAGCTTATCAAGCAAGTATTGGCATGGCTCCATTCAAGCGTTGTATGGAAGAAAGTGTCGTTCTCCAGTATGGTGGGATGAGGTGGGTGAAGCAACGTTGTTGGGACCGGAGTTGGTACGTATGACTACGGAAAAGATTCAAACGATCCGACAACGTATAAAAACCTCACAAAATCGACAAAAGAGTTATGTTGATCTTCATCGAAAGGACGTGGAATTCGATATAGGAGATCATGTGTTGTTACGTGTTGCTCCATGGAAAGGAGTTACATGATTTGGAAAGAGAGGAAACTCAATCCTCGATTCATCGGCCCATTTTTAATGCTCGATCGAGTAGGAACTGTGGCCTATAGACTCGCTTTACCGCCAAGTATGTCTAGTGTTCATAACGTTTTTCACATATCCATGTTACGTAAATATGTGAAAGACCCAAACCACATTATTGAGTTAGAACCGATTTAAATAAGCGGAAGATTTGACGTATGAAGAGGTTCCCTGTTCAAATCTTGGATAAGAAGGAACATATTCTACGCTTAAAAGTTATACCTCAAGTCAAGGTTTTGTGGAGAAACCACGATGTTGAGGAAATGACTTGGGAGTTAGAATCAAACGCGAAATCAAGGTATCCTTACCTCTTCGACATACCGTGTGCATGTACCCTAATTTCGAGGGCTTAAATTTCATAAGAAGGGGATGTTGTAAGACCCCAACTTTTATAAATAAAGATGAATTTTCTATAAATATTATTTTTGAATATTATGGAATAAATTTGATATAATGTTATAGTTGTGGGTAATATTTATAAATTTTGTAAAGTAAGCAAGTTGTTATAAAATATTCGTTTGGTCGAGAAATATTCTTTTTGTCGGGGAATATTCGTACGACGGCTCAATCATTGGTGGACCCCACAATAGAAGTATTGTTGTAGTTAGAAAACGACAAAATTATCTTTCTATAAAAATAACGGCGGAGGTGTTACCGTTAAAACTGTTGAACTACCTGGTAGTAAAAGTATAGTAATCTGGCTGTGGTTGCATAGTAAGACACTGGTATTGACTATTGATCTTACGTGAGAAGTCACTCACCTTTATACTCAATTATTACTACAAATAATTCTTTGCATCATATCTCTTATATTATTGATTCAATTATTATCACAATATCATCTCTGTATAATATGTTATATTATTAAATCAATAATTGAGACGACAAGTTATAAATGATTAATAATTGTTGAAAGATTAAATATGTGTTGATTAAAAATAAAATGATTTGTGGTAATATTTATTCAATCCTTGATGTATATAAAGAGTCTGTTATGAGACGTTTGTGGTAAGTTTGGTTATTTTATGGGGGGGCCCATTTGTCATCATCTAAGAGTCTCTTCACAATAGTAATTACCTTTACTACCGTCAAACCACTTGCCGTTTTCATATTACAAAGTGCCGAACCACTTGTCATTTCACATTACAAAGGCCAAACCAATTGTCGTTTCACATTAAAAGGCGTCAAACCACTTTTCTTTTACATCACGTTCGTCAAGCCACTTGCCTTTTCACATGGCAAGTGCTAAGCTAGAAATCTTCTATAAATAGAGGCCTAGTGCTTCATTATTTTTCACGAATTCATTCAAGCTTATAGAGAGAAAGTATAGAGAGAAAGAAGAAGAGTATTACATTACTACACTATCAAGTAGATTCAATCTCCTACTAAAGTAAGGGTGTTATTTTTCTTATTCATGAAGAGAATCGATGTTATTCCATTGCTTATTATTCTGTTGGAATAACTTTTAATACTTGATTTACCCTATACTTGGTGACATTATTCTATTATTCATTGGAACATCCCATGCTGTGGTGCTTTTACACCGACTTCGGTTCCGCTCTTTATTATTATTCTGTTGGAACATCCTCATGCATGTATTTTACACCGACTGGTTTCGTCTCAGATTATTATTCTGTTGGAACATCATATCTCATATTTTTCTGTTTGGACCCGGTTCCATTCTCTATTATTCTCATTGGAATATCCTCGTCTGCATGCGTTTCTACCGGACTCGTTCCGTTATTTATTATTCTGTTGGAATAACTTTTGCACATGCTGGCTATTGCATGCATGGTGATTTCTTTTGTTATTCCATTCTTTATTATACTCAATTGTTAAAACTTTGACTTCTATACTCCATGAAATTAGTGGAATATCCTCGGTATTTCAAGCTTCATCTAAGTATCCTTTCATGGAAATATTCTTCTAAGTATTCTTGAATTTTACTCTACAAAGCGATGATCATGTTGATGATTTGGATGTTATTGGTTCTGGATAAATTAATTCTTGAACTTGTTTTATTGAATTCTTATATCATTGTCATCATCCTCATATTTATATTTTTTGAAAGTCATCGTGGCACAGTAGTGCATAGATGGACTTGGTATGATTATGATCAGGGATTATTCGGTGTAATCATGACAGTAATGTTACAAATGATGTGAAAAAAAATTCTCATTGGCCCGTAGTGCATTGATGGACAGTTGTTGGCATGATCATGACCATTAATGAATACACAAATATTCTTGGCCCGTAGTGCATGGATAATTGTGGTCGTGATACTAAAGAATATCCTTGGTTGTAGTGCAGGGGTGATTCGATGATGTGGAATATTTATTAAGTCGAGTCTCAATTTATGACAAAGTGATGAAAAACCTTTTAAATCATAAAAGATAGTAGATTTTATTTTCTACTTGACTCTTTTAATGGATTCTTTGTTCCATTGCCGCGCTTAAACTTGATGTTTATTATATTTTATCGCTTTAACACTGTTGTTGAAGGCTAATGATAATTTATTCGCATTATCTTAGTCATAATATTTTTTACCGGGCTAGTTGAGCTCACCCTTTTTTTTTTACCGTTTTCTTCAGAAATGAGAATATAAATTGGGACGAGTCGGGAAGCGAGTAATGGTCCGAGGATAGTATTAGTAGTCCTCACTATTTTATGAAATAGTGTGATAATAATTGTAATGAGGACTCCTTTTGAGTTTGTATAATCTCTAGTAGACAATAATTATATTCAAACTCACAGTTTATGTTTTGTCGTATTGTACACCACACGGTTGTATTAATAAGTTGTATTTGAATTACATATAATGTATCCGGCGACCCAAGATGGGTGATATATACCTAATTTTGGGGCGTCGCGAGATTAGTCAATCCAAAGGACATGACTAGAAATTCATAATGCCCGTCTGAGAGTTCCGAAAGCCGTCTTTGAAATGTCATCTGCTCGATCTTCAACAGTGATATCCTAATGAAGATCAATCTTTGAAAAGAATTTGGCTTCTTGCAATCGGTCAAACAGTCATCAATACGTGGCAATGGGTACCTATTTTTGATGGTGACATGATTCAACTCCCGATAATCAATACAAAGTCGCATACTCCCATCTTTCTTCCTCACGAATAGAATAACAGAAGCACCCCAAGGAGAAGTACTAGACGAATAAAGCCAATGTCTAACAATTCCTGCAGTTGAGTTTTTAACTCCGAAGTTCAATAGAGCCATTCGATATGGGATTTAGAAATGGGTTTTGTACTTAGGGTTCAAGGTCGATACAAAATTCAATTTCACGCCTGGGGTAGGCCAGAAGTTCTTCGAGGGAATACGTCGGAAATTCATTAACAATAGAAATATTATTCAAAAGCCGACGTATTTTTGTTTAGATCTCGTGACATGAGCTAAGAAAGCTTGACATCCGTTTTTCAATAAACGAATAACTTTATGGCTTGAGATGACAGTGATTGATTTTAATGGTTTGGTTGCTTGAATTCGCATAGTAGGACAATTAGGAATATGAAAGCTAACAACCTTACGAAAACAATCAATTTTTGCATGATGAGTAGTTAACCAATCAATCCCTAGAATTACATCAAATGCATGTATTTTTAATGCAATAAGATCGACATGTAATGTGTGGGTACCAACTTGAACCAAACAAGACTTATAAACCGTGGATGTAATGAAGGTTTCTCCCAACGGAGTTTCCACAGATAAGTCAAAGTCTAATTTCTCCAGAGTCAAATTTAATCGTTGAGCACAAGTAGGAGAAATAAAAGAATGGGTAGAACCGGTATCAAATAAGGTATAGACTTCGCTAGAGTTTATGATAAGCTTACCCGTGATGACCTCATTCGGGTTCCTTTGCTTTTTGGGAGGTCACAACAAACGCCTCCTTGCACTTCACCGCTTTGACTTTTCTCGGGACGACCTTTTGGTGCCTCCATCCTAAATGAATTTGTCTTCTATGAACGACAATATCGGCCAAGTGACCTTCTCTTCCACAATTATAACATGCTTTGGACTGCATCGCGCGCAATTTGGACCGATGTGTCCTCCCTCCGCCTTTGAAGCATATGATAGTGGTCTTTCTCCTTCCTTAACAACGGTGTCTTTGGTCTTGACGCCTTTCCATCATTGTTGAATCTCCTCTTCTTGAAATGTCCATTCTTATTGTTTTGGCCTCGACACCACCGAAGTGGTTACCATTTCTAGCTTTTTGATTCCTCCACGCTTGTTGTCACCGCTTCGATGATCGCTTCTCACCGGTATTATCATTTTTCTTACATTTCTTCTTTTTTGTTGCGTTGACTCGTTATCGTGCTCCACCAATCGAGCCCTATTTATAACATTTGAATACAAACACAGCTTTATGAGAAATAAGATATTGACGTATCTCCCGCTTCAAACCTCTTAAAAACATTCGCCATTCTTCTCTTCATTATCCACCAAGGGGGCGCTTAAAAACCGGATAACTCCATAAATTTTGCCTCAGTATTGACACGGTGGCCATATTGTTTTGCTCCAATTTGATAAACTCCACCTCCTTCATGTGACGAATACTTTCGGAAAGTATTTGTCGTTGAATGCCTCTTGGAACTTCTCCCAAGACATCTTCAAGACGGCAGGAGTTGAAATGCGTGTTACCGATTCCCACCAAGAATCGCCTCTCACAAGAACATATAAAGGCCGCAAAGGGAACCTTTTTCTCCTCGAAGCAACCCAAAACATCAAATATCTTGGTGATCTGCTTTATCCATGCTTCCGCTATAAGTGGTTTTGGCTCTCCCTTAAACTCCAGTGGTCCCAGCTCCTTGAACTATTTAGCGGTGACCACCCAGAGTTTTCAAGTTTTCACCTATATTTTGGACAGAGCCGCTCGTCTCACTGTCTTGCATTGAATCAATTGCATAAAGCCTCTGAACAATCCATCATTCATCATTTGTTCAATGTTGTTATTTGCATGAGGATTGTCGCCTTCCTGATGCACATTCTCCTGATTATTGATATGTGGAGACTCAATGGTCTCTTGTGCTCCATTGCTATTCTCAACATTTTCAGATGTCATTTTCGAATCTGACCACAAAACAAAGGTTAATTGACATGTAACATAATATCTCTAAACTCGACCAACCAATTTAAATACAAAATAAATTTAAGTAGAATCATACTAACAAGGAATTCCCGCCTCTCCCTCCTAGTTCTAGTCTTACATTTTAGTCAGGGATCATATCCCTAAGCTTTGATACCAACTGTGACGCCCCCAAAATTAAGTATACATCACCCATCTTGGGTCGCCAGATACATGGTACAAAATTCAAATATAACTTACTAATACAACTGTCGTGTACAATACGACAAAACATAAACTATGAGTTTGAATATAAATATTATCTACTAGAGATTATACAAACTCAAAAGGAGTCCTCATTACAATTATTATCACACTATTTCACAGAATAGTGAGGATTACTAATGCTTTCCTCTAGACCATCACTCCGTTCCCCGACTCGTCCCAGCTATATTCTCATTTTCTGAAGACAATAGTGAAAGAAAGGGTGAGCTCAACTAGCCTAGTAAGAAATATTATGACTAAGATAATGCAGAATAAATTATCATTTGTCTCCAACAATGTTAAACTGATAAAATATAATAGACATCAAGTTTAACTGCAGCGGAACAAGCAATCCATTAAAAGAGTCAAGTAGAGAATAGAATCTACTATCTTTTATGATTTAAAAAGTTTTTCATCACTTTTATCGCTGAGACTCAGCTTAATAAATAATCCACATCATCCCTGCACTACGGCCAAGGATATTCATTAGGGTCACGACCACAAATTCCATGCACTACGGGCCAAGGATATTTGTGTATTCATCAATGGTCACGATCATGCCAACAACTGTCCATCAATGCACTACGGGCCAATGAGAACTTTTACCACATCATTTGTAACATTACTGGCCATGATTACAATCGAATAATCCCTCGTCATAATCATACCAAGTCCATCTATGCACTTCATGTGCCACAAATGACTTTCAACAAAATATAAACATGAGGATGATGACAATGATATAAGAATTCAATAAAACAAGTTCAAGAATTATTTTATCCAGAATTATTAACGTCCAAATTGTCAACATGATACTGCTTTTTGTAGAGTAAAAATTCAAGAATGATCGTAAGAATATTTCCATAAAAGATATTGGATGAAGCGAAATATCAAGGATATTCTACTAATTTCATGGAGTATAGAAGTCAAAACTTTAACCAACCGAGTATAATAAAGAATGGAATAACAAAAGAAATCACCATGCATGCGGTGATTGGCATGATGACAAAGTTATTCCAATGTAATAATAATAATAACGGAACCGTGTCGTGCAAAATTTGCACCGATAGGATGTTCCAAATGTAATAATAAAGAATGAAATAATAAAGATTTTAACCAGTCCCACAGAAAGCACGTATACATGATGTTCCAACGAAAAATAAAAATAAAGATGAATAATAAAAAAGCGGAACCCGTGTCAAAGGATAGTAAGTACAGTATGTGATGTTCCAACGGAATAATAAAGTCGAATAATAATAAAGAATGTCACCACGTATAGGGTATTCACAGATACAAAGTTATTCCAATGTAACAATAAATAAATGGAATAATGTAAGTTCTCTTCTTGAATACAAAAGAATAATATCCCTCACCGTAAAAGAAACCGAATATAAAAGTAGTTAAGTAGCGTATATACTTTTCCTCTATCTCTATAGTCTCCTCTATAGTTTCTCTCTGTAGAGTTCAATTGAATTGTGAAGAAAATAATGAAAGAATGAGCTTCTATTTATAGAAAAATGGAATGCATAAGAATTAACTCATGAATCGGTCCAGATTGATTTACTTTAATCTGACGGTCCATATTTAAAGCAAAATCTTTTAAATAAAATATAATATATATAATATATTATATATATATATATAACACATGGTTCTTTCTTAAATTCACGGGATTCAATCCCGTGATATCATTTGATTTACCAAACAAATGCTACACTTAATAAATATATTTAATAATGATATAATGCTCCACCCATTCTACTAATTTCTTTTGATGATAAGACATCACAATGCTAGCTCACTCACGGGTTGTACCCACCATTCCCTCACTAGACAAACATTAACACTTATATATATATTTAACAACAAGATAATGCTCCATAAGTCTTCACCAAAAAAAATATTGATTAAGACATATGCTCTATAATTCTCATTCACGGAATGCACCCATGATTCCCCACTTGACAAATAATACAACTTATATATATATATAACAACATTTATCATCATTATTATAATTCACAATATTAATCGACTGTGTTGTTCCTGGAAAGAGGGGGCTTTCAATAAGGATTTCTCCCTATCAAGCCGCAATTGATTAGGTGACCAAACCTCTCCTCGATGTAACTTCTGAACATCGTTAATATTGCAATTTATAATATTAATAACTCATCTATTTCAATTATTGATTTAATAATATATATAATATCGATAATAATTGAATAAAACTGAATGACTTCTCGTAAGCGTAAGATCAATAATCAATACCGTAATATTACTATGCAACCACGCCAGACATCGTATTTTTACTACCCAAGAGTTCAATAATATTAACAGTAAAACTTCCATTTGTTAATTTCAATAAAATATTTTTGTCGCTTTTCTCGATCCGACAATAATTCCGTTATAGGGGTCCACCAATGATTGTCTTGCCGTTATAATATTCCCCGACACAAAAGAATATTCCCTGACCAATCGAAATAATATAACACTTGCATACTTTGCAAAATTTATATCAAATTTATTCCATAATATTAAAAAATGATATTTATAGAAAATTCATTTTTATTCAAAAAGTTGGGGTTTTACATGAGTGACTTCTCACATAAGCATCAATAATCAATACCGTGTGCTACTATGCAACCTCGCGTATTATTGTACTTTTACTACCGGGTAGTTCAACAGTTTTAACGGTAACACCTCCGCCGTTATTTTTATAGAAAAATAATTTTGTCGTTTTCTAACTACGAAAATACTTTCGTTGTGGGATCCACCAATGATTGTGCCGTCGAACAATATTCCCTGTTAAAACGAATATTCACCGACCAATCGAATATTATATAACCACTTGCTTACTTTACAAAATTTATAAATACTATCCACAACTATAACATTATATCAAATCCACACCATAATAAAAAAATTATTTCGAGAAAATTAAATATTTATTCATAAAATCTAGGGTCTCACATAACTGTATTCCCTTAATGAATTAAATGTAGAGTTGTTAAAAGATATTAAGAGGTAAACAAACATCACCTCAGTAGTTATTGGTATATCTGTTGCAATTACAATGTTTAGATATTGTTTCATTGACTAATAGGTTATGCTTAGTTATGACTAAATTCAACAAACAAAAGAGTTTGGCAATCATAAATGAGTTTGAATTTATGAGTTTGCATTTGAAAATTAGATGGGTTGTAAGTGTACGATTATAAATGAATATGAACGGATATATACCAACCCATGTAGCTAATTTACATAAAGTAACGGTTTGAACTGTCGCCTTAGATATAGTGACAATTTTATGAGATATAATAATGGTTCGAACCATCGCCTTAGATATAATCGATTATAGCGACAATTTTTTATGTTATAACGATAAAAAAAATTGTCACTATAGCCGATGTTTTTTCTAGTTCGCTTGAGAAGCTCTCCATATATATATATATATATATATATATATATATATAACATGTATTTATTATAGATCGTTATAGAAAATACACCATCTATACCATTGAAAATAAGAAGAAAATGTCAGGATTAAAAAACTAAAAATTAATGTCCACTGCTAATAGTAGCAAACAGTAAAAAAAATATTTGACATCTTAATCAGAATAAAGTTTTGACTTATTAACAAGAGTTTAAGATTTATTAACCAAGGGTTACCAGAGTTTATGGTTTATTAATAAGGGGTTTAGAGTTTATTAAAGTTGAGAAAATACAAGTTGTGGATACATAATTTTAAACACTCTAATTAATAAACCCTAAACATTTATGGGTAAAGTCAAACCCATTCAGATAACTTATAAGAGTTTTTTTTACCGTTCGCTATTAATAGTAGCGAACGTCGATTTTTAATTTCTAATTTCAATTGTATAGATGGTGTATATCCTATAAGAATTCATATCAAATATATGTTATGGATCATTCCCCATATAAATATAATATAAAATAGAGATTAACTTGTAATTTTTTTTGACAAATCTTTCTACTCCATTCATTTTACAAAAATAGTTATTTTTACTGAAAAAAATTTTAAAAAATAAGAATCATGCTTTTATGATAGTACAAAATGAGACAATATTCTAAAGTGCACCATCATTACTCTATTAAAACATCATCGTTGGTGGTCTAAATTGTTGAATAAATTATACAGGAACGTGTTATTGCATAGAATAAATAGAATCAATTAATCATAATATTAAGTACTTACATGAATTGAGAGAAGTCATCTCGTATGTATCACGTTTCTGCTGCGCTTAAAGGTGAAGGTCTTCAATTGCCTCTCTCAATCTTAGGATGGATGTATAGGTGTGTATAAAGTTCTTGAGACGACAACTGGGACCAAACCCTAACTGTTTTATTTATATAATAGCTAAGGGTCAAAATCGTCCATCAAGATTATGAAACCCTAGGGCCCATTATGCCAAAAACTATTAGGAATATTATTTATAGGCCACATAATTAATTACCAAGCCCATAAACAAAGTGATTAAATTAATACAATATGTAAGCCCAATAATTACATAAATAGTAAAGGCCACATAAGGAATAAAATATTCCAACATTCTCCCACTTGGCTGAAATACTATTTATATACAAAACATAACGCTTACACTCATTAATTTGGCCAAGTATTAATTTAATATCTATATCTTGTTCAAATAAAAGTGCCAATGCAAATTAATACAATCTTTGTGTCACTATTAACACAAGATCCCCATTAGTTACACAATTAGTACTTTTATTATAACAAAGATTAACATTAAGCATAACAGGTATGAATAGAGTTTACATAAGTGGTAATAGATTAAACTCATTCATATGGTCCAAAAACATAACTGCACTGCTTTTATTTCACAAGAGTTCTCAAGTGTGCACAATAAAGAGAATAAAGAAACAATAAACATAATGTGAAGTTCAAAACAAAGAGCTCAAAATTGTTGTCTTACATCAAAATAACTTACTAATTAAGACTTCTAGTTAAACCCATGCCGGCAACATGCTCTAAAAAGGGCTTGGGCGGTAAGCCTTTCGTAAGTGGATCCGCTAACATATCATGCGTACTAATATATTTAATAACAACGTTTTGATCTTCAACTCTTTCCCTGACAAATAAGTACTTAGTGTCGAGGTATAGTCCAACACAACTCGAAATGGTGATGTTGGACAAACTAATTTCACATTAGAATTATTATCACAAAATACTTTCAATGGCCTTGAAATGGAATCTACAACCTTAAGTCATGAAATAAGATTCCTTAATAATATGACGTGACAAGTAGCATGATAACAAGTCACATATTCTGCCATCATCGTGGAAGTGGTAGTTAACTCTTGCTTATGAGTTCTCCACGAAATAGGGCCTCCTGAAAGCATAAAAATATACCCTGATGTAGATTTCTTTTCATCTTTACACTTAGCAAAATAAGAATCAGAATAACCAACAACTTCAAGGTTATCTGTTTTTTCTAAATGTAAGCTTAATATCCTTAGGATATTGATATGAGCTAAATTTGTCACCCTTAACTACAGGGGCGACCGTAGGGAAGCAATTTTGCATGTTGTATTTGTTTAAAACTTTGTCAATATAAGATATCTCGATGAATTTCAATACCTATAACATAAGAGGCTTCCCCGAGATCCTACATATCAAATTTTCAGAAAGAAAACGTTTGGTCTCATACAAAATGTCTAAGTTATTACTTGCAAGTAGTATATCATCATCATATAAAACAAGAATAACAAATTTACTCCCACTGACCTTCAAGTATATACATTGATCCACTATATTTTTTTTTCTTAAAATTAAAATTACTCATCACCTCGTGAAACTTAAGATACCATTGTCGAGAAGCTTGTTTTAACCCATATATAGACTTCTTAAGTCTAAATACCATATGTTCCTTGCCTTTAACAAAAAAAAACCTTCTGATTGTGTCATATAGACATTCTCATGCAAGTTACCATTAAAGAATGCAGTTTTAACATCCATCTGATGTAACTCTAAATCATAATGAGCTACTAAAGCCATGACTATTCTAAATGAATCTTTCCTATATACTGGAGAGAAATTTTCATTATAATCCACACCTTCCTTTGAGTGAAAACCCTTAGCAACCAATCGAGCTTTATTCCTTTCAACGTTCCCTTTAAGATCTAATTTGGTCTTATAGACCCACTTACAACCAACAGATTTTAAAACCTTTTGGTAATTCTTTAAGATCCCAAACATTATTAAGCTCCATTGATTTCAACTCGTCATTCATGGCTTCAAGCCATTGAGTTGATTGAGCACTCGTAATGGCCTCTTTATAGGAGATAGAATCACTAATCTTACTTGAATCATAGTCAATCTCATTAAGATGGGTTATAAAATCATAAAAATTAATAGGCTTTCTAGGTCTTTCAGACCTACTTAAAGGCTGCACAATTTCAGGAATATGATTTTCAATAATGTGAGGTTCAACATTAGGTGGTGGCTTAGGATTAAAAACATAAAACCTATTTTCTTCAAGATCAAATTTTCTAGGCTCACCACTCCCACTTAAATCACCATTCTCAACAATTCTAGTGGTATGCGAGGGACAGTAAAATCGAAAACCCTTAGATCTCTCAGGATATTCAATGAAATGGCAACTAATGATTTTAGAGTCAAGTTTCTTTATTTATGGATTAAAAAATCTTAGCCTTAGATGGACAAAATTTCACACCAAGTATTTTAAACTAGGTTTTCTACCTGTCCAAATTTCATAAGTAGTGTTAGGGACATATTTTCTAGGAACCCGATTTAAAATATGAATAGCTATCTTTAATGCCTCAGTCCACAAAAATACAGGTAAGTTAGAAGCATAACATACTACGTACCATATCCATAAGGGTACGATTTCGCCTCTCAGCTACACTATTCTGCCGCAGTGTACCAAGCATTGTATACTGAGTGACGATTCCATTTTCTTGACAAAATAAGGCAAATGGGCCAGGACTATGACCTGTATCGGAGTGTTTACCATAATACTCTCCGCCTCTATCTGATCTCACTACTTTAATTTTTTGGTCAAGTTGATTTTCAACTTCAGCCTTGAAAACTTTAAACATATTTAGTGATTCAGATTTTTCATTAATCAGGTAGACATGAGTATAACGAGAATAGTCATCAATAAACGTAATGAAAGATTTGTGTTCACCAATTCTCGAAAACAATGGTCCACAAAATATCGGTGTGAATCACCTCGAAAGTGCACTACTTACAGTTGCTTTCTTTCTTATTACCTTTCACAAATTTTCCTTTTATCCATTCAATACAATGGTCAGGATCAGAAAAATCTAGTGAATGAAGAATTCCATCCTTTATAAGACATTGCATTCTGTCTTTTTAAAATATGGCCTAAGCGTTAATGCCACCATTTTTTTTTTGAAGAATTATCATTATCTAGTTTTTTCTCTTATTTTCACTTTTAGAGGTACTTTCTGTCACATTCATCGTTAACAAGGATTCATGAAATATATTATCCAAATTTATCTTATAGAGGTTTCCCTCTAATGAGCCAGAACCAATAACATGAGAGTAATGATAAATAATTATTTTATTATTCCCAAACTTAAACAAAAATCCATCAACGTCAAGTTTAGATATAGAAATTAAATTATGTGTCATACTGGGAACATAAAGAGTATCATCTAAATACAAGACGAAACCACTCTCCAAAACTAAAGGAAAAGTTCATACAGCTTCAATTTGTATAGACTCTCCATTGCTAACTTTAATGGTTCTTTCCCCTTTTTGGAGTGTCTTCTTTTTGAAAGAATCCATGCAATGAATTAGTAATGTGAACCATAGCACCAAAGGTCGAGCCACCATGTATTAGAAGGAACATCAATTAGAAATGATTCATAAGTTACATAATTGATGGACGATATACCTTTCTTTTCAATTCATTCTCTTAATTTAGGGCATTCTTTCTGAATATGTCATTACTTCTTACAGAAGTGACATTTAAGACGTGTCTCAGAGTTGTTACCTGAATAATTTTGCCTTATTTGTTTTGATAGAAATTGGTTTATCCTTATTCTTAAAACCTTTGCCATTTTTATAAGCTTTCTTTTTATAAGATCCAGTGGTAATCAAATGAGCAACATTAGGTTTTTCACCCTTAAGCCTTTCTTCATCTTTAATTTAAAAGTCATGTCATTCATCATCATAATGTGCTCACGCACCCCACTAACCCCATCATACCCGCTAGTAAGCATTTTTTTAAAATAAGGGTACTTGCATGATTTTTAGAAGATCCCTTAAATTGTTACTCGACTGAAGTTAAGTACTCTTTAACATTCTCAAAGTCAGGAATGACTCCTCGAACGATCGTCGTGATAGAGTTTTCATAATCATAAGGGACATGCAGGTTGGATCGCTCCCACTTTCATAAATAACCTTTTGCTCAATTGAAATTAGTAGTTGTAAGTGGGCGGATGATCCACTTCGTAATGCATAATCCAAAATTATAATCTTGAAATAATTTTCACTTACACTTTTCAAGCAAAGAAATTAGTTTCATTAAATATTTCAATTCGAGAGATACCCAAAATACTAGTTAGAGTCAATGTCGAAACATAATCAAGCTCATAAACATGCTTACAAAAAAACTAAAAAAATTCACAATGTACAACAATAAATAATAATTAATCATAATAAAACCAACCTGTAGGTGCAAGCGCTAATTACATAAAATCTATTTACAACACCCAAAAAAATATATTTTAATGAGACGTTGGTGCATAATTATTAATTTTTCGTTGGTCCAATTAATAATATACTAATAACATCCCCATAAAATAATGCAAAACACATTTATCCACGCATCACCGTTGGGCAGAAACGAAATAAACATGTTACTTATGCAATAAATTCCATTTAATAAATTCTAATTCTAATTTTTTTCCGTTGGGTAAAATTAAAATCTTTATTTATTAAATGTAACATTATGTGACTTATCTTAATCTTTAATTGTTTCAATTAATAATCCTCCGTTGGGCTGATTATTAATTTTAACAATAAAAGAGTCACATCATACACGTAAATTATTATGATCAAACTCAATTTTCTTTAAAACATATTAATCAAGTTTGAAAATTAACATTATTTAAAATTTATATGTAACAACATAAAAAGCCCTAATAATATATCACATCATGTTCAAAAATTTTAAATTAAAATATATAATTATGAACATGAATTGATTATAAAATAATCACTTTAATTTTAACATGAATACATAAGAATATCATAATATTATCTAAATATAATAAATAATAAATTTAACATATATTATTTTAATATTCATGTTCCTGCTCATACACAACATAATATTAAAACACCAGCATACTGCTTTATTCAAAATTAACATCAAAATACTGAACAACAGAAACTTTATGGAGTGCAATAGTCCAACCGTAGTCTAATTTTTTTTTATTATTATTTTAGGCGTCTAATTCTCTTTGATATTCCTGTGGGAATAATCATCACGATCGATTATAAAATTTTAAAATAATCACCCAAGATATACAAGATATGTTAATATATATCATATATATACATTATACACAGATGTTAAAGCATATGAAAACGTGGGAAGTGAGATGGTATGCATGCGTAATGGATTACTAAGTAAGTCAAGATGCATCACTTAAATGGATCCTTGAAATAAATGATCCACATGCAGCAAAACGGATATGCTTTACAAATTGTAACATAATAACATAATTAATTTATTCTATACAATAACGTAACTATAGCTCTGATACCAGATGTTGAATAAATCATACAGGAACGTGTTATTGCATAGAATAAATAGAATCAATTAATCATAATATTAAGTACTTACATGAATTGAGAGAAGTCATCTCAGACATGTATCACGCTCACCAAAGCGCTTAAAAGCGTGAAGGTCTTCAACTGCCTCTCTCAATCTTAGGATGGATGTATAGGTGTGTATAAAGTTCTTGAGACGACAACTGAGACTAAACCCTAACTGTTTTATTTATATAATAGCTAAGGGTCAAAATCGTCCATCAAGATTATGAAATTCTAGGGCCCATTATGCCAAATACTATTAGGAATATTATTTATAGGCCACATAATTAATTACCAAGCCCCATAAACAAAGTGATTAAATTAATACAATATGTAAGCCCAATAATTACATAAATAGTAAAGGTCATATAAGGAATAAAATATTCCAACATAAATATGTAATAAAAATATATTCACAGATTTTGTAAATTAATATCTTTTTATGAAACGAAGGTAGTAATTTTTTTTTTAAAGTGCAAGGTTGAAATTTGATAACCGAACCTAAAGATTTTTTCAATCAATCTATATTTCAAGTTTTAACTTGCACTCTGTTTTTGAATTTTGAACAGAAAATAAAAATAGAAAACTTAAATTAAAACAAAAAAAAATAGAAAACATGAAGTTTTTCTTTGTGTTGTTTCTAGGTTTTTAATAGAAAAGAATAAAAAATTTAAATTTTTTCTTTTCTTGCGTTTTTGAGTTCTAATGAAAAGAAAAGAAAAATATCATTTTTATAAATTTACCTTTATATTAATTATAACCATTGAACCCATGAAAAAAAATATGCAAAATAAATTTAATCAAAGAAAAAATACTATAATCAAATACAAATATCCAAATAAATGTTGAACAAAAATTACTTCTACAAAGTCATTGTCATACCATACCCAAAAAATATCAAACATAATCTGTATTATTAATACTGACGGAGATTATTCATCAAATTCTTCAAAAAATTTAATCTCCTCTCTAATAGTAACTCAATCACTGTGCAACTAGAGGCTCTTAGAAATATGAATAACCCATAAAATTGTTAGATATTTATTCAACCAGATAACACAATATACATATATAGACAAATTTATGTGTGAGTTGAAGAGATATTGCTAAGAGCAAATTGGGGACTATATTTAGGCATGAGTTTTACATAAATAGGAGACAGATCTGGCTGGAAAGTTACCGAAGAGGGAAAGATTGGGATGCCGGATCGCTGATAAAAAAATATGGGGATGAATTTGTTCAGTTATACTGTTGCATGGAGCTTGGGCTTGAACCAAAGAAGAAAACGTGTTCGCAGCAAGTTATTCGCGCCTATACTTTTCTCTTTATCAGATTAGATTTAGTAGATAAAAATAAATTGAGGACATAAGTTGTAATTTAAAATTTATTATATTAAAAGTTGAGGATAATATGAGAATTATAAAAATATTACTTATTCCAATTTTTTTTCCGTCCAAATCAGACCAATTTTGGACGAAAAACTTTGGTAGAAAAAGTGGTCAAATTTTCTATCCATTTATTTTATTTTTCGTTTATTAAAAAACTCAGAAACATAAGAATTAGAAAGAAAATTTAAAATTTTTCGTCAATTTCTTTTTTTTTTTTTGTCCATTTTAAAACTCAAAAACAGAGCGTTAGTCTTCTCTACTCTACAAACAAATCTTATTTTTCATTGTTGTGTCCAACGTTGTCTCAAGTTTTTGGAAATTAAAAACCTCAAATGATTTACGTATTAAGAAAAAATGAAGCATTTCTTTTATTATACTTAATTTACTTTAAAAATGTGCAAATTGAAACGATTCAAAAAAAATAAAGAAATTTCAAATAATATTTTATAATGACTTTGTGTAATTTTTATTAGATTCATTTTATAATTCTTATTATAAAAAAATATATGCAGTCATTTTATTTTTTAAATACCTTAGTCAATTATCTATTAAAATGATACTTCCACTCATCCCTTTTCATCCGTCCTTCTAATAAAAATAAATAAAAATAATTATTTTCACATAAATTTTTAATATTTTTACATATTTTTTTATCAAATAAAAGTAAAACCCACTTTATTAACATGTGATAGAGTCTCATGTAAAAATACACTTAAAAAACATGTGAAAAAATGGTTTTTCAAAAAAATAATGTTAGCTGTAACTAGAAATTTATGGTTGGGCTACGAAAGTGGTTAAAGTCGGTGGGGTAATAAATATTTAGAGGGCCAAGGTACCTGTTTTTCAAGCTAATAAAAGATTCGAGGAAAACCCATTCATACTTGTAAATGTAATTTTGTATTATTGAAATATTAAATTTTGGTTTAATTTGATGAGTTTAACATATGATATCTAGAAGACTTTAAAAATTATCAAAGAAAAATTGATATATCAATAATAATAACAACATTATTATTATTATTATTATATAAAAAAGAGTCATATAATGCTTATATACACACATATATATATTATGGGTTCCTGTCTAATATGTGGGACCCATAAAATATATGTGTGTGTATATGAGCATTATGTGACCCTTTTTTACGTGATAATAGTATTATTTTAATAATAAATATTAAGATTTATTAAAATAATTATAAAAATATCAATAAATGTATATTTATTTTAAGAACATAAATTTTCTATTTTTGTCGGCCTTAAAATTTAGTACGTAAATAAACATGTTATCCTGTAGTAGTATCATTTAATACAATAGGTCAATATAGCGTGCTGTCCTACTTCATTGTCTGGTCACATCCTGACTTCCAATTCTTAATTTCCCTTTGAGAACCTCACACACTCTATCCCAGAGCTTACGATACACGTTAGAGGAGTCAACCTCGCTAATTACCGCGAGTGGCTAGCACTCACACATTTACTCATTATCTCCCGACGACCCAATTCAAAATTACGTTGGGGCCCACTGCGTGAATCGAGGCATGGAGTTTACGGCCTCATTTACGGTCTACAACGCGCTGACGATGGCGACGCTTATTGGCTTCATTCCGAAGGGAATAATGCCGGCCTGCTGGGACAGGTAGGTAATTTCAAAAGATAAATGACAGGGAGAATGATATATATTGCAAAGGTTAATGTTTTTTTTATATTAATTATATGGATAAATAATATTGATAATTTTTTTTTGAAAAAATATACTTCTTTTATAATTACATCTAATTTTATATATTAATAAAAAATTCTATTGTAATTTAGCAAAAAGTTATTTAGGGCGATTTTAGGTATCCATTTTTTTTTAATATGCGGAGTATCCTGATTTACGTCGGATTAATCTCTCCATTTCAAACAAGACTTTCGAACACATGTTTTAAGTTTGCGGTCCATAACCACTAATGCATGTTTCGAGTGGAAGTCGAACTCAAGATATTATGTTCCTATATATTAGTGGAAGTGGTTAGTATGAAATTTATTTTGGAGTAAGTTGGTCAATTGACCAATAAAATACTGATACACAAACAAAATTATATGTGTGTTAATATTTTATTAATTAATTGACCAACTTATCAAAAAAATAACTTCATACTGACATGATCTTACCCTGTGGCCTTGTAGTAGTAGTATGTATCTATTTTGACTTTCTAACGATCTTAAATTCAGAATACTGCTATTTTCAATCGTTTCTTTCCGGTGGTAAAAACTTAAAGCTTGGTAGGGGATGTGATAATTGAAAAGACAAAGGATGATTAGTTGTTAGTGTTTTACGAATTCGGTTAGTACGGAATTTATTTTTTAATAAATAATTAATTAATTAATAAAATATTAATACACATAGAGTCTTGTTTATGTGTTAATATTTTATTGATCAATTGATCAACTTATTTAAAAATAAATTTTATACTAACCACTTCCGTATTTTACAGGTTTAGACTATGTTTCTTTAAGAGTATTATATTTAAAATAAAATAATTAATTATAAGTGTCTTATTAATTTTTAAATTTAGACTTAAGATTAGTAGTCTAGAGATTATAAAATAATTTAATAATCTTAAAATTATATTATAATCCTTACAAACAAACATAAAGTTAATTTTTACTTTGAGCAAGTTGATTGTGGGAGATCTAGATTTTGTATAACTAACATATTTCTCTATAAAATACTTATATATAATAATAATCTAAAAGAGATCCTAAATTGGCTTAATTTTGTTATGAACTCAAAATTTTCACATCAAGACTGAACTAACTTAAAATTACGCATCAAATTAGACTAACCCAAAATTTATTTTACTATTTATTCGTGTTTGCTATTATTACATTAATCAAAATTTATATAAGAATATATAATTTAAAAGAGGATCTATAAATGAATCAATTTGATTAATAACAAAATTATTATTGAAAATAATAAACTTAAACTAAAATAAATCCCAATTATAAAAAAAATCTCAAATCACATATAGAAAATTTAGCACGAATTTCAAATTTTTTATTCATAAAGTATAAAGAAGGAAATCAGCGAAGTGTAATCTAGGAAAAATTCCAAGGGGTACGGGCAAAGTGTGCCAATATCCCATGCTTATCTTGTAGCATTAAAATTATCAGAAAAGAAGATATCCACTCAGTTTTAAACTATAAGATTAATGTTCATTTTTTAATTAATTTAATATTTTAGATTTTTAATTATTGTATTTTTTTAATCATTTTTAATTATATTAAATATAAATGTATACTTTTAGGTTACTTAAAAATAGGAAATTATTAAATTCACAATATTTTTTGTTATTTTTACAACCAAAGTATCGATGTAGATATATAGCGATGGTAAAAACCGTCGCTATAGGATTTATAGCGACACTTTTGTTATTAAAATAATATTTTCTATTATAAATTTAACAATTTACTTAAAAATATCATAAATTGATTTTAAAACTTAGGTTTAATCATATATTTAGGAAGAAAAAAAACAGAAGAAAGAAGCGTACATGTATACTTCATCCGTAGTAGGATAAAAGTCATATATAGTTACATTCTGTTTTTGAGTTTTAAAATGGATAAAAAATAAAAGAAATGGACAGAAAACTGAAGTTTTCTTTCCAATTATTATGTTTCTGAGTTTTTTAATAAAAGGGAAAGAAAAGAAATTGATAGAAAACTTGGCTACTTTTCCTGCCAAAGTTTTCTGTCCAATATTGGTCTGATTTGGACGGAAAAGAAATTTGAATAAGTAATATTTTTATAATTCTCATATCATCCTCAACTTTTAATATAATAAATTTTAAATTACAACTTATGTCCTCAATTTTAAATTTTCTATTCTTTTCTATTAAAAACTCAGAAACAACACAAAGGAAAACTTCAAATTTTCTATTCTTTTCTTTTATGTTCAAATTTAAGTTTTCTATTCTTTTTTTTTTTCTGTTCAAAACTCAGAAACAGAGCGTTAGGGTCAACTCAACCAATTTAAAATCTATTTATCATGTTATTCTTTTTTATATATGTAAAAAGCCTATAAACATTATAAACGAGATATGCTCCGTTCTTTAATATTAGTCGTTTTAAAGTTGTACATAAGTATTGATAAAATAATTGTATAATATTAAATATAATATTAATTATCTATATTGTTATTAACTCATTGTATTAGAAAAATAGAGTGTTGTTTATTGAACAGAAAATAGTGAGAAAACCAAAGTTATAATTTAATAGTTTGAATAATATTATAAACTAAGTAATTAATTAATGCTTACTTGGAATTCTCAAACGACAAATATTAAAAAATAAAAATATTTTTTAAAAAGGCTTGTATTAAAGGACGGAGGGAATATATTTTAGTACTATATTAATATCAAAATTTATTTTATTTGAAATTTTAAATATATATGTATAATCATAAATTTAAAAATTGTCATTTTGATTATAAAAGTCAATAATTTTATTTTTATCTTACAACAGAGAAAGTATATATTACTAGTGCTCAATTATTAATGAAATGGAAGTTAATAGGAGAGAGGCTGGCCTCTACGTTATTTTGGGATAAAAGTTTTTATTATTCTATCAGTCCCTTAATATAAGTCGTTTTAGAGTTGTGCACAAGTATTAAAAAAATAATTATATAACATTAAATGTAATATTAATTGTTTATATTGTCCTTGTATTGAACAAAGAGAGTGTTATTAATTGGGTAAAAAATAGTGAGTGAATCAACGTTATATTTAATATTTGGAGTAATATTGAAAACTAAATAATTAATACTTACTAGAAATTTTCAAATGACAAATATTAAGAGACAAAAATATTTCTCTAAAACGATTAAGGACGGAGGGAGTAATTTTTTAAGTAATTCCAAGTTAAATGTCAACTTACCTTAAATAATCTATTTTTAATAATAATTTATCTATAATACCCTTAGTATTAATTATCATATTTCTATTTTTTTATGTATATTTATATAATATCACTAGTCATAATTAAATATGTAGAATTTTATGATTTGATCATCTTTCTTTTAATATGTGTAAAAATTGAATTAGAACTTTTATGTTGGAACACATGGAGAATAATTTAGTGGCTAGTAGTAATACATAACAGTTTGAATGTTGGAAGCATGGAAGCAGAGCAGAGACCGAAAATGGTGGCACACACACATTACTAAAATCCAAGAACAATAGGATGGCTACTAATAAACCCCACAAATATATACTCCCCCCTCCATTGTGCATAAAGAGTCACATTTATAATTTTATAAAAATTAAAAATGTATTTTAACATTTAATTTTAAAGATAATATTATAATAAAATTATGATGATAAATTTAAAAATATAATTATTTTTTACTCTCTTTTATGATGCAAAACTTAAGATGTAAGTAATTAAGGTATCTTAAATTCCTAAGAGATCAGATTGCACTTACAATGACCATATGCTATGCATGAGAATCAAACCCCATTCTCTTTTTATAATTTTTTTTTATGGTTAATGTGAGTATTGTTAATTTTTTTTGGTATTAAAAAGTATTTCAAATAATATATTATCATAATACTGATTAGATAAATCTCAAGTGATTGTCTAGTCGTAAATTATTATTATTATTATTTTGTTTGTGTGCGTGTGTAGTATAGGAGTATTTACTAGTACTATCACTACCAAACCTAGTAACGGGATTTTTTCCTTTAGAAGCGGCCAACGGAAAACGGGGTACAACCTTTGCCTTTGAGTGGGATTTGTCTTTTTAAATTATAATAAATACACTTTACTCCATAAGGAAAGTTGTTTGGTTTTAATTTTTTGATGGGTATGAGAAACTGATTTGGCGTTCAGACAAAGATATTATCACTCCCCCTCCATAGATAGGTGATATTGATGTGGGTTTAGGTTTGAAGTGCAAAGTACTGAATCATTTCCCAACAAGAAGATGATGAGTTACCATAGTGATCATCACCGTTCATTCTCACCATCACAAAGTATGGGTGGTGATGATGAGAGTAGTGGTCCCACTTGTACTAACAAGGTTATGCCGGGGTGGTGCAGCAATATATACCGTGATGATGATGATGATGCTGCTGCTGCTGCTGCAGCTACTGCTAGGCCAGTAGTTGTAAGGGGTGTGCAGCAGCCTTTTGACAAAATTTCCACCACCACTACTACAACTACCGATACTAACTTGAAATTCCCAGGTAAAGTAAAGGCTACCTAGCTATTTTTCCTCAACTCTTCAATTCTTTCTTTCTTATCTAAGTCAAAAGAATTCATATCATAATTTCTTTCTTTTCCTCTCTTTTGATGTGGATATGCGTGCTAGTAGTGAAAAAGAAAGATGCATGAGTTGGGTTTATGAGTTGGTGTGTTAATATTTGCAGGAGGTATGGCCACAACTTTGGGATATCCAGGTGGTTTTACATCGGCACAATGGAAGGAGCTTGAGAGACAAGCAATGATCTATAAGTACATGGTGGCCTCTGTACCTGTGCCTCCTGATCTCCTCTTACCCTTTACCCACACTGCAGATTCTTCTGCCTCCCACCCACCCTGTAATTAATTTTTTACATTTTCTTCTTCACTACTACTGCTCCTGTACTCAATACTTGAAATTTCTCCTTTCTATTCTGATTTCTGGGTATTCTTTTTTTGTTTGTTCTCTTTAAATCTTAAATTAATTTATTTTCCTTTCATTGTGACATTCTAGTGGGTGGTGGGTATGGTATATTCAACCTGAAATTCGGAAACAGTAAAGATCCTGAACCAGGAAGGTGTAAAAGGACGGATGGGAAGAAATGGAGGTGCTCTAGAGATGTGGCGCCCCATCAGAAATACTGTGAGCGTCACATGCACAGAGGCCGTCCCCGTTCAAGAAAGCCTGTGGAAGTCCCTCCAAACACCACCACCAAGAAAACTCGCCTTCATCTTCCCACGGCTCCAACATCTCAAGCCCCCAACAATCCTTCTCCTCGATCTTGTATTCCCCCAAATGAGATTACGAACCCAACATCACTTGTACTTAATAATACCACAAAAAATGAAGATATATCTGCTCCTCCTTGCCGAGATCAACAACCCAACAGGTGGGTTTAGCTTGTTTAGTATACTTGCATAATTTTTGGGTATTGATGTTATTTTAGTTTTTGATTTGTATTTGCATATTGAAATTGAAGGGGTTTGGACTGGATGATGGAAGGAGAGATGGTTACAATGGACACATCTGAGCAACAATGGCAGCAGTTGATGAGTGAGGGCTCAATTTATAACACCAGTACTTCCTCTATTTTTCAGCAAGATTACGGGGAAGAACCAATGAATTTACTCTCTCTTCCAGAGATTGGTAATTCTAACAATGATGAATACAATTTGTTTCTCAACCCATATCAGCCCCCAAGGGATTTCATTGATGCCTGGTCTAATGACAACAATCCCAACTCTGAAAATAACGACTCCTCTGTTGCAGCTAATGGGAATCTCTCACCTTCACTGAATCTTTCAATGGCCATGGCGGTGAGCAATGAGGAAATGGGTCAGATCCAAATGGGTTTAGGTGGCGTTAGAGATACAAATCATCACCACAAATCTCAAGTTTCAAGCTGGTTAAGCCCTGTTCCTTGGATGGGTTCTACACCTGGTGGACCATTAGCTGAGGTACTGCGGCCCAGCAGCCTCGGCATATGTTCAAATCCAGGGTCTCCCTATGCCGGAAAAAATTGCGACGCAATTAGCCCTCCGGCTACCTCAGCTTCTTCCCCATCTGGGGTTCTGCAGAGAGCTATGCTATCACTGTCTGATAGTAGTGTTTCCAATAGCCCAACACTAGCAGCTACTTCGTCCGCAGCACCGGAAGTTCTTGGGTTCCAGTGGCTGAGTTAAACAAACGTATGGAGCCCGGAGCATCATTTTTTTGGAATTTTTAAGGCTTCATCTTGTTTGATTTTGTTTTAAATTAATTTGCCAGCTTCTGTTATAACTAAGTTTTAAAATATAAGATTGTCTATGATATGATAAATATTCTCTACTAGCGAAGGGAAATGTATGGGCATGGTGATTAATTCCCCTGATTTTGTTGACCTATTTTTGTGACAATTAAGTAAGTAGTAGTATATTCTAATCCCCAGTCGCCGGAGTAAATTTTCGTAGCAATTTATTATAGTACCCGGCAAAAAGCAAAATGGAAGTAGGCTTATTTTATTATTAGCCGTGTGTGGACCTGAACGGTAGATTTAGCCATAAGCAGCAGCAGCTCAGCTGCTTGTTTTGTTGTTTTGTTTGGTGATGGTCTTTCTGTCCCTGGCCATCTTTCCCTTTTACCTTGCTTTTGGCTGGATTATGATGGAGTGAGTATTCAATGGAGTATTTTGTTTGCTGATTTAAACTAAACTAAATATAGATGGAAATGGGTGATGGGGACTTGATAGCAAGTAGTGGTAATGCAATGGATAGTGGTGCTATTAATAGAATACTAGTAATAAGTAGCTTTTCATGTGTTTATGCGAAAGCATTTTGGATTTGACAGACTTAATAAATACAACAAATTTGTATTGCTCCAAAGTTTTGATGATTTCACGCCCCCATGGTTCCTGGTTTGCATTTTTCAGCAAATATGCAAAACTAAATTACTAATATAGAGTGATAGGCCCATAGAGGTAGGTGGGTATTTTGGGAACTCATGACGACTGAAGGACTACACATGTAGATCTATGACTTTAATTAGGAAAATGATTTTACCAGGTTTGGGAGACTAAAAAATAAGAGAAATTTCCTCTTACAAAACTATTGTTATTAAAGTTATATTTAAGGACTCCAAATTAGTCTTAGGGGATGGAGCTTAATCTAAATATTGAGTTTGTTTTGGTCTCAATGGCTGAATCGGTAAAATGGACGAGCTGAATGGCTAAGTCTGATTTTTTTAACTGAATGGTTGAATAAGAAGCTGAATGAAATAAAAAAAAATTAAAAAAATAAAATATTAAGTAATATTAGGATAATTTTGTAAAATATGATTCTATTCTCATTTGTTTTGTCTTGAAATTCAAATCTATCTTAATTTCATCCTTAATTTTTCTTGAAATTCAAATCTAATTGAATTTCATCCTTAATATATGGTCCCATCAAAATAATGTTGTCTTGAAATTCAAATCTAATTGCATAAATTTTTTTTTTGAAATAAAATGTGAATGTAATTTGAAAAGTGAATACAATGAACAATATTTAATTATTATAAATAATTAATATCACTTACAATAAATTCTATTATTATATTAATTTAATAAGTATGATACATTGCATAAAAAAAGTATGATATAAACATCAATAAAATGCAATAATTTTATTGTAATTCAATTTATGTTCACTCAATAGAAAAACACTCTTTAAATTAATAAATTATTAATTTATCGATTAAATAATAACTTTCTAAATCAATAAATTTTCCAGTTCCAACAATATTAATTTATAAAAATTCTACTTGGTGTGATTTTATTTGGGTTTGAAAGGGCCTTGTCCTGATGTGATCTAATCCTTTCTTTAACTCCCTAGGTTTCAAAGGCTACTTGTAACGACGGCCCAATCCAGATATGAATAGCCTCCGAGGTCCTAATTTTTAGAGTTAAAAAATAGGGTTCTTTACATAAATATACAACAAATAGAAAGTAATTATAAAAAAAGTGTATTAACTAAATATTTACAAAAAGATTGTACATATTACAAAAATAGTACAATTCACATTAATAAGGAAACCTAAAATTAAGGACAAATAACTGTCATACTTAATAATTTAAATTCAAATATTTGGATCTAATAACAACAACAAATTCAAATTTAAATATTCAAATTCAAATCTTCATCTCCCTCACATACACTTTGAAATAATAGTCCGTCACACACCTCACATACTTCATGCCACTACACCATAGTGAATCTCCGCTGTCCAAAACGCCAATGATGAATAATAAAAAAAGATTCGTCCTACAAAAAGTTTAAAAATAAATAAATGTAACTATTAATGTTATGAAATTTTTTTTATAACTATTTTGTTACTCATAAATAATAAAATGGTTACCTTTGTATGAATGATTGGCTACCAACTCCATCACATTTAAACGAAATTGGTAACTTAATAAAAATGAATTGGTAACCAAACTTTTATACATAGGTAACCAAACTTTTATACCAAGATAACCAATCTATCTTCACACCTGCAGTATGAATTAGTTACCTTCGTCTGAAAGTTTGGCAACCAACTGTATTACATGCAAAATAATTTGGAAACTTAATAAAACAGAATTGGTTACCTTAGCATGAAGGTTTGGCTACCAACTGCATTATGAAAAAACTGCAGAAACAGAGCAATTGTAACGTCAAAAACAGAGCGATGGTAACGTTCTTCTCTTCTCCTTAGTCTCCACACTCATCCCCAATCCTTCATATTTGTCGAACCAAGCCTGGCATCAGGCCCACAGTCCACAGATTTTTCGTTTGTGCCTATACTTCGACCTTTATTACTTCGATTATCGAAGTAATATGGTTAGTACCAATTTACTAGTAGTAGTAGTACTTACATCATAATGCCTGGTTTTTCTTTGGATTTGTGGTCGACAAACATGAGATGAGTGTTAAACACTCATGCCCACTAAATACTAACCAGACTGTGACCAGTCCACTTGTGGTAAACAAACACGAGATGAGATTTATTCCCAACCGTGACCGGAGAGATTAAAAAAAAAATTACTCACTCCAATAAAACTCATGCCCACTTGTTTTTCCGATTTCTGCCATTGTTATTGTTAAACAACACTCCAAATTCTTCATCACCAAGCACCTCGTCGATTCGATCCCAAATAACTTTATCGCATCACCCATGATCATGGATTCATACGTTGAATGAAGAAGAAGGTGATGATGAATCGCCGTTGTTATTGATGAGAGAGAGAAGTCATGATGAGTATAACTAATCCATAAATTAAGGAATCCTAATTGAATACTAATTCCCTAAATTAAGGAATCCTAAATGCACTAAGATTGTAAATAAATATGGAAATGTATTAGTTGTCTAAAAATTTTATGAGGGCACTATTGTTATAATTATTTTTAAAAATATAATAGAATATGTAATTCTTCCTAAAAAATAATGGGTCATTTACATAAGTATACAACAAATAAAAAGTAATTACAAGAAAAATGCATCAATCAAATAATTACAAAAAGAGTGTAATTATGACTCATATTACAAAAATAGTACAATTCACATTAATAAGGAAACCTAAAATCAAGGACAAATAACTGCCATAATTAATAATTCAAATTCAAATATTTGGATCAAACAACAAAAATAAATTCAAATTCAAAATAATAATTCAAATTTAAATATTCAAATTCAAATCTTCATTTCCCTCACATACACTTTGAAATAATAGTCCACCGCTACACCGCAGCGAATCTCCGTTGTCCAAAACGTCAATGAGAATAAGAGGAAGATTCGCCCTACAAAAAGTTTAAAAATAAATAAATGTAACTATTAATGTTCTGAAAAAATTTTTATAACTATTTTGTTACTCATAAATAATAAAATGGTTACCTTTGTATGAATGGTTGGCTACCAACTCCATCACATTCAAACGAAAATTGTAACTTAATAAAACTGAATTGGTAACCAAACTTTTATACAATGTAACCAAACTTTTATACCAAGATAACCAATCTACTTTCACACCTGCAGTATGAATTAGTTACCTTGGTCTGAAAGTTTGGCAACCAACTGCATGAAGGTTTGGCTACCAACTGTATTACATGCAAAATAAATTGGAAACTTAATAAAACGTAATTAGTTACCTTGGTATGAAGGTTTGGCTACCAACCGCATTATGAAAAAACTGCGCAGAAACAGGCGATGGTAACGTTTTTCCTTCTCCTTAGTCTCCACCCTCATCCCCTATTCCTTCATATTTGCAGGAGTCCATCAGCACCGCTTCAAGACTCCATTTTCTCCTCTTTCTCTTCTCCATCATCATATAATTAAATTAAATTATCGATGCTGCGTCTTTGGTTTTAGCTTAATAATAATCATAACTACTGCTTTTTTTACGTGAGTATTACTAAAATGAGGAAAACCCTAAATGAGATTATTATCTCGAATGTCGGATTAGTGGGGTGTTTGGCTAAAGAGATAGGGTTGTTAAAAGGTGTTACTGTGTTTGACGTGAGTTTTAATAGGTTGAACGGAAGTTTGCCGGAGTCTATGGGAGGAATGGATAGTTTGGAGCAGCTTAATGTGGCGCATAACAAACTTTTCGGTGAGATTACGGTGGATTGTGGTGGTTGTTCGCCTACAAGTCCTCCGTCAAATCACGATCAACGCCATCGCCATCGCAATCGCCGCCGCTTTCAGTCATTGCATTCTTTCTTTCTTCTTCATTATTATTATTAAAAGGTTGAATTTGTAAAATAACTTGAGAAGAGAGAGAAAAAGCTATAACTAATCTCTAAATTAAGGATTTCTAATTGAATTATAATTCCCTAAATTAAAAAATCCTAATTACACTAAAATATGTAAATAAATATGAAAGTGTATTAGTTATGTAAATATTATATGAGTGCACCATTGATGTAATTATTTTTAAAAATGTATTAAAATATGTAATTGTCCCACGGCGCACAAATTAAAGAAATGGGAAGAAGACCGAAACTTACACAATCAGAATTTTAATATAAACTATTTAAAAGAGATAACAATGTATAATAATAAGCCAACACAATGAATTGTACTTCCAACTCAAAATCTCAAAAAAAAATAAAAAAATAAAAAAAATAATGGGGTATGATATGTGTAATATGAATCCGGTTAGCATGAAATTTATTTTTTTATAAGTTGGTCAATTGGCCAATAAAATACTAACACACATAGAGTCTCGCTTGCGTGTCAACACTCTATTAGTCAATTGACTAACTTACCTAAAAATAAACTTCCGTGTAATATAGCTATCACAACAATGATTTGCTTGAAAACCTCCCTAGGTTACCAAGGCCCTCATGGGACAATGTAAATAAATTACTTGAGCGCACGAGATCTTAGAATCCATTCTTGTAAAAAGTAAAATTTCAATAGAATATAACAAAAGAAAACCTCCCTACGTTTTTGTTATAGTCCTATACAATTACAATCTGAGACTGCTGTTGCTTCAAATTCAATAGCTTAAATACAATGCTAATCACAAAATTACACGATGATTATTGGAGTTGATTGGTAATTAAGAGCATCATCGAGAGAGAAAAAAACACTAAATTTAATTTTCAACCAAAAGCAAAATAATATTGGGAAACATAAATATGCACAAATCAAGTGTATTTAATACCATTCGTAAAAAAAAGTTGATAAATCTAGAAATATTATTATAGATTAGACAAGAAGAACAAAATTCCATTCGCAGTCCAAAGAGTTGCAAAACACAAAAATAATCTTCAATAGGACCAACAATATCCACAACGTTTTTGACAAAATTACCAAACAGAATACCACCTAATTGTCCCTCTCCACGAGCCATCCAACTTCAGATCATCTCCAACCAAAACCCACCAAGTGACGAGTCAACGAGCTGAAACTGATAATATTCTCTAACAAAAGAAAACCTAATTCTCACTTTTATCCAAGAAGAAGACCATTCCTAGGATTACTAATTCTCAAACGCCGGTGGATCCAAAGCCGCCAGCGCCCCTAGTAGTAGAATCCAAATCGTCAACCTCAGTAACCTGAGGAGTCACAATCTTCTCAATAATCAACTGAGCAATCCTATCTCCAGCCTTAATCTCAAATTCAGTATCAGAATGGTTGAACAAGATTACCCCCACTGGACCTCTGTAATCGGCATCGATTACTCCAGCACCAACATCAATTGAATGCTTCCATGTCAACCCCGATCGCGGCGCTACATTCGTAAAATCCACCCCCTTCACTACATAAATCGACAAATAATGATGAGAGATACAGAAAGATACTTACCAATACGAGCATATGTCCCTTCGGGCACTGCTATGCTTAGATCTGTTGGAACCAAAGCTTTCCCTCTGGCAGGAACTTTAGTCTCCTCGGCACTACACCAAAAACGAAAATATGAGAAAGCCAATTAAATTTTAGAGAGAAAAAGAAAGATTTTTTGGGTCAGTTTTACCTTGAGAGATCGTAGCCAGCAGAGAGAGGGGAACCTCTGGAGGGTAAAACAGCTTTTTCAGATAGCTTTTTCACTCGCAGAAAAGGGATAATCGAGTGGTCGGATATTCCATTTTGGTTCATAAGCTTCTGAATCTTTGGGCTTGGTTCTTTGATCTCCGAGACATTGCTCTGGGACTCCAATTGGGCCATCACGATGACTTGTGTGCGAGAGAGAAGAAAACTGAACCAGGAATTTGAGGAGGGAAGGGTAAACATTATTAAGGGGCCTTATTATTATATATATATATATATATACAGTAAAGTTGCCCGGTAAAGATGGAATGGAAGACGCTTAATGGCGCCAAGTATTCCCGCCATCTCATAAACAATTTGTTGTGATAAGTAAATGTTTAGCCTGTACAGATTACAAATTTCCAAATGTTGAGATGGCCGAGTTGGTCTAAGGCGCCAGATTAAGGTTCTGGTCCGAAAGGGCGTGGGTTCAAATCCCACTCTCAACATTTTCATCATGGTGTTGTTTTTTGTGTTTAAACTCATATCTATCTAGACATTTTATAATGATCTAAATCTAAGCAGGCTTTGTCTGTCTGTCAAACTTATGAATTAACAGAAGCTAAAGTTAAAGATGATGAGTGATCAAGTATAGTTCTAATCACTCCTTTTATGGGTATTGTATTGTACTCCCTCCTATTCAGATTAAATGATGTTTTAGGGAGTTTAATTTTATTTTATATTAGTGTCGTTTTGGAATCTCTATGCAATATTGCACAATTTTTTCCTAATTTACCCCTCTATTTAATATGCTTAGTAAATGCAATTGTGGAAAGAGAAATAATTAATTAGGAATAATTGTGGAGAATGAGAAGAGACAATTGTGGGGAGAGAAATAATTAATTAGGGACATAAAAGACAATTTGTGTTATTTTTTAATAAGTGTGCTTAACTCTAAAATGACATTTAATCTGAATAGGAGGAAGTATTGTATTGTATTGAAATGATAGGTAGAGGATTTTGAAAGAACGGACGGACGGACGGATATCTTAACTCGAAAGAATGTAGTCCGGTCCAATGTTCGAGGAGGGTCTTTCCTTTTGCTGTTAATTTTATTTGTTTGACCGACCACTCCTCTGAAAATTCAACAATTATCTGGCACTTGTCCAGCTTGTATGCTGCATGTTATAGGACTATAAGGAAATGAAAATGAGTGGGTGCAGCTGCCAGCTAGACTGGACTGTAACTATAGAGAGTAGTACTGGCTCCGAATTGGCAATAGTGCAAGAATCCTTGATTGGTACAGTTTATGATATTTTTCAAAGCTGAGATGAAATAAGCCATTTTTTGTTATATAAACTTATATGGAAAATATTATAGGAATTGGAAAACAAATTAATTATGATATATATATATATATATATATATATATATATATATGCAGTGATATAATATGGCCCTATAACCATATATGTCAACGACTAGTAGATGTTTTACCATCCTTCTTCTTACAAGCCTAATTTTTTTACAAGGAAGTGAATCACCGACTCATTCAATCTATCTATCTCTCCTCGCATAATAACTGTACTTTTTGGCTTCACATTGCAATACTATAACAGAATAGACTATGCATCTTTTGTCCTCGTGACCATGGTTGCTTCCTCGCCATTCCCATTCATTTCACTCGTCTGAATACCCTCCCTCCTTATCCCAATAGTTGAAGGTGGAGATATAATATCTTAACCAAGGCTGTCCTCGCAACAACAACATGTGTTTAATTTGGTCCCCTATGAGTTAATGGTCTTAAAATTTGGACTCCGCAAATTCTACGTCGCTCATGCGAATGGCAGTATCCTGTTCAGTAGCTGGGAAAAATAGACGTTTCTTTGCAGAACCCATTTTATCTCTCTCTGGTGTCAAAGGCCTCTGCCTTGGTGCACTTTGAGACCGAATTCGAGCCTTGGCTGATGCAGTGTCTTCCATGTAGTTTGGCCGCACTGAAGCAGCCGCAGCAGCAACATTTTCAAGTTCACCCATTTTGTAGTAACTGGAGCAGCCTAAGGTTGGTCTTTGAGCCATTATAAAGCCCTTCTCTTCTTTTAGGCAACGAGGGCTGGCCGAGTGAACATGGAGAGGTTTTGCATTGGATGGAAATGGTATGATAGGAGAGGGAATGGAGAGGACGTTCCTGTTTGTTCTGTGGAGAGGAGTACAAGCAGGATCTGATTTGGGTTTTCGCTGTTGGTAGTGGTAATGTTGATTTTGTGTTCCATGGGAATTTGGAGGCGAGTAAAAATAAGATTGAGCAGTGTCAATTTCAACAGTTCTTATGGGTTCCCTTAGATCACAAGAATTCCTGCCTATCCTTTCGCATTGCTTCATTGTCCCCTGGTCAAAACATCTGTGATTTTCTTCTTTCTCTTCATTGCCTAAAAATTGGTCCTTACCGGATCTCCACATCTATTTATCAATACATAAATACTTAAAACTCCGTTGAGATGGTAGAAGCCAACAGAAAACCAGGAAAAGAATGGAGAGAAAGATGAATTATAATACCCGACGGGAAAAAGCAGATGAAAGTGCTTTTTCGCGCTTTGAAGCTGCTTCCTTTGTTCTCCGCAACATGGCTTTTATTTCCTCTAATGTATGTCGGTGACCATCCCACTCATCTTTTCCTCCTCCAGTCTGTGTTTAAAAAATAGCAGCAAACCGCTCAATACACAAGTTTACTGAAGCATAAGAGATCTTATACTAGCTAGCAATATATCAATGAAAATGAACCCACATTAATAGACTTGCTAGTTGCAGGATGAAATTCCCTCAAGCCGTTGGATTCACCGAATGTGGCGTCCATGCTTCTTTCATACGACAGCCTCCTACTACGTTGATCACAAACTCGAGCTTGGACTCGGACTAGTGACTGAATGCATTGGAGAGTCATCTCTGCTCGTTTCCTGACATTGCGTCCTCTTACCAAGGCTTGTAGTTTTACAATTGCTTTAAGTGCCCGAAGAGCTCTCCTTGCCTAATTAAGTAACCAGACTCGACTCTTCATTAAAAGTTAATTGCTCTAAAACTGGGTATGTATAAATCATAATTAAGAAAAAGAGGTGGTGGCACAAATGCACAGTTAATTACCAGATATCCTCTGAAGGCGGTTTGAATAACAATGGCTGCATAGTATTTTCTGGCAATATTGGACGGTGTTGGTCTGGCGAGGCGGATGAGTTGCTCAGCTGCTTGGGCTGTAGCAACTGCTGCCTCCTCGGTAGCTGTTGTCGTTGCCACAGGCACAGCCAATGCAATGGCACGCCTTTGGTTAGATTCAGCAGCAATATCCAACTGGAACTTGGGTTTCATAGCTGAGGTTTGTGTATTAGGAATGGCGGTTATGTTGTTTGGTTCGTTGTGTTGTATAGTTGTTATGTAAATAGAAGGTTTGCTGAAAATCCATCTTCGCTTTCCTCTCTTCTGCATATGCAATGCAAATTTTAGGCAATCCAATTAATATATATATATAATAGTAGACATGAGTATAGGTTTGTTAATTAATTACCTTTTCATCTTCTTCTTGTACGTGCTCATCTTGTTGTTGGGTGGTAGGAGACCTGAAAGCCTTTTTGAAAACATTTAACCATGAGCTTCCTCCAACATTCTTTCCCATTGGGAATTAAGCTAGTTTGTTTGCAAATGATAGAGAGGAAGACGAAGAGGAGGAGGGAGGGAGGGAGGGAGGGAGGGAGGGAGGTCAAACTGAGGAAGAATGGTAAACGCATATTAATGCAAGTGTGTCAGAGAGATAGTTAGCCTGAAAGAGTGTGCATCAGGAGCTGGTCTCGAGAACACTCAAATTTGATTAATTACTTTTTCCGTTTCTTATAATTTGATTAATTATTATTATATATATATATGAAAAAAATGTAAAAAATGTAAAGACATTAATCACAGTGAAGATACTTCGGTTATGGTGACGGTTTTTTGGACTATGACGACGAGTTGTTAACCGTCATATGGTTATTCTCAATTATGAAACCATCACCATAAATTGTTGTATATATATATAATCTTAATATATATATATATATATATATATATATATAAACTCATTTGCTTAGTAGTACAATATTGAATATTACACTATATATGTTATGTTCTTCCGTTTATGATCACAACTTTATTGTTAGGCTCTCATTATTCGTAAGTAAATTTACAAATGATTAAAGCATTTTGATGTTGAGAGAGAGAGAGAGAGAGAGAGAGAGAGAGGTGGTGAACAGCAGCAGCTCTGTTGGTGTTGGTGTTGGTGTTAGCTTTGGCTTTGTTCATCACGTGTTACGAAATCTAGCGAAAGAGAGAGCTCAGATTGCTATGCCCATTCTTTTCGGGATTGGAACTCATTCTCTCTTGGATACTCTCTCCTCTCCCTCTTACCCACACACACACTCTCTCTCAATATATATATATATATATATATAGAGGACGGCATCCATGCTCAATCTATTCTTTAAAGAATTAAAAAAATCATTAATATATTATTAAAAGAACGATTGAAATAATTAAAAAGGAAATTAAAATTTATATTTATATTAGTATTAATAATATTTATATCTATAATATTAATATTAATAATAATATTTTATAATATTATTAATACTTATATTAATATTTTATAATATTAGTATTAATAATAGTAACAACTAATATAAATATGAATATTAATATTATTGTTATTCTTATTAATATAAATATTAATATTATAAAAAAAATAAAAAATAAATCGCTACATCTTGTAGCGGTTGATTATTTTTTTTTGCTTACACTAACCCTCCAAGAATCTGGTAGGAAGCCTAACCTTAATATACCATTTATCAAAAAGAGAAACAAATAAAACTAAGCCATTGTCAAAGCTGGTAGGACATAAATGATGCGCACCCCACCTTCAATTAATAAAAAAAAAAAACAGGTTGAAGGAATAATATTGCAAAATATTATTATCAATATTATAAATATAAATATTATAAATACTAATATTACAAAATATTAATATAATAATATTAATAATATTACAAACTAATATGAATAGTGACAAGTCGCTAACAAGCTATTATCAATATGATTTTTTGATCGCTTCTAAAAACCAAAGTGGCGAATGAGAGGATTTCAACGAAATCCTGATTATGCATATAATTTTTTTTTCGATGGCCTCTTATTTCATTGATTTTTTTTTTCCATATTCCTAAATCACAAATAATTCAACATTCAACAAAATCATAATCCTAAATTACAAGTAATTTAACATTTCAATTAGTTACTCAAATTCAATTGAAACAAAAAAAATCAATTACAAATTGAAACACATTGTTGACTGTTGAACCGATAACGGTACTAGAACGACGGAGTCTATCTTCGGAGTTCGGACCGTAAAGGCGGTAAATCCAACCTGCGAGTTCTCATATTCTGAAAATGTGAGTAACAATTTGTTTTTGAATATCAAGAGAAGTAAGTTGATGGTTTGCAGGTGCATTCTCTTTAACTACTTTGCCAACTTCATCACAACGCAAGTTATGCCAAGTAAGTATTTCAAGAAAATTACCTCTATTTAGCGAAAGTGTGTCGACTCATCATGTCCATGAAAAGCCAACTGCATGTTAAGCAATCGAACAACATCCACACTTGTCACAACCGAAAGTGCGATAAAGCGGCATTTAATACTTGTGTTCCAGAAGATATCTTCCGTGTCACACTTTGCCTTTGATCTTTGAAAGCAAAATATGAAATCCGAGCATTGTTGTGTGCACTTCCTTCACTTCCGATATGGTCCCCAAATTTCTCTGAAGCTTTCTTCCAATTTCGAAATCCTTTTTTTGTAAATACCTCATCTCCAACTTTTTTATCCCCAAAAAGATAACACCAAAAAACAAAATGCGGCATCTTTAGAAATGCTATATTCCAACCATTCCCATTTCTTGAACCAATCAAATTGGAAAGCCCTCATTCTATCCCCTATTTTTATTTTTTCGGATAAACATTAGAAATTGGTTGACAAGGGCCCATTTGCACATATTTTCTTCTAACTTCATCTCTAATCCGAGGCTCGTACTCGTTGATGCATTTGCGCAATCCCGGATCACCAATAATATCATTAACATCATCACATAACGGCTCAATCGGTTGTGGTTGCGATTGTGGTTGTGGTTGTGGTTGTGGTTGTGGTTGTGAGTCTTGTGACGTAGTTGTTGTGAATCGGCCTCTTAGTTCGCTGAAAATATTTTTCCATATTCCTAAATCACAAGTAATTCAACAGTCAACAAAATCATAATTATAAATCATAAGCAATTCAACATTTCAATTAGTTCCTCAAATTCAATTGAAACAAAAAAAATCAATTACAAATTGAAACACAAAATTAGCAATTGAAACCCTAAATTCAAATAAGTGAAACCCACTTAGAAGTTAGAATGAATGCAACCAAATTTGGTAACAAAATCCACTTAGAATTAACGAAAATATATCAATTTTGGTTTATAAATCAAAGAAAAGCCCTATTTTTTAGTCAGAAATTAAGGAACAAAAATCAAACAAAAAAATGTTGGAACCTAACCTTAGAAGTTGGAGTGATGGAGTTGATTAGCGTCTGGCAAGACCACAGGCAGACAAAGAAGAAGGCCAGCAAAGCGGCGCTTCAGCCTCCACTCTCAAGTGAAAAGACCAGCAAGCGAACAATTCCTCCGTGCTCGTGGCTCTGCTTTCATTTACATTTCGATGGGACTTGTGGTGGCGCTTTTGTTATTTGGTAATATCACATATGTAATATGTTGACTTTAGTGGCTTAATGGGTCATCATGACTTTTAGAAAAAATACATACGAACATGACTACATGAGAAATATTTTTCTTTGTGTGTGTTGGATTCAAACAAGTCAAACAACCCGATCCTAAGTTATAAAAAAAATTATTTTTTTTTTTCCCTTCCTTCTTCTTCTCAAATAACCTCGAATTTCTGACTTCCAATTTCAAGTTCTGACCTCCCTAGTACATAAAAAAATTTCTCACAACATAGATGCGGTCCCTATATATATAACACCTAAATCTAATATAGATGCTACATACTGCTAAATTATCTCATTTCCTTCGGGAATAGATTCGAGCTTTGGCTTCCAGCAGCATGTGGATGAATTATCATCATCATCATCAGAGTAAAAGCAAGTTGTTTTACTCTGATCAAGCCTGGACAAAATATCCTTAGCTAACACTTGTTTTGAGAGCAACTCTTGAAGTTGTTGCTTTGTTATAATCACTTTGATCCTTTTGACACTGCCTTTCTCTGGATCTTTTTCGACCTTTTGCGAATGAGCAGCAGCAGCAGCAGTTTTTGAACTCCCAACTGGAGGAGGAATGAGATAGTATTTGTTTCCTAACCTCAACTGGAAATTAGGAGGGAGTTGAAGGGGAGTTTTCCTTGCCAAAGCAATACCAAATCCCGAGAAATTAAGTAGCGCATCCTTGACAAGAATTGGCATCGAAAACTCAATGATATTTCCATCCGTCTTCACCAGCTGCACTGCTTTCTGGTTCTTGAATGCAACAGCTCCACAACAAGAAACTTTACGCTGTCTACAAGCAGCAAAGCAATTTCCCATTATGTTGCTGCAAAATAGAATAAAGTTGGAGCCCTAGATTTGAAAGAATATTGTAGATGATCTAGTAGTAGAATATAATGGGGGGAGATATGGAATTGAATTGTACAAGAGATTAGTTGAGTATGGAGGGGGAATGGTGAGTGTTAAAGATATAGATAGATGATGGCGTTTTGTTCAGTTGTGAGCTGAAAAGAATGCTAGAAAGTTATGTTTCAGTTGAGAAAGGAAATATGGTTTAATAGGGTGAAAGAGGGAAATGTAAGAATAAAAAAAGTGAAGGGCAATTAAATAAAGTAACCAGTAAAGATTTTTGTCAACACGCATGCAAGAGGGGTCGGTTTAGTGGAAGGTGGCGCATTGGCATTGCTCATCCTTTGTATTTTTGTAGTAAGACCAATTACTTACTGGTTTTTGTATTTTATATAAAGGGTAAGCGTGGGGGTGGGGGTGGGGGTGGTTTCTGCCTCTCCCCTGTTTTCTTCACGAAACAAACACTGCCCATACCCTTCCTGTTAAGGTTAACTATGCAAGTGTCTCAATTGGGCACTACTATTCATTTATCAAAGTAGATAGGTTGGTCCTCCCAAAGAGAAAGTGGTGCCAATCTTTTATTAAAAAGAAAGGGGGGAAACAACCCCAGACTCTTATATTTTACATATAAAAGTCAAACAAATAACAAGATTTAGAAAGGGACATACGTGGATTTAAATCCGTATCCAATTTAAGAGGAGCTATGTACATAACAAGTGCATGCCTCTGGTTTAATCCTTATCCAAATTCTAAATTATAAATGCCATCAGAATATGAATCCCAATAAATAATCAATAAGTTATAGCTAACAATGACGGATTTTAGAATATTATTGGAATATATGAATGAGGCCCGTGACATAGCTGGTCAATTTTCATAGAGTAATAAAAATCATGACATACTTTGTTACACGCCCAACTAGCTGCTGCTCCTTACTAAGATTTGCTCTTTTGTTAACTCAATGTACAAGGAGAAGTCTCATCTCAAAGAAAGTTCCTATTCTGGGAAATTCAACACAAACAGAATCCATTATTCCGGAGAGACGTAAGTCAATCTATTTGAGTATGCTTGGTTTTCAATAACAAGTCTTGTAAACTTCAAGTGTTGTTCTATTCTATTCTATACTCCTATATATTCTCAACCAAGTTACAAGGCTTTATTCACATTTTTGTAACCTTTCAAGGTTGGGAATGTCGGAGACTAAAGTAAAACAGTTGAACTGAAAATACATACAACTAGGGAGGTGCTATTAGCACTCCAAAACTACTACATGATGAGATTTGGAGCTTCCTGAACATGATGAGATTTGGAGCTTCCCCTTCAGGAACACTTCAAACAAAACGCAAACAGCCAATCTAATGCATCATTGTACGCAGACCCTTCCCCTTCTTTTTAGCAAGGTATTTAAAAAGATAATTTAGGTTAAATGCATTTGATCTGGAAAAGGTTGATGCTACTATTACCAAAATATACACGTGTTCTTAATGTCCCCAAAAGTTCCATAATTTTTAACCATATCACTCTCAATGGAACGATATACCAAGCAAGGAAGAGCACCCAAAATTCTTGATCATTGAAAAAACAAGAGGAATAACTAGGAAAAAAACAAGAGGAATAGAATCCCATAAAATTAATCTTCCAGTTTCCACGTTAGAAACATTCAAAAAGTATAATAATTTGGGACGATGCCTACAGAATTCCACTTAATATGGCAGCATAACTAAGCCAACTATAGCCTCAAAGTTCCATCAAACTCTACATGGTGAACAAACTTCCATAAATAACCTTATAGATGGGAGATACCAGGCTGAGATTCAATGGGCAAAAGTACCTAAAAAGTATCTCCGTATCTATGTATGTATATGTAGATACTTTAATCAGCAGAATATCAGTTCAGAAGAAACGCAAGGTAGTCTCAGTGCATTGCAGGTCGTGGAGCACGTGGCCGGACAGGTGTCTTTGATGGGCTTACCCTGCATGGATAAAAATAACACAATCTAAGGCAATTAGAAAGAAGAAAGGAACAAACATAAAGTTGCAAAATTAAGAAAAGTAACCTTATTGGCAATGATCCCAAGACAGCACCACTACAGTTCAGCGCTGCAATTGCACTCTCAGCCTGCATGGGAGAAAATCTGATTATTAAAAACTTATTTTTGTTGACACCCGTACTGATACAGGACAAAGCAAAAGAACAGAAAAGGCATATCTGAATACCCTTAAATTACGAAATTGTAATCAGTCATATCTATCCTTGACATGGTAAAAGTTGATGGAAAAGGCTATCTGAATGCCTCTTCTCACTCCCACTTCCAAGACAAATTGCCGAGGAGCTAACCACTCTATAACCGATACTCAGTTGTCAATTGTTACAAACCCAACTAAAAGCAAAGACTTCAAGATAGTTAATAGCTTGGAGATAATGGGTTCATAATGAACCTGTTACAGCTCATAAGATGATTCACCTTGTCTTGATCACAGAAGCAATGCAACAAGAGGCAAATGCGACCGTCATAAAAGATGCAGCGGAGTTTAGATGTTCCCCATAGCCTAATAGACTGATAGCACAGACGTGATTTACGAATACATTTTTTGGTAAATGTAATTTACATATTCAAGCTACAGTCTATTATGTGACTAGCCAACTCAAATGTTACAAGCTTCGTCTTGCCTCCATCTGAATCTTAGTAAACCCATCAGCAACTCTACAGACAGCCTTTATGACTAGGCATAGCTTGTAGCCCTTTTTGCAGAAGCCTATCTATCCTAGCCTAAACACATGCTCATTGCATTTCAAGAAAATAATACCACTTTGACTTCAAACTTGTCAAGGGAACAAGCACCATATTCGAGCGCACCAAATGTGCAAATATCTGCAGTTAACTATCTAAAACTAAATAGATTTATTTATTTTATATATGTAACTTAATATATTTACTTTCTTCAATTGTGAGAGACTCTGAAGAACTATTGAAAAAAGGTAATAATAAGTAGAAGACTATGCCCATCGTCATTTGAAAGTGACTATTTCCATCGATAACCAATAAATGAAAGCTGGACCGACCATACTCAATTATTTGGACAAAAAACTCCAGCCTAAGACCAGTATGCCTCATTATTAGCAAACATAAACTCCAATACTGAATACAGAACACTCCTGAGCTTGGAAATTTTACCTAATCGACATTTTTTAGGGAATTCTTTCATCCCATTCTCCTCTTCTTTGCCTTCTGGCGCTGGGAACCCCTAAAAATCTGCAATTCTGAGTACACCTATCTAGCTCAATATATCTCACTGGTGATTCCAACCCCATTAGGGAAGGAGCCTGCCAGACTGGTGAGAAGCTGCAGTAAAAGGTAAGACACCCTTTAAGGTATTTTTACTGATGAATTCTCATGGGGTAGAGAGAGAGAGAGGGAGTTTAGTCACTAATATAATTATGTTCGTCATCCCAAAACAAAATGTTAGGTTCTTAAGGGTTTTAAGTGATTTCTCAAATTTGGGTTTGCAAATTGATGCGTCATTAGTTAATACATTGGTTGACGGTTGACTGCATCATAGTTAGGCACGTCAATTTAGGAAATCATTGAAAAACCATAGCACAACCCAAAAATAAAATCATAAACTGCACTTTTCTTTCTCTTTTTTTTTTATAAATAAATCATAAGCTTCGCTTCAACTTTCACTTAATTTCTCCCCCCACTCCCCAACCCAAAATAAATAAAAATATAATATAACATTCTACAACCTTCCCCTTTCATCCCTAATTTAAGCAAAAAATTACCAAATTATGAATTCTTCATGCCAAACCATGCCTTCTGTAAGTAAATTATGGCCCCAAATTAACAAAAGATCAAAATATGATTTATGTAGATGAAAACAAATGGTTGCAAATACTAGTCTCAGACTAAGCAAATTATTTCTGAAGGCCACCTGCCTCTTTAACTTGAGACACTTTTCTATTTTCTAACTAAATCAATGGTAAGACTTTCAAAAAGACTGATATAAAATCGTGTCTGAATAATTCTTAGGAGTGGTCAAACTGGTTCTTTATATACAAAACCACATTAATCTTATTTGTTTTTATAAGTCAACTGATTACCAAATACTTGAAAGTCAGGTATTTCACCTAACCATTATTTAATTTCCTATTTGAGGCCCAAATGCAATGTATTTGAATTTGCAGTTGCTCAGGGATCATACAAATGTTTCTTCTTTACGATGTGTAAGAGTGCAGAAAAAAATGATATACATCAGACTAAAATATCAGGCAGCAACGCATGAACAGCTATTTATACTTACCATTACAAACTCAACAAATGCAATACGAGTCGAATGATGGTAGTCTCCAAGCAGCCTCAAGCAGAGAACCTATGGCAGACAAGATATTCCATAACTTTTAGTTAGGACATCAAGAATAAGAGCACTTTCAGACTTGTTACATAAGCAGTCACAAACCTCTCCACAAATAGATTCAAAAAAGAGTTTGACATCTGCTTGAGTAACCTGAAACAAATAAGCATAGAAATAGTCAAAACAAATTCTAACAATGCTTTTGAATACCAGAACAAGGGATGTTTACAATTCCAAAAGTACCTTCTTATCTATATTTGTACAATAAATAGTCCTTGCACACATCTCCCTTTCATCTTCAGACTAGATAACATAGCAAAAGGCAATCAAGTAAGCTTAAATCTGCCTCTCAGTTCACTTTCTAAGATTGACTTCAAGTATGAAAAATTCATGGTATAAGAAGTTAAACATAGTGAACCAAACTACTCACTCGGGGCAAAAATGTAGGATTAACAGGCGCAATTGCAGTTTTTGAAGGTAGCACCCTTACTGGGTAAAAACCAAGCATAGTCCCTGCCAGAGTCAATGCATTCCTAGCACCTTCTGCACAAATATAAGAGACAATGAAATGTAACAACACCCTATTCATTACACGTATATGTCAAGTTGTTTGTCGGCTTACCCTCATCAGTAAACTCAATAAAGGCAAAGCGGAGAACAGAGTTTGGGTCACCACAGACACGGCAATCAACAACCTTCGGGAAAAAGTAAATAAATAAATAGGATATATAATACAGAAAAATATGCATCCATTAACGTGAATTCAAGGTTATGCCAATGAGATCAATTAAATAAAAAGTACCTGCCCACAACTAATAAAGAGAGCTGCAAGTTGTTCTTCAGTAACCTAAACCAAGCAACAAAAACACATCCACAGACGATCAAAACATACTAAAAAGAGAAGCCCAAGAAAATGACAACAGACAAATCATACTAATTCGGTACCTGATGATCAATGTCAGAAACATAAACAGTCCTCTTAATAACATCTTCCCTCTGAGCCATACTGGTTCGACTATTCATCCTTCGCTTAGCATGACTATAGCTATTCTTCTTCTGAACATAGGGTATAAAATAGAAGTCCATTACAAACAACTATATAATTAAAACAAAGGAAATCTTTTATTTGGTCAGTAGGGAAAATGATGTAAATAATCCTTTCTTCTATATGTCCCTAGCTATATATATCCAACCAAACAAAGTAACAAATACGGGTAAGTTAGAAAGTTTACTAAATCTAATCTCATACAAGAGAATAAAATTATCAATCTTGCAATTCTAAACAAAATCATCGAACATTTTTACAACCAAAAACAAGCATAAGCAGAACATAAATAAGATTTATAAAAAGATAAGAAATTTTGTATACCCGTCTAGCAGAATTTCCATTGGCAACGGGAGAATTAGGTTGCATTACAAAATTACTGTCAGTAATATAACCAAAGTGAGCAGCCCCAGGAGCAGAGTGCTGCATAAGAGGTCTATAACTAGCAAGTGAAGGCGGCACAAATTCTTCAGCCATAGGGTTCAATTTGGACAGCATTTCTTCCAAATCCCTTATCTCCTGCTTAAAACCCTCTCCGTCATCATTCTCATCATCTCCGCCATTTCTCTGCAAATCCACCCCACCGTTCATCTGATGATGATGATTTTGATGATGAGCCGCACCATTACCGTTGATGCCGTGGCTCTGCTGCTGAATTAAACTCATCGGGTCAGCAGCCGTACCGTTATTATTAGTCTGATGGCCCGTATTTATCGTCGGTTGCTGCTGCTGCTGCTGCTGCTGTTGCTGCTGATTTTTAACACCCATGTGAAAATTATTCTGATCATTTGGCCGGAAAGTAGGGTTGCCGTTGCCGTTGCCGTTGCTGCTCAAATGATTCGATTTCGGCTGATCGACGTCGTTTTGTACGAGTGACTCAGTCTGATTCAACGAGTTATTAATATTAATCTCAGCATTCTCAACAACTGCCATGATCAATTCCTTCTTCCTATTTAATCTCCGTCGAATACTATCCGATCAATAAAAAAATTTAACTCAGAAAAATAATAATAATAAAGACTGGATTTTTATTATGTTTTTACATTTTTCAAAGAGCTAAGAAGGATGAGATCAAAACGTACCTGCTGATCGAGTCTAAAGCATGTCCATTACCTCTAGAGATAAAGATCGTCGGTTCAAAAATGGAAAATGAAGGAAGAGAGAAGAAAAAAGAGCACAACTTAACCTTTTATATATATATATATATTAATAATAATAATTTTAGTCAGTCTGCAAAGAGAGGAGAAGATATATAGAGATAGAAAGAGTTTAAGAGAGAGAAAAGAGGTGTGTTCTTCGGATCGTCCGTTTTGGCCACTACCTTTTTGGACCTTCTTCACAACATCCCAAAATGATCAACAGTGACTACCCTACCCAACATTTTTTCCCCTTTACTTTAAGTTATGTGGAGTAATAATATATATATATATATATATATATATATATATAGAAATCGGCGTTACATTATTAGATGTCAATAGTATCATCATTAAATCATCAAAATAAACTTACAAACCAAAACCATGACGATGGATACAATCGAAATGGCGGATTTCCTCAATTTAACTTATTATAATAAATTTGTAAATTATTAAATTCAAATATATAATTATAAAAATACAAAGATGATTTATTATTATATAACAATTATTTTTTGCACTAAAAGTAAATAAATTCATAACGTTCTTTATTTTATTATTTAGTAAATGTGAGTGAACAACGTACACACACGTACTATGGTATGTTAAAAATATTTATTTTAAAAAAAAGTTACGTAGATTTATCAGGATATATATAATTTTTACTATCAAGTATTAAAATAAATGTTATTATTAAAAAATAAGAAAACAAGGATCAACAACTACTGAGAAAAAAATGTAAAAGAACTTACAAAATTTATATTCTACATATATATATTACAAATTGTAAATAAAAACGATAAGATGATGAGCTCCAGCAAATTTAAAATACATTATAGGGGTGGCTCAACTAATATCGACATGTACTGAAGAGAAAATTTTAAAAATTGACGAGAGATTGATGAGTTTATGTGAACTTAAAAATACTCCTAGTATTAATTTTTTTTAAGTGCGTCTCCATAAATATCGACATGTATATATATATATATATATATATATATATATATATATATATATATATATATATATATATATATATATATATAGGAGCACTATTTTCACATATAATTTTAATATTTTCATATATGATCTTCTCTCACAAGAGATTAACACTTTGTTTCTGAGTTTTGGACAGAAAAAAAAATAATACAAAACTTAAATTAGAACAGAAAAAAAATAGAAAACTTAAAGTTTTCCTTTGTGTTGTTTCTGAGTTTTTAATAGAAAAGAATAGAAAATTTAAAAAAGTTCTTTTCTTGCGTTTTTGAGTTCCAATGAAAAGAAAAGAAAAATATTACTTTTATAAATTTACTCTTCTATTAATTATAACAATTAAACCATGAATAAAAATATACAAGATAAATTTAATTAAAGAAAAAATTCATATTCAAATACAAATATCCAAATACATTTCCTCTCCTTTTTACTTATTTTTTTAATAAAACTTTTAATTGAATTTGCGATATATTCTTCTACAATTTTTTTAATTTTTTTATCACACTTTATTCTATTCATACAAGCTTATAAAAGTTTAATGTGTATCTGTAAAAATATAATCTCTTTCTTTTTTAGATATATTTCAAATAAAATAAAAATACCTTTAGTACAGAAACAAATATTGAACTTATTTTGCTTGTCTATTTATGCATCAATGAAGAATAATGGAATTGGAGGCCATAAATAAATATGGGACCATATAATATTCGTGACCGAATAAAAAAAATAGTCTCCCTTTTTTTGTCAGTATTGTACATTAAGTTTAGTAGATAAAAATAAATTGAGAACATGAGTTGTAATTTAAAATTTATTATATTAAAAGTTGGGAATAATATGAGAATTATAAAAATATTACTTATTCCAAATTTTTTCCGTCCAAATTAGGCCAATTTTGAACGAAAAACTTTGACCGAAAAAGTGGCCAGATTTTCTATCCATTTCTTTTCTTTTCTGTTTATTAAAAAACTTAAAAACATAAGAATGGGAAAGAAAACTTAAATTTTTTGTCTATTTCTTTTCTTTTCTGTCCATTTTAAAACTCAGAAACAGAATGTAGGAGAGTATGATGGATTCTACCTTTATGTGAGAGGAGTACGTGTAAAAATATCAAAATTACATATGAAAATATCATTTCCCTATATATTAAAGAATCAAAAAGTTAAATGGGACGTATTATGACACAGAATATCATTTTAGATTGGGAAATGGTATGATTTTTTTGTCACAAAAAATATCTCAAATGATGTGTCACCATCACATTAATTGAATAAATCTGATGTGATTGATTAAACTATAAATTAAAATTAAAATTAAAATATTCAATATTACTGTATGTGAGACCCCAGATTTTATGAATAAAGATTTAATTTTTTTAAAATATTTATTTTTAATATTATGGTGTGGATTTGAGATAATGTTATAGTTATGGGTAGTATTTATAAATTTTACAAAGTATGCAAGTTGTCATATTATATTCGATTGGTCGGGGAATATTACGTTTTAACGAGGAATATCCGCATGCGACAGCATAAATCATTAGTGGACCTCATGATAAAATTATTGTCGGATTGAAAAACGACAAAAATACTTTATGAAAATAACGGCGGAAGTTTTACTGTTAAGCTGTTGAAACACCCGTCTTTAAAAGTACGATGTCTGGCATTGGTTGCAGTAGAAGACACTCAGATAATTATTGATGCTTACGTGATAAGTCACTCGGTTTTGTTTTGTTGGTATTATTAATGTAATAAAATGTAATACTTTTATAAAGTTATTCTATAAATAGAATATATTATATTCTATTATGCATAGTATTTGTATAATTATACTGATAAGTATTTTGCATAATAAAATCTTTTTACATAAAACATGTAAGACCCCAAATTATTAATAAATAAAATTTAATTTCCTCTATTTATCATTTTGAAATAGTAAGGGTTGATTTGGTTAATGTGGTTAGTTATTGGTAAAATGCTCAAATATTTCAAATAAGCAAGTGGTTATAAAATATTCATTGTTGTTGGAGAATATTAGTTTGGTCGTGGAATATTCTTTGCTTTGTGAAATATTTAAATGCGACTGACAGTGTAGCCTTGTGTATGGGCCCATAACTGAAAGCGATTGGATGAAGAAAGCGACAAGTATAAGTTGTTTATAAATAACAAGATAGTTATTCACAGATTATCTTGTTGGAATACCCGTGGGTTAAAACACGATGTCTGGCGTTGTTGCCTTAGTAACATTGTTTGTATTGCACCAATTATTGATTCTTACGTGAGAAGGCACTACTTTCAATAATTGTTACAAGAATTCTTGCTCAATATTTTATTTTATTGATTCAATAATTTCTACGTTGATATTTTATATTCTTTGTTGTTTCATAATTGTCACTTCTACGGTATTTTTTCATTTTCTACAATAATTCATATTATCTGAATAATATTATTAGATAACATTATTGAAAATGTCTAGAAAGTTACATCAAGAGAGGTTTGGTCACCTAATTGCGCGCCAAGGTAAGGAGAAATTCTTATTGAAAGCCCTCTTTCTGAGGAGCGGCATGATTATCGATGTTGTGATTACATAATATTATTTATGAATAATTAATTATTAATTTATATGATGAGGAAAATATTGAATTTATGTGGATATAGATGGAGAAATTTTTTTAAAGTGACAATTGTTAAAAATTTGATATTTTATCTTTTCTCATAAAATAATATTTTATTATATTATTATAATATAATAATGGTGATATTTTTACAATGAATATGGGATATATGAGTATATGAGGAGGAAGAATATTTTTGTTGTAAAAGTTGTTTAAAACATGTTAAACATGTTGGTGGACCCATTTCTTGACTGAAATTTGATTATAACCTGTAAAATCGTCCGTATGTGGATTTCGGCCAATTTCTGTTTGGAATTTGGAAAAATTTTCTTCTACAAAGTTGTAGAGAATTGAATTTCCTATAAAAACTCGTGAGATTCGATTTTTCTGATAAAATGGCTATTTATTATGAATTATTGAAGTTCCAAAGTTCCGAAATAATTGATTTTTGGAAGTTTTAATTATTTTTTTATATGAAAAACGTTTTTGTCATTAATTGTGGGTCTTGCATGTGATGTAGTTGCTGAATTCGTATTCAAGAAGTGGGCGTAGGAAATTTGTTTATATATAATATTATTATATTAAATTTTCTGCTTTGGTGTTCTAAGCAATTTCTTATAAATAGGGTCTTGGGGTTAAATTGAAAATCACACCGTAAACTAAAGTTTTCTTTTCTTTCTCTCTATAATATCGAACGTATTTTGTGAGTATTTTAGTACTTTGAGTATTGCTATACGGTGCAAGTTCTTTCAGCACTATATGTGACGCCCCCAAAATAGGTCCAATCCACCCAACCTATTCTGAGTCGCCAAATACATGGTACATAAACAACTACAACTTTATTATTTACAATTGTCGTGCAAAATACGACAACACTTATGCTGTGAGTTTAAATACAAATATTGTCTTCTAGACAATATCCATACCCAAATAAAGTCCTCATACAATTATTGATACACTATATTACAAAATGGTGAGGACTACTAAAACAACTATCTTGAACCATCACTCCACACCCCAACTAGTTCTTGCTATATTCTCGCCTCCTGAGAAGAAAAATGGAACAAAAAGGAAAAGGGTGAGCTCAAATAGCCCAGTAAAGAATATTATAACTAAGATAATGTACAACAAATTATCCTTAGTCTTCAACATGGAAAAATCTGATAGAATACAATAGACAACAAGTTTTAGATCAACATGTAAGACCCCAACTTATTATAAATAAAATTGAATTTTTCTTTATTCATTATTCTAAATTAATAAGGGTTAATTTGATATAATTCTTTGGTTATGGGTGAAATGTGCAAAGTTTACAAAATAAGCAAGTGGTTATAAAATATTCATTATTGTCGGGGAATATTCGTTTGGTCGTGGAATATTCTTTTTATCGGGAATCTCCGTCTGCGACGACGCTTGATCATTGGTGGGCCCATAACGAAAAAACGGTTGGATGAAGGAAAACGACAAAGATTGAGTTTTATAAATAACGACGTAAATTATTACCGCTTAACACCTTTGTTGGGTTACACGGTGGTTAAAATACGATGTCTGGCGCGGGTTGCTGCGATGTAGCGCACGGTATTGCATAGTATTATTGAATTATTGATCCTTACGTAAGCATAAGGCACTACTCAATAATTATTACGATGAGTTCTTATCAATATTATATTTTATTGATTCAATAATTGCTTGCGTCGATATTTTGTATTCTTTGTTGTTTCAATAATTGTCATTACACAATTTTCCATTATCAAATCAATAATTCATATTATTTGAATAATATTATCGGATAACATTATTGGCAATGTCTAGAAAGTTACATCTAAGAGGGTTTGGTCACCTAATTGCTTGGCTAGGTAAGGAGAAATCCTTATTGAAAGCCCTCTTCACTGGAACTACTGGTTATCGATCTTGTGATTACGTAATATTATTTTGAATAATTAATTATTGATTACTATGATAAAGAAAATATTTATTTTATGTGGATATAGATGGAGAAAATTTTTAATGTGACAATTGTTGAAAATTAATATTTTATCTTTTTCTGATAAAATAATTCATTTAAATATATTATTTTAATAATATATTAACGGTGATATTTTTATAATGAATGTGGGATATATGAGTATATGAGGTGGTAGAGTATTTTGTGGCATTAAATGTTTAACATATGTTTTGTGTGTGTGGGTGGACACAATTCTTGACCGAAAATTTATTATAAAGCGTAAAATTGCCCGTTTGTGGATTTTGGATAATTTACATTTTGAATTTGGAAAACTTTTCTTACGCAAAGTTGTAGAAATTGAAATTCCTATACAAAGTAGCGAGATTTGAATTTTCCGATAAAAGGGATATTTATTGTGAATTATTGATGTTTGAGTTCAAAATAATTGATTTTTGGAAATTTTAATTATTATTTTTAAGAAAACGTTTTTCAAAGGTTGGTGAGCATCTTTAACATGTGGTTGGTGGCTAAAATCAGATTCCTTGGTGGTGGGCTTGAATATTTGGTAAATAATAATAATTTATTAATTTAGTCTCCTTTGACGTCTAACATTTTCCTATAAATAGAGGCTAAGTTAGAATTGAAAATCACACCGAAACTAAGTTTTCTCTCTTCTCTCTCTAAATTATCGAGCGTATTCTTGTGAGTATACTTTGAGTGTTGCTTTATCTGGGTGCGGGTTTCGTCATTATTATCTGAAATTCAATCGGAAGTACGGTTATTTTGAGGTAAGGGTATTATTTTCTTCTTAAATGATATTTTTTTTCTTCAATATCATTATGCGAAGTATTGGTGAACTTTTTATCAAATTTGGAACTTGTTGTGTCCGGAGTTCTTATTCACGTATACGACCTTTATTCACTATCTGACACTTATTCACGAATCATTTAAAGACTATTCAATAGAAAAATAAAAATTTTTCTTTTGTCCAAAATATCTATTCGGATACTAGCTTTGATTGTATCCATGTTTTGATCATTCTTGAATTTTACACCAATATGATTATTTTCAAGTATTTTTTGGACATGGGTAAAACAAAGTACGAATCCTTAATCCTTAATCCTTGTCATTTTGTTTCACCGGATTCATTTCTTTAAAAATGTTTTTCATCATCCTCGATCCTAAATGGTGATATAAATGAATATCTTTGGCTTTGTAGTGCAGAGATGAACGATTAATCGATGAATATCTTTGGCTGTAGTGCAAAGATGAACAGTGTTGAGATGAACATGACCATCTGGTGATCTGAAATGAATATCTTTGGCTGTAGTGCAAAGATGATTAAAGATGTATATTGATTGTTATTACGAGGATAAACTATTGATGATGGACTTTTAAACCTTAGAAGGCGAGAATTCTTTCTACGTGACTCTTACAATGGATTCTTTGCTTCACGCATTTATTGATCTAAAACTTGTTGTCTATTGTATTACATTAGATTTTCCCTGTTGAAGACTTACGATAATTTGTTGTATATTATCTTACTCATAATATTCTTTCTTGGGCTAGTTGAGCTCACCCTTTTCCTTTTGTTCCATTTTTCTTCTCGGGAGGTGAGAACATAGCGAGGATCGAGTCGGGGTATGGAGTGATGGTTCTAGGAAGATATTTTAAATTTATCCTTACTATTTACGTAAAATAGTGTATGAATAATTAATGAGGACTTATTTGGGTGAGTATATTATGCAGAAGACAATATTTGTATTTAAACTCACATTTGTATTGTCATAGTATCTTACACGACATCTGTATTATCAAAGTTGTAGTTTGCTTTCTATACCATGTATTCTCACGACTTCGAAATGGGTGTTGTATACCTATTTTGGGGGCGTCCACAAACAATCGCAATGAAAACAACAATTCATTAGAAGAGTTAAGTAGAGAATGAAATCTACTATCATCTATAAATTTAAAAGTCCATCATCGATATTTTATCCTGTAACATCAATCAATATACATCATAAATCAAATAGTCATCTTTTGCACTTCTGTAAGGCAAAGATATTCATATATATTGGTCATGTTCATCTCAACACTGCTCATCTTTGCACTACGGGCGAAGATATTCATCGATTAGTCATGTTCATCTAAACACTGTTTATCTTTTTGCTACGAGCCAAAGATATTCATCGAAAAATCATTCATTTTTGCACTACTGAAGCCAAAGATATTCAAGAATATCATCATTTAGGATTGAGGATGATGAAAAATATTTTAAAGGAAACGAATCCAAAGGAAACAAAAGAACAAATATTAAGGATTAAGTACTTTACACAATCGAAGTTCAAAAATACTTCATAAATAACCGAGTGGAGTAAAATTCAAGAATGAAGACCAAAACATAGATCCAATCAAAGATAGGAATCATAACGAGACAATCTTGGACACAAAAAGAAAATTTAATTTTTTACGTGAATAATGTCGTGATGTGAATAATTAATAGATACGTGAATAATTATCGTATCGTGAATAAGAATCTCAAACACTAAAAGATAGAAATTTCATAAAAAATATCATCATGCTTCGTGAATAGTACTCGTGAATAGTAACTCGTGAATAGTAACTCATGAATAAGAACTCATGAATAGTAACTCCCCGAACATGAAAAGTTTCAAATTTGATAAAAATTCGGACCAATATTTCGGCGTAATGATATTGAAGAAATAATATCATTTACTGAAGAAAATAACATCCTTACCTCTCAAAAAGATTTCCATTTGGAATCTTTGGATATAGTCTTTGAAAGAACTTGCATCAGTATAGCAATACTCAAAGTACTAAAATACTCACAAAATACGTTCGATATTATAGAGAGAGAAAGAGAGAGAAATCTTTAGTTTCTGGTGTGATTTTCAATTCTAACCTAAGCACCCTTTTATAGGAAATTGCTTAGAATACCAAAATAGAAAATTTAATATAATACTATCTCCGTCCCACAATAAGTGCTTTTTTAGGCTTAATATTTTTTCCCAAAATAAGTGATGGGTTAGAACTCCAATACAATTTTTACAATATTTTCTCATATATGCCCTTATGCATTCAATGGTATTTATTGCATCTTACCATCACTACAATTAAATGACACTCATTAACTCTTCTACTTCAAAGAAAATATATCAAGGGTATTTTTGTCATTTTAGCTTGTGTATTGGTATGTGTGATTTAAGCTAAAAAAGCACTTATTATGGGATGGAGGTAGTAATATATTTATAAACAAAATTCACGCCCACCTCAAGACCATTTAAACTCAGCCATCTTGCACATGTTTAATGAGGCCCACAATGTAAAAAAAAACGTTTTTCTTAAAAATAATAATTAAAACTGTGAAACCCCATATTTTATGAATAAAGAATTAATTTTCTCGAAATAATTTTTTTTATATTATGGTGTGAATTTGAGATAATGTTATAGTTGTGGATAATATTTATAAATTTTACAAAGTATGCAAGTTGTCATATTATATTCGATTGGTCGAGGAATATTCGTTTTAAACAGGAAATATTCGTACGACGGCACAATCATTGGTGGACCCCACAACGGAATTATTGTTGGATTGAGAAAACGACAAAAATATTTTATTGAAAATAACTGGCGGAAGTTTTACCGTTGATCTTTGTTGAACTACTTTCGGTAGTAAAAATGCGATGTCTGTCGTTGTTGCGTAATACCTTACATATTGATTATTGATATTTATGTGAGAAGTCACTCAGCTTTTGTTCAATTATTGCTTTCAATAGTTCTTTGCGTAATATCTAACATTATTTGATTCAATTATTGTTGATTTAGAAGTTTTGTTTTATTCAGTATTATTAACGTAATAAAATAAAACATCTTTTTATATAAAATGAATACTTTATTAAAGTTATTCTATAAATCAAATATATTATATTTTATTATGCATAGTGTTTTGCATAGTAAAATCTTTTTATATAAAATGAATACTTTATTAAAGTTATTCTATAAATAGAATATATTATATTTTATTATGCATAGTGTTTGTATAAGTGCAAGATAGTGTTTGCGTAGTAAAAAATTTTTTATATAAATAGAATATATTATATTTTATTTAAAAGATTTTTCTTTAAATATGGACCGCCGATTAAAGTAAATCAATCTGACCGTTCATGGATTAATTCTTATGCATTCTATTTTCCTATAAATAGAAGCTCATTCATTCATTATTTTCTTACAATTCACCGAACTCTGTAGAGATAAACTATAGAGAGAAAGAAGAAAGTATTCTATTCTTCACTACTTATATATCGATCTTTCTTCTTCTTAAAGTAGAGAATATTATTTGTTGTATTAAGTAAGGGATATTATTTGTTGTACTAAATAAGGGTATTATTTCTTCAGTATTTATGAAGAGAACTTACATTATTCCATTCTTTATTGTTACGTTGGAATAACTTTTGTATATGCTGCTACCCTATACTTGGTGACATTCTTACATTATTACATCTTTATTATTACGTAGAATATCCATCATCTTATCTGTACGGACTGGTTCCATTTTATTATTCCGTCTTTATTATTACATACGAATATCATGTTTGTGCTATCTGTTTGGACTGGTTCCATCATTTATTATTCCGTATTTATTATTACATTTGGAACATCTTGTCGGTGTGAATTTCACGACACGGTTTCGTTATTATTATTACATTGGAATAAACGTCTATCTAATCTGCATGCATGGTGATATCTTTTGTTATTCCATTCGGTATTATACTCGGTTGATTAAAATTTTGACTTCTATACTCCATGAAATTAGTGGAATATCTTTGATATTTGCGCTTCATCCAATATTTTTCATGGAAATATTCTTCTGAGCATTCTTGAATTTTATTTTACAAAGAAGTATCATGTTGACAATTTGGACGTTATTGGTTCTGGACAAATTAATTCTTGAACTTGTTTAATTGAATTCTTATATCATTGTCATCATCCTCATGTTTATGTTATGTTGAAAGTCATCATGGCTTTGTGGTGCATAGATGGACTTGGTATGATTATAACCAAGGATTATTCGGTATAATCATGACCTTAATGTTACAAATGATGTGAAAATTAAAAGTCCTCATTGGCGTAGTAGTGCATTGATGGGCGCTTTTTGGTATGATTATGGCTATGGATTCTCTTGACCAGGGAAGCAAAGATGAATTATTTTATGGCATGATCGGGACCGGATTGATGAAAACACGATTTATCTTTGGCACATGTAGTGCATGGATAATTCGTGGTCGTGATCTTAAAGAATATCCTTGGCACGTAGTCTGGGGATGATTTAATGATGTGGATTATTTATTGAAATGAGTCTCAATGATAAAAGTGATGAAAAAACTTTTTAAATCATAAAAGATAGTAGATTCTATTCTCTACTTGACTCTTTTAATGGATTGCTTGTTACTGCTGCAGCTTAAACTTGATGTCTATTGTATTTTATCGGTTTAACATTATTGGAGGCTAATGATAATTTATTACGCATTATCTTAGTCATAATATTTTTATCTTGGGCTAGTTGAGCTCACCCTTTCTTTCATTTCATTCTCTCTTGAGGAAATGAGAATATAGTTAGGGCAGTGAGGGGAGAGGGTGATGGTCCGAGAGGATAGCATTAGTAGTCCTCACTATTCTACGTGAAATAGTGTGATAATAATTGTAATGATGACTCCTTTTGAGTTTGTATAATCTCTAGTAGACAATATTTGTATTCAAACTCACAGTTTATGTTTTGTCGTATTGTACACGACAGTTGTATTAGTAAGTTATATTTGAGTTCTGTACCATGTTGGTGGCCCAAGATGGGTGATATATGTGACGCCCCCAAAATAGGTCCATTCCACCCAACCCATTCTTAGTCGCCAAATACATGAATGCGAAATAACTACAACTTCAATAATACAAATGTAGGTGTGAAATCTGACAATACATCTTGTGAGTTTAAATACGAATATTGCCGTCTGAACAATATCCACACGCAAATAAATCCCCATCATAATTATTGATACATTATTTTACAAAATGGTGAGGACTACTAAACAACTCTCTCTAGAACCTTCATTCCATTACCAGGCTCGATCTGTATGTTCTCACTCACGAGAAGAAAATGGAACAACAAAGAAAGGGTGAGCTCAACTAGCCGATAAAGAATAATATTATGACTAAGATAATATCTGACAAATTATCGTTAGTCTTCAACAGAAAAAAATCTAATAGAATACAATAGACAACAAGTTTTAGATCAACAAATGCAATGAAACAACAATCCATTAGAAGAGTCACGTGTAGAAAGAATTCTCTTGTCTTCTAAGGTTTAAAAGTCCATCATCAATATTTTATCCACAGCAACAACAATCAATATTCATCTTTTACTACTGAGGCCAAAGATATTCATTTAAATCACCAGTTGGTCATGTTCATCTCAACACTGTTCATCTTTTGCACTACGAGCCAAAGATATTCATCGATTAATCGTTCATCTTTTGCACTACGGGCCAAAGATATTCATCAAGTATCACCATTAAGGAATGAGGATGATGAAAATATTTTTAAGAAACGAATCCGGGTGAGATAGAAGGACAAATATTAGGGATTAAATACAAAAGTTTATCCAAGATCAATAATACTTCATAATAAACGATTTTGAAGCGAACTCAAAAATAACGATCAAAACATGGATCTGATCAAAGATAGTAGCCAAAATAGACATCTTGGACAAAAAGAAAAATTTTCCTTTTTGATTGAATAGTCTTAGTATTTATGAATAATGTCATTATCGTGAATAGTCTAAGTATCGTGAATAAAACTAACCTAACACAAAAGATAGAAATTTCACAAAAAACATCTTCACGCTTACGTGAATAGTACTAAATGAATAATAACTTTCGTGAATAGTAACTCATGAATAGTAACTTCGTGAATAGTAACTCATGAATAAGAACCCCAGACATGAAAAAGTTCCAAATTTGATAAAAGTTCAACCAATATTTTGGCATAATGATATTGAAGAAAATAATATCATTTCTTGAAAGAAATAACATCCTTTACCTCAAAATAACCGTCTTACATTGAATTTTCGGTATAGTCTTGTGAAACTTGCATAGTATATAGCAACACTCAAAGTATACTCACAAGAATACGCTCGATAATATAGAGAGAAAGAGAAAACTTAGTTTACGGTGTGATTTTCAATTCTAACTTAGCCTCTATTTATAGGAAAATGTTAGAAACATGAAAGGAGACTAAATTAATAAAATATATTATTATTTATTCAAAATTCCTACCCACATGTTTTGAAAACTCTAGCATGCCTTCTTTGGTCAAAAACATCACCACCCATGTGCCAACAACCCACAAAACGTTTTCTTATATAAAAATAATTAAAACTTCCAAAAATCAATTATTTGAACTCAGAACTTCATAATTCATGATAAATAGCCCTTTTGTCAAAAAATTCAAATCTTACGATTGTTATAGGAAATTCAATTCTCTACAACTTTACGAAGGAAGATTTTCCAAATTCAAACGAAATTATCAAAATCCATAAATGGCGATTTTACGATCATAATCAATTTTCGGTTTGAAATTGTGTCCACCGAAACACAAAAAATATATTAAACATTTAATGCCACAAAAATACTCTTCCTCCTCATATACTCATATATCCCACATTCATCGTAAAAATATCACCGTTAATATATTATTAAAATAATATATTTAAATGAATTATTTTATCGAAAAAAGATAAAATATTAATTTTCAACAATTGTCACATTAAAATTTTCTCCATCTATATCCACATAAAATAAATATTTTCTTTATCATAATAATCAATAATTAATTATTTTAAAAATAATATTACGAAATCACGATCTTGTGACGGTAGTTCTAGGAAGAGGGCTTTCGATAAGGATTTCTCCTTCTTGGCATTGATTAGGTGACCAAACCTCTCCTTGAGACGAGAACTTTCTAGACATTGCCAATAATGTTATCTCGATAATATTATTCAAATAATATGAATTATTGATTTGATAATAGAAAATCTTGTGTAATAACAATTATTGAAACAACGGTGATACCAAATATCAACGCAAAATTATTGAATCAATATAATATTGAGCGATAAATTCTTGTAACAATTATTGAGTAGTGCCTTCTTACGTAAGGATCGATAATTCAACAATCTTGTGCAATACTGGTGTCTTCTTGTGCAACCACGCATATTCTTGTATTTTAACAACCGTGTAACCCAACAATGTTATGCGGTAACAATTTACTGTAGATTATTTATAAAACTCAATCTTTGTCGTTTTCTTTCATCCAACCGCTTTTTCCGTTATGGGGCCCACTGAATGATCATTTATGTGGCAGCATAAATACGGAGATTCCCGAACAAAAAGAATATTCCATGACCAAACGAATATTCCCCGACAATAATGAATATTTTATAACCACTTGCTTATTTTGTAAACTTTGCGCATTTTACCCATAACTAACCACATTAATCAAATCAACCCTTACTATTTCAAAATAATAAATAAAGGAAATTCCATTTTATTTATAAAAAAATAATTCGGGGTCTTACAATGTATACCTAATTTTGGGGGCGTCACAGTTGGTATCAAAACTTAGGGATATGATCCCTGGTTAAGATGTGAGATAAGAACTAGGAGGAGAGAGACGGGGAATTCCTTCGCTAGTATGACCTACCTAAGTTTATTTGGTATTTAATTGGTCGGTCAAAGTATAGGGATAATATGTGATATGTTAATTAACCCTTGTTTTGTGGCAGTGTTTGAAAATGGCAACCGAGAATGTTGAGATTATCAATGGAGCACGCGAGAGGCCGTTGAGTCTCCACGGATCAATAATCGAGGATAATGTACAACCCGGAGGACAATACTCCTCATGAAAACAATAACACCAATGAAATGGTGAATGATGGGATAATCGAGGAGGCTTTATGCAATTCATGCAAAAACAAAGTGACAGCCCCTCCCAAAATGCAGGTAAAATCTTGATAACTCTCGGTTGGTTACCGCTTAGCGATTCAAGGAGTTGGGACCACCGGAGTTTTTGGAAAGCCGAACCACTTAAAGGCGGAGACATGTATAAAGCAGATTACCAAGATATTTGATGTCTTGGAATGCTCGGAGGAGCAAAAGTTCCATTCGCCACCTTTATGTTGCGTGAAGAAGGAGATCATTGGTGGGAATCAGAAAAGCGTACCCGAACTTGGCGCCTTCAAGATGTCTTGGGAGAAGTTCGAAGAATTATTCAACGACAAGTACTTTCTGAAAGTATTCGTCACATGAAGGAGGTAGAATTCATCAAGTTGGAGCAAAATAATATGGCCAGATGTCGCAAAGACGAGGCTAAGTTTGCGGAGTTATCCGGTTTTGGATCCCATTTGGTCGATAATGAGGAGCGAATGACGCGAATGTTTTTGCGAGGCTTGAAACCCAATATACGTCCAATACCTTATTTCTCACTGAAACTTTGTTTATATTCGGATGTTGTGAATAGGGCTCGATTATTGGAAGCGCGATAATGAGTCAAGACAACCAAAAGGCAACAACCAACAACACTATAATAATAATCATCTGGTGTGTAGCGGTCATCTGAACAATGATAACCATCGTGGGGGATATTATCATGCCAAGAATGGTAACCATTTAAATTGGTAATCATGGCGAAGATAATAAGAATGGACATTTCAAGAAGAGAGGTTCAACAATGACGTGAAGGCGTCGGCACCAAAAGACCCATTTCAAAGGAAGAAGAAGCGCCCATCGATCGTATGTTTTTCAAATGTGGACAAGAGGGACACATTCGTCAAAACCGTATGCAACAATCCAAAGCGTGTTTTAATTGCGGAAGAGAAGTCACCTAGCTCGATTTTGTCGTATGGTGAAGTCAAGTCCAAGCTGGGATAGTGATGCCAAAGGATGTCCCGAGACAAGCCAAAGTCGGTGGTTTAAGAGAGAGTTTTTTTTTCGTGACGAGGAACTGAATAAAATTATCACGGGTAAGTTAATCATAAGCTCTTCTGAAGTCTATCTGTAGTGTTGAATCTGGGTTCTCTTCACTCTTTTTTATTTCACCTAGTTGTGTTCAATGTTTGTACTTAACTCCTATTCTACTCACTCTTTTATTTCACCTAGTTATAAATCTTGTTTGATTCAAATCGACACTTTCACGTTACCTGTCGATCTTATCTCTTTGAAAATACTTGCCTTTGATGTGGTTTTTTTTGAAACGATTGGTTAACTACTCATCATGTTTTTCATAAGGTTGTTAGTTTTCATATTCCTAACCAACCTATTATGCGAATTCAACCAACCAAACTACTAAATTCAATCATTGTCATATCAAGCCATAAGTAAAGAGTCCCGATCCTTTTGTTGATGACTTCGCGTGTGGAATGCCGAAGCGGACTTTACGTAGGCGGCGTCGTGAATGACGATGACAAGTTGATAGGTATCATTGTGAGGTGTCTTTATCTAGGTTAAGGGATAAAAGTCACGAGTTGGTATCAATGTGACGTCTTATCCAACTCTTGGATGAGAGTATAATGATTTTGAATGATATTTCTATCATTAATAAATCTCTTGACGTATTCACGAAGACTTCTTAGCTTACCCCTGAGGCGTGAAATCGAATTTTGTATTAACACCAAGTACAAAACCCATTTCTTAAACCCTCAAATATTTCTTCAACCAAAATGAGCGTATGATGCACCAAAGAGCGTTGACTCGAGCTATTGAAGATTACGATCGTACCATTTAATATCATCGTTGAAGAACGCGAAATGGTAGGCGGCGTGTTGAGTAGAAGATCGATGCGCGTTTAAAGTGCGATGTTGTTAACACAAAGACTCATTTCATATAACTTGCAAATGATGAAGATAGAGTTAAAGACTCTACAGGGACCCACGTGAAGATAACGAATATACTAGTAAAATCGACTTTAATCGATAAAGTTAAAGACACTTCAAGCTACATACCCGAATCGATGAATGTGAAGAAGAAGGTTCAAGAGGGCATTATTCTGAAGCGAGAGTTCTTTGAAGAGAGGAAATCTCAACCCTCGATTTAATTGGACCATTTGAAATCCTCGATTGAGTAGGAACGTGGCTTATAGACTGCGTTTTACCGCCAAGTATGTCAAGGTGCTCATAACTTTTTAACGTATCAATGTTACGTAAATATGTGGATGACCCGAACCACATTATTAATTTAGAATCGGACGAGATAGCGGATGATTTAACGTATGAGATCTCGTGTTAAAATCTTGGATAAGAAGAATCGTATCCAACACTCAAGGTTATACCTCAAGTTATAATCGAAATGAAGTCAAGGTATCCTCACACGTTACGGCGATACCAGTAATGCGTCACGTAAATTTCGAGGGCGAAATTCCATAAGGAGGGAGATTGTGAAACCCAGTTTTATGAATAAAGAATTAATTTTCTCGAAATAATTTTTTTATATTATGGTGTGAATTTGAGATAATATTATAGTTGTGGGTAATATTTATTGTAAGACCCCAATTTTTTTTATAAATAAAATGGAATTTCCTTTATTTATTATTTTGAAATAGTAAGGGTTGATTTGATTAATGTGGTTAGTTATGGGTAAAATCATGAATTTTTACAAAATAAGCAAGTGGTTATAAAATATTCATTGTTGTGGGGAATATTAAATGCAATGAAGTATGACCATGTGTGGGCCCCATAACTTGAAGCGATTGGAGGAAAAAAACGACAAATATAAGTTGTTTAAAAATAACTTGGCGTAGTTATTCTGCCGTTTACCTTTGTTGGAATGAATACCGGTGGTTAAAATACGATGTATATGCGTGGTTGCACGATGGCACTTTACGGTATTACGCAGTGTTGTTGAATTATTGATCCTTACGTGAAGGCCTTTACTCAATAATTATTACAATGAATTCTTGTTGAATATTATATTGATTCAATAATTCTTTGCGTTGATATTTGGTATCACTATTGTTTGATAATTGTCATTACACGATATTTTCCATTATCAAATCAATAATTCATATTATTTGAATAATATTATCGAGATAACATTATTGGCAATGTCTAGAAAGTTACATCTAAGGAGAGGTTTGGTCACCTAATTGCGGCCAAGAAGTGAGAAATCCTTATTGAAAGCCCCTCTTTCCGGAAGGAGCGGCACGTTTGTCGATCTTGTGATTACATAATATTATTTTAAAATAATTAATTATTGATTATTATGATAAAGAAAATATTTATTTTATGTGGATATAGATGGAGAAAATTTTAATGTAACAATTGTTGAAAATTAATATTTTATCTTTTACGATAAAATAATTCATTTAAATATATTATTTTAATAATATATTAACGGTGATATTTTTATAATGAATGTGGGATATATGAGTATATGAGGAGGTAGAGTATTTTATGGCATTAAATGTTTAACATATGTTTTGTGTGTCGGTGGACACAATTCTTGACCGAAAATTGATTATAAACTGTAAAATCGCTTCATTTATGGATTTGGATAATTTACATTTGGAATTTGAAAAATCTTCCTTACAGTAAAGTTGTAGAGAATTGAATTTCCTATAAAAAGTAGCGAGATTCAATTTTTTACGACAAAAGGGCTATTTATCATGAATTATTGAAGTTAGGAGTTCAAATAATTAATTTTTGGAAGTTTTAATTATTTTATATAAGAAAAACGTTTTTATGGTTGTTGGCACATGGGTGGCTGATGTTTTTGACCAAAGAAGGCATGCTAGAGTTTTCAAAACATGTGGGTAGAAATTTGGAATAAATAATAATATAGTTTATTAATTTAGTCTCCTTTGGCGTTCTAACATTTTCCTATAAATAGATGGCTAAGTTAGAATTGAAAATCACACCAGAAACTAAGTTTTCTCTCTTTCTCTCTCTATATTATCGAGCGTATTCTTGTGAGTATACTTTGAGTGTTCTTTATCATATGCGAGTTTACATCAAGACTATACCGAAATTCGATCGGAAATGCGGTTATTTTGAGGTAAGGATGTTATTTCTTTTGCAAATGATATTATTTTCTTCAATATCATTATGCCAAAATCTTTGTTGAACTTTTATCAAATTTGGAACTTTTTCATGTCGGGTTCTTATTCATGAGTTACTATTCACGAGTTCTTATTCATGAGTTCTTATTCACGAGTTCTTATTCATGAGTTCTTATTCACGAGTTCTTATTCATGAATTACTATTCACGAAAGCGTGAAGATGTTTTTGTGAAATTTCTATCTTTTTATGTAGAGAGTTACTTATTCACGTATCTGGCCTTATTCACGTATCTGACTTTATTCACAATCTGGACTATTCATAGAAAAATGAAAATTTTCTTTTTGTCCAAGATGTATATTTACCGCTCTATCTTTGTTTGGACCCATGTTTTGATCGTTATTTTTTGAGTTCTGCTTCAAAATCGTTTATTATGAAGTATTATTGATCTTGGATAAACTGTTGTATGAATCCCTAATATTTGTCCTTCTATCTCACCGGATTAGTTCTTAAAAATATTTTCATCATCCTCGGTCCTTAATGGTGATACTTGATGAATATCTTTGGCACATAGTGCAAAAGATGAGCGATTAATCGATGAATATCTTTGGCTTTGTAGTGCAAAGATGAGCAGTGTTGAGATGAACATGACCAATTGGTGATTTAAATGAATATCTTTGGCTCAGAGTGCAAAGATGAATATTGATTGTTATTCTGAGGATAAAATATTGATGATGGACTTTTAAACCTTAGAAGATGGTAGAATTCTTTCTCTACGTGACTCTTCTAATGGATTCTTGCTTCCATTGCATTTGTTGATCTAAAACTTGTTGTCTCATTGTATTACATTAGATTTTTCCTGTTGAAGACTAACGATAATTTGTTGTATATTATCTTAGTCATAATATTCTTTCTTGGGCTAGTTGAGCTCACCATTTTCCTTGTTGTTCCATTTTTCTTCTCGGGAGGTGAGAACATGGCGAGGATCGAGTCGGGGTATGGAATGAAGGTTCTAGAGAGAGTTGTTTAGTAGTCCTCACCATTTTTATAAAATAATGTATCAATAATTATGATGGGGATTTATTTGCGTGTGGATATTATCTAGGCGACAATATCGTATTTAAACTCACATTATGTATTGTCGTATTTCACACGACATTTGTATTATTGAAGTTGTAGTTATTTCTGTACCATGTATTTGGCGACTCAGAATGGGTTGGGTGGAATGGACCTATTTTGGCGGCGTCACAGTTGGCATCAGAGCTTAGGGATATGATCTCTGGCGGAGATCGGGAATAGAACTAGGAGGGAGAGCGAGTAAATCCTTCGCTAGTGTGTCCTACCTAAGCTTATTTATTGGTCGTCATAATATAGGGATATTATGTGACATGTTAATTTGTTTAATTAACCCTTGTTTTATGACGGTATTTGATAATGTCGATGAGAATATTAACGATGGAGTAAATGAGATCGTGGAGAGCCTTGCAGTCTTCACCAACTAGGAGAACGTCTAACAGTGGCAATGTTCATCCTGTGAACAACGCCAATGAAAGCGAGATGATGAACGACGGGATGTTTAGAAGCTTTTTGCGATTCATGCAAAATCGAGCGAGGAGACTCGTGTACAAAATACGGGTGGAAATGATAAGTAGCCTTGGTTTATCGAGCCCAAACAATTCAAGGAGTTGGGACCACCAGATTTCCATGGAAGCCGGATCCGATCAAGGCGAAAACGTGGGTCAAGCAAATTACCAAGATATTTGATGTCTTGGGATGCGGAGGAAAGAAGGTTCCATTCGCCACCTTTATGTTTAAGTGGTGAAAGCAGATTCATCGGTGGGAATCATGAAGCGTACCAAATGGGATGCACTCAACATGTTTTGGGAAAGATTTGAAACAGTTCAATGACAAGTACTTCCCTGAAAGTATTCGTTATATGAAGGAAGTGGAGTTTATTAGACTGGAGCAGAACAACATGACGGTGTCCCAATATGAAGCGTAGTTCGCGGAGTTATCCAGGTTTGCATCTCATTTGGTGGAGAATGAGGAACGTATGACGCAGATGTTTCTGAGAGGTTTGAAACTGGCATACGTCGATATCTCATTACTCATAAATTTTCTCTCTATTCGATGTTGTTGTCAACAAGGCTCGGTTGTTAGAAGCGAGATAACGATAATACGTTCAACCGAGGACCATAACCGAGATCATACCAAAGATAGCGGTCATCAGAATAACTTTAACCAGCGAAGAAAGAAGAATACGGACAAAGGCGGTAACCACTCTGGTGGTAATCGTGGCCATGAAAATAGAAGAAGCGAGTTAGGAGGAGATTTTAAAAAGAGGAGATTCAACAACGACCATGTGAAGGCGTCGGCCAAGATGAAGCAACCGGTTCTAAGGGAGGAGAATGACCACCGGTCATATGCTATAAATGCGGAAAGAGGGACATATCGGTCAAGCGCCCCACAACAGATTCAAGGTATGCTTATAATTGTGGAAAGGAAGGACATATGGCTCGAGATTGTCTGATAGCGAAAACCTAGTTCAATGGAATGGTGACTCAAAAGGATGTACCGAAAATTCAAAGTCAACGGTTCTTGGAAGAAGCGTTTGTCGTGGTCGGTCAAAATCGAGAGAACGACGAACGTTAGCACAGGTTAGTTAATTACAAATTCTTGCGAAGTTTATACCTTACTGAATCTGGGTTCTACCCATTCTTTTATCTCTCTTTTGCTTTATGCTTAACGCTTGAACTTGACTACGGAGAAATTAGACTTTGACTTTATTTATGGAGACTCAGATTAGAAAAACTTTCATTACATCCGTTGTTTAGAAATCTTATGCGATCCAAGTTGGCACCATCACATTACTGTTGACCTTATTTCTTTAAAGATACTTGCTTTTGATGTGATTTTAGGGATTGATTGGTTAACTACTCATCATGCGAAATTGATTGCTTTTGTAAGGTTGTTAGTTTTCATATTCCTAAGCAAACTTTGTTATTCAATTTAAGCAACCAAACCATTGAAGTCAAACAACGTCATATCAAACCACAAAGCTATTTGTTTATTAAAAAAGCGAATGTCAAGCTTTCTTAGCCATGTTATGGACTTGAACAATAATACGTCAGATTTGAATGATATTTTTGTTGTTAGTGAATTTCCTGACGTATTTCCTGACGAATTTCTTGGCTTACTCCCCAAAGTGTGATATTGAATTTTGTATCGACTTTGAACCCCGGTACAAAACCCATTTCTAAAATCTCATATCGAATGGCTCTATTGAACTTCGGAGTTAAAAACCCAAGTCAAGAGAGTTAGTACGAGCCTTTATTTGGTGACTTCCTTTATGGAATGCACGAAGCCGACTCTCCGTAGGGGGCGCCATATTCGTCGTGCGGTAGTAAACTGATAGGTGCTATTGTAACATACTATCCAAGGTTGGGATATGAGTCACGATTGAGAACAACCTAAGTCGGTAATCGAAATACGTAGCTTTCTAGGCTTAGTTGGTTATTATCGGAGATTCGTTGAAGGATATTTCTCGAATCGCTATTCCATTAACGCAGCTGACTCGTAGAGATACAAAATTCAAATGGAGCAAGGAATGTGGAAAGAGCTTCGAAGAATTTAATAGGAGACTCATTTCGGCACATGTTCTGACCATACCATCCTGAAAAAGTGAACGTGGTAGCTGACGTGTTGAGTTAAAGATCGTATATGAGTACGAGTACGATATTGTCAAAGACTCATCTCGTATAACTTACAAATGATGAAGATAGAGTTAAAGACTCTAGGGACTCACTTGATGATATACGAGTACAATCGACTTTAATCGATAATGTTAAAGCCGCTCAAGCTACAGACCTGAAGCTGATGAATATAAAGAAGAAGGTGCGAGAAGGCGTTATTCTAGAAGTAAGAGTCAATGAAGAGAAGAAAGCTCAAACCTTCGATTTATTGATTCATTCTCGATCGAGTAGAAGCGTAGGCCTATAGACTTCGCTTTTTTACCAAGTAAGTCGGCGTGTTTATAACATTTTTTACGTCTGGATGTTACGTAAATATGTGGACGACCAATAACATCATTGGGTTAGAACCCGACGAGATAGTCAAGACTTAACGTACGAAGAGGTACACATCAAGATATTAGATATGAAGGAGCATGTCACATATGCTGGGGTTATACCACAAGTTAAAGTTTTGTGGAGAAACCATCTTATTGAAGAAATGACACGGAGTTGGAAATAGAAATGAAAGCAAGGTATCCTCACCTTTTCGATACACCGAATGCGTCACGTCAATTTCGAGGACGAAATTTCATAAGGGGAGATTGTAAGACCACAAATTTTTTTTATAAATAAAATGGAATTTCCTTTATTTATTATTTTGAAATAGTAAGGGTTGATTTGATTAATGTGGTTAGTTATGGGTAAAATCATAAAATTTTACAAAATAAGCAAGTGGTTATAAAATATTCATTGTTGTCGGGGAATATTCGTTTGAATATTAAATGCAATGCGACCCAGTAGCGACCGTAATGACCCCATAACTTGAAGCGATTGGAGGAAGAAAAGCGACAAATATAAGTTGTTTAAAAATAACGGGCGTAGTTATTCTGGATTTACTGTTTGTTGGAATACCCGGTGGTTAAAATACGATAATATCGCGTGGTTGCTTGTTAGCACACGCATTGCATACGATATTGTTGAATTATTGATCCTTACGTGAAGACCTTTACTCAATAATTATTACGATAGTTCTTTATTCAATATTATATTGATTCAATAATTCTTTGCGTTGATATTTGGTATCATTTGTTGTTTGATAATTGTCATTACACGATATTTTCCATTATCAAATCAATAATTCATATTATTTGAATAATATTATCGAGATAACATTATTGGCAATGTCTAGAAAGTTACATACTAAGGAGAGGTTTGGTCACCTAATTGCGCTGCCAGGAGTGAGAAAATCCTTATTGGAAAGCCCCTCTTTCTGAGGAGCGACACAGTTGTCGATCTTGTGATTACTATAATATTATTTTAAAATAATTAATTATTGATTACTATGATAAAAGAAAATATTTATTTTATGTGGATATAGATGGAGAAAATTTTTAATGTGACAATTGTTGAAAATTAATATTTTATCTTTTTACGATAAAATAATTCATTTAAATATATTATTTTAATAATATATTAACGGTGATATTATTATAATGAATGTGGGATATATGAGTATATGAGGAGGTAGAGTATTTTGTGGCATTAAATGTTTAACATATGTTTTTGTGTGTCGGTGGACACAATTCTTGACCAAAAATTGATTATAGGCGTAAAATCGCTTTCGTTTATGGATTTCGGAAAATTTCATTTTGAATTTGGAAAAACTTCCTACGCAAAGTTGTAGAGAATTGAATTTCCTATACAAAATCGTGAGATTCAATTTTCCGATAAAAGGCTATTTATCATGAATTATTGAAGTTAGGAGTTAAAATAATTGATTTTGGAAGTTTTAATTATTTTATATAAGAAAAACGTTTTTGTGGTTGTTGGCACATGGGTGGTGATGTTTTTGACCAAAGAAGGCATGCTAGAGTTTTCAAAACATGTGGGTAGAAATTTGGAATAAATAATAATATATTTTATTAATTTAGTCTCCTTTGGCATTCTAACATTTTCCTATAAATAGAGGGCTAAGTTAGAATTGAAAATTACACCAGAAACTAAGTTTTCTCTTTCTCTCTCTATATTATCGAGTGTATTCTTGTGAGTATACTTTGAGTGTTCTTTATCTGATGCGAGTTTACATCGAATATATCTGAAATTGATCGAAGAAATACGGTTATTTTGAGGTAAGGGATGTTATTTCTTTCATGAAATGATATTATTTTCTTCATATCATTATGCCAAAATCTTTGTAGAACTTTTTATCAAATTTGGAACTTTTTCATGTCGGGGTTCTTATTCATGAGTTCTTATTCACGATTCTTATTTCATGAGTTCTTATTCACGAGATTCTTATTCATGAATTCTTATTCACGAAGCGTGAAGATGTTTTTGTGAAATTTCTATCTTTTTGTGTCGGAGTTCTTATTCACGTATCGACCTTTATTCACGTATCTGACCTTTATTCACAAATCACGGACCTTTATTCATTCAGAAAAATGAAAATTTTCTTTTTGTCCAAGATGTATATTTTATTTCTTATCTTTGATTGGACCCATGTTTTGATCGTTATTTTTGAGTTACGCTTCAAAATCGTTTTATTATGAAGTATTATTGATCTTGGATAAAATGTTATACGAATCCTAATATTTGTCCTACTATCTCATTTGGATTAGTTCTTAAAAATATTTTTCATCATCCTCGGTCCTTAATGGTGATCTTGATGAATATCTTTGGCTTTTAGTCAAAAGATGAACGATTAATCGATGAATATCTTTGGCACGTAGTGCAAAGATGAACATGTGTTGAGATGAACATGACCAATGGTGATTTAAATGAATATCTTTGGCTGTAGTGCAAAGATGAATATTGATTGTTATTACGGGATAAAATATTGATGATGGACTTTTAAACCTTAGAAGGCGGTAGAATTCTTTCTCTACGTGACTCTTCTAATGGATTGTTGTTTCCATTGCATTTGTTGATCTAAAACTTGTTGTCTATTGTATTCTATTAGATTTTTCCTGTTGAAGACTAACGATAATTTGTTGTATATTATCTTAGTCATAATATTCTTTTTCGGGCTAGTTGAGCTCACCCTTTTCTTTGTTGTTCCATTTTTCTTCTCGGGGAGGTGAGAACATAGCGAGGATCGAGTCGGGGTATGGAATGAAGGTTCTAGAGAGTTGTTTAGTAGTCCTCACCATTTTTATAAAATAATGTATCAATAATTATGATGGGAATTTATTTGCGTGTGGATATTATACAGGCGACAATATCTCAGATTTAAACTCATGATATGTATTATGTCGTATTTCACACGACATTTGTATTATTGAAGTTGTAGTTATTTACGTACCATGTATTTGGTGATTTGAGAATGGGTTGGGTGGAATGGACCTATTTTGGGGGCGTCACATTTATAAATTTTGCAATGTATGCAAGTTGTCATATTATATTATATTGGTCAGGAATATTCGTTTTAAACATGAAATATTCGTGACGGCTAAGACAATCATTAGTGGACCCCATAATGTAATTATTGTCGGATTGAGAAAACGACAAAAATATTTTATTGAAAATAACGGCGGAAGTTTTACCGTTGATCTTTGTTGAACTACTCGAAGAGTAAAAAATGCGATGTCTACGTTGTTGCATAATAAAGACACGGTATTGATTATTGATATTTATGTGAGAAGTCACTCGGTTTTGTTCAATTATTGCTACAATAGTTCTTTGCGTAGTATCTCACATTATTTGATTCAATTAATGTTGATTTAGAAGTTTTGTTTTATTAAGTATTATTAACGTAATAAATAGAAACATCTTTTATATAAAACATAATACTTTATTAAAGTTATTCTATAAATAGAATATATTATATTCTATTATGTATAGTGTTTTGCATAGTAAAATCTTTTTATATAAAAGCAGAATACTTTATTAAAGTTATTACATAAATAGAATATATTATATTTTATTATGCATAGTGTTTGTATAAGTGCTGCAGCGTAGTGTTTGCATAGTAAATTTTTTTTATATAAATAGAATATATTATATTTTATTTAAAAGATTTTTCTTTAAATATGGACCGTCAGATTAAAGTAAATCAATCTGGATAGTTCATGGATTAATTCTTATGCATTTCATTTTCCTATAAATAGAAGCTCATTCATTCATTATTTTCTTACGAATTCAATTGAACTCAGAGAGATAAACTATAGAGAGAAAGAAGAAAGTATTCTCGCTACTTCACTACTTATATAACTAGTACTCTTTCTTCTTAAAGTAGGGAATATTATTTGTTGTATTAAGTAAGGGATATTATTTGTTGTACTAAATAAGGGTATTATTTCTTTTGTATTCATGACGAGAACTTACATTATTCCATTCTTTATTGTTACATTGGAATAACTTTGATCATGCAGTGCTACCCTATACTTGGTGACATTCTTCATTATTCATCTTTATTATTCCATTTAATATCACATACATCTTATCGTCAGACTGGTTCTATTTTTTATTATTCCGTCTTTAATATTACGCTTTAATAACTTGTCTACATCTTATCTGGGGACTGGTTCCATCATTTATTATTCCGTATTTATTATTACATTTGGAACATCCCATCGGTGTGAATTTCACTTGCTTTGGTTCCGTTATTATTATTCATTGGAATAACCGTACATCTGAAGTACCACATGCATGGTGATATCTTTTGTTATTCCATTCGGTATTATACTCAGTTGATTAAAATTTTGACTTCTATACTCCATGAAATTAGTGGAATATCCTTGATATTTGCGCTTCATCCAGTATTTTTCATGGAAATATTCTTCTGAGCATTCTTGAATTTTATTCTATAAAGAAGTATCATGTTGACAATTTGGACGTTATTGGTTCCTGGACAAATTAATTCTTGAACTTTTTTTAATTGAATTCTTATATCATTGTCATCATCATCATGTTTATGAACTTGGTATGATTATGACCAGGGATTATTTGGTATAATCATGACCGTAATATTACAAATGATGTGAAAATTAAAAGTCCTCATTGGCCCGTAGTGCATTGATGGACAGTTTTTGGTATGATTATGGCTATGGATTCTCTTCGCCAAGAGAGCAAAGATGAATTGTTTTATGGCATGATCGGACCAGTTGATGAAAACACGATTATCTTTGGCTTTAGTAGTGCATGGATAATTCGTGATCGTGATACTAAAGAATATCCTTGGCACGTAGTGCGGGGATGATTTAATGATGTGGATTATTTATTGAAATGAGTCTCAAATGATAAAAGTGATGAAAAAAAAACTTTTAAAATCATAAAAGATAGTAGATTCTATTCTCTACTGACTCTTTTAATGGATTGTTTGTTCCACTTGATTAAACTTGATGTCTATTGTATTTTATCGGTTTAACATTGTTGGAGGCTAATGATAATTTATTACGCATTATCTTAGTCATAATATTTCTTCTTGGGCTAGTTGAGCTCACCCTTTCTTTCACCGTTCTCTTGAAATGAGAATATAGTTGGGACGAGAGTCGGGGAACGGGTGATGGTCCGGAGGATAGCATTAGTAGTCCTCACTATTCGTGAAATAGTGTGATAATAATTGTAATGAGGACTCCTTTTGAGTTTGTATAATCTCTAGTAGACAATATTTGTATTCAAACTCACAGTTTATGTTTTGTCGTATTGTACACGACAGTTGTATTAGTAAGTTGTATTTGAATTCTGTACCATGTATCTGGCGACCCAAGATGGGTGATGTATACCTAATTTTGGGGGCGTCATAGTTGGTACCAATTCACTAAGACTCACAAGAGAAAGTTATAGAGAGAGAATCAGAGAGAAAGAAGAAGAGTATTCTGTTACTACACTATTGCAGTATCCAATCTCCTACTAAGGTAAGGGATATTATTTATTTTATATTCGTAAGACATATTGCTTTTTATATTCGTAAGAGATATTACTTTTCGTATTCGCAAGGGATATTATTTTTGTTCAATATTCGTAAGAAATAATATTTTCTTCCATACTTTGTAGTATGTAAGTAATATTATTTCAGTTCGTATTCCTAATTCTACACTCATGTTGATAAGTATTACTTCTATACTCCTCGAAATTAGTAGAATATCCTTGAAATTTGTGCTTCATCTAGTATTGTTTCACAAGAATATTTTTCTGAACATTCTTGTTAAATTTTAATCTTTTCATGCCGGGGTACTATTCACGGGATACTATTTACGAAGTACTATTTATGGGGTACTATTCACTCAGGTACTATTCACCCGGGGTACTATTCATGACAAAAATTAATTTTTTTTCTATCCAAATTATTTTTACATGAATATTATTCTTGAATTTTACTCCACAAAGCAGTATCATGTTGACAATTTGGACATTATTAAATTCTGGATAAATTGATTTATAAAATTTTCAAATTTATCATTGCTCTAATTTAATTGAATTCTTATATCATTGTCATAATCATCATGCTTATATTGTGATTAAAGTCCCCATTGGCCCGTAATGCATTGATGGACAGTTGTTGGTATGATTATGACCAAGAATTATGTATCGATATAATCATGACCTGTAATGTTACAAATGATGTGGTAAAAGTCCTCATTGGCCCGTAGTGCATTGATGGACAGTTGTTGGCATGATCATGACCATTGGTGATAATAATTAATATCCTTGGCCCGTAGTGCATGGATAATTCGTGGATGTGATACTAACGAATATCCTTGGCCCGTAGTGCATGGATAATTCGATGATGTGGATTATTGAGCTGTGTTACAACGATAAAATATTGATGATGAACTTTTAAATCATAAAAGATAGTAGATATCATGCTCTACTTGACTCTTCTAATGGATTGTTTGTTCCGTTGCAGTTAAACTTGTTGTTTATTGTATTCTATCAGTTTTTATACTGTTGAAGGCTAATGATAATTTATTATGCATTATCTTAGTCATAATATTCTTTATTGGGCTAGTTGAGCTCACCCTTTGCTTTCATTGTTCTCTTCATGAAATGAGAACATAGCTGGGATTAGTCGGGAATGGAGTGACGGTCCGAGATTATGACTGTAGTAATCCTCACTATTTTATAAAATAGTGTGATAATAATTATAATGAGGACTCCATTTGAGTTTTGATATTGTCTACGAGACAATATTCGTGTAAAAACTCTCAGCTTATGTTATACGATAATTGTATAATTAAGTTTGTATTTAAATTTTGTACCATGTATTTGACGACTCAGAATGGATTGTGTATACCTATTTTGGGAGCGTCACAAAAAAAAAGTCGAACCATCGTTGTTTTCTAAATCTAAGTTAAACAATATCAAATGTGATGCAAAAAAAAACCCTACATCGGAAAAATATATCATAATGCCAGAATGAGGTGCTACATGATTGCAGTAATATTCCCTCAAAATCTCAAGGTTCCACAAGATTTATGTCAAAACAATGAAGATGTGAATCGTACATTTAAATGGCTAGCTATAATTTGACATATAATTATATTACAAGCTCCAATGTTACATTCAACTATGAGCCATGAACATAGAGAAGAGGAAATATGGTAGCAATCGGCATAAATAATTTACATTAGGTAGCAACTTATTTGTAATTTTGATATGTTTATTAAATTTATCTTGCATATTTTTATTTATGGTTCAATGTGGTTATAATTAATAAAAGGGTAAATTTGTAAAAGTGATATTTTTATTTTCTTTTAATTGGAACTCAAAAAAAATAATTTTTTTAAATTTTCTATTTTTTTTATTAAAAACTCAGAAACAATTTAAAAAAAACTTTAATTTTTTTATTTTTTTCTGTTCTAATTTAATTTTTATATTCTTTTCTTTTTTCTCGTCCAAATCTCAGAAACAGTGTAAGTTCATTTACCTCAGGTCCGTGTGACCAAATAGCCATGTTCTTTTTTGTCACCATAACAATAATGTTGTTACTATCTTTACAGGCAAATGTAGATGAAAGGGAGTCCAATATAGTTTGCTCGATCCATGATAGGCTCTTTGGTAACAACAATTTTTCAATCCCTTGTTATAAAAGAAAGGATAATCACAAAGTCCTCAATTTTATTGTTTTCTATTGTACTCCATAAAATTAGAAAATTAATATTACCATAAGAAAATTTATAATTTTACAATTTTCTTTATATAAATAATAAATGAGTTTCACATTGGTGTGAATGGGATATTGTGAAAATACCAAAATTTTCTATAAAATTACTAATTTCCTAAAATTATATATGTAGTGCATTCTCTATGTTTGAAAATTAGAGACATAAATTGACTTTTAAAAGTGAATTTGTAAATACTAAAATTAAAAATAATATAAATTTATTTAAAATTTAAGTGTAATTACTAGTCTTTTGAGCTGGTTTATATTCATGCTAAAATCAAATAAATCCATATTAACTTTTAATTTTAAAATTTCATAAATTAATATCAAAAAGTCAAATGGGTAATTAGTAACACTTCAAATGTTAGTAGGTTAAATAGACAACTTTTGTGTCATTCTTTTCTTTATTATATAACAATCTGTAAGGTAATCCTTCAATTGCGTTGATTGGGTTAATTTTTGAGTTTTCTTGAGTTTGGCCTATTTTTCATTCAATAATAGTGTTTTGAATATGTTTAAATTAAATTGAGTTGATTTCATTCGTTCAAATTAAGAGATCGATTTATCAATTTTCTATTAATTAAATTTGTACCCTATCTCTTCGTTATTGGCTCAATAATATCTTATTGGGTCATCTTAGTCTATCACATGTTCACCCAAAAGGTTAGTCCACCACAAGTTCACCCAAAATGTCATAATCATATTTACTGATGTGTTTTGAGAGTCGACTGATACCATATGAAACAACCTAGTTAAATCGAGTCTAGAACAAATTTTGGGTCAAATCTCAAGTCCGAATCAAATTCATCAAAACAAGACCTTAAAACTATTAGTACAATAATATATTATTTGATCATCTTATCCTACCACAAGCTCACCCAAAAATCATAATTAAAAGATTCGTAACTTAAATTTTTATACACAAAAAAATTTCATTTCTTTCTATATGGACTAGGGTGTTATGGATTATGTGGTTGATGCATGGGCGATAATGGTGGCAACAGGTGTTACGGTATTCGCGACAAGAATTTTTTTTGTAAGATTAAGAGTGCTTCCATGATTCATCCAGTCTGGATTCCCTAATCCAATCATTCAAATCAACAGTGCAAACAAAAATCCTCACCCCTTTCCATTAGATCTTCCAAGCTACCTCTTCTCTTCCCTTCCTCTCTTCTGCAGCAACATCCATCGCCTCAACAAATTTCGATTTTGGTTTCAGGTAATGTTTTCTCTTATTCTCTCTTGATATAATTGTGTGTATATATATATATATATATATATATATATATATATATATGGTTGTCTTTTGCTCATTCTGTTTTGTTTTGCAATAAGTATGAGTTTTAATAGTGCATTCATTCGTATATGCAACTACTGAAGAAGCAAGGCTGGAAACAAGGATGAGACTTGGTACCTCTAAGCAGGTGCAGAACTCTGTTCCCCTTTATATTCTGATTCCAGCCTATTAATTACTCCCACCGTTCCAAATATATATGTAGATGTTGGATCCAACCTGGCGCTTATGAGTTAAAGAAATGGCAGTGACATATATATACGGAACGGATCCAGTCCGGAGTACTCCCGCACGCTACTAAAATGTGGATTTTTTTTTTGTCATTTTTTTTTAAAAACAACTAAAATGCGAGAGTCCGGACGGAATCCGCTCCCTCTATATATATATATATATATATAGTTTGTGTCATTCCTTTCCCAAATCCCAAGTGCACATTATGTTTGATGAAATGCCATAAAAAAAAATATATACCTTGATATTTCATAATGCCTAGAATGTATACTACTACAACAATTTTTATTATATTTTCTTAGGTAACGATCTAAATGGATCTTTTTATTTGATATTTTTTAGAAAAGTTCAATCTCGCATGACAAATGATCTGACTGTTGTTGGTTCTTAGTTCAAATTGTTTGAATCGAGGTATTTTAACTTTTAATATGTATATATACATACTAAAAAATAATATGTGAAAATTTTGTTAGTCCTATAGTGCAAGTTTGACGGTTTCTTGCACGGGTTACCAATATTCATTTGATAAAAAACAATTAAGTCAAGTACTTTATGCTCATATTAGTTATGCTTTTCTTGTATATTTCCCATGGATTTCAATTTTCAACTAAGCATGCAGTTAGTGGGTAAGGTCATTATCACTAGAGCTTGAAAGTCCGACTAAACCCTAATCAAAATTATGAAAATTGTGTTTTTAATTGTAACAGTATAATTAATGTATAATTAAGATACATATTTCATGCCCAGCTTCAATAAATAACGAGGGAAGACGTGGATTACAAGACTAATAATTACCTAATCGATTACTAAAATCAAACCCACTTTAAGAATAAGTAAAGGTTTGAAAGCAACTTGGCAATTATCTACCAAATTTTGGCACAATGTATTTAGGCTTAATTAAACACATGATTCTCTTATACTATGTACGTTTGAATTGAAGGAATGAAATAAAGAGTGGAATGATTCATTCTATTCTAGTTTGAATGAATTATTTCACATATTCTTCCTCCAGGGCCGGAATTAGAACATTTTTAGAGGAGGGTCAAAATACGTCAATTAAAAAAATATTTATTGAGCCTTTCAAATTCATTTTGTCCAATTATAGTATTTGACAATAATTTCATCAATTTAAACATTTCATAATAATTTTATCAATTCAAACATTTCATCATAATTTCATCAACTAACCTAATTTAATTATTTCACAAACAATATACCATAAATATTGGCCATTTTAAATGTTGTCATATGCATACTCATTTATAACATTGACAATTACAATAGTGGCCATTTTAAGCAATATACCATATATATTGGTTACACAAAGTTAAAATACCCTTAGAAATACAACATTTAAAATGGCCAATATTATAGTTGTTAATGTTATAAATGCGTATGCATATGGAGGTGGGGGTGGAGGCGAGATTCCGGGGTCATATGACTCCCGACGACCCCCCTCCTTTCGCCTCTGTCTTCCTCCCTCAAGTAATCAAACACAATTTTTTTCATTCTATTTTTATCTTCATTACTCTAATCAAAACGTAGCATTTCCGTATAAGAAATGACAATAAAATGTTACACCCATGCCCATCACATTGTTGTTGCAGACTTGCAGCATCTGTACATTTACTTAATTTTTCACTATCAACGAATTTTCTCCTTTTAGGGTGATTAGAGTAGCCCGAGCACGATCAATGAATTCATCGTTCTAGTTACATGATACTTGTTATTTATTTATTTTATTTTTTTTTATAAAAACAGTCTGATTTATCAAACTTTTTATTCGTAAAAAAAATTACTTTTAAATGATAATAATATAAAATGATACAAAAATTTCAAAAAATAATTCATAACTTTATTATTATATCATCACAATGAAATTAATAACTTATTAATTTGAGATAAGTTATATAATCGGAGAGAACACTATAAATTGTATAAGGAGGAGGTCCATTAATAAATTCTCCCGAAGACCTTTCTGACACGTTTATGTTGTGCATGAGAGTTCTCAAAATATCAATAAATTGCTATTCACGTGGGCTTTGAATTAATAAATTTTAAATTGTAGTACTCCACTGTACTACATTCGCAGAGGGAAGAGAGAGAAAAGGCACACCATCATGATTGATCTCGGAAGCCTTTAAATTGGGAGACCCGATTATGATGCGGGTACGGGCCATGACTTGTTCAGGATGCGTGCGTGCGTGCAAATTGCAATTACGGCTACCATGCTACTACTAGTTAGTAACTTTGATAAGACAATCATCATTAATCAATGGAGTATATATTAACCAGAAATTAATTACTAGTATTATACAATATTAGAAATAAACATACAACAAATATTATTTACTCTAAGCAGTGTAAAATCTCAATTTTACCCCTGTGCCAATGAAGGAAGGAATAAAGGTCACAGATATTTGGCAAAATAATGAATATTAATTCCAATTACATAATGTAATTTGTGATGGAAACCATGAAGGGTCGATGCAATTGCAGGGCTTGTTTCAATTAATAAACTTGTGGGCCTTTATGTCAACACTTGTCATGGACTTGAATTATCATTTCCCAAAGGGAGAAGAACTCGTGATTGGTTCAGTGACCAAATGGATAATTTTGTTGCGGCCTTTTTGGTGTTTAGCAAATACTCTTGTTTATATTAGATTCGATTTGAAACAATATATTACTCAGACATGTTGGATTCGCAAATACTCGACTCGATTACAAAATCAATGTTTATATATAAAAGTTTTTTATTTTTATTTATATAAAAAAATTTATAAAGAATGTAATATAAGTTGACAATCAATTCATTGATTTATTCAGGTACAAGTTTACACAAGTTTATACAATTACATACTATACTTTATAAATTATAAAAATTGATACAAATATCACATATGTACCTTACTAGTATGGTTCAGATCAATATTCGAGTATGTTCCATCGAAAATGTAACGAGTATGGTTTATAAAAAAATAAAATAATCGAATCCTAATCTAGTTAAGCAAACGTTGATATGCTCAAATTCGACTCGTATGTCATTAAATAAAAACAAGTATGGATCGAATATAACTCGGATAAAATTTAAATTCAAATTTTAGATCATATATAGTACCGAGATACTCAATTCGATTTATTAATAAATTAAATGTGTGATATTTGTATAGTGTGCAAGGTACGTGGTCTGGTTCGCCAAGTTACATAATAATATTGTACAATTTGCAGGCCAGATTCGAAGTCTTGAATTTTCTAAGAAGAAAATGGACCCTAGTATTTTCACCACATGATATGTTTCACATTATTCAACTGATGGTAAATGTCCAGTGATGGGACCCGTTCCTTAGCATTTTTTTAAAAATTTCAAAATAAAGAGTAATAAAATTATCATTAACAAAAAAAATTAAACGATAAAATATTGTGATTAGCTCATACTTTATGTTGGAGAAATTTTACAAAATTGGATTTTTGTAAAAAATAAAACTAAAATCATCTTTTTAATTTATACGAAATAAAATATTCCAAAATTTAATTTTTTTAAAAAAATAGAACTAAAATCATCTTTTTAATTTTATACAATATATATATATATACGGTCCGGATCTTAAGTTCATCTCTTATTCAACTCACCCGAGCTCACTCCTTTTAACGACGGACCCGGGAGTTTCGTTCCCCAATAATCCAACACTTTAGTGATCCGACCAATGACCACAATGACATAGTAGTCGGGAGTTTCGTTCCCCAATAAACGAGCAGTTGCGCCGTTCACATGTGAGCAGGCAAGTTGAGTCTTTGATCCGTCTTTAGACTTGGTAATTTATAGTAGTAATTGTATTCCATAATATATAGTATTATTTAATATATATATATATATATATATATATACACTAAAACAGAATTATAAAATGTAAATAAATTCGAGTCCTTTGAATTCACAAAGTCTCCTTAAAGTAAATTTATTCCCTCACTGGTGCTAAAGGATTAAATGAATAATTGCTTCCAAGATAAAACGGATTTTCGCCTCTTAATTAGAAGCACTTCAAAATTAAGAACTCTACTGAACACAACATTATGTTATGTAATCGAATCGAATGAATTATAATGATGTATGCAAAAATCGGTAAAAGATTACTGCTACCCTTTCGACGTATAATAAATGTGATTTTGCGAAAACGGAAAGCAATGCAACACTCTTGTAGAGAATGGGAACGGAAAAATATGACTGCAACGGGAACGGAAAAAGTACTGTAGAACAAGAACTTCAGATTGTGGAACAAGACTGTGTTTTACAGAAACGGAAAACGAAAAATGATGCAGAACGGAAAATGTTTTAGGAACGAAAATGGGAAGGAGAAAAATTATGTCTGAAATGCTTCCCACATCGTTTATTTATAGGCTAAAATATTTTCGTTGGCGCGCGGTTTATTACCGTTGTCGCGTGGTTTATTTCCGTTGATATTTGTTTCCGTTAAAACTACGTAGTATCATGTATTGTAACCAAAACTACGTAGTATCATGATAATTATTTTTAACAAAATCGATAAAATATTAAATAAATTTTGTCCAAAAATATATATCACGACTAGCTACGACCACCTTTACTACCGACCGAAACGGAACGACGACGACATGAAGTTTCAAACCATGCCTGGCTAGTCCCTCTCCTTCCATTAAAGTGGGGTGCCCTCAGGGCCTTCCCATCGAAAGCAAACATACCATATATATGTTCTTCAATTTTTCCTCTAAATGTCCCATGTGAGACTTTTGCAAATTTACAACTTCAAGTAGGTGACTTTGAGTCAATTTTCTCATTCAATTCTTAATGAATTTGAACACATAAATATACCAAGTTATACTCCTCATGAAGGAGAACACATTGGTGCAAAGACCCGATATTTTCGAAATGTGAGTCTCTCATTTAATTGAGCCTTAAAATGCTCCAATATTTAATATTTTCAAATCTCATTTCCAACAGCAAACTTGTCTCAAATTTATCTAATATTTTTAAGTCTCGTGAATTTAAGTTCACATTATAATTAATTACTACTATATAAATAATAGGAATATAATGTTGATTTAGAAGAGTTTAGCTTTTATGTTAGTTTGAATCGAAGAAATGAAATGAGTGAAAGAATGAAATAGAAAAGAGTATAGAATGAAAAATGAAATTATTCATTTGACTATTCCGGATGTAATGACTAATGAGTCATTCTATATTTTTTTCTTGAAAATAAAATTCACAAATTTAATGAAAATAAAAACAATTTATTCTATTCTAATGAACTAATTAAATATAATTTTTTTAATTATATAAAAATAAATCCAAACATGCCAAGGTAATCTTTCGTCCTTGGTGGGAATTGATATGGATGGACTTGGGAGTAGTAAAAGTTTTGAGGACGCGTGGAGAGGAAGGAGAGACGTAGGAGTCAAAAAGTCTTGTGTGTCGTTTGGTTCGGGTAAACAAATTCCAGCTACATCCAGAAGGATTAGTGGACCGACCGACACGCTTTATGTTTCTCCTTAATCTGACCAAAATTCCAACTTCCACGCTAATTGCCTGGTCCGGTCCAGTCCGGTCCGATCCAAACAACAAAATAAAGAAGTCAAGTCATCCTTTTCCTTTTCCTTTTCCTTTTCCTTTTCCTTTCCTATATAAACTCCACTTCCTCTGTTATATTATTGTAGCCATCCATCTACGATTACAGACACAGTTGACAAGTTAAAAGTTTTCATAATATCATCAAACGTTTACTTTTGCAAAGAGAGTGAAGGAAAAGAAAAGTAGCTAGCAAGAGCTAAGGAAGAAAGAATTAAGGTAGCAGGACACGATGATGATGTCAATTTTCAGTTCATTTGATGTTCTTTCTGCCGAATCCTTTGGTCAGAAAGTCGGATTTTCTTGGGGTAATCCGCCGCCGGTACTAACTAAACAAGCCCCTCCGACGACGACGACGAGAGTCAAGAAGGAGCCGGAAAATCAAGAACCTCAACGACAGCAGAGGAGGGGAAATCCAAGATTCGCACCGGAATTGGATGGAGTTTTCTGTTTTGAGACCATAATTCTTTCTTGATTATGGATCAAACATCCATCACTCTTCGATTTTTTTTAATTTTTATTCCATATACATCTGTGTATTAATCAATACCATATTTTACCATTCTATTTAATTTTTTATTTTTAATCAGATTCTTTCTTTCTTTCATAAAGTTTGAAACTTCTTTCCTTTGACGTGGAAAATACGTAGTCTCACAAGATTCTTTTACGAATTAACAAAAATCACAAACTTAACATATCAAAAACAATTAAAAATAGAATTAACAAGTAATCAAAGATCAAAAGGGCATTTTTCAATTGAATATGTTCCACGAATTTAACTCGGTAGGTCGCATAGGTGGTTGACTTGCTGCCCTACGCGACACAAACCCCCTCAAATTTAAATGATCAGCGGCGGTACGTTGATTATTTATGCAAATTGTGTATAAATGTTGTGTTAGTTGTTCAAGTAATCTAATACTCCTATATACTGGTTTGTTAGTTCAATTTATGTAGTCTTTTTGGCTTTCAAAAATGTCCTTTAATTTGGATGATAATTTTTATTTTCTTTCTTATATTATATTATTTTGTTTTATTTTTTAATTTAACCCTTTAAATTTTATAAATAAATTATTTGTCTACTGTGCGTCTGAGCCATCGGATGCTAGTGTATGCATAAGAGGCCAAAGGTTCTCAGCGGGTTATTATAGCCCTTCAAATCGTGTGCGGCTACTTGGGCTGAGCAGGACTCAAAATGGGCCCCAAAATAGCACTAAAAATTAGTAAACGGTACTGATTAGCCGCATTAACAGTTTTGACATATGTGGGGGCGTATTTTAAGAGTTTCCACGTATGCGTGTGGGTGCCATTTTACGAGGCTCTTGCACCGCACCACTTATATATATACGACAAAACTAATGACACGTTTTATTGAATTTTTGATTGAATTTTAATAATTTCAAAATTAATAATAATAATAATAATAATAATTTTAAAATAATAATAATATTTGAAATGTGTGATGTATACATTTTGAATCATAATTTTTTATCTTTGTATTGGTGTGGTTATGTTGTGATGGGTGGGTGTCATCCCTACTTGTTACTTTTCTGTTGATCAATAATGAAGGATTAATCGAGATCAATTCAAATTCGGCATATATAATCTTTCATTCAAAAAAGATATATTGGGGTTAAAAATATTTTTTTACAGTCTTTTTATCTTTTCTAATAAGAAATTGCTCTTAGTTCAGTTAAGTGGAAAGTGGATCTTTCTATCCTCTTGCCTAACAGCAAAGATTGACCTCCCAGGAAAAATGATTAATTGAGTACACGAGAGTCCAACTACATTGCTGTATCAGAATTCATATTGTATATTTAAAAGAGATTGACCTCATTGCTTCTCACTTGCCAATGATATATTTGACATTTCTCATTGTTTTACCGTTTAGTATGATATCTTAATTTTATATCTCAATTTATTATTCATAAAACTTCTTCTCTCATTTATTTTTTTCTATTATTTGTAAAATGGTTTAGTATTTAAATTATTTTTACTGTCCCATTCTCCATGAAATTACATAGTAATATTTGGAATTTTTTTTCTTAGACAAAGATAATTTGATGTATTTAATATTATTTTTGACTATGTTAATTAATTTTGAAACCAAAACCGAACTAACTACAACACAAATTTTAAAATCGCATTACACCAATCACAAATGGTGTCAAGTGTAATTTTAAAATTATCAAATTGCATCCAAACAATTTTATATGCGATTACTCGAGTCTTAAAAAAATCAATAGTGTTGTTGGTAACTCGGTATATACTCTCGAACAAAAGGTTCATTGTGTATTTTGGCCTATATTTTTCAAAAATGACATAAACTACTAATTTTAAAAATAGTTATCTGAACATAAGAAAATGCAAGTTGTAACAATTAATTAAAATGAGTAGAATTTTTAATTTCAGGCATGAGGTTTTATTTTGACTTTTCTATAAATATATATTTTGTTCTATTTATATCATTATGTTTCATGACTTGAAACTTTGGAGATGATGATTGTAATTTAGTGTATTTTATAATACTTTTAAAAATAAATTTTGCACAAATTTTAAATATTAATATAGTAATCATTTGATATGATATATATTGGGTCATGATATTTCTCCTCTCTGGTAAGAAGTATATTACCTCTTATTTGATTTGTTCATCGGGTCCTTACTATCGAGTCTTAAAGTTATTTGGCCTAGTCATTATATTATTTCATTGGATCCTTTTAAGATCGGGTTGATCGAATGGATCGAATTCCATTAGATATTTTAATATCTCTATCTTTGACTTGTAATGATGGAAAAGGATGACGGTTGACTAAAACACCTGTCATGCATTAATGTGGATGGGATCATAGCCGGCCGGCGGAAGAAACAGTGACCAAAAGTAGTAGGTAGACTACATGCAGTCGGCAGAATCCATCAGATCAGGGGGCCGTGTCAGATAGTAATGGGTGGCACGGTAATCCGGGCAAAGAGAGTATAACTTAGTAAGGAGGTCTTCACAAACAGGTACGTTAACATTCACATTGATAATCACATACACACAACGGAGAATTATTATCTCTCTCAATACACTAGACATTACATCCTCCATTGTTAACCTTGTGAACACGTGATATTCGACTCTTACGCTTTGTTATCCCCGACGAACGGTAGTCGAAGCTTGTGGTGTTTATCGTGTTTACTGTGCAGGATCAGGGCGTCTTACGTGATTGGGACGTGGCAGAAGATCTTGGCGTTAACATTGGCGCTAGAAGGAGGGGTTTAGTTCTAGTGTCATTGAAATTTTCAATCACAATTGTTTAACCTACTTCGGAAGATGATGAGGAGTAGAGATGGTACGCCAGAAGGGCAGGCGATGGCTGTTAGCTCGTCACTGCCTCGTGTTTCGGTAAAGGATCGTCTGGGTCCTTCTAAAAGCGCTCACGAGAGCACGACTTCTAAGTATAATTCAGGAGATCTCCGTCCGAAGATCCATGGTGGGGCCAGACGTAAGTTGGTTTTCAATGCGGATAAGGAGCGTGATCATGGTCGAGGCGCGTAAGGCTCACCCCACCAAGACTCATCGTCGAAGTGATCGGGAGACAGAGCCGCCAAGTTGGCGAGGATGGCGACGCAAGCAGAGATAAAGCTCTTGGAGGTTCTGTTGAAACAGAGAGAAGATATAGCCGAACAGATGCTTCGCGTGGCGGAATTAAGGGACGAAGCATCTAGCCATGTTCAGTCCGAAAGGCGGAGTAGGCATAAGGAGATATCACGGCGAGAGGGCAAGGAGCCGGAGTATTCTGCGCATATGTTTAGGGATCGTTCTCACAGTAGGAGAAGATCGAGGAACAGAACTCCCGTGGCCCCGAAGAAGGCACTGATGGTCGTTGGTTCTCGAAGATCGAGACGACAATGCACGGCGAAGAAGCGCGTCGAGGAGATCGTGCGAAACCGTAACAAGGGGAGTATCAGTGACCATTCTCATCATGAGGATGAAGCGCGCGTGGAGTAGATCAAGAAGCCCCACAAGGGCAATGGGACCGACAGGAGGAGGTCAATCCACTCAGAGACAGAATGTCGTTCATGAAAAAGAGGTTTCCTCGCAGCCCGAAGGTGTTGATTTTCTGGTAAAGGAGTTAAAAGAACTCCGAAAGCAGCTGGCTGAGGTCCAACAAGTGAAGGACACTCCGGGAAAGAAGGCGTCCCCTTTTTCCTCAGATATTCTCAAGGAGAAGGCAGATATCACCAAAAAGTTGCCTCGTATGGAGAGTTACGATGGGTCCGGAGATACCTATGACCATAGTCAGGCATTCGATCGGCTGATGGACTATTATGACTTCACTAATGCCGCCAAGTGCCACACTTTTGTCACGACGTTGAAAAAAGATGCGAGACAGTGGATGGGGACTTTACCATCCGATTAGATATCCTCTTGGACCGAGCTTTGTGATAAGTTTCATGCACGTTTTGGGAGCAACCGAAGAAGGGAAAAGCCTACGGGTTCTCTAGCACAGATCCGACAGTTCACTAGCGAATCTTTAGGCCAGTATGTAAAGAGGTTCAGAGAAGCAGTTGGTCAGGTGTCCGACCTTAATGATCTCCAGGCTGTAGGTTTGTTCCAGAACGGGCTAGATCTGGTGAAGTCCGGGAAGTTGGGGAAAAAATTAATGTTCCACTATCCGAAGAGCCTGGCAGAAGCCTTTGACAAGGCAGAAGATTATATTGTTGTAGAAGAGGCCATGAACAGCCTGAAGCATCCTTCTTCGGACCATTTAAAGCGGATAAAGTTCCCAAGGTCAAGTTGATCGTAGGAGAAACAGGGGGTATAATGATCACTAGAGGGCGATTCGAAGTACAATAACTCATGGCGGCAAAGGAAGTAGTCATCCACTGCTCCTTAGAAGGTAAATAAGGTCTACACCAAATCGAACACGATAGGTTTGATTTTGGATCGATCGAAACCAAATTTTTTCGAGCCACCTCGTGATAATTATAGGACAGGACAGGGTAACTCTCGTAAGTATTGTGGATATCATCAAGTCGCGGGCCATGACACTAATGAGTGTTGCAATTTAAAAGATTTCATGGAGAAGAAGATTAAAAATGGTTTTTTGGTGCAGTATGTGGCCGTGAACGACCAACGTGATCAGCAGAATATCAACTGTACTGTTCAGATAGTTCAAATGGCTCTATCCATCCAAAATGCTCCAGTACCGCCGCCAAGGCATGTCATCGATATAATAACCGGTGGATATATAGGGAAGTTGATAGGGAAGAAGAGAAGGGCTTACTTGGATTCGGTCATGTCTGTGACAGATGCTCCCCTGAAGATTGACAGACCATTCCCAGGGACCGTCATATCGTTTACGGACGCAGATTATCCTTCGGAGCCCATCGAGCCACACGAGGGGGCCTTGGTGATCACAACACAAGTGGGCTCGGTGGATGTGAAACGCATGATGATAGACAACGGGTCTTCGGTGGATATTCTGTATGCCCATGCCTATCAGAGGATGCATCTTGACGGGCAAAAAATGGAGGTCGGGCAGGAGGCTCCTTTATACGGTTTCAGCAACGATCCAGTCAAAGTTGTAGGCACTATTGAACTCCCAGTTATCTTCGGCACAGCACCTCAGCAGGGAGAAATAACGTGTAAATTTTATGTTGTGCATGTAGATTCGGCTTACAATGCCATACTGGGAAGACCTACTTTGACGGCTCTCCAAGCTGTGACCTCCATCCCTCATTTCAAAATCAAATTCCCCACGGCGCATGGAGTAGGAGAGGTGGCGGGGGACTTAGATCTGGCCTGACGATGTTATCGGAATGCTGTTATTTCGTCCGGAGTGGGGGTCAGTAAACAGAAACAAACAATGGCAATTGAGATCGAACCTTTCACCGAGAGTAGTTCAGAACCGTTGGTGATCCCTGTAGGTGGGACGGAGGAGATCGAGTTGATCATCGGAAAGCCAGACAAGATTGTGAAGATCGGTTCGAGTCTACGAGCCTCTTCTTGACAAACCTTATGGAACTTTGGACTGCTTGTCACGGATATCTTTGCATAGGGAACCACAGGGACATGCACAGGAGTTAGCCGTAAGATAGTGAGCATAGTGCGGATGTAAATCCCTCGAAGAAGCCGGTTCGGCGAGAAAAGCGGATCTTTGCTTGAAAGCGACGAAGATCATTGATGAGGAAATTGCAAAGATGTTAGCTGCCGACTTCATCTATGAAATTGATTATCCCGAGTAGATGGAGAATGTGGTGTTGGTGCAGAAGCAGAATGGAAAATGGCGGGTTTGCATCGACTACACCGATCTCAATAAAGCTTGTCCAAGGACTTTTATCCTCCGCCCATATCGATCACCATCGATGCCACTTCGGTATGCATTACTAAGCTTTATGGATGCTTTTTCAGATTATCATCAAATATCCATGTGTAAGGAGGACATTCCAAAGACAAATGCGTTCATTACACACCGCTCGGTTACGCCTTCTGAAGATGACTTTTGGCCTTATAAACGGGAGCCACCTACCGAGAATGATGAACTTCATCTTCGACAGTAAAGGGGAGAACACATGGAGGTATATGTAGACGATATGATCGTGAAGAGCATGCAGGTTCAGAATCATTTGGACGATCTAGAGGAATGCTTTCAGACTGTCCGTCATCGTCAACTGAGACTCAATCCGGCCAAATGCACTTTCGGCCTCGGTGCAGGAAAGTTTTTGGGTTATCTGGTCAGTCAGAGGGGCATCGAGGCCAATCCGGAGAAGATCCAGGTCATTCTTGATATGAAGACTCCTCAGTCGTTCAAAGACGTCCAACGTCTGACTGCTAGGATTGCAACTTTAAGGAGGTTCGTCGCCAAATCTGCGGAGATATGCCTTCCTTTTTTTGACACATTGAAAGGGCCGAAGAATGCGAAGACGTTTCAGTGAACTTCGGAATGTGAAGACGCCTTCCAAGGCATAAAGACATATCTTTCTTCTGCTCCTTTATTGGTGAAGCCTGCCCCAGCAGAGACTTTATATCTATACCTTGCAGCAAGTTCGATGGCAGTCGGAGAGCGGTCTTTGGTCACGGAGGTCGTGGGAAGGAACATCCGATCTATTATGTTAGTCACGTCTTACGAGATGCTGAAACCAGGTACCCGAATATTGAGAAATTTGTCTTTGCTTTAATAATTGCTAGTAGAAAGCTTCGATAATATTTTCAAGGTAGACTCCTGGTCGTCTACACGGATCAACCATTGAAGAAGGTGATGGGCAAGCCAGAAGTTTCAGGGAGACTAGCAGCATGGACTATGGAGCTGTCCCAATTTTTCATCGAATACCATCCCCGAACCGCTATCAAGGGTCAGGCGTTGGCCGATTTTATGGTAGAATGCTCATTTACCGAAGCAGATGCCGAGTTATCAGAGGTTGAATCGTCTCGACCGAAAGCAGCCATTCTTGATTCTTCAACAGTCGTCGAAGTGCTTGGACGTTATATGCGGATGGATCCTCTACTAGAATCAAGAAGTAGTGGTGAAATTATCTTGACGAGTCTTTAGGGGTTCAAAATTCAGCAGGCCATCAGATTCGGGTTTAAAGCGACGAACAACGAAGCCGAGTACGAAGCAGTGTTAGCAGGTGTTTGATTGGCAAAGAGTCTGCAGAAGTCCGTGTCGATCATTTACTGATGACTCTCGGTTGGTCGTCAAACAGCTGTCGGGAGATTATGAAGCTCGTGGGACCCGGATGATCAAGTATCTGGCGGAATTAAAAGACCGACTTTAGTATTTTGCTTTGTACGAGTTTTAGGGCATAGAGCGTGGCAATGACAATTCCATCATGATACCACTATCGTTCGCCACCACTGATGCAGAGATGTTTTCAATGGATCGGTTTACTTGGAAGTTTTGCAGCAGCCGAGTGTTCAGCATGAAGCAGTGATGTGTATCGAGCGATCTAACTGCTGGATGACTCCCTACATCAAATATTTGGCATATGGCGTCCTTCATTCGGATCAGATGTTGGCAAAGAAGATCAAGTACAAGAGTGCCAATTTTGTTCTTATTGATGGGGATCTTTATCGATTGGCCTTTTCCTCACCATTCTTTGAAGTGCTGGTCCCATCCGAAGGCGAGTATATGCTTCTTCGGAAGTTCACGAGGGTATTTACGGTGATCATATGGCTGCCAAGTTTTTGGCTTATAAAGTACTTCGGCAAGGATACTATTGGCCTACAATTTTCAAGGAAGCTACAGAGTATGTCAAGAGATGTGAAAAATGCCAGCTCAACAGTCCGATCCCACATCAGCCACCGAAAGAGCTATATTCGATTTTATCTCCTATACCCTTCGTTGTCTGCGGGGTAGATATATTGGGTCCGTTGCCTAAAGCTAAAGGTCAGGTCAGCTTCGTCATGGTTGCTATTGATTACATGACCAAATGGGTAGAAGCGAAGCCACTTCGATTAATAACGGAACAAGAGTGTTTGAAATTCATAAAAGAGTCCGTAGTAGTTTCGCTTCTAATTCCTAGAGTGGTGATATCGGACAACAGACGCCGGTTAGGATCCAAATTTGAAGGATTTTTAAAGGAGCTCGGGATTCAAAGATAAGAAGACTTCGGTGGCTCACCCACAGTCAAATGGGCAAGTTGAGGTGACCAACAGGACGCTACTGAATGGGATCAAGCGCAGACTGGATGAAGCTAAAGGAAGATGGCCAAGAGTTTGCTTTCGGCGTCTTTGTGGGCTTACTCTGACTACGCCGAGGACAACCACGATTCACCTTTTCCGTCGGGTTTACTTCAGATGCGATGCTCGGTCCCAAATTTAAATTGGATCTCCAAGTCTTCGGGCCACTCAATTCAAAGAGATCTATAATGACGAAGGACTAAAGGCCAACTTGGATCTACTAGAAGAAGTCAGAGAAGTGGCTTTACTCAAATTGGCTGCTTATCAACGAAGAGTAGCTAAACATTACAACAAAGGAGTCAAACTTCGCAGATTCAAGTAGAGACTTCGATCCTCGTGAGAAGTCGAAGCTTCTACACCTCAAAACACGGGAAAGTTAATGCCAAACTGGGAAGGGCCGTATGAAGTGATCGAAGTATCAAAGCCGGGCACCTATCGGTTAAAGGCATTAGATGGTTCCGAGATCAAGAACACTGCATCTTTGGCGGTTTTGAAATACTTTTAATAGAGATCAAGTCAATTTATCAGAAGTCTGTATATGATTGTCCATTATCAATAAAAAGTCACTTTTTCACTATTGATCCTGGTCCTATTTATCCTAAGGTCACGATGGTATAAGGAGGTATGGTAGGACTCGCTGGCCATTCGATGGCGACCCATTTGTTGTTGTACCCTGAGTGGTAGACAAAGGTCCTTATGATCCTATATTAATTTTACCAAGGGTGGTAAGTCAATGGTCACTATTGATCCTGGTCCTATTTGTCCTAAGGTCACGATGGTGTAAGGAGGTATGGTAGGACTCATTTGTCCATTCGATGGCGACCCATTTGTTGTTTCTACCCCGAGTGGTGAACAAAGGTCCTTATGATCCTATATTGACTTTACCAAGGGTGGTAAGTCAATGGTCACCGCCGATCCTAATCACTTGGTCCTAAGATCACAATGGTGCAAGGAGGATCAAATAATTCACCTCACACACGACCGATCTCACACTTCTAACCGATGAGTATATATTACTTTATTTTATTTAAGTGTTGAGTTCAATCCATTCAATTCGCTTAAGTTAAATTCATCATCCATAAAATACAATTCACTTCATTTTATAAATTAACCGTTATATGCCTTAAATGATTCACTATTTGGGTTCTGGTTCATTGATACCAGGAGTTATCGACGAGAAACTAACCAAACAGAGTGCATAATCAAGAAAATTTAAAATTCATCAATAAAATAGAACATTCATTCATTTAATTGTTCATAGACTAACTACGCAAATATAGATACAATGTCAAAATCCATGCATGAAGTCTCAAAACAATCCCAAAAACACAAATGCAGTTTAAATAGTTAAATTTTTACATAGTTAGAACAAAAGCAGGGAGGGATATTCAGCACCACCTTCGTCCCCTGAGTTAAGAAGAGGCAGGGATCCAAATTGAAATGAGCAGATAGCTTTTTCTTTACCTCGCCTCTAGCGGTCTTCATACCCCTCCGAATAGACCTTCATGATTTCGGCATTAAGATCGTCCGAGTCCCTGTAGTCCGTCTGAATCTGCTTCCGCAGCTCTTGAGTCAGAAGAGGACCCCGTCCCTCAAGCTCCTTTATTTTGTGACGAAGTTTATGACGCTAAGCCTTATGTCTTCGCTCTTCGTCCTGGGCCTTCGCCTAAGCCTTGCCAAGTTGAATCGCCAAGCTTCGGTTGGCTCAAGAAAACTCCTCATTTTTGGCCTTCAAGAGTAGGTTTTCTTCGACCAGGCCTGCGTTCATATCAGTTAAAACTTGTTGGCCAAAGCTTGACGCATGACCGGCCCCATCCTCAGGGCCCTTAACTTCGTCGTCAGACGTCTTCAAGTCCATCCTAGCCCGATCTAAGTCTCTTTGAAGGCCGTCGATGGTATGAAGAGCGTCTTCGCGATCGGCCCTTTCTCGAGCCAGGGTCGATCTCAGCATGTTGATCTCCTGTCTCATGAAATCTTCCTCGGCCTCCTCATTTATGTGCCTCGGACGCAAACATCCGAAGACAAGACATTGGCTCAGATATGTTCAATAAAGTGTTCGAGATATCTAAACAAGAACAGAGAAATAGAAAATAAAGAAACTGTTATTTACCTTAGCGGATAAGCTCATCCCCTCGTCAAGCAGATTTCCATCCGTATGGTCACTGAACCGGTGGTCATCAGCATTCCGGACGAAAGCTCCGAAAAGATTGAATGGGAAATTTGCATTGAATCTAGGCCACAGAGTCGGGGATCCCATAGCCTCAAAGATGATAACCTCGACCAAGGGGACCGGTCATTCGGGGAAGGTCTCTATCTTTCGGGAGAAGGATTGGTCGCTTCAGGGAGGGTGGGGTCCGCATATACTCTGATCTCTGGAGAGGGCGATTTATTTGGAATGGGTTCTCGGGAGATCGGCAGAGGCGAGAACTTGATAGGCGCTCGTGTACGCTTCTTCTTCTGGACAAATAAGGAAACAGTTTAAATCCTCTCGCCTCACCTTCTTCGACAATTTGTATTTCTCTGAAGACACGAAAGGTGGGATGAGTGAGGAGGGACCGAGGCACCCCAGTTCTTCTTGGCCGGTCGGGGTTATCTTGGTTTTAATTTTTGATCCGGAGGATGCTTCTTCGATCGGGATGATCGAGCAAGCCTCTCTTCGTCGAGGGATTGATGTGGTGGTTGGCTCGGCTTTAGGATGGCTTCGGAAGAGCTTTGGGAAGAGGTGTTGATCTGGGTTTTCTAGTGGCCTCCTCTTCCGACGAGGGGACGAAGGGTCTCTTCCGATCGTGAACCTTATCGACCGGTTCTTCTTTTTGGGGTTCATCGATATGTATTTGAGGGTTGGCTTTGGCCGGGGTAGCCTCTGTTGGTAGACTCTCAACAACTTCCGAAGACTTCCACGACAAAAAAATCTTCAAACTCCTTTATTTCTAAGAAGCTTCATTCGATCAAAGATAATCGCATTTAAAACAAACAGTCCTATGTTAGATTCCACATCATAAAAACATTTTCAAAAATTTATGTATCAAATAGACCAATACTTACATTTATGGTCATATAACCACGCCTGCTTCGAGAGGAGTCCGTACTTCCACTCCTCCTTGGGAAAGTTATCAAAAAGCTCCATCATCTCAACTTCCCGTTCTTCAGAGATATCTCCGAAGTCGTGAGAGATCTTCTCAAATCGCTGGCCCCGATTCGATAAAGAAGAGATTTCAGGACCTTTGACGAAGAACCACTTCTCGTGCCATCCCCTATTGCTCGAAGGAGTGTTCACCAACGAACGTCTCTCGAACTTTTCTCCCGACTTCGGAGAGTGTTTGTTGAGAGCTTTAAACCCTTTCTCTCTGGATTGGACGATCTTGTACACGGTGAAAAAGAAGTCGAGAGAAGGCTCAACGCCCAACTCATGGCAGAAGGCAACAAAGGCCAAAATGTGAATGTAAGAATTTGGTACCAATTGGGCGAACTCCACGCTCAGGAACCCCAGTATAGTCACTATGAAGGCGTGCAGAGGAAAATGGACCCCCTTCTCAAGCAGGGTCACAGGGACGGCTGTCCAACCCTCTGGCCGTTGATACATTTTCTTACCAGATCTGGGAGCCCTAGCCGCATGAGTATCCAGAATGTGGTACCGAGATCAAATCCTTTTTAACTCAGCTTCAGTGACAATAGAGGGAATGTTAGCATGCGAGAAACGATCCGTATCCTTGTAGTATTCAGAGGGAGTTTTGGGGGGGTTTTTATAGGAGGATTCTTATCGGTTTTCTTTCCTTTGGGGTTCGAGGTTGAGGTTCCTTCATGGGTGTTAGGGGTTTGGTGAAACAAAATGTTGATCGGTTATTACTAAAAGGGTGAACTTTGTTCGTAATCTTGGGAAGCCATTTTGATAGATTCACAAAGGAGATGAGATAGTTCGTGGACGAAGAAAACTCAAAAGGCGCTTCGAATTTCAAATGGGCGGTGTAAAAAGCACAAATTTAGTGAAGTTATCTTTTATAATTGTGATTACATTTGTCAAAGGCCGGCACATTAAATGTTAGTAATGATTTAGAATTTGAATGGGAAGCGTCCGGTTCCGGGTCCAGATATTTATTAGGCAGAGCCTTTCTGATTTGGGCCTCCGTTCTCCTCTCATTTCATCTCTTGAACAGTAACCGGGTACATTTCGATTATTTCTCACTATGGACTTTTAGTAAAATATCATGGACCATTTATAGTTTTCTATTAAACATTCCGTTCAACAAAAAACTAGGGGGCAATGTTGGGTCATGATATTTCCCCTCTCTGGGCCGAGTATATTGGGCCTACTTATTTGATTTGTTCATTGGGTCCTTACTATTGAGTCTTAAAGTTATTTGGCCTAGTCATTATGTTATTTCTGTTGGATCCTTTTAAGATCGGGTTGATTAGTGGATCGACCCATTAGATATTTTAATATCTCTATCTTGGACTTGTCATGCATTAATGTGGATGAGATCATAAATTTACGTGGTAGAAAACAATGACCAAAAGTAGTAGGTAGACTACATGCAATTAGCGAATCCATCGGATCGGTAGTGTCGTGTCGGATAAGTGGGTGGTACTAAGTAATCCCAGAAAAGAGAGTATAACTTAGCAAGGAGGTCTTCACAAACAGATACATTAACATTCACATTGATAATCACATACACACAATGTAGAATTATTATCTCTCTCATACACTAGATATTACATCCTCCATTGTTAACCTTGTGAACACGATATCGACTCTCACGCTTTGAGCTATCCTCAACCGTAACAATGTACCGCCAAGCTTGTGGTGTTTATCGTTTATTATTATGCGAGATCGGAGACGTCTTACGTGATTGGGGACGTGAAAGATCTTCGCGTTAATAATATATATATATATATATATATATATATATATATATATATATATATATATATATATATATATTATTTTAAAAAAATTAATAACAAATAATCATAGATATATAGAAAACGTTAACCCAAGTCAAAGGCATTTGGCCTCAACATATGATAACCATCAGGTTGAGGGTGAGTCTTGACATACTACGGTGAAATGTGTAAACCAGAATTCCCCTAATATATGATGAATGCAAATAGGAAATTGTTAAATTCATAATATTTTTTTTATTTCTATAATAAAAGTGTCGTTATAGATGTATAGCGACGGTAAAAACCGTCACTATAGGATCTATAGCGATACTTTTATTGTAAAAATAACATTTTTTGTTGTGGATTTAACAATCCTCATGCAAATAATATGTTCAGCCATGATGAAAAAATCATGCATTAAGCATTGACTTAATCAGATATCTTAAGATTAATTTTTTTCCAACCAACTTCATATATATATGAATATCATTAAGCATTAAGCCATGAACTTGAGGAAATATATATATAATAATTTGGTTCTGTGTTTCCTGAATCACACAAATTTTGTCGCATGTTTTTAATGGAAAATTCTAGGGCCCACAAAAATTCCATTAATTTGTGCCTTTGACATGAGGTCAGGTCTTCCACATTTTCTCTTATTATTTTTTATACTCCATTCTTTACTTGTCTTTACCACCAAGATATCTCATATTCCTTTGCTTTACTGATCATCTCCTTTTCCTTCCTATATCTCTGAAGATTTTCAGCAGATAGAAGAGCTACAAACAAGACATTTTTCTCTTTGCCTACAAAGGGAAGAATAAAAACCTCTGCTTCTTCTGCTCTAAGAGATTAATGGCTCTGGGCACCCTTTACATGACAGCACCAGCAGTAGCTGCTGCAGTTGGGATTTATTTCTTTGATAAATACCAACATTATTCCGACACCAAGGTAATTACTAATACACCTATAATTCTCTCCTACTTTTCTCACTTTGTGTCTTCTATATCTTACTATGCCAAAATCAAATTCCTTACAGGAACTTGGAGGTGGACTACGGTCATCATCATCCATGGCGAATATTGCAACTGCAGGGAAGAAAAGTAGTAATGAGATGCCAAAGTTGGCACCACAGTTCGACGGGTTGAACTGTTTTGAAAGCCTCGTGTATTGTTAATCATTTCTTTAATCTGCCCTGTTTCTTTAGTTAGCATGGTTGATTCTTCCTTGCTGCTAAGCTATATATGGAATATTAATAGCATTTTAATGACATGAAAATACTTTATAGCTCCCCCACCCCCCTCCTCGTTTTAGTTAAAACAAGACTTCATAGCTTGGAGAAGCTTACTTTCCACAAGATTTAAATCTGTTCAGATTTGTGTTTGTTAATTTATGACAGCATGAGGTCATGAACCTTGAATTTGCACCAACATATCACCCAGGACAAATGTATTAAAAGCTTCAGCCCCATGAACGAATGCTCAAATCAAAGAGAATTCGTATCACTTTTGTGACATAGCAGCTCAAATCAAAGTGGTTTCCCATATTTTGACAAACTATGTATGTAGTAAAACTTGCAAATTGTTTATGAAATATACGTAACAATATTTATAATAGCTTTTTCAACAAACTTATCATTTCCACAAGTGTTTTGGGAGGCCACATGAGATCAACAAATTAATTTTTCTCTGGAACCGAAGATTGCGTCTATTATCAAGTAAATCTAAGAACAGCCCTCTTCCCTCCTATACAATTTACTTCTAGGTGCTCCCAAATAACAACATTTACTTACAAAAAGAATACATACACTTATTTTCCGAGAGGTCAGCGACTAAAGCTCATAACCAAGCAGGTAAGCAAGACCATGACTTTGTTTCACGACAAGTTACTATCTTGGACAAGCTCTCCTTCCTATATTTGCTAAACTTCTGGCAACACCGAATATAACCGCTTTAGTCAAGAGACCACGATCAAGACTACAAGCAAGGACAACCGCCCCACCAAAGACTACAAGCTTTGGTATATTCATACCCACAGGCTTTTCAGATGAGCTAACCACTTCAGTCTCTGGTAAACCTTCATCACTTTCCAAGGATTTTAGGTAGTTTGGATCAATCTTGGTGTTGATCTGAGCCATAAATGCGGGGTGAGATATTGGTGACCCAGAAGCTCTTTCCTTTTGGTAGGCACGGAAACCACATTCAATCTTCTTGACGGCTCCCCACATTCCCTGCCTTACTCCAAATTTTGCAATCTCCCATGGAATGCCCATATCTTCATGATGGAAGAGTATAACTTCACATGCAGTCAGTTGACCATTCCCTTTCCTTGATTCCACTGTTTAATGCACACAAGATGCAAGATTATTATGAGAAAATTCAAGTTAGAAATGTAGGACCACATGTGACACAGCAACACAGTCACTAGAACATCATTTTTATCCATCCAGCAAAATTTTAAAATATTTTTTGCCCCTTTTGGTGAAACATTTACAAGAACAATATATTATGAAAACAAATATTGCCAAAACTAATCTTAAGAGACCTAAACTCAACACACATCACTTGCTTATGCTTTAAGAAATAACCTCTGCTGATCCACATGTTATATTCTATATTCATAAATTACGAAGAGGAAAAAAAGAAAAACCTCCATTGTTACACTACCTGCTTGAATTGACCAACTTGAATAGTAAAGGTCAACACGTCTTGGTTTCTGCCGCCTAGGAATAGAAGAGCAGGGCACTCCCTTGTAGAGCAGATAAGGCAATTAGAATAAGTCAAAATTTTAACAACTAAAACAGGAAAAAAGAATAGAAAAACCAAAATACAAAGAAATGCAAAAATGCCATTTGGCATCACAGTGTTGTCTGAAGCAGCACTGATATTTCATTGCAAAATTCCGTTACCAGTATAATGCATTTTTTTAACTATCTGAAATCGCTATGCATGTCTTCATTTGTAAAATATAGGACCTGTTTTATTACTATCATTCTTTAAGCTTTACTCTTCCCTCATAGTGCCTTTGACTCCGATTACTTGCTCAAATGCTCTTATGGCCAAGTAACATAATTTACCTTTTCCGTTGGCTTATCATTAAGAACTAGCGGCTTTACTGCCGAGTACTAATTGCTAATAACATTACCCATCGCAGTCCAATATCTTTCCAGAAACAGATGCCAACATATAGAGCATGATTCTTATTGAGCTTTTCAAGCTTTGGCTTCTCGAGGGACAAACTCTTCATTTCAATAACAATGCAACAACATAACATCCCAACCATGCAGTATATTGTTGATCTTACTTATAGTACCAAAACAATATCTTTTGACATACCTTTGTCACACAGTAATATGTTCTTCCTGATTCCCATATTCGACGGCCAATTATGTACTCTCTATCACTACAGAAAAAGGGAAACTGCACAAAAGAGTAATAAAAAATTTAGGATTTTGCAAGCAAAAGCTATGTCAGTTATACCAGTAGGCAGTAGTTGAATGAAACTTCACTCACCTTCCGTATCCAGTGCACTATCATCGTTCCTGTGGTGGGGCATTCTTCTATAGTTGAAGCATGTACAATCATGTCGTCCCACTTGAGTCGGAACTCATCATCCCAGAAGAAGTCTCTTAGCATTTCAGGTGAGGTGTCCTCATACACAGTTCCGCTGCAATATTGAGGAGGACCAGTCTGCCAAAGACATCGATAAAGTCAGTCAAAACAATTGACAGAACAAATCATAAAAAATCCACGAGGGAAGTACACACAAAAAATAATAATCAGTGAAGATGAACCTGAAAACCTAACAATTAATGAAGAAGAAAAAACAGCACCTCAGGTTCCCTCTGCCATGCTTGGTAGGTCATATTGGGGGTAGATCGATCCATCATATGTCTCCAAGGGGGACCTCCATCTTTTCTTTCGACAAGATGGCATAGATGATCAAAATCTTCTTCAGTCACGACAAGACACTCTTCCTTTTTAGTATGTGAGGAACTAAATGAAGGAAAAACATAGCAAGATTTTGTCATTCTAAAGCACAGTTCCACTAAAAAAGCTTGATATCTAAGAGGCTAAAACAATACCTAGGGTTAATTATCCTCGGATTATAATCCATATTCCCCTAAAAGTAGTCCTTGCAAACAAACATATCCTAAGATATCCCAAGAGTAAATATGCACTAGTGTGGGGGGAAAAAATCTTATATCCCATGTTAGATGTTCAGATATGTTAAAGCATCAACATTTCCTCTGAAAGGTTGAGATTGTAACTAACTAATAAATTTAGCTACACATTTCTTCCTACTAAAATCAATAGGCATGAAAAATCATTGTAAGGACATCATACTCAACCAATGTTATGGCATCATAAACAATGAGCAAAGTATGTGTTGGGTCATGATATTTCTCCTATTGGGCCGAATGGATTGGGCCTATTTATTTAATTAGTCCATTGGGTCTTCACTATTGAGTCTTTAAGTTATCGGGCCTAGTCATCATCTTATTCCTGTTAAGTCCTTACAGGATCGGGTCGGATCAATGGGTTGACCCACTAGATCTTTTAATATCTCTATCTTTGACTTGTTATGATTAAAAAGGATGGTTATTGCCCAAAAGTCTGCAGATCATTAATGTGGATGGGATTATAGCCGGCCGGCGGTATGCACAGTGGAGAAAAAAGGTGACAACCTGCATGCAGTCGGCAGAGATCACTGAGGAGTGGGGGGATGTGTCAGACGGTAGTAGGTGGCACGGTAAACCGGGTAAGAGAGTATAACCTAACAAGGAAGTCTTCAAGAAAAAGGTATACACATTCAACTGATAATTTTTATCTCTCAAGACTCTAGACATTTTTTATCCTCCATTGTTAACCCTTGTAACCACTTTGTCTTGACTCTCACGCTTTGAGCTATCCCCTCGACAATTGGCCGGGCCGCCAAGCTTTTTGGTGTTATTTGTGTTTAGTGTGCAGGATCAAGGCGTCTTACGTGATTGGGACGTTGGAGAAGATCTTGGCGTTAACATTTGGCGCTAGAAGGAGGGCTGTTCTAGTGTCTTGTAATTTTCAATCACAACTTTCATTTGTTTTACGTCGGATAAGATGGTGAGGAGTAGAGCAGATACACCAGAAGGACAGCCAATGGCTGTAAGCTCATCTATCCCACACATTTCTGTCAAGGATCGTCTGGGTCCTTCGAAGAGTGCTCATGAGAGTGAGAGCACTGCTTCCAAACATGATTCCAAGGGTTCTCGTCCGAGAGCCCATGGTGGTGCTAGACGAAGGTTGGAATTTGCTGATGATAAAGGCAAAGACCAAGACCGAAGGCAAGTGGAGGGTTCTCCGCCTAGAACCCATCACCGAAGTGGTCGAGATGACAAAGCCGCCAGGTTGGCAAAGATGGCAGAAGAGGCGGATAAAGCTTTGGAGGTTCTTCTAAAGCAAAGGGAAGATATAGTCGCAGATGATGCTTGATGGCCGATCCGAAGACGAGGCGTCCACTTATTGTTCAAATTCAAAGACGGCGTAGGCATAAGGATGTACAACGACGAGAAGGGAAAGAACCAGAACATTCTGTACATGTATCTCGGGACCGTTCTCGTAATCGAAGGAGATCGAGGAGCAGAACTCCTGAGGCATCAAAGGGAGCACTTATTGTCATCGGTTCTCAAGACCGAGATGGTGGCCGACGGAGGAGTAGGTCGTGGGAGATCGTACCAGAAAGTAGAAGGAGAGAGCAGCGTCATGAGCACTCTCACCGTGATGGTAGGGTCACCCGCCGAAGTAAATCCAGAAGTCCATCGAGGGCGGTGGTTTCTGTTAGAGAGGGTCGGTCCATTCCAAAGAGGAAAGAGTCGCCGGAGAAAGAAGTTTCCTCACAGCCAGAAAGTGTGGATTTCTTGGTGAAGGAATTAAAGGAGCTCCGGAAGCAATTAGCTGAAGTCCAACAGGTGAAGGATACTCCGGGAAAAAAGGCGTCCCCATTTTCCTCGGATATTCTTAAGGAGAAGGCAGACACCACCAAGAAGTTGCCTCACATGGAGAGTTACGATGGGTCTGGGGACCCTTATGACAATAGCCAGGCGTTTGACCGGCTGATGGATTATTATGACTTTACCGATGCTGCCAAGTGTCATACGTTCGTCACAACGTTAAGGAAAGATGCGAGGCAGTGGATGGGGACTTTACCGGCAGATTCGGTGTTTTCATGGTCCGAGCTGTGTGACAAATTCCATGCCCGTTTCGGGAGCAACCGAAGAAGAGGGAAGCCCACAGGTTCTTTAAGAAGACAGTCGATAGGTTCTCGATGAGTCCTTCTACGATTATGTGAAGAGGTTCGGGGAGGCGATTGGCGGTGTCGACCTTAATGATCTGCAAGTCGTAGGTTTTATTTCGTAATCTGCATTTGAGATCTGGTGAAGTCCGAAAAGTTGGTGAAAAAGTTGATGTTTCACCATCCGAAGATTTTGGCAGAAGCTTTTGATAAGGCAGAAGGCTATATTGTAGTGGAGGAGGCCATGAACAGCCTGAAACGTCCTTCGGATCGAATAAAGGAGGCAGATACTCCTAAAGTTGAAGGCAATCAGAAGAAGGCAGGGGGTATAATGATCGGTCAGAGGGCAGCTCGAAGAAGTACAACCACACATGGAGACAATGAAGTAATCGTCCACCTGCTCCCGCTCAGAAGGTGAATAAGGTTTACACCAAACTGAATACGGATAGGTCGGTGATTCTGGATCATATCAGGGGCCAGCCGTTCTTTGAACCACCTCGTGATAACTTTAAGCCAGGACAGGGCAACGCTCGAAAATATTGTGGCTATCATCAGGCTACAGGTCACGACACTAATGAATGTTGCAATTTGAAAGATTTTGTGGAGAGGAAGGTTCAAAGTGGCTTGCTGGTTCAATATGTGGTCGGGAGGGACCAACAAGAGCAACAGAATGTTGATCATATCGTTCGAGATAGCTTCAAACGGCTCCCGCAAATGCGATGCTCTCCGAATCAACCACCAAGGCATGTCGTTGACGTAATAATCGGTGGGACAGCAGGGAAGTTGGTAGGAAAGAAGAGGAGGGGATATCTGGATTCAGTCATGTCCGTGGCGGAGGTTCCCCCGAAGATCGACAGACCGTTTCTAGGGACAGTTATAACTTTCAATGATGTAGATTATCCTTCGGAACCCATCGAACCCCATGAAGGAGCATTGGTGATCACGGCACAAGTGGGTTCAGTAGATGTGAAGCGCATGATGATAGACAACGGATCTTCGGTGGATATTTTATATGCTCATGCTTATCAGATGATACATCTTGATGGGTGAAAGATGGAGGTTGGGCAGGAGGCTCCCCTATATGGTTTTAGCAACGATCCAGTCAAAGTTACAGGCACTATTGAACTACCAGTGGTCTTGGCCTGACTCTCTCGGCAGTAGAAATAACTCATAAATTTTATGTTGTGCATGTAGATTCGACCTACAACGCCATACTGGGAAGACCTACACTAATAGCTCTCCAAGCTGTGACTTTCATCCCTCACTTCAAGATCAAGTTCCCCACTGCACACGGAGTTGGAAAGGTGGCAGGGAACTTGGATCTGGCCCGGCGCTGTTATCGGAACGCTGTCATCTCCTCGGGAGTAGGGGTCAGCAAACAGAAGCAAACCATGACAATTGAGATCGAGCCCTTCACTGAAAGCAGTTCGGAGCCATTGGTTGTCCCTGCAGGAGAGACAGAGGAGATCAAGCTAGTCTTTGGGAAGAAAGACAAAATAGAGAAGATTGGTTCGGGTTTTTAAACCTCTCCGACAAACCTTATAGAACTTCTTCATTTGTTATCGCGGACATTTTACATAGGGAACCACAAGACATGCACAGGATCAGAAAAAATTGCGAACATCAATTTGAATGTGGATCCATCAAAGAAGCCGATTCGGCGAAGAAAAGGCGGATCTTTGCACTGGCGTCAAAGGATCATTGATGAGGAGATCGCTGAAGTCGATAATACTTGACTTCATCTTCGAGATCGACTATCCGAGTGGATGGAAAATATAATCTTGGTGCGGAAGCGAATCGGGAAATGGCGAAGTCTGCATCGATTACACACTGAACAACAAAGCATGCCCAAAGGACTTCTATCCTTTACCCCACATTGATCAACTTATTGATGCGACTTCGGGGTATGCACTACTAAGCTTTATGGATGCTTTTTCAGGTTATCATCAAATTTCTATGTGCAAAGAAGACATTCCAAAGACAGCATTCATCACACAATCGCTTGATGCGCTTTCTGAAGAAGACGACCTTCTTCTACCGATAAATCTTTGGAGCCACTTACCAGAGAATGATGAACTTTGTCTTCCAGAAGCAACTGGGAAGGAACGTGGAGGTGTATGTGGATGACATGATCGTGAAAAGCATGCTTGTTCAGAAGCATTTGGATGATCTAGAGGAATGCTTTCAGACAGTCCGCCACCACAAATTAAGGCTCAATCCTACAAAGTGTACCTTCGGACTCGGTGCAGGGAAGTTCCTGGGTTACCTGGTCAGTCAAAGGGGCATCAAGGCCAATCCAGAAAAGATTCAGGCCATCATAGACATGAAGACTCCTCAGTCATTCAAAGACGTTCAACGTCTGACTGGTAGGATTGCAGCTTTGAGGAGGTTCATGTCCAAATCTGCAGAGAGATGCTTGCCATTCTTCGACACACTAAAGGGACCGAAGAATGCGAAGACATTCCAGTGAACTTCGGAGTGTGAAGATGCCTTCCAAGGCATAAAGACATATTTGTCTTCGGCTCCTTTATTGGTGAAACCTGCTCCGGATGAGACCTTGTATTTATATCTAGCAGCTAGCTCGTTGGCAGTTGGAGCAGTGCTAGTTCGGGAGGTCAGCGGGAAGCAACATTCGATTTATTATGCCAGTCGCGTCTTAAGAGATGTTGAAACCAGGTTCCCAAATATCGAAAAATTTGCCTTCGCTTTAATAATTGTTAGTCAAAAGCTTCGGCAATATTTTCAAGGTCGGCTCCTAGTTGTCTACACGGATAAACCACTGAAGAAGGTGATGAGCAAGCGAGCCGAAGTTTCGGGAGATTAAAGGCGTGGACTATGGAATTATCACAATTTTTTATTGAATATCATCCCCGAACTGCTATCAAAGGTCAAGCCTTGGCCGATTTCATGGTGGAGTGTTCATTCTCCGGCAGATCTTTGAGTTGCGGAGAGTCGAGACATCCGATCGAAAGCGATTGCGATTCTTCAAAGACTGATCGAAATTCATGGACGTTGTATGCAGATAGATCTTCTACCGCAGATGTCAGCGGGGCAGGAATTATTTTGACAAGTTCGGAGGGATTCAAGGTGCAGTAGGCCATCAGATTTGGGTTCAGAGCAACGAACAACGAGGCTGAATACGAGGCAATGTTGGCGGGAGTCCGACTAGCAAAAAGTTTAGAAGTTCAGAAGTTGATCATCTACAGTGACTCTCAACAGGTCGTCAAGCAACTATCGGGAGAGTATGAAGCTCGTGGGACGAGGATGATCAAGTATTTGGCAGAGTTGAAGGACCGACTTCAGTATTTTCCTTCCTATGAGTTTCAGGGCATAGAATGTAACGACAATTCCATTGCCGATGCATTGTCGAAGCTGGCCACTACGGATGCTGTTGTTTTCAACGGGTCAGTTTATTTGGAGGTTTTGCAGCAGCCGAGCATCCAGCACGTAGCGGTAATGTGTATTGAGCGATCTAACTGTTGGATGACTCCGTACATTGAATATCTGGCAAATGGCGTCCTTCCTTTGGACCAGATGCTGGCAAAAAAGATCAAGTATAAGAGTGCTAATTTCGTTCTTATTGATGGGGACCTTTATCGATTGGCATTTTCGTCACCATTGTTGAAATGTCTGGTTCCATCTGAGGCTGAGTATGCTCTTCGGGAGGTTCACGAGGGTATTTGCGGTGACCATATGGCCGCTAAGTCTTTGGCTTATAAAGTACTTGGCGAGGTACCTTCGGCCTCACGATCTTCAAGGAAGCTACTGAGAATATGTGAAGAAATGTGAAAGTACCACTTCAACGGCAATAGATCCCGCATCGACACCGGAAGAGCTATACTTTCGATTTATCTCTATACCCTTTCATTGTCTGGGGTAGATATATTAGGTCCGTTCAAAAAAGCTAAAGGTCGGTCGGGTTTTGTCATAGTTCTTTATCGATTACATGACCAAATGGGTAGAAGCGAAGCCACTTTGGTTGATAACGAAACAGGAGTGTTTGAAGTTCATGAAAGAGTCCGTAATGTTTCGTTTTGGAATTCCTAAAGTAGTAATATCGGACAACGGGCGCCAGTTCGTGGGATCAAAATTTGAAGGATTTCTGAAAGAGTTGGGGATTCAACACAGGAAGACTTCGGTGGCTCATCCACAGTCGAATGGGCAAGTTGAGGTGACCAATAGAACACTTCTAAACTGGATCAAGCGCAGACTGGACGAAGCTAAGGGAAGATGGCGGAGGAGTTACTTTCGTATTGTGGAGCTTACTGGACTACACCGGGACTACAATGAGGATTCACCTTTCAGTTAGCTATAATGCTCGATGCCTTAGTCCCGTCGAGATTGGATCTCCAAGTCTTGGGTTAGTCGATTCGAAGAAATCTATAATGATGAAGGACTAAGGACCAACTTAGATCTGTTGGAAGAAGTCAGAGAGGTGGCTTTGATCAAATTAGCAGCCTACCAGCGGAGAGTTGCCAAGCATTACAATAAAGGGGTAAAGCTTCGTAGATTTGAAGTGGGAGACTTCGTCCTCAGAGAAGTCGAAGTGTCTACACCTCAGAACATGGGAAAACTGATGCCAAACTGGGAAGGACCCTATGAGGTGATCGAAGTACCAAAGCCAGGAACTTACCGACTGAAGGCATTAGACGGATCCGAGATCAAGAACACTTGGCATGCTGGCAGGCTTCGGAAATATTTCCAATAGAGATCGAGTCAGTTTATCGAAAGTCTGTACATAGTTGTTCATCATCAATAAAAGATTCACTTTTTCACAATTGATCTTCGTCCTATTTGTCCTAAGTTCACAATGGTGTAAGGAGGACGGGGGGACTCGCTGACCATTCGATGGTAGCCTTTTTGGCAGGTGGTCCTTATGAATTTGTCAGGCCTTTCGGGGTAGGAAAACTTCATCGGTGTAAGGAAGACGGGGTGGACTCGCTGGCCATTCGATAGTAGCCTTTTCGGTAGGAGTGTCCTTATGGATTTGATTTGCCGCGAGTGGTAGACAAATTCCATGGTCCTTTTAATATTGTTTTTACCGCGAGTGGTAAATCAATATGCACCGAAGTAAGGAGGTATGGTCGGACTCGCTGGTCATTCGATGGTAGCCTTTTTGTCAGGAGTGTCCTTATATATTTGTTCTACCCCGCATGGTAGACAAATGTCCTTATATATTTGTTCTACCTCGCATGGTAGACAGATGTCCTTATATGTTTGTTATACTCCGCATGGTATACAAATGTCCATATATACTTGTTTCACCCCGAGTGGTAAACAAGATCCCAATGGTGCAAGGAGGATCAACCGAATTCACCTTATGCCTAATCTGTCTCACACTTCGGAAACGATAAGTATGCACTACTTTATTTTGTTCAAGTGTTGAGTTCGGTTCATTCAGTTCAGTTCATTAAATTCAGTTCATTTCGTTTCTTAACTTAACTGTTATATGCCTTATCCGATTCACAGTCTAAGTTAAGTTCATTCAAAACCATTGATATTGAATTATTGACAACAAACGAATCAAAACAGAAGCCATGACAAATAAATTTGAAGATTCGTTCATCCATCCAACTATAATATCAAACCATTACATAAAATTAAAATCTTTTTAATAAAGTTCTTAAAAATAAACCCCAGAGAGACAGATAATTTTCACAGAAATCTTGAAAAGTCAGAATGAAGCAGTAACATATCAGGCATCATCTTCTCCATCTGAAGAGTCGAGCAGGGACGGATCCACGTTAGCTGCAATCAGCTTCTCCTTGCCGCGACTTCGACAGAGCTCATAGCCTTCAGAATATATCTTCATAATTTCCCCGTTGATCTCATCTGATTTCCAATACTCTTCGCAGATTTGCCTACGGAGATCATCGGTCAAGGGGGGTCCCAAATCCCGAAGAGCCCGGAGTTCCCTGATCTCTTCTTCGAGCTTCTGACGCCTATGCAGATGACGAGTCTCTTGTAACTCCAGCTTTTCGATCGATTTGGCCAGAATCTTATTGCTGGCCTTTAGCTCTTTAACTTTCTCCATCCTCAGTTCATTCCGTTGAACCAGGTCAGCATTCATCTTAACAACCTCTTGGTGGTTGGCCTTAGATAACTTCAATTCTTCATTGGAAGTTTTCACCTCTTCCTTAGTTTGAGTCAACTCATTTCGAAGACCTTCATTAGTGTGAAGAACGCCTTCACGTTGAGTTCTTTCCCGAGCCAAAGCCGACTTCAAGATGGCGTTCTCTTTTCTCATTGCCTTTCTTGACTTTCGACTTGATAGACTTTGGACCTGGGACGTCCAAATCTGACATTCGCTTCTACACATGATTCAAAGATTATTTGATCAATTTCAAATATCTAAGTATAAAGATAAACACGGAAATTAAAGAGAAAACCATTTACCTTCGCCAGATAGCTCATGCCTTCCTTAAGCAGATCCATGTTCGAACTATTACCAAATCGATGATCATCGGTCTCACAGACGAAGGCATCAAACAGTCGAAAGGGGAAGTTGGCATTAAACTGAGGCCACATGGTTGGAGAGGCCATAGCCTCACGTTGAAATTCGGAAGGTGATTGTCTTGGAGGGGAAGGAATGGGTTGATCGTGGGTTGGTGATGGATCCATATATATGTTTTCAGGAGAAGGTGATCGGGCAGGAATAGGTTCGCGAACCGGTGAAGGAACGGATGATGAACCTGGGTGACTATCAGACGGTTGTTTTCTCTTACGAGAGATTGAAGGAGTAAATTCGATTGGTTCGTCAACGTCCGGCACTTGAGTTTCCATGGGGATCGCTGGTGGATTATTGATCGAAGATGTGGGAACTCGAAGTTCCTCAACAGTCAAGGGGGTAACCTTTGTTCTCAACTTCTTGACACGAAGGACTTTCGTTCGTGCAGAGGTATGTCAAACAGACTTCTCTTGGTTGGAGCGGATTCAGGAGGTACAGAAGTGGGATTGGATGAAGGGCTTGCTTCTGGGTTTGCTTCTAGATTTGTTTCTGGATCTATCTCAGGGTCTATATCTGGGCGGATGGATTTAGATCTCCCAGTAGCTCTTTTTCTTCGTCGGGGTTTGAGGGATTCTTCAGGAATAATGGGCTCATCAGTTTGTGGTTCGTTAATCTGAGGGTTGACGATGGGTGTTTCAGTGGTGAGAGGATCGGCCTGAGGAGATCCTTCTGGGGAAACTCTTCATTCGCATCTGTAGTCTTCCCAGCCAAAAAGTCTTCAAGCTCTTTCACCTCTGAAGAGTTCGGTCTAATTAAGGACACTGCAAAGATTGTGCAACGACAAATCAAAACCAATATTATCAAAGGTTTCACAGAAATATGCACGAAAATAGTTCGATACTTACGTTTATGATCATACAGCCATGCCTGTTTGGAAAGAAGTCCGTGTTTCCACTCCTCCTTCGGGAAATTATTCAAAAATTCGATCATTTCAGCTACACGTTCTTCGGGAATATCGCCGAAGTTAGCAGAAATCTTTTCATCAGTCGCCCAATTCGGTAAAGAGGCGATTTCTGGTCCCTGACGAAAAACCATCTCTCATGCCATCCTCTGTTGCTCGAAGAAGTATTTATCAACGACCGCCTCTCGAACTTCTCACCAACCTTGTGTGCGTGCTTACCCAGAACTTTGAACCCCTTTCTCTGGTTTGGGCAATCTTGTATACAGTAAAGAAGAAGTCGAGAGTGGGTTCGACCCCTAATTCATGACAGAATGCGATAAAAGCCAAAATGTGAATGTAGGAGTTTGGCACCAGTTGAGCAAACCCTACCCCAATAAACCCTAGGAGGGTAACCAGAAAGACATGAAGAGGAAACCTAACCCCCTTTTCAAGTAGGGTCACCGGAACAGCCGTTTAACCATCCGGGCGTTGGTACATCTTCTCTTCAGATTTGGGGGTTCTTATTAAGTGGGTATCAGGGATGTGATACCGAGCCTTAATCCTCCTTAACTCGGTCTCAGAAATGATGGAGGGTGTGTTGGCATGGAGATATTGTTCTTTGTTTTTGAAGAAATCGGAGGGTTCAGGCACGGGTTTCGGAGGCACAGATTTTTCGGTAGGGGTGGCAGTCTTGGGGTTTGAGCTCGATGCTTCTTCATTAGGTTTGGGGCTTGAAGGAACGGTGGCGATAGGGGTTACACGAAGGGGAGAGTTCTGGTTCGAATTCAGAGTCACCATTGTTGAGATTTTGCAAAACTGAGAAGGAAGTTTGAGAAAGAAGGGAAGGACTCAAAGGTTCAAAATTCAAATTGACAAGTAAAAATGTCAATTTGGGCAAAAATTACTTTTTATACTGACGGTTATACGAGTTACGAAGGCGGCACATTTAATTTCTGACAATGATGGAGAAGTTGAATGGAAAGCGTCCATGTTAATCCTCAAATATTTGTCAAATTGGGCCTTTCAATTGAACTTCCTGTCTCAGTTCATCTCTTTACTTTAACTCTCTGCCGTTTGGGCTTTGGTAAATTTCAGTTTGGACTTATTTCAATCCAATCAAATCCTATAAAGTCACGGACCACTTATAGTTTTCTATTAAATATCTTATTTAATAAAAAACTAGGGGGCAATGTTGGGACATGATATTTCTCCTATTGGGCCGAATGGATTGGGCCTATTTATTTAATTAGTCCATTGGGTCTTCACTATTGAGTCTTTAAGTTATCGGGCCTAGTCATCATCTTATTCCTGTTAAGTCCTTACAGGGATCAATGGGTTGACCCACTAGATCTTTTAATATCTCTATCTTTGACTTGTAATGATTAAAAAAGATGACTGTTGACCAAAAGTCTGCAGATCATTAATGTGGATGGGATTATAAGCCGTAAACGGTATGCACATGATGGAGAAAAAAGGTGACAACACGCATGCGATCGGCGAAATCATTTGAAGAGTGGGGGGATGTGTCAGACGGTAGTAGGTGGCACGGTAAACCGGGTAAGAGAGTATAACCTAACAAGGAAGTCTTCAAGAAAAAGGTACACACATTCAACTGATAATTTTTATCTCTCAAGACTAGACATTTTTTATCCTCCATTGTTAACCCTTGAATACTTCAGACTTGACTCTCACGCCTTTGAATTATCCCATTGTCCGAAGCCGTCAAGCTTTTGGTGTTGACTGTGTTTAGTGTGCAGGATCAAGGCGTCTTACGTGATTGGGACGTTGGAGAAAATCTTGGCGTTAACAGTATGAATTGGGAAGAATTATCAAATGAAAACACACAAAACAAGAAGAATTACAATTACCTGCAATTGGGATTTTCCATAGAAGGCTGTGTAAAGATTTGGTCTTTATCCGACCCACTATCCATGATACAAGAGCCAAAACTTGGGGTCCCAACTTTGAGGGACTCAACGCTCTGAGCAGTACCAAAACCCTTGTTCTTCAAGGGGGGAGAAACCAAGGCAGAAGGAGATGAAGGTGCAGAAAGCTGGAATTTGCAATTGCCCAAGCTACCCCATCTGGGTTTCCAAGACCAACTAACCATAACCCCAAGAAGAAAGGCAATAACTGTAGCAATTGTGGGTATGTCCAATATCTCCAAAAAAGCCTCCACCAGAGCCATAGCCATAATTAATAATAAGGTCAGAGTCCCTCCAAACCCAGAAACAAATGTAACAGAATCAAGAATAGCGTGAAATTGATGGGTGGGAAAGAAAAACCCAAGACGAAACCTTTCTTAAAACTTAGCGGATATTTTCGAAAAGAAAGATAAAATAAAATAAATAAATAAAAGAAAAGGAAAAAGATGTGTTTGTTTGAGAAATGGAAAGGGGGAGGAGGAGGTGGAGGAAGGTTGATTTATGCTAAGTATCACCACCGCCAATGGCTATTGGCTAAAGCCATAGATAGGAGTCCTTGTGGTGGTGATTTAAGGGGGGGAAAAACAAATTAAAAATTTACTAGTAGGCTTCCTAAACAAGGATGATGAGACATGAGCGTTCCTAATTCCACCGTACGTCAGTCGGTGGTCTTAATCCTAAATTCAAATTACGGCTGAGCTTTGTTTGTTGGGTTGTTATGGTACTTTGTCTTGTGGTCGCCGCGGTTCCTCGTCACGTACGTATCAGATTTTGACCTTCCTGGCATATGCTTTTTATTATTATTATTATTATTATTTCTTTTTTGATAATTGGCATATGCTTCTTTTCAATATCTAGCGTGCGTGTAACAGCTTACAGCCGGCTACGAATCTTCATAAAACTGAATTTTAAACCAAACCTTTTATTTTTATTTTTCGATATTTTTACACAAATTAATTGGTTTAGTTTGGATATAATTTTTCTATAAACTTAAATAGTTAAATTGTCGCTTTGGTTTGGTTCAAGTATATACCAAACTGAATTTATAGATGACACTAAAATAATGGAGTATTATTTATTTTATATACTTTATCTGTTGCAAAATATAAAATTATTATTGAATTAAAAAATAAATAATTAAACTCACAATTATGATATTTATTTAAAATTAAGATAATCAATACTATTTTGTGATATATTATAATATTCATTTTTTATGTTGACTAAAATATTTGACTATATGTTAATTTAAAGTTTAAAATGTCTTAAATGCATAATGAAATACTTTTTATTAATATAAAATGAGGGGACTAAAAAAACATGACTGTATTTACATGTGATTATGGATCACGTCCAACGCATATACACATAAATAGAGAGTATATTAGTTTTGATTTAACTTTTTCAAATTGTCATAGACCTTAATGCCTATTAAATTATTCAAAAAATAATTCTCCTAGAAAAAATGTATAATACTAATACATTCAATTTTGAAGGCTTGGCGGGGACTGGGGAGGGACTAGGTAAGGAACTAAATAAAACTTGGGGTAAATTTATATTTGCTATGTAATCATGTAGTGTTGATTTTTTATGAGAAGACCAACTTAAAACTATAACCCTGCACTACACTATAAAGATTATGCTTTTTACGACTAAAATTTTCACCATTAGTCTCTATTATTATTTTTAATTCAAGGTAAATTAATGAACTTCATTTGAAGTTCAAAGTCCAACTTGTTTAATTTAAATTCAAATGAGTCATTGGTGAATTAATCATGAACATAATAATTATATACTTACATTACAATTAAGTCAGTTATATGCAAGAATTTATGAAGTGAAGTACTTTATTCATTGACTCAACAAATGCATTTACTATATTTTATTATATAATCTTGAGTTTTACAAGTGATTCCAATCGATATATATATATATATATATATATATATATATATATATATATATATATATATATATATATATATACGTTTTGATTAAAAAATGAAAAATTAAATAAAAATAATATATTTAGTGATCATTTTAACGGATAACTCTTTGTTGGGTGCGTGATATTTCCTATTTTTTAGGTAGGATCATTGGGCTACTCATCATGAAGAATTCATTGGGCCTTTATTTTAATCCTTTAAAGCCAATTTGGCCACCACCATATTATATTCGTTTTAATCTTTAAAAGTTCTATTTCGGTCCCAAATTGAATCGACCCATTAGATATTTTAATATCTGTTACTTTGACTTGTGATGATGAAAAAGCATGACGGTTGACCAAGCCTCCTGCCATGCATTAATGTGGATGGGATCATAGCCACGGCGTGATGAAACGATGGCCAAAAGCGGTGGATAAACCTTATACGATCGGTAGAGTCCATCGTGTCGGAGGGGTATCGGTGATAGTGGGTGACACGATAATCCAAGCGAGAGATAGTATAACCCAAAGCAAGGAAGCCATCGTTATGAAGTGCGTTCTCACATATATTGATTATTCATATTCTCCCATACATACACAATCGAGAATTATTATCTCTCTCAATACACTGAGACAATACATTCCTCCATCGTTAACCTTGTGAACACGCAATTCTCTCACGCTGAAGCTATCCCACTGAACCGGAACCGGCCGAAGCTTTGATGTTATTGTGTTTCTTGTGCTTGAGGATCGGGGACGTCTTACGTGATTGGGGCGTGGAGAAAGATCATGGCGTTAACATTGGTATTTAGAAGGAGGGTTTTGAGTTCTAGTGTCATTAAAATTTTTCAATCACAATCGTTTAACCTACTTGGAAGATGATGAGGAGTAGGGATGGTACGCCGGAAGGCGCGGCGATGGTACATTAGCTTCGTCATTGCCTCGTGTTTTCGTGAAGGATCGTCTGTCCTTCCAAGAGTGCTCACGAGAGCACGGCTTCTAAGCATAATTCGGGGATCTCCGTCTCAAAGATTCTGGCGGGGCGAAGAAGATTGGTTTTCGATCTGAATGAGGCGAGATCATGGTCGAGGGCATGTGGAAGGCTCACCAACCAAGATTTATCATAGAAATAGTCGGGAGGATAGAGTCGCCAAGTTAAGGCGAAGATGGCAGACGACGAAGCGAGATAGAGCCACGACGGTCTGTTAAAGCAAAGAGAAGATATAGCCGAAACAGATGCTTGGTGCGGCGGAATCAGCGGGGCGAAGCATCTAGCCATGATCAATCTGAAGGGCGAAGTGGGCATAAGGAGGAGACGCGACGAAAGGTTAAGGAGCCGGCGTTCATGTGTGTTTTCTAAGGATCATTCTCAAGTAGGAGGAGATCGAAGCGAGAACTCCGGCGGCCTCGAAGAAGGCGATAATGGCCGCTACCTCTCAAAGATCGAGATGGTTATCAACAAAGGAAGCGGTCGAAGGAGGTCGCGTGCAAGTCGGGGTAATGGACTATCAACGTGATCATTCTCACCACAAGGAAAGAGTTGTGTACCGAAGCGGATCAAGAAGTCCTACAGGCGGTGGGATCGGCAAAGAAGAGGTCGATCCTCTCGGAGACATAATGTTGTTCACGAGAAGAGGTTTCCCATAGCTTTGAAGGCGTTGATTTTCTAGTGAAGGAGCTTAAAGAGCTCGAGAAGCAATGGTGAGGTCCAAAGAGTGAAGGACGCCCGGAAGAAAGCATCCCCTTTTCCTCGGATATTCTCAAGGAAAAGGCGGATATCACCAAAAATTGCCTCGCATGGAAAGTTACGATGGGCAAGGGGATCCTTATGACCATAGCAGGCGTCAATTTGGCTTAATGGACTATTACGACTTCTTGTGACGCCCAAGTGCCACACCTTTGTTACGACGAGAAAAGATGCGAGGCGGTTGGTTGGGAACTTTGCCTTGATTCATATCCTCTTGGACCGAACTTTGTGATAAGTTCCATGCCTGCCGCCGAGCAACCGAATAAGAGGAAAGCCTTACGGGTTCTTTAAAGACAGATCCGGACAATTTACGGTGAATCTTTGGGCGGTATGTAAAGAGGTTCAGAGAAGCGATGGACGGTGTCCGATCTTAATGATCTCCAGTCGTAGGTTTGTTCGAGAATGGATTGGATCTGGTAAAATCAAAAAGTTGGTGAAGAAGTTGATGTTCAATCATCCAAGAAGAGCTTGGCCAAGCCTTTGACAAAAGAAGGCTACATCGTTGTGGAAGAAGCTATGAAACGACTGAAGCATCCTCCTTCGTCGGGGAAAGAGTCGAGCTCCTAAGCCCAAAGTTGAGCAGAGGATAACGGGGTATAATGATCGGACGAGGGCGGTTCGAAAAATACAATAATTCTGGCGGCAAGAAAAGCGGTCATCCCTCCGTCTCCTACCAAGGTGAATAAGATCTACACCAAACTAAACAATCGATAGATCGATAATTACGGATCAAATCAAATCAACCTTTCTTTGAGCCACCCGTGATAACTACTGCGAATCAAGGCGGGGTAACTCTCGTAAGTATTGTGGCTATCATCAGTATTGGCCCGCGACACTAACGAATGTTGCAATTTGAAAGACTTTGTGGAGAGGAAGATTAAAGATGGCTTGTTGAGTGCGATGTGTGGTAGTAGATAATCAATGAGAGATCTTCTCGTCGGTGGCCCGATTCGGTAGTGAAGAGATTTGGGGCCTTTGACGTAGAACCATTTTTCATGCTGACCCATGTTGCTCAAGGCGTGTTCACCAAATGACGCCTCTCGAACTTCTCTCTCGACTTGAGAATGTTTCTTAATGGCCTTGAACCCTTCTCCTAAATTGTACTATTTTGTATATCGTGAAGAAGGAGTCCGGGGAGGGCTCCACGCCCAATTCATGGAAGAAGGCCACGAAGGCCAAGATGTGAATGTCTGAGTTGGTCTAGTTGAAATAACCCCACCCCGAAACCCCAAAGGGGTTACTATGAAGATATCTGAAGAAATGAACCCCTTCTCCATCGAGAGTCACAGAACGACCGTTCAACCTTACGGCCAGTTGGTACATCCTCTCACCGGATCTAGGAACCCTAGTTGCGTGGGTATCCGGGATGTGGTATCGAGGCCGAATCCTCTTGATTCGAATTTCTCCGACGACGATCGAGGAGTGTTGGCGTCACGAGAATCGCTTCGATATTCTGTAGTATTCGGAGGAGGTCTTGGGATTTATGGGAGAGGGTTCTTATCGATTTCGACCCTTTGGGTTCAATGTCGAGGCTCCTTCATGAGCAACGATGAGTAGGGTTTGGTGGAGCAATTTGTGAGTGGGGTTACCAATATGGGAGAGCCTTGTGCGACATCACAGGAAGCCATTGTTGATTAGTTGCGAAAGAAAGGAGAAAGTTCGAAAAAATCGAGAGTTTGAAAGGCGCTCGAAATTCAAATGAGCGAGATAAAAAGCACAAAAGTTGATAAAGTTACCTTTTATCTTGGATTTACCACGGTGTTCAAGGCCGGCTCATTAAATACTATTGATGATTTGGAATTTGAATGGGAAGGGTCCGGTTCCAGGTCCATGTATCTATTAAATAGGGTTTTTCTGATTTGGGCCTCCATTATCTTCTCCTTTCATTTCGTGAATAACGATTGGGTACACTTCAATTATCTCTCACTATGGACCTTTATTAAATTATCTTGGGCCATTCATAGTTTTCTATTAAACATTCTGTTTAACAAAAAAATTAGGGGGCAATGTTGGGTCGTGATATTTCCTATTTTTGGGCCGGGTACATTGGGCCTACTCACATGAAGAATCCATTGGGCCTTTATTTTTAATCATTTAAAGCCACTGGGCCCAGTCACCATATTATATCCGTTTTAATCTTTAAAGCCGGGTCGGTCCAGTGAATCGACCCATTAGATATTTTAATATCTGTTACTTTGACTTGTGATGATGAAAAAGCATGACGGTTGACCAAGCCTCCTGCCATGCATTAATGTGGATGGGATCATAAATGTACGTGAGAAAAACGATGATGTAAGCGATGGATAAACCTTATACGATCGGCAGAGAGCCATCGGTCGGAGGAGGTGTCGGTGATAAGTGGGTGACACGATAATCCAAGCGGAGATAGTATAACCTAGCAAGAAAAAGCCATCGATATGAAGTGCGTTCTCACATATATTGATTATTCATATTCTCCCATACACACACAATCGAGAATTATTATCTCTCCAATACACTAGACAATACATTCCTCCATCGTTAACCTTGTGAACACGTCTTAATTCTCACGCTGAAAGCTATCCCCTGAACCGTGTAGTCGAAACTTTCGATGTTGATTTGTGTTTCTTTATGCGCGATCGGGACGTCTTACGTGATTGAGACGTGGAGAAAGATCCTGGCGTTAACAACTACTATTCCTAAATATACATTCAATATTTCAATCTAAAAATAACATTACATTCTCATAAAAAACAATATATTTAGTGATTATTTTAACGGATAAACTATTTTGATGTAATGAAAATTCTTTCAATTCTTTTGACGAAAATTATGGTGGAATCATAAATGAAATCTATTTATTCTATTACACTATTCACTACCGTCAACAATTAAATATACACGATTTCAATTTAAAAATAACATTACATGCTCATAGTACAATATTAAAATTTATAAAAAATGAATCTAGACATAGTGTAATGAAAATGGGATGGTGTTTTCACAAGGTTTTTTTCTCAATCAAACGCAATACTCCAATTATTTGAACTTTGTAAAAATATTAGTCTCCCTTTCCTTTCCTTTCCTTTCCCCACCTACCAAACAGAGTTTTAAACTCAAAACATAAACCAGCATCAGATAAGGCTGTAAGCCAAACAGATCGTACATGGATCAACAACGTACGTAAGCACTTGATGTAAATATTTACTTCCGGTTTTTTTAAAAATAACTAAAATTACAAATATTTTTATAATAAATAAAATGAAAACTAACTAAGTCATTTAATAAGGTATATTAATATAAAATTTAAGAATATTCATCGCTTTATAATTTATATAATTTTGTGAGACTATTAAAAATAAATTTAATATATTTTTATTTTTATGTGTAAATTATAGTAGTTAAATTATAAAATATATTAGAGAAAATTAATATTTTTGTAGAATTCGGTTAGCATGAAGTTTATTTTTTAATAAATTAGTCAACTAGTCAATAGAATATTGACATACATAGAATCTCACCTCCATATCAACCCTATTAACCATGCTCAAAAATAAAATTAATGCCGACCATTTCCATTTTTGTAATATTTTAGCCTGATATCATAGAAGTAACCATGTCCCCTACATTATAATCCTTCCCTTCCAAACGGTCACGATCCTCATTCTCTCTCTTCCAAAGTCCAAACATGCTCTGTCCAATGTCAACCGGTAAGTCCGGTTCGAATTGGCTCGACCGGCTCCGATCATCCAAAGGCATTCCCGCCGACCACGACCTCAATCTTGAACACTTCCTCAATCACCCTAACCCTTACCTCTCCGATACTAAATTCGCTGACCCCACTTCTACCCACAATGATCCGAACCCCAATACCAATTCGACTCCAGCTCAAAATCCGGTCCTTCATCGGAAACAAATGACGGAGATTCGGCCCGAAAATGGAGACAAAAATTGGTTTGGTATCATGAGCAACGTACTATCGGAACTCTTTATCATGGGCGATTACAATAATTTCCCGAGAAAAAAGAGTTATCGCAAACAGCCAAACCCTAAAATTTGTCTTCCTTCAAACGGAAACTTTCAGATGGAAAATGCTCCGTCGCCGTCGAGCCACAATAACAGTATCAGGGGAAATAACGAGCAAGTAGAAGTAGTTAATGGAGGTGTATTGGATGGTGAAGACGAGGACACGTGTCGTGCAGATCTTTCTGCATTTTCGCGGACTGAAGTTACTGTAATTGACACGAGCTGTGGGTCGTGGAAATTTGAGAAGATGTTATTCAGGAGGAAGAATGTGTGGAAAGTTCGAGATAAGAAGAGCAAAGGAATGATCAATATAGGTAGAAAGAAGAGGAAGGCAAGTACTTTGTTGGGTGAGGATACTTTTAGTATTGAGAAAAACCCAAAGCTTTCTTCAGGGCAGTGTAGTTCATTAAATGTGCTACCAAATGAAGTAAGTTGCTAATCTTTGACACATGTTACTCCTAAATTTTATAATATAAAGCATGTCTTGCGGTCTTAGTTAGGAATTGTATACTGCTAATATTTATCTTTACATTGTTTGCTTTATATGGAATCTGGTAGTTTAGTTTCAATGATAATGTTATTGGATATATATGACGAGCTGTAGTTCTTCCCTTCTGTTGTTCTAGTATTGCATGTTTGAAAGATCGTCTTTTTATTGACAAAAATTTATGCTACAGTTTGGAGATATTATGTTATGTGATTGGACAATAGCTTTCTATTACCACTGCATATTTGATATAATCAATGAGAACTGCAATGAATGCAGACTACATTCAAGCCTACATCTAAATGAATTAAAATTTGTTATTGAGTTTCCGTTCTGATCTTAAAGATGGCTAACATTGAAGGATAACTTGGTACATTTGATGCATTTCTGTCAAGGATTAATGGTGATTGTTTATACTTTAAATTCTACTTTGCTATCGTAGTTTCTGCTTGGTGGTTTAGTATTGGCATATACCATTGTATGTATGAGTTTGGTGGTTAAATTTGTACATTTCAAAGGTATATTGGTGCCTTCATCGAACGCTTCATGACTTGCTTCTTGTATTCTGCTTGCATGCTTGCTAAGGTAAGGTGTTCCAGAAAGATTACAGTTTACACTGGCTGATAATTTTGTACTGATACATTATGACCTCTAGCTCTGTCGTGAGATATTGAAGTCTCTACCAGTCTAGGCTTGTCTAGCTTACATGCTAGACTAGGTAAATGCTATGGGTACAATATTTGGAAGTATGGAAGAATAATCTATTTGTATATTATGTGTTTTTGCAAATTGATCATCTATCTGTTATCATAACTGTTTCATGAAATAATGATGGCCTCTAATTCCTTATTTTGCTGCAGTTTCTAAACTATAGTTATCCCTTTGCAACTTGATTGGAGTTATGGAATACTTTTGACTGTGTTAACTATAATATGCCTCAGAAGTGATGTGCGACTATATCTGTTACGTGTAATATATGTTTATTATCATGCACTTGCTAAATCTTGATTTTCATTGTTAAGATCAGTCTAATCTATTGGTACTATCCTGACTTCAAAAAACTGCCTTCATCTTTAACAAGGCCCAATTCAATCTTAGTGATATGTACTGTCTATCTGTATACTTACTTGGTCTATTGCATGACTTTGCACTGATAGTTTGCCTCACTTAGAGGCTTCTAAGTCTGCATTCCATAAATTTTAATGTTCTGTAGAAGACAGTGAGACCAGCTATTCTGAAAATGTGGGCTGGAAATGAGTGAACATTGATTTTGAGATGGTATGTGGTCTTATTCAACATCACTATAGATGTAGTGGTGAGATGAGGAGTCTTGTATTAGGGAGTAGATATTAGAAGACGGAGGAATAGGCCAAAAATTACTTCGAGGAATTAGTAAAAATAGACTTGATGAATTGAATATAAACGAGGAATTGAGCACGTGGCCTTTGATAAGAGTGGGTCAAGGAGTGCAATCCGCATGTCAGGCTAGGGTTTGTTTTCTGTTTCTGTCTTTACCCCCTCTCCTTTTTTGTCACTCTTTCCTTTGTTTTCATTTTTATATGTCACGTGGATGTGTTTTAATTATTTTTTCATCTATTTTTATTATTTTTAATTTGTTCTTTTCTTATTTTTATTTTCTTATTTTCTGCCTGCCTTTATTACTTTTACTCCTACATATGAGATTCATTACAGCCTACTTATCCCCAACTAGTTTGGTATGAAGGCGTTGCGTTGGGTTAAGTTGAGCCTTGATAAATATTGCAGTCGGTCTATTTATTATTTTATGGTGCGTATACTGAAATATGGGTAATTAACCCAAAAAAAAAAATATGGGTTGATCATGAGAAAAACTTGTATAGTTTCCATGGTGTTGATTATTTTTTTTACCACCTTATGTATCAACCTGCTCGATTGAGGCTGTTTTGTCCTGTCTAGAGAACAATGATTAAGCAGGATCATCTAGCTTCTTCCAAGTTTTAGGGGAAACCTTTGTTGAGTTGAGTACGTTGATTCCAAGATTGTTTTTCACTAAAATCAAAATAATGTAATGATATTGACTTAGACCGGAGGCACATACACACTCATGACTGCAGATTTCCTTATAGAATGTAATTTAAATATTCAACGATGCTGAGAAGTTGTACTTTCGTTTGAATGTCCTTTTGAGGACTTAATCTGACGTTCAAATGTGACAAGGATTGATATGTATTAAATTATACTATCTCCGTTCCAAAATTAGAGATACATTTGTAAAACGACTACTTTTAAGGACAATTTTATGTTCTCAAATATAGCCTTAATATTAGTTAAGAATTCAACTATGGTTGTTTAATATTAAAAATGATAGTAAAAATGTAATAGCAAATTAGGAAATATCATGTCACTTTATAATTTTAAAATAGAAATGTATCAATAATTTTGGAACGGACTAAAAAAAATGTATCTCTAATTTTTGGGATGGAGGAAGTATCATATTCTTTATGTTTTTCTTTTTTATGATCTACCCCATATTGCCTCACTGTTTTCAAGATATGTCATGGTTTGTCCTACTTTATGCAGGGACTTGATCCAAACAACAGAGTGGGGGCAGCTTGTAAAGAGGGGCCGGATAATCTTAGCCAATTTCCTAAAACAAGGCAAGAAGACATTAAAATTTATGTGGGTTCTTGGTTGTGTGAGTTGAAGAATCTACTTCCTCCTCGAGTGTGTTACTGAAATATTCATTCCCAAATGGACATATATTGCAGGTTGCACAGGAAATTGAAAAAGGGAAGCTCGTCGGTAATCCTTAAAAAAAGCATCCCCACAACTAAGAAAAACTTTAGGAGCAATCCTAAAAGCTTTTAGAAGTCAACACAGAGGCTACATCGAGTGTTGATAAAATAAGCTCTACAAAGATTCTGAACCTTGAAATAAAGAAAGCCAATCATTTGCAGTACAATACAATACAATACTTTCTGTCAATGGCACAGTCAGAGTCTCCTATGGAACATATATGACCTACAAGAAGAAGTACAACATTTGAGCTCATGATGCTAAATTATCATTGTATGGCTGATCAATCGAGTTTTTGTTTATCTTCTTGTTTGTAGCAATTTGTAAACATTCAATTCTTCACATTAAACATTTATGTTATAGCTGTATTAGAAAAATTCTCAGGATGCTTTTCCTGAAAGTGCTTAGTTTAAACTTGACTTTTAGAATGTCTTAGATACAGTTAGCTTTGAGATACTTTTTATTCAAATAAGAGCTTGTTTCAGTAGACATGATAACCTTGTTAGCAGATAATTAATAGTATAGTCATGAATTACAGAGCTCAAACAACAGTCCAACGCTGATACACAAACAATTTAAAGCTAGTCCTTCTACATGGACATGTTTATTGGACCGGAATATTGAATATTTTCAAAAAAAATTTTGCTTGTGACTCTCAAAAAATATACACAACTGAAATTTTTATAAATTATACTCTCTCCGTCCCATAGTTATAGGCTGATTTCTTTTGGCACATAGTTTAAGAAAATTAGTCAAGTGACAATTTTTAACATAAATTTTTCACATATACCCCTTAATATGGAATTAATAAATAAGTTAATTACTCCTTACTTATCACACTGGAACTCTCAACTTCATTGATTGACGTGTACTGATCATTAAAATCCATAATCATAGAATTTTAACCAAAGAGAATACAACAACATTAAATGTGGTGATAAAAATAATGACATTGAATGTTATTTCTTCAAAAAAAGAGTAATGATTGAATATTTATTATAAGGGTATAAAAGTAAAATAATGAACCAACTAAATTTTATAAATAGTAAGTAGCCTATATATTGGGACATCTCAAAATGGAAAATCAGCCTATAACTATGAGACGGAGGGAGTAGTGTTTTAGGTGTAATTTAAATACATTATACAAGAATAGGATTTTACAAACTGTACAACCTTGTTCTTGTATATGTATCTAAATTATACTTAAAACACTATAATTTATAAAAATTCTAATTAAAATAAATATTATACATTTTTTGAGAATCACAATAAAAAAATATATGAAAATGTCTAATATTCATGTCTGCCAAAGACTTATTTATCTAAAGCATGTATCAATACACAAGAAATGCCGGTGTAAAAAAGCAGGGTTAAGCTATAAATAGGTGAAAGTATGGGGGAGAAAAATGTGAAGGCTTATTAATAGATGACTTTCATGCTTGGCGCTAATGTGTTAAGTGAGATTTAGAAGTGAAGACGAAGCTTATCTATCCAACGAGCGGCCACCATTATCCAGTAATGGTTGCTGTACTAACCATGCGCATACATTTTCTCTCTCCTCTTTCTTCCTCTTCTTCTTTTTCCTCTCTGGCTCTGAATCCTTCGTCAAAAGTACAGTCCTCATTGGCACCGTTCTTTCTCGATGGGTGGTTCTCAACTGTTAAATTCAGTTACACAAGAAAGAATGAACAAAATCCATTATTAGCCGAACTGGGTCTCCGATCCTTCAACCATTTACCAATACAATGTAACAACTCCACCAATCACTACACCGACATCGGTTAGTCTCTCTCTCGGTCCAGTTTTCAAACACATTGCGTACTTTGATTTTTGTACCCTAAGTTATACTCCATGTTGTTTTATCAGGGATAATGTTGTTTTCAATCTTCCAAGAAATTGGAATTGAAGAGAAGGGAGCTCGAATACTGTTGGAAAACCACCCAGGTCTTGTTTTTACACCATTCGACTCGCTACGTGCCCGAATTCAATCACTGCAATCTATTGGAATCAAAGGCCTCAAGTTGTCTCGATTAATTGCAAAGCGACCAGATGTATTAACAGCTAAAGAAATTGACGATTTGATATACTTTTTGGGCAATACTTTAGAAGGAAACATTGATGTGGTTCAGCTTGAACGCCTTTTACATACTACAGAACCCAGATTCCTTTTTGGTTTTGAGGGAAAAGTTAGTTTGTTGCTTGATCATGGAATTCCCCAAGAAAAACTTGCTTACATTCTCAACAATGTCAAAATAAACAAGGCCTTCTGCTTCAAGTCTCGGGAAGAGATTGAAAGTTTACTCATTTTCTTGAATCGTTTTGGTGGAGCTGATCTTATCCTCCGGCGCCCAGCAATTCTCAATTATGATTTGGACAGTCAGCTGAATCCAAGAATTGGGTTTCTTTTAGAGCTGAGTGGGGGAAACGAGGATGCCACAGCAACAGTGTTGCGTAAATTACCATTCGTCTTGGCTTACACCGTGGAGCATTTAAAAGACCATGTTGAGTTCTTGATATCATTTGCTGGTTTAAGTGACCAGGAAATTTTTAGGATTGTTCTTGTGTATCCAAGTTTGTTCAGTGCCAGTAGGAGGAGGAAATTGCATCCTAGAATTCATTTTCTAAAACAATGCGGATTGAGTCCTAATGATATATTTAAGTTCTTGATCAAAGCCCCTTTGTTTTTAAGTTTGTCCTTTGAAGAGAACCTTGCGCACAAATTGGTTCTCTTGGTGAAGATTGGCTATGAGAATAGAACAAAGGAGCTGGCACTGGCCATGGGAGCGGTGACCAGAACCAGCTACAAAAATATGCAGGAGGTTGTTAGCCTTTTTTTGAATTATGACTTAACTTGTGAGGACATTCTTGCCATGGCTAAGAAGCATCCGCAGATACTGCAATATAATCATGACTCTTTAGAAGAGAAGATTGATTACTTGATTGAGGATATGGGACGAGAAGTTGGAGAGCTTTTGGCTTTTCCCGCATTTCTTGGTTACCAGCTTGATGGTAGGATTAAGCATAGGTATGAAGTGACAAAGAAGATCTTAGGTGAAGGAATGTCCCTCAACAAGCTCTTGAGTGTGTCCACAGCAACATTCTCGACGAAGAAGAAAAAGAAAAAAGTATCCAGTCAATGCTGCTCTTTGACAACATGAATTGAGATGAAGGTTAGATGAAATGGATGGACATATATGTTTTTTTTACCAATTTGTTGTGTAAATTATTCTTGGGCAGTTGACAGCCAGTAATGCCTAAAAATTTCTCCTTCTGGAGTTCTTCCATGTATTCGATTCTGTTGCACAAGAATTCTGCTTTTATCTATTGCTGTTATGGAGATAGCAGTGGCTATTGCTTTTAGTTGAAAGAGATTCAGAGTTCTAGTATGCAGGTTGAAGGTTGTAGTTATTGAAGATACATACCACCAAGGCACTGAAGCTTCTCTCTTATGCTCAACTACTAAAAATCATATGGGACAAGAAACATAATTTTTGGTGTAACAAATATCAACTGGATGAATCATATCTACATGATACTTTGACCTTCATTTATTACCGTATGGTCTTTTTCAGCTTATGTTGGATCAGAATACAAAAACATTACGCGTAGTTATTTAAATGCTGTGTTATTAGCTGACCATTCACATCGTAATGCTCTCTATTAGATTATGTACTCTAGTACTGTTCTGGATCTAATTCTCTTGAATGCTCCATAAGAATTTAGTAAGATAATGCAGCCTTGGATTCAAAGCCTTGTAGCCATTTTCTTCCCCTAGTCCTGTGCGCTTACATAGCCCACATCGTTCATATCAATTGAAATACTAATAACTCCAGACTCAGCTTCCACCTTAATTTAAACTCTACAGAGATATTGAGACCTTCAAAGCAACACGACGCTATAAGCAAATTAAATAATGGCAATAACTGAAAGCTAACTTGAACATGCGAATCCAAAGGAAGAATAGTAAGAATAGGTAATCAAAAAGGCAGAAAGGAATCAAGATCTCGTATATATACATATTTTTAGTGTGAATATGCAGGTTTTTCCCTGAGCAGTTGGGCACCAAAAAGCATCTGATCTTACAATAGTTAATGACCTGGGAGAACCTCCTCACACATTTAATCTGAAAATCTTAATCAGATCAACTCTTCCTTTGCCTTCACATAACCCAATGATTTACATATATCATGCTACAAAATCATTATCGTGCGTTTATAGGCCATTGGATCTATCCCAACCTTCATCTGGCCCTTCAACAAAGCCATTTATTCTGTCAACGAAGATTCTCTAGCCGGTTCAACCACCACAGGCTCTAACTTCTCGGCTTTACCATTTTGTTTAGGAATAATAAGCCCATAGCCTCCAGCTCTTCTTTTGTACACAATATTAACCTCACCTGGAGTAATGATAATCCAACAATCAAATAACTGACAACAAAGTTGAAAGAAAAACAAAAATTCTAAATCTTTATACCGGTATCTTCATTTCGGAAACCATAAAAGTCATGATCAACATTTTCCAGCTGCTCGATTGCTTCAGCGACTGTCAAAGGAGGCATGTCGAAGTATTTTGTGCGCACAATCTGAAAGATGAATTTATGGAGTGAACAAGTGCTGATCAAATGTGCTAGACACGAGAACAGTAAACATTATTCAAATCATAGGCTGCAAACATCAACATGGCTATGCTAATTGCTTAGGAAAATTATAAGTAGTTAGAAAACAATTTAACAACAATTTCAATTCTTCAGTGTCAGATCCTAAAGCTATAGGAATAGGAAAAGGAAAATGGAATGAAGAAAACAAATAACAATAGTGTTAAACATGAGAAAAAAATAAATGAACAGAAGTTTTAGTTATACAAGTAAGATTGATACGTCTATAAGGTCTCTCAGATGAGTGTTGACCCACTTACTATTCATGGGAGGAAGACCTGTGGAAATATCACTTTTTACTTGGGTAAATATCAATTCCCTAGTGAACTAATAAACACTTCCGAAAGAAAGCAATTTAAAGAGATATTGAAAGTAAGAGACAACCTCATCCATGAAGTCATCTTCATCTTCTCCTTGAGCAACTGACGCTGAACCATTCTCAGCTAATAATACCTCAGGGTCCCTCACTTTCAGTCTATCAAACCCTTTCATGTGGCGACCGTGGTCAGAATCTTTCTCCTTAATCTTCCTCAATTTCCTTTGTATAATTGAAGATACAGAATCTATACTAGCATACATTGTCTCTGCATCTTCCTCTGCCCGAATCACTCCATGCTTCTTTGTAAACAAAGTAACCTAAATAAAACACTCAACAAACAAAATGAATTAAACTGAAACTAACAGGATTCCAATTTATGTGGGTTATGTTTATTAGCATTAAATCGATGCCATGGACTTGGAATTAGGGATTGCTCTTTCAAATTTAAGCTCTGAAACCCCAATTTCAAAGTGCAAAATCCATGATTCCAAATGCAGCATTAGAAGTATTATCACTATATCTTCATCTCCTAACATGTAACATTCTTCTATCTTATCAGATGGCCAAATAATTAAGGATGACTGTATAATTTAGATTTAGAGGTTTGAGAGCATACCTCACATCTCCGAATCTTGGGGCCTTTGCCAAATTCACCACCGCGAACAGACAACCTAACATCGACTTCCCTGACAAGATGACTATGCTTCTGGATTGCCTTCCCAACCTTATCTTCTACATGGCTCTTTACATTATCACTCAACTGTAATAAATTACTAAAATTTTATGCAAACAATTTATAACCTTTCATTTCATTTCTTACTACGAATAAAATTAATTGAAATGTCACAAATGTTTGGGATGACTTATTTTAAAATGACTTATAACTTAAAATTTAAAATGATTTATAAGTCATATTAAGTACGAACTTATAAATAAGTGTTTAACACTCTTTTAACTTATAAATCAAAAATTAAATAAAAATAATATGTAAAAATATTTAACTAAAATGATTAAAATAAGATGCAACTGTTAAAATGAGGTCAAAACAATCTTTTTTTACATTTGGTCAAACTTATTTATCCTAAAATAATTTATAAATTATTTTTTAACAAGTCAGAATTTCTTACTTATCAAAATAAGTTATAAGTCAAAAAGTAAGTCAAAAAGATTCTCAACCAGGTTAAAAGAAACTTATAAGTTCGTTATAAGTTCGTGGAAATTTCATGAAAAGCTAATCATAGCTCCATCGGAACAAGAGGGCCGCACGTTACTAAACTTATTGCCGAACAGGCTCAATAACAAAGAAATCTGGAAATTGGGGACTGCCGGCTGGCGCCGCAGCGCCATTTGCAGCCTTATTTAGGGCGCTGCAGCAGGAAACATAAGAAGAAAAGGGAAACAGAGTAGTAAAAAATCAATGAGGGGTTAATCTGGGTGTAAGGATAAAGATTAGTACCTCGAGGTTTTTGCCTTGGAGGATCAATTTGACGGAAGAGAGAGGGCCATCCCATGCCATGCGAGTACCACGAAACTTCATTGAACTGTTCCTTTCAGTTTTAGGAAGAGGAATTAAAAATTTCTTAGTAGCAGAAGTATATGAGTTAAGATCGGTGAAGGAGGAAGAGAATGAAGGGTTTCGAAAGCTGCAGAACGAGTGTGATGATGATGATGGGGATAGGTGAATCTTGGAGCGAGAAACACCAGCTGTGGCTGATAAATAAGGCTGCTTGTGGTGGTGGACGGTGGTTTTTACGGTCGGGGAAGCGAACAGAGTCGCCATTGTTTTTTCTCCGGCAAGGTTTTTCCGGTACCGAACGTTGATTAAAGAAAATAGAATTCTCGATTTTTTTGTCTATTGTCCCGCATCAATTCGACACATTATCCAGATTCAGATAATTTGCAGTAATATCAATACCGGTACGTGGCTGGGATGACTATCTATGGTCCGGGGCCCACTAATGTGGTCCACAGGTTAACCTTGGGTCGGCCCGAACATACTAGGCTCAACGGAGACCAAAATCATTGTGGGCACGAGCCCAGCCCATTCAATCTGCTAACTTTTATAGTATTCTTTTATTAATTTATACATTGCCTATTTAGAGAGGGGAATTGAAGAGAAGTCAATAAGAAAATGTTGAGCTATAATCTAAATTCTAACCCCACTAATAGCATATCTAACGAGTCCAAGGTAAACACTTATTTAGCACAAAAAAAAAAGGGCCAGAGCTCATGAGCTCAATTTCTTACAAAAAAGCCCAATCACAAAAATGTCACCTTTAATTATAAAACAGAGTACATTTAGTGGTTTTGTCAAAAAAAAAAAGGGTTACACGTAGTGGTAAAATGTAAATTGTATTTAATATTTGATTGCAGTTAGATGCATGTCTTTCATTGTGAGTAGGCTAATTTATCGGTACATGAAATTTGTAAGAATTATAAACACCTCATTTATTTCACTATATTGACTATGTAATACATATTGGAAACTGATATTTTTATATATATTTTTGATATTTTTATATAATTTTTTTTCACATAAAAAGAAAGTGAGTTTTGCCTTAATGTGACAACAAACTTATATAAAAATATTAAGAATTCATATAAAAATAATGCTCCCTACATCTTTAGGGACAAGAATCTTCTCCATTTTAAATAATCGAAGACTCTTCAAGTCTCTATTTTAGAATTCAAATTTAAAATATATTAAAATGTGACATCATACTGACAGAAAAAAATAAATAAATTTAAATATAAATTATAAAATAAAAAATCTTTATTTATTTGAAACGGGGAGTATGTTAGTGCCATGTTTAGTGGTTGGATGAGTTAAATCTTATTGAATTGTGACAAAAGTAACCGACTGAAAAAAAAATGGAAAAGTTATTGTGATGCATATAAATGAAGGGACAAGGCACAGCGCAGCCCTCACTCAGATGGCGCACTTGCACTTTCATTGGCCATCCTCCTGGCCAATCCCCACGCTGATATCAGCAAATTTTCTAACTATGATTCTTTTTATGTGTCTATTTTTTAGTAGCCCAACAAATGAAATGAACTCCACTCTCTCTCTCCCACCGCCAAATTTAAAATAATAATAAAAAAAAGACTTTAATTTTCACATCTGCTAATAGAAAAGCGAGTAATAGCTTTAGGTTATACTCGCAGCAAGTTCGAAAAGTCCAGCGCATTCCCGTGAAATGAAAGTCTGACAAAAGATAAAAGCCTCATTTGATAACTTCAAAGCCACAAATGTCAAGTGGTCTGTCCACATGGCACCACCGAAGAAGAAGTCATCAATCCTCCCACTTGTCTCCAAAATATCTTCCCCTCTTCGGGTGGGTCCCACCGCCTCCTAATAATCTGTTTATTTAGTATCTACTTATAGTAAAAATTGCAATATTTGTTACAAAATACATCATCTATCTATAGACTATAGTATTGTATTATACTCCATGTTTTCGTACTTACGGGGTGTTTGATAAAAATTAAATAAATTTAAATCTGAATCTGAATGAATTAAATCTAAATGAAAAAAATTATTTGATAATTGATATGTCTGAAACATCTGAATGACAAAATTTTATTATTTTACCCTTTCTAAAAAATTCAAAATTATTGTAAATTTATTTAATATTACTTAATATAATAGTTAATATTTGTTTTTAATTTTTTAAATTTTTTTATTTCATTCAAATTTGCATTCAACCATTCAAATTTCAAAAAATCTGAAACTTAGCCATTCAAATTTCGCTCTATCTTACCGATTCACCATTCGAGATAAAAACAAACAAACCTTTGGCCACCATTTCGGTAATTCGATTCAATTTCAATTCAAATCTAAAAAAACACCCCTTAAACTGATCATTGAATCTGAAAAAATACCTAATTTAATTAGTGGTCGAATTATTATTAACGCAATGACATTATTAATATTTAAAAATATATATTATTAATAATTAATAAAATTTTAAAAAATTAAATTACAATATTACTAAAACTAATTAGTTTTAATATTAAAAAAATAATTAAAATCAATTTATTTGGTCAACTTTACAATCAGTTCAACCGGTTCTGTTGGGTTTTGACCAAAATTGAGATAATAGTGAATTTTAAAACCATGATTATACTAGTGAATCATTAAATTAATGTTTTGGTGATTGAAAATCAGATACAAAATAACGTAAATAGTAATTATTGAATTCACTTGTATATAATAAAATATTTATTAATTATAATTCAACATTTCATTTAATATTATTTTTATAATAATTTCTTATCACGGTAGCCAGAATTTGTTTGACCTTTACTTTACCAAAACCATTTGAGCCATCCATCAAACCTCCTTTTCTTTTTTTGATGGGAGGACTGTGGACATGGCAATTCTGGGCCATTCAATACTATCTTTCCAAAGATCTATATATTTTCCGTCTTTATCAGCATTTACGTTTTGAATATTAACCGTGTGATTAGTGGAGGTTATTCAATTTCAAAGCCAAGCGTGGCCCTAGAAACATCTGGCTACATATTCCATTTGATACTTGTACAGTTGTACTGAGGAAGAGATTTTATTTTGCAGCTTGTGTTTCTGAAATCAAAAGAGGAGTACTATGCCACCACCAACAAGCTCTGTTCTTTCTCCCTGAATTCTTAAGATATATATGCGGCTCAATTCTGTTAGTTACTCCATAATCTTTGAAGAGAGAGAGAGAAAATGGCGGCAAGTAGCGAGGAGGTGATGATCGTTAAAGAAACAGGGGGTGGAACACAGACAGAGATTAAGAAGAATGATGGCGAAGAAGCAGCGGCTAACGTTTTAAGGTGGGAGAAATTTCTTCCTAGAATGGTTCTCAAAGTTTTATTGGTAGAATCTGATGATTCCACCAGACAAATTATCACTGCTCTTCTAAGGAAATGCAGTTACAAAGGTACACTACTACCTCACGTGTTCAAGATTTCCTTCAAGTGCCTTTTTTTTGTTGGTTGGTTGTGATTAAAGATTCTACTTGAAAGAGCTAGAAATTGATCAAAAGTCCATAACTTTTTGTGTTTCTTGACATGCCCACATCTTCGTTGCTGCTCATTTAGCTTTAATTCACCCCAGAAAGTTGATTTTTGACTTGGGTTAGTCTTAGAAAGTTAATTCAAACTTTGAAAATACCTCTGTGTTTCTGTATATGCCTAATTTGCTAAAGAAACTTGAAAATTCTTGAAAATACATGGATTAAGGGCAAGGATTATTCTGCCACTCCCAGTTGATTAGGGTGCTAATCCTAATTGAGTTAGTTGTCAGTATGTGATTCATATTCAAATTTCAGAATTGGGTTTGCAGTTTAGTCCAATTATGAGTGGATACTTATTTCATGTAGAGTATCATCGGCTACAGAATTCTCCATTTTCATGTTGAACGTATTTGACAGAGAAATAAAAAGAGACTGCAGAACTTAATTTCTTCCATGTTGAAGTGTTTGATTGCATATTAATACATCTTAACCACCCACCACTTAATGCGTCTTAGTGTTTGAGATAGGGATAAAAAAAAATTCCTCTAAATCATTAAGATACAAATACGAGTCTAAACTAGTCAGAGGACCACATTAAGATGCATTAAGAGGTGGGTTGTTAAGATGTATTAAAATACAATCAAACACCACCCTATTTTTTTGCTAGCCCTACTATGTATTTTTTACAACATCTGTATACAGGAGTATTTCAAAGTGCACTTCGTCTTGATTCTTTTTCTCTTTAACCACGAAACGGACTATTTCAAATACATTGGGCATGAGAAAACACCTTGTTATGAATTCACTAGCATCTGTTGGCATTGTAACTGTGAAGAGCTTTTGGTGGCATAAAATTATATCAACACCTTAAGTTATTCCAAATTGTATGCAAAGCTTATATTCCTGAAAGAATAACCTAATTTTCAGGGAAGTGTCATTTTTACCTATCCAAAAGAAAGTTATGAGGATGAGCCTATTGCCCACTTGTATGAACTTAGACACTTAAATAATTCTTCATAAATCAAATTTGTATCCAATGTGTACAAGGTCTGTTTGCTGATGATCTTTGTTCCTTTTTCTGTCTGTCTTGCCTTGCCTTTTTATATTCTTTATTTCCTTTACTGTTCTTGCTTTGGCTGCATATGTTCCTCCTGGAACTTAAACAGTTCTCATTTATTACTTGTGCAGTTGCTGCTGTATCTGATGGCTTGAAGGCATGGGACGTACTGAAAGCAAGATCCCATAACATAGACCTTATATTGTCAGAAGTGGAGCTTCCATCAATCTCCGGATTCGCGCTGCTTACTTTGATCACAGAGCATGAAGTCTGCAAAAATATTCCGGTTATAAGTAAGATATATCAAGTCAAGCTTGTGGCATTTATCACAGTTGTTCAAATTACTAATTTATCTGACAGTTTCATTCAAACATTTCCTGATTATGCAGTGATGTCTGCACATGATTCAGTTAGCACAGTTTATAAATGCATGCTGAGAGGTGCTGCTGACTTTCTTGTGAAGCCCGTTAGGAAAAATGAGCTGAAGAACTTATGGCAGCATGCTTGGAGGAGACAAGCTGTATGCTTCATCATTGCTCTTGTCAGATATATTTAACTTTGTTCACTTTTCTTTGTAGCTTATTTATATTACCTTTTGACTGAGCATTGTTTTTTTCCGTGATTGTCCTATCAGTCAAGTAGTGGCAGACCCCAAGCTGCAAGCGATGCACAGCAAAAGGTTGAAGCCACGGCTGAAAACAATGCTACTAGTAATCATTCTAGTGGTTACGAGGCATGTATTCAGAGAAATCGAGAATGCATTGAGAAAGGAAGTGATGGCCAGGTAGTGTTTCTTTCTAAACAAGACATTTGTTTTGAGATGGACAATGCATTACTTGTGACAAAATTTGTAGATTTTTGTGAGAAAATGTGATATTCATCGATTGTTTGGGTCTTAGCCAGCTAAGTCCACTTGTGGTTAAAAGAAATTTCCTTTCAGTTAAGGTTGGATACATGATGTATTACTGCAGCTGATTATTCTGTTTCATGTGCAGAGCTCTTGCACAAAACCAGATTTAGAAGCTGAGGAAGCAGACATGGAACATAGGCAGGACCTCACACGACCAAAACACAGCAAATCTCTGTCTAGCGACACGAAAATAATACCAAAGGGTGAAAAATGTGTAGGGAGTGAGCGAGCTCTGATGCATGACAGTGAAGCTCACGGTAAAGCATTTGATGTTTTACGAATCTAGCATCTCCATAATCTTTATATATTTCCTCTAATTACTAGTAGGTTACTATCTGATGTTCTGTAAAAAAATAAATTGTATTTAGGATCCACAGCAGTTCCCAAGAATGCTAATTCAACAACTTCAAGAGGAGATTCGGCTGCTAATAACCACCAAGAACGTGCTAATGTTACTACTGAAGCTTTTGATAATGATGGTGTTCGTATAAACTATTCTAGGGAAGCTATTGACTTGATTGGAGCATTCAATAGTTACCCTAAATGCAGTTACAAAAGCTCAGGTTCAAACTATGGCACAAACAAGGTTGATTATTCATCGCTGTTGGACCTTTCCTTGAGAAGATCTCATCCTAGTGGCTCAGTGAATCAAGTTATGAATGATAGGAATAGGTTGAAGCAGTCAGATGCCTCAGCCTTTTCGCGGTGAGTTTTTACTTCTGATCGTTCACTCTTACTCCCTCTTTATTTCAGCAATATATGTAATGATTTGTTAAACATCTGTGTTAGATGTTGATAAAGATTCATTCAGTTGCCAATACAAGTACTTCATGACCATGCCTTAATTGATAGTTTCTTCTTTTAGCAAATTCAATCCCTAGTTGTAAGATATTATATTGTAGGTGTAAGCTCAGCAATAGTACACCGGATCTCATCATATCTCCGAAGTTGAGCATGCTTGGGAGAGAGTAGTACTAGGATGGGCGACCCCCTAGAAAATCACTGTGTTGCACCCCTAATAAAAAAGTAAATTAGATAGTTACAATTATTCAACTTTCCCTTTCCAGACCTTGATATTTCAAATGCATTTAAAGTTCTCTCTCTTCATTGGTAGTAGGCTAGTAGCGAGATATATAGGCTGGTTTAATAGTAATATGTCCTTAGACCAGGCAGAATGACAATGTAGAATTTGGGAAAAGGTTTGATGGGACAAGGCTAAATTATTCTCTTTCATCAAGTCATATTTGGGAAAGCTCTGAGATGTATTGTTCATTAAATTTATTCAAGGGAAAATGTTTTAACATGCTGGAACAATAAGAAAAGTGTAAGTTTCTTTTATGAATGCCATAATCGTCCTGTATCTATCAGTTTGTTTATTACATTTTCATTTAAATTCTCAAAGCAGGTATATTAGCAGCAGGGCATTTCAGCCCCTACATTCTACATCGCCGAGCATTTGTAATCAACAAAGGGGTTATGAAACCAATTCTGATAAACAGTTATCCCATCAAGCCCTTGATTATAACTCTGACACTCGTGGTCCTACAGTAATGTATGATAATAATAATATGATGTCCTTGACTATTGGTCAACCTGAAATTCAAGTTTCTTGCCCTAAACAGAGAGCTACTCCTGTCACAGTTCCAGTGAGAGATACAAGGATTGAAAGTGAATGTACTGCCCATGGTAAAGTAATGCCTCCTGTGTTTTGTACACAATCAAGTCGGTCACCATTGCAGAGTCCAGGTTCATCTGGCCACCAGGATCCTTCCTTTCAAGTAAATCAAATTTATCCATTTAATCCCGAAACCATAAACTCTCAACACCTACATTATCTGATTGACCAAAACACCCACAATGCCTCTGAGCTGATGGAGCGTAAGAAGAGGCATAAATTGGACCCTTTGGAAGATCAAGGACATTTTTCTTCTGCCACTGATCAGAGTGGGAGTGGTAGTTTCTGTAATGGCATTTTAAGTTGTTTTAACAGCATAAATAGTGGAAGCAGTGGCAGCTTCAATGCTATTCCAGTTATCAAGGTTGCTGCAGAGTATGGAAATGAAGCTACCCTCGTCCATGATGGAAATTGTCATCGTTCTATACAAAGAGAAGCTGCTTTAACCAAATTCCGCATGAAGCGAAAAGACAGATGCTATGAGAAGAAGGTATATCCTTCCCGCAATAATGATCTTCGTCTTAGTCAATGTATATATCATAGTTACTTCCCCATAGCTCTTTGCTTGTTATACTCTCTGATTTTACTATATCATTTTCTTATAGAAAGTTATACAATTATTAAACAGAATGTTACAGAAGCATTTTTTGAATGAATTCACCCCCCCCCCCCCCCCCTTCCCCCCTTTGAATTTAACAGAAGCTTTCCATAATCAAAATGAACTGACAAAACAAGATTTTTACATAGATGTTATTACGGGTTTAACAGAAGCTTTCCATAATCAACATTACTATTGCAAAACATGATTTTTACATAGATGTCATCACAGCTTCTAATTTACTGAATCTATAAAGAAATTGTAAACAGATAACATGCATATTATATGCAATTTCTTAGTGTAGTAGACTAACATGGAATAATTTGTTGCCAGGTACGTTATGAAAGCAGAAGAAAACTTGCAGAGCAACGTCCCCGAGTAAAAGGACAGTTTGTTCGTCAGGTGCAAACTGAGTCTCCATCAGTAGAAACTGATACTCAATTGGTCACCTCATTAACTAGTTAGCTACTTGTGATACAATTACACTGAAACAACTAGGAGCAGATGGACCCCCAACCATCACAAAAGAGATTAGGTTGATTGGTGTAAATTGGCCCTCACAGGTTTTTTCATCCACTACGGGTGATGAGGGTACAAAGACTTTAGACTCTTGAAGGCGCTAACCTCGGTAGCTTTTGTTGTCAAGATGACTATTGTAGAATGTATTTATTGTAATATAGTGTTGTAAAATTCTTTGATATACCTTGTCTACTGTTTATAGAGGATTCTCTTGTTCATATTTATGGAGAGACGAATTCTTTTTCAGATTAGAAACTTTGTGTGGACATAGAGTCTAGCAAACTAACAGAAATATTCCTCCATTTGTACAATCCATCTAGCTTAAATGACTATGTAACATCTTTCCTCCAGGGTTGGAACAATATTCTTCACTGTATTTTATTATTGTACTTGGCTATAATTTCTAATCAAATTTGCAATAATTGTCCAAGCAGACGAGAAGAACCAAGATGAAGGGCATTTCATTTGTGCACATAACCCAACTTGCCAGTTGCCACCATGGATGTCCCACTCTTGTTTTCATAAAGTGGCTATAACTTGGATTCATTCTAAAGGGATGCTTGTTTTAGTAAGGTTTTTGATATTGCCAAAGAAAAATAATGTTTTCAGAACAAAAATATATTTAGCGACAATTTGACACTAATATTTTTGCACTAGTAATATAATAGTCATATGAGATAATGAGGTTACTCAAAATTTTGATTAGATATCACCAACACTTTGTGCAAAAGTTGATTGGGTTGTATTCCCCAACTCGAATACTGCTTGCTACCCTGCTAGAAAACACCCCGCGATATCAAGTTAGCAAACTTTTTTGGCAAAACTAATGATTTGGCCACCAAAGTTGGCACGTTTTACTGAATACCCGATTGAACTTTTAATTTTTCAAATTAAATCACTGAACTAATTTTTATTTTCAAATTTGGTCATTCCGTTAAAAAAAATTAACAGACGTTAGATTTTTGTCTACGTGGCGTTGACATGGCAAGAAAAACTAAAAAATATTGCTTATGTGGCAAAAAAAAATCAAAAACAGATTTTAAAAATAAAAAAAGTAACATTTTAAAGTTTTAAAAATAACAAAAACATAATAAAATAAAACAAAAAAATACAGATTTTTTTTTTTAAATACAAATTTTAAAAAAAACAGATTTTTAAAAAAGCAGATTTTTTTAAAATGTTTTTTAAAAAAACAGATTTTTTTAAAAAAGCAGATTTTTAAAAAACAGATTTTTTTAAAACAGGTTTTTTTTAAAAAATAGATTTTAAAAAAAAGTTTTTTTAAAAACAGATTTTTTAAAAAAAACATACTTTTAAAAAATCAGATTTTTAAAAAAAACATATTTTTTAAAAAACACATTTTTTTTGAAAAATTAGTTTTTTTTTTATTTTTTTTAAAAAAACAGATTTTGTAAAAAACAGATTTTTTTTTTATAAAAAATCTGTATTTTTTGTTTTATTTTATTATGTTTTTGTTATTTTTAAAATGTTATTTTTTTATTTTTAAAATCTTTTTTTGATTTTTTTGCCATATAAACAATATTTTTTAGTTTTTCTTGCCACGTCAGCGCCACATAGACAAAAATTTAACGTCTGTCAACTTTTTTTAACGGAATGACCCAATTTGAAAATAAAAATTAGTTCAATACTTAATTTGAAAAATTAAAAGCTCAATCAAGATTCGAAAAAACGTCTTGAACTTTAATAATAAATCATTAGTTTATAAAACTTTTTATATAATAAAATAAAATGGACTCAATCATGCTAAAAATGTAAAGACACTCAAAAAAAATAGTCACCGTGTGATATGATATTAGAGTTGCAACATGGATACGTCTGTAAACAGATGATCTTGATATAGATATGCATTTTCTTAAGTGCGGTCAATTTGCCAACTTGGTGTTGATTAATTTGTTCAACCTAGTGGACATTGATCTACCCCAGTGAACCAACATCAATTGCAAAGACTTAATTCTTTTTTCCTTTAAAAATTTATTTTTAAACAAACTTATATTATTACATTTCAATAATTCTGATTTCTGATCATATAAGGACTTTGTTAGAATATAGACTCGAACACGTGTCATTACACTAGTCAGTCAATAATGATAATGATGATGTCTTACTATTTGCTAAAGTGAAGTAGTTAGCATAAAGTTCATTTTTGGATAAATTGGTACCAATAGAGGCGAGACTCTATGTGTGTCAGTATTCTATTGATCAAATGACCAACTTATCATAAAATAAACTTCATGCTAACCGGAGTCTTTTAGATTCAAATAAATAAGATTGGCCGTGATCTTTTACATGTGTAGGATGTGGCCAAACTTGGACATTTACGACAGACTGACCAGACCACCTTTTCTACTGGATGATTGAAGGCTCCAATCCAACACTAAAATAATACTATAAAAGATTCAAAAAAGTGAATAGCGACCTCTCCTTAATTTCAAACTAACTTTGCTTCCAAGGCTGTAAGAAGATCCTAGCTACTAGAAAGTCTCCCTCCCCTCATCTTATGAAACAGAGATGGCAGCCGATATATGATTATTATTATCCAAAACAACTGATGGTCCACCAAAATGTTTCTAATCAAATCAGACGGCAAGGATTCATTCACTATATTCATCACCATTATTCATGCTTTACAACTTTAACACAGCAAATAAATTCACTTGATTTTGTATAATGCAAACACTTTTTCTTGAGTTTACCACTTTAATACATAAATAACATGTTAACAAAAAATCTATTGATCAAGTTGCGTGGGGAGATGTGATGAAAATGAACCATTACACAAGTATCTCCCTTCAATCAACACAAAAAAGCTACCTAATAGTAATATATATCTTAGCACTTTAAAAAAAGCCTCAACTTTTGTTTCAATTATTCTAAAGAAAGAGAGGCACTTCCCGGCTGATAGAGACAGATAGATATCCCACAAGTATTTCCCTCTTTCATTAAATCATTCTCGACTGCATTAGTAATGCAACAAAACTGGCTGCTACAACCGATGATGTCAATATGCTAAAGAATGAACTAGCTATACTTAAGGATACGGATATCCAAAGAAAAGAGAGTTTGAAGCAGCCCAGGGATAGTTCAATGAAAGGGGAAGAATCCAAATCTTTATCGTTCTTACACTCGGTGTTGGAAGAATTGGAGGCTGCTGCAAAGAAAGAATTAGCTGCTATGAATGAAGAAGATTTTCAGTTCATGACCTGTCGAATTTTCAAGTCATAAATATGGGTCATAGGTTTGACTCTATTTTTTAGAAATATGAGTTTAAACTTTATCCAACTTAAATAAATAAAAATAATTAATCAACTCAATTGATTCTAATTAATACTCCCTCCGTCCCTATTTAAATAACGTTTTAGAGTTTTTCATTTGTCCCTAATTATTTGACGTTTGTTCAAATCTAGGGGAATTAATGATAATTTTTCCAAAATTACCCCTCATTATTCTTCCTACTTTTTTGATACTTTAAACTCTTTCTCTCTTTCTCTCTCCTTATCCCAACAAAACTTTCCTTATCCCAACAAAAGATTTAAGGGTATTATAGACAAATTAAGTACTATATTTAATGTTTTCCAATCATTATCTTAATGCTTGTGCCCATCTCTAAAACGTCATTTAAATAGGAACTGAGGGAGTATGAATTACTTCAATTGTTAATTAACTATATTGACAGGCTTAGCCCAGGACTCAGATATGGCACTATATATAAAGACTACCACTCTCTGATTCCATCTTCTGCTAGCCACTAAGGTTGGACTTTTTCCCATCAAATCTAAAAGGGGAAAGAAACAAATAAGTAAAAACAATTCCTTTTACAGCATGAATCATTAATAGATACACATATTCACATTCAAAATAAATCAATATGTTTATTTGGTGGGCACATACAACAGTTTCATATATAAAAATTGAATCTTTATTGCAATGTTTCAGACTCTTGAGCAAAAGAGAGAAAAAACTATCCTAGTATTTAAAATACTACACGACTCGGTGCATGGATTCGACTTTAAAGGCTACTTAGAGCATCTAAAATAGTCTTTTCAACCACTTTGAGATACTTAAACATTAACTTCTTCAACTTTAGTCATCAAATCTACAATACATTTATTACGCTTGATGATTTTGATGTAAATCTCATTGACACAATATGAAAATAGCAAATAAGACTCTTCAAATTGCCATGTAGGTCAACAAACTTCAATTTGAAAAGTTTTCTTTGTTACTACTTTTGGAGATGCTGTTACATATTATTAACTCAAACTTTAGACAGTGAACCATAATTTTAACAAGATGGTGATACAAGTTGTGTAAAATAAGGTTTTTAAGTTTCAAAGTCCATGCAATTAATATGAACTTTTGCTTTGCTTTGCTTTTTAAAAAGATTGATCTGCATCTGCTAGCTTGCTACCTGTTGAATTTGTATCAATGCACCCACAAGACGTTACTGCTGCAAGTCGATGTTAATCAAGTGGTTGAGATACATTACATGCTTTTGTGGACCCGCCATATAATCACAGGGCATCCGGTTAACATGAAGTTTATTTTCTGGTAAGTTGGTCAATTGACTAATAGAATGTTGACACACATAGAGCACCGCCTGCGTGTCAACACTCTATTGGTTAATTGACCAAACTTATCAAAAAATGAACTTTATGCTAACCACTTCCAATCACAGGACAGGACGGCAATATAATCAAGGTACATTTGCAAATTTAAATACTTCGCCTCCTCCCAGTTCCCACAAACATGAGGATCGGAGCTCCTAGTCAAAAAAAAAGAAGAAAAGCAGCAAGCCAAATAATTGCTGCTTTCTGTTTCCCAGGTCACCCTTTATTAACCCCATAACCTCCCTTTCCTTAGCATTGTTAACATCCATTCTCTCTCTCTCTCTCTATTATTGCCAATGTCTCGAATCCATGAAAAATCTCCCCAACACTGTGCCGAGCAAAGGTTTAGCATCAACAAGCGCTACAAGAAGTTATTCTACGCCTTCTCTACCTTTCTGTTTTCAGTTTTATCACTCATCCTCGTTATATATTTTATACTACGCCCCTCCAACCCGGAATTCTCCCTCAAAGAAGCCGATATCTATCAACTCAACCTGATCTCAGGTCCCCACCTTCTCAACTCCTCCATTCAACTCACCTTACTCTCTAAGAATCCAAACCAGAGAGTTGGTATTTACTACGACGACCAACAAGTTTATGCAGCTTACAAGGGACAGCAGATAACTGTTGCTACATCTCTTCCTCCTTTCTATCAAGGGCATCAGGATAGCAACCTTCTAACAGCGTCTTTGGTCGGAAATGGGCTGCCAGTGGCTCCCTCTTTTGGTTATGAAGTGGGACGAGACCAGACCGTGGGAAAACTGGTCTTAAATCTTAAGGTAAATGGACGGCTTCGATGGAAGGTGGGTACTTGGGTTTCTGGCAAGTATAGGTACAATGTGAATTGTGTTGCTATTATGCCTTTTGGATCTTCGATACCATCAGGTCCGCTCAGTTCTAAGCTAGGGACTCAGTGTTCTACTACTGTTTGATCACATATTGACTAAACATGCATGTTTAATTAGTATATATATATATATATATATATCTAATATAAATATTGTTTTGTTTTTGGTACGTACTTTGATGTTAGTTATATTTTGTACATTAATAATCAAGGACATGACTGAAAGTTAATTGCAATTATGATGATAATGAAGAAAAAGCTTGCTTGGGAACTTGGTTTATCTTATCTTCTCACTTCTGACTTGATTTTGCTTTACATGTGATGGGTTGAAATGGTTCTTAATGTGTGTAGTGTAGTGGCATGGATTTCTGAGTGTTGGAGAAAACTGTTTTACCTATGATTCTTTTGAATGTCGTCATGGCTTGTGATTAGAAAGAATGATAGACCAAGAGGGTGGTATTATTATGAAATAAAATTCCAAGCTAAAAGGGAAATCTGTCTCTCTTTGCTAAGGAATCTTCAGTTTCCATAGTCCAGTTCCTGACGTTATGTTTGAATTGAATGAATGAAATTCTACACAGCTCTAATGATTATTTAGCTAGGTCTCCCTGATCCTTCTTCCCTTCATACCAGTATCAAAATCAGTGGGTGAATAAAGATTACATATTCATAGCTTAGACTCGAGTTGAGGCGTCTTAGCAAGACTTGGTTAAAGCGGAAAATGACTCTTTGCATGACATATGTACTTTAAATATTCATGTAATATTTATTACTGACCTCCTCTTTTACTTGTTTTTTTCCCCTCAATCAAGAAAGGAAGAGAATTTCTCTGTAGCTGAATATGCACTGTTTTCTTTTCATTTCTAATTATTGGTAGAATACAATAATAATCAGCAGCACAAAACCTAGGAAATATTGCAGCTAAAGGGACCCCAGCATGTTGGATAACAGTGTAACCACAGCCACCAGCTGAAGATGTGCCGCAAGTGTTGAAATACTGACAAAAACAGCTCCTTTACTCTTGCTATTCCAGAAAGAAAAGAAAAAAGGTGTAAATAAAGAAAGAAAAGAGAGCTAGTAGTGCCATAGATTTTGAAAAGCTAATAAACTTTTAATGGTTATAAAAGCCAGGAAGTTGCTACCAAATAAATATATGTAAATAAATAAAAGATGAAAGAGAAGTAAGCACCTAAAGACATCTTTTGAAATGGGGCCATGTTTTTCCCCCTAAATAATGTTGTTTCTCGGTTTATTTGGAACTCAATAAGGCCACCCCCATCCATGGCAAAGTTTTCTTTTTCTCCAAAGTCTAAAACACTCATAGGACTATTTAAAGAACTATTAATCCCCATCATGTGATAAATTAAGACATAATTCAGTCCTAAAGATGTTTTTGCAAACAAACATGGCCTTAGTGTTTTAAGTCGAGTAATCTTTGTGTGGAAAGTTTGCCAATAAATTTTACTTTCACCTTTTCCATGTATCCACTTGTACTGCGTTTGGATGTTGCCTTATTTTCTTCAAGATCATAATAATTAATTAATATGAAGGCTTAGTGAAATTTATAAGAGTAATTCGTCTAGGACAGGACGGAAGGTGGTTGTTGAAGTTCAACAAGCTATAAAAGAAGCAGCTTGGTTAATATGGTTTCCTTTTTAATTGATATATCCTGTCTAAAATCAACCACCATCACACTTTTTAAGTATTTCCAGAATCTGTAAATAGTTCTTACTGAATATTCACAGAGGCTAAATTTCAATTCAAACATTCAAGTAGGATTTTTTAAAACAGTTACCGTTCATCTTTTGAAAAGCAAGGAGATAACTCAAAGCTGTCTGTATGTTGTTGTTGAGTTTCCAATAAGGTCCGGTCCACATCTATAGGATCTTGTGTGTTAGTTGGATCCGATTAATTTCATCATAAGTTGGTCAATTGACCAATACAGTGCTAATACGCAAAAAGATCACCTCCCAGCCTCCGTGTCGACAATTGACCAAAATTAACTTCATGTTAACCACACCCAGTAGTTATTTATCTATCTTCTCTTCCATCTAATTAGGAGAGGTAGTTTTCCACAAACCAACATCTTATTCTAAACTTCTTAACCCAGTGTTGTACTCCCTATTTTGTTGATCGCCCCCTCAACACTATGCAACTATATAAGCAATCAATCCTCTCCAGAATGCTAGCTAGCTAGTAAATGCCAACCTTTTTCTTTCTTCTGTCAACTTGCCAACAACACTACCCACGCAATAATACTTCAGGTGTTTTAAAGACTTCTGCACTTTGCCCGAATACTTCAATATAATTTGATTATTATATCTCACTTAAAAATATATTTGAAAAAAAAAATAAACGATTAGGATTTCACTTGGACTGGAGAGTTTTGCCACAAAGGCATCCTGTTACAGATAAGGAGGAAAAAAGTTGTTCATTGTTGAGCTACAGAAAAGTATGCAAGTATAAACAGGAGGCTAGTGACTAGTGAGATGTATCCAACACTTTGCCAGAAAAGATATACAATCCGTGACAAAAAGATTCACGGTGCTTCTTTTATACCATAATCTACTTGGGGTCAGCGCAAGGAATAATTTCCTTTTCTACATTTGTATGCAGAAATTGATGATAAAAAAGATCATATATTCCTACTCCTTGAACAAGGAGCACAAAATTTATAGAAACATACCAAGGAAAAACAGTTGAGGGTTCAATTACACTTAAATAGCATCCATCTAAATGAGTGTCAAAAATTCCCCAACTGATTGAGATTACTAGTTTCTTTTGCATAATTTAACTATCATATGTTTATTAGATAATATGGTAATGCGAAGAGAGACCTTGTTCCACTAGATTAATAATAAACATGCTACATCAAAAAAGCTGGTGCAATAACCCTTCTTTTCCCAACGCTTTTCCCCACATGTAACTACCCCCTCCCCCCTCCCCCCTCCCCCTTCGAAAATGATCCTAACCTTACCCTAGTAACCGTACTCCTCTGTCTTAGGCTAAAGCAAAGACAACACATTGACACCTTTGATAGCCACAAAGCACAACTTGAATACTATCCAATCAACCAGAAATTTGTGGACGGAATTCTTATACAGGTTTATTACTATTATGTTTAACGAAATAGGTTTATTATTTATACAGATTTATTATTATTATGTTTGACCCTCATATTTCTATCTGTTTAAATTTGTGGACGGAATTCTTATAACCAGAAATTTATCTGTTTAAGGAATGTGTTATTTCATTAAACATACCAACAACTATTTATAAGCTTTTACACAGAAAAGAAATAACAGAAACTACGCTTTACAAGCGTAGTAGCTAGAAAACAAACTCCTATCTCTCCTAAAGAACAGAACTTATTTCAACAAACTAGCGAACTCAAAACAGAAACAACGAACCTATAGCTATCATTCCCTCCCTTAAGCTAAAAACTATGCATTTAGCTTACTTCTAATGCATTAACCATTCCAAGCATACTATGAAGTTTTTCAAACTGCTCCAGCTTAAGTGGCTTTGTCATCAAGTCTGCAACTTGTTCTTGAGAATTGCAATACCACAACTTCACAACACCATCATTCACCAAATCATTTAAGAAATGAAATCTCACATGAATATGTTTACTTTTTCCATGAAAGACAGGATTCTTAGACAGTTGAATAGCAGAACTGCTATCACATTGAATTATAGTACCTCCATTCTTCTCCACTCCAATTTTTCCCAAAATTCTCTTGAGCCATATACACTGACATGCACATAGAGCTGCTGCGATATACTCAGCCTCGGTGGTAGACAAAGTCACCACTGGTTGTTTTTTAGAAGACCATGAAACAACTCCAGACCCTATCATGAACACATATCCAGAAGTACTCCTCATATCGTTAAGATCATCAACATATCCGCTATCCGTAAATGCCAAGAGTTTTGAACTGCCATTTCCTTTTGAGTTGCCTTCACCCTTCTTGTAGAGAATGCCTAGTTCTGTTGTCCCCTTCAAATACCTTAGAATCCTCTTAGCTGCCAACCAGTTTGACATGGTTGGCCTAGACATGTACCTGCTAAGGAGACTTACACCATACATTAAGTCGGGACGAGTCACAGTTAAATACATGAGACTCCCAACTAGTTGTTTGAACAAAGTTGTATCAACTTTAGTTCCTCCTTCATCCTTTGACAGCTTTGTACCAGGGACAATTGGATTTTTCACAGCATTGCTACTTGCCATCTCAAATCTTGTTAATACCTCTCGCGCATATCTTCTCTGACAAATAAAAATACCATACCATTTGAATTCTGTAACACTTCTACTCCAAGAAAATGCTTCATTCTTCCCAGATCAGACATGTCAAATTCCATCATCATTGAGTTTTTAAACTCATTACACATGCTCAAATCACTTCCAGTGAAAATTAAATCATCTACATAAAGACTTATTATTAAAATTTTACCTCCAACTAATTTGGTGAACAAAGTATGCTCACTGGGACATTTCTCAAAGCCTTCACGCAGAAAATAAGCCTCAATTTTGTTGTACCATGCCCTTAGTGCTTGCTTGAGGCCATACAGAGCTTTCTTTAATTTGTACACCCTTCCTTCTTCTCCCTCCTTAATAAATCCTTCAGGTTGTTGCACAAATACTTCCTCCTTGAGCTCACCGTGAAGAAAAGCACTCTTCACGTCAAGCTGAAAAACTTCCCATCCATACTGTGTTGTTGCTGCAAGTATTACTCGAATGGTGTCGAGTCTTGCAATTGGTGCAAATACTTCAGTATAATCCACTCCATGGCGTTGTGCATAACCCTTAGCTACCAATCTTGCCTTGTATTTCTCCACGTCCCCATTTTCGTTAAGTATGGTCTTGAAAACCCACTTAACTCCAATAGATTTAGCACCCTTGGGCAGATCCATCAAAAGTCTGGTTCTTCTCTATTGCTTCAATTTCTGTTGTCATTGCCTCTTTCCACTTCTTGCTCTTGACTGCCTCTTCAAAGCTAAATGGATCATCATCTATGACCATCATCATTTCATGCATATCATCCTCTTCTGAGAACCCTTCACCAGTTTCATAATCTGCCATCCAGACCGGTTCTCTTCTGATTCTTTCATCCCTCTCTTCAACTACAACTTCTTGAGTGTTTACTTCATTTGGAAGTGAACTATCTGAACTGTTGCTGCCTGAGACATTCTGAATATTTTCCTCCTCAATATGCTCGTCATTACTTTCTTTATCATCTTCTAGAACATCCAACTTCAATTCTTCGTTAGTTCTGCCCCAATCCCAACTCTCTTCTTCTTCAAATAAAACATTATTGCTGATGATAATCTTCTTAGTGGATGGATCATATAATCTATAGGCCTTGGATTCATCACTAACACCCAATAATACACACTTCTTACTCTTGGAATCCAACTTGCTTCTCTTCTGGTCTGGAATGTGAGCATGAGCTATACACCCGAAGATCCGAAAATAATCCACCTTTGATTTCACACCACTCCATGCTTCCTCTGGAGTTTGTCCTTTCACTGCTGCAGTTAGACACCTGTTTTGAATGTGCACACACCACTTTACAACTTCGGGCCATAACATTTTTGGAACTTTCTTGTCAGCTAACATTGAACGCACTGTGTTCATGATTGTTTGGTTCTTTCGTTCAACAACTCCGTTCTGTTGTGGAGTGTACGCTGCTGTCAACTGCCTGCTTATACCCTGAGCTTTGCAAAATTCTCCAAATTCATTGGAGTTGAACTCACCTCCTCTATTTGTTCTCAAACAAGTAATATGTGCGCCAATCTCCTTTTCAACACACGCTTTGAAGTTTTTGAATGCAACAAAAGCTTCTGACTTCTCATGTAAAAAATAAACTCAAGTTTTACGTGAAAAAATCATTAATAAAACTTATGATATACCTTTTATCGCTGTTGGAAGCCGGTTTGATAGGTCCACATAGATCAGAATGCACCAGTTGAAGTTGCTTCAATGCTCTCCACGAACTCTGCTTTGGTATAGATTCTCTGTGTTGTTTTCCAACCAAACAAGCTTCACATAATTTCTCTGGAACTTTGAGAAGAGGCACACCATCTACCATTTTTCTGTATGCAAGTGTTCTCAACCCCTGATAATTCAAATGACCAAAGCGACGATGCCACAGGTGTGACTCTTTTTCAGCCAAAGCTTCAGCTTGAAGACATATAGGATTTTTCGGTGCCACGGATGCTAACAGATAGAACATTCTATTTCCACTCATATCAGTTTTCATAATTAACCCTCTTCTAGGATGATAGATTCTACATGTCCTTTGCTAAATTAAAATAGCTAAACCTTTCTCCTGAAGTTGTCCTATGCTCAACAAATTGCTCTTAAATTCAGGTATGTAAAAAACATCTGAAATTACCTAAATAGTGCCATTCATTTGAAGTCGTACACTTCTTTTAGCCACCACTGCCATCCTGGTGTCATTACCAAGTTTCACCGTTTGACGAAATCCTTCCTCCAACTCCGAGAACCATTCTTTGTTTCCGGTCATATGATTGGAACACCCAGAGTCAAGGAACCAGGCTTCTTCTCTTTTGGTTTCATGAGAGTCGACATAAGACATCAACAGAAGCTCTTCTTCTTCTCCAAGTTCAGCATAGTTAGCCTTCTTGTCCCAATTAGGACACTCATATTGATAGTGTCCCAACTGATGGCATTTGAAACATTCAACAGTAGCTTTGTTTGGAGACATCCTCCCTCGTCCTCTACCTCGACCTCCTCGGAATGAGCCTCTGCCCCTTCCTCTCTCTAGCTTATCATCATAAGAGATTCTTAGGGCTTGTTCTTCTTCCTGACTCCCATGTATTCTCTGTTCTTGAACCAGTAGACTTCCGTGGAGCTCATCAATGGTCATGGTATCTAAATCATTTGACTCCTCAATTGAACAGACAACATAATTAAATTTGGGAGTCAAAGATCTCAAAACTTTACCCACCACTGTGTTTGGCTTCATAGCTTCACCATTCACCTTCATCTTGTTCACAACTGTCAAGAGTTCGTGCAAAATAGTTGTCGATCTTTTCTCCTTCCTTCATAGTCAGCATTTCAAACTCCTTCCTCAGTGCCTGCAGCTGTACTCTTTTCACCTTGGTGGATCCTTGGTACTTCTGCTTCATTGAATCCCAGATTACCTTCGACGTACTTTTGTCAAGAATGGTTTCAATAATTTCTCTTTCAATTGCTTGAAACAGATAATGCTTTACCTTCAGGTCCTTGAGCTTAGCTTCTTCGACGCTCTTCCTCTGCGTCTCACTTGCTAATGAAGTCCCGATCGCTTGTGACGGAATCCCTTCATCCACCAAATTCCACATCTCTTTGCTCCTCAAGAAATTTTCCATCAACATCGACCAATGGTCGTAATACCCATCAAATTTTGGAATCACGAATTTCTCTGAGGTTGTCATGCTTCACTCACTCTCACATTCCTCTTTTAATCAGGCCCCTTTTGCTCTGATACCAATTGTTGGAGATCAGAACTTAGAAAGCTTAGAAAAACTGAACAAAGGAATGTGTTATTTCATTAAACATACCAAAGAACTATTTATAGCTTTTACGTAAAAGAAATAATGTAAACTACGCTTTACAAGCCTATAGTGTAGTGGTTAGAAAACAAACTCCTATCTCTCCTAAAGAACAGGACTTATTTCAACAAACTAGCGAACTCAAAACAGAAACAACGAACCTATAGCTAACACTAACTCTATAAAACTAAAAGGCGAATATAAAAATTGTAGCATAATACTTAAGTTACATATGAAAACATGGAGTAGAAGGAAACCAATATTCTTTAAAGAAATTTTGAAGCTTAGATCGATAATTCCTAGTTCCTGCTTGAATTTTGACCAAAATATTGATACGCGAACACAGAAACAAATCTAACTATTAGATAACTTTAATATGAAAGCAATCAGAAATGCTTCCTAAAACCTTGAATAGTATTATCTAGGTTCGCTTAAAATGCCACCAAATATTGTTTCCATCAACACTTTACAATTACTTCCTGCTTTTTGGACATGCAAAAGGTAGCCTTAAAACAACAGTGCGTTGAGATTTTTTATTTTTTATTTTACTATTTTGTATCTTGTGACCATAATGTTGCGTTTCTTAAAGAAACAAATAACTTAAATAGTCGGGAAAAGCTCAAGAAGCATCATCAGCTTTAAAAACAGTTTTTAGTGGATTTTCACAATGATCTTTGATCTTCTGCCTGACGAAGTAATCCTGGTAGGTCACACTCGACTTCACTTTACCCATACACATACTTAGCGAGTAATACATAAATATCCTACCCAAATTAATCCATCAAAACAAAAACCAATGTCTGTATGAAATCCCAGCCGTATTGGATTTTCACAACCCAACATATATACTTCCAGTTATATTGGGCTTATCAAGACAAGAGAGGCAAAGTTGCCAGTACCGGTATGCAGTTGCTAGATGAATAAATCAGTCAGTGTTCATCCTAGCTTTACCCTCAACCTCTCTAGTATTAAATCTAGCTATCTTTTTTTGGCATAAACTAATTTAGATTGAATTTTTAAAAGACTTAATTCAAACCAGAATATTCAAAACATGATCAATAGCTAAGACTAATTAGAACTTTACATTAATTTGAACGTAAAAACAAGCAGTTAGGTCATTCCATATCAATCAAAAGGACAGGTACTGTATATACTATATACTGACATTCCATGATTCCAGTGAAGACAAACTAATTACAAAACTATCTCGTATAGCAACTAAAACAATATTAAAAATTCCAACCCCTAAAAAAAAAAAAGAAAGAAAGAAAGAAGAAATTACTGGGAAAGAGAACTCATACTCACCGCCCAAAAAGGATCAAACTGAATCAAAATCAACCCACTTCCAGTAATGCTTTTTACACGAAACTGCACCATCAGCTAGCTTCTTCTCATCAGATTCCTCATACTCCTCCCCTTCTTCGGTACAAAACTCGCCTTCCGGTAAACCATCCACCAATACATCGACTGTATGCAGCACATAACAAGCAGGCAATCCCGGATATGAAACCGAAACCCTCTCTTCCACCTTCTTAGTATAAGAATTTGGAACAATTCTCAAAATGGCATCATCATTGCTATCAGAATTACCAAAGCACCCATTAATTATGGAGCCAAGCTCTTCTTTAACAGCCCGAATAACTGCAGAATCGACAGTCTCGCCAGGCTTCATTTTCTCAGAGAGAGGCCGGGACCGATATCTAACACTTCCATCCGATAACTCTTGATGGGATTCTATTAAAATTTGATTATTGTTGCCGATAACGCGGACAATTACGACCTCTACCGTTCGAATCGGAGGTGTCGAATCTGCGAGAGAAGTTTCTCCTTGGGAGATCTCGAGCCAGAGATTGTGGACATTTTTGGTGCCGGGTTTGATGCCCCAGGTAGCGAATGAGTCGGAGGGTAGGCGTGGGCTGAGCCATTCGGAGAGAGACTGTGGGGTAGCGAAGTTATGGCGCTTATTAGGGTTTCTATTGGCGATGGACATGATGGGAAACGAAAGAAAGCGGCGAGGATTCAGTGGGAAAGAGAGTGGGGGTGGGAATTTGTGGAAGAAATTGGAGGTTGGTTTGGGAGAAGAGATTAGAATGAAGAGAGAGAAAGCAGTGAAGATGAAATCAGATAGAGATGCCGGTAATGACGATAACGACGGATTCTTGTGGAAGACGGTTGGGCATGGTGGCGGCGACGGCGGCGGTAGAGACATATTCGAGTTTGGTGTTATGGTGAAAGTCCATCTTCTTCAACAAGAAATGGGGATCAGCTGCGAACGAGAGGCTGCAATGAAAGGTTTGTTTAGGATAAGATATTCTAATTTTGATTGGCTGATATCCTGTAAGTTACACGCAAAGGACTTGAATTTGATAACCATTTGTTTTTTATAAAAAATAAAAAAAAAATTCTAAATAACATGATTTTTTCTCTCATATCCAAAATTATATAATTTTTTTTATATATTTTCACATAACATTCACGTTAGAGAGACTCATACGAAAATATTATTATTTTTTTATAAAAGTATTAGTTTTCTAAATATAATTATAATAATATAATATTTGTAAAATAGTGTTATAATTATAATTATCACATGTATGAGTTTATAACAATTATAATTATAATTATCACATGTATATAATGAATAACTATAATTGTAATTAAACAAATAAGCCCTATTTGTTAAAACTAAAGCCCTATTGGTTGTAACATAAGCTTCATATTTATTATTTACATAGTGTTAGAATGTTTAGTTGTATCCATGGATTAAGTTTAGTAAGGATAAATTAAAGAGCCTTTTACACTATTATACAATAATTAGAAAATAATTATAAGATAAATGTATCTACAACTTTATTAATAAAGAGTGCAACATAAAAAACGTCGGATCATTCGAGTTTAAATACAAATATTGTCATCTAGAAATATGGTAATATCCATTCACTCAAATAAGTCCTCATCTTACAATTATTAATACATTATTTTTAAATAAAATATGGTCTGTAGGACTACTAAAATAAGACATTATAATTATTGAACCTTCATTCCATAAAATGACTTTCTACCTAGATACCCCGCTAAATTCTCGCCTCTTGAGAAGAAAAATGGAACAAAAGGAAAAGGGTGAGCTCAACTAGCCCAAAAAAGAACATTATGACTAAGATAATATGTAACAAATTATCGTTAGTCTTCAACAGGAAAAATCTAATAGAATACAATAGACAACAAGTTTTAAATCAATATTCGCAGCGAAATAATAATTCATTAGAAGAGTTAAGTAGAGAATGAAATCTACTATCTTCTATATATGAATATAAAAGTTCATCGCTCATCTTTTATCCTCGTAACATCAATCAATATATATCCGAATCAAATATTCATCTTTGCACTACAGTGCCAAAGATATTCATCACCGGTCATGTTCATCTAAACAAATGTTCATCTTTGCACTACGGGCCAAAGATATTCATCGAAAATCATTCATCTTTGCACTACAAAGCCAAAGATATTCAAGAATATCATCATTTAGGACCGAGGATGATGAAAAATATTTTAAAGAAAACGAATCCAAAGGAAACAAAAGAACAAGTATTAAGGATTCATACTTTAAATAACTCCAGTTCAAAAATACTTCATAAATAACCAGAGTGAGTAAAATTCAAGAATGAAGACTCAAAAACATAGATTCAATCAAAGATAGAACTATAATGCATAATCTTGGACATAAAATTTTTTTTTTTTGAATTTTTCGATGAATAAGGTCGATTCGTGAATAGTCTTCCGATACGTGAATAAGAATCTCGACACCAAAAGATAGAAATTTCACAAAAAATCATCATCATGCTTCGTGAATAGTACTTCGTGAATAAGAATCGTGAATAAGAACTCATGAATAGTAACTCGGAATAAAAAAAAGTTCCAATAAGAATTCCGATATAAAAAAGTTCCAAATTTGATAAAAAGTTCCAACCAATATTTTGGCATAATGATATTGAAGAAATAATATCATTTTAAAAAAAATAATATCCCTTACCTCAAAAGGATAAGATTTTCGAATACCGATATAATCTTTTGAAAGAACTTGCACCATATAAAATACTCAAAGTACTAAAATACTCACAAAAATACGCTCAATATATCGAGAGAGAAAGAGAGAAAATCTTTAGTTTCGTGTGATTTTCAATTCTAACCCAAGACCCTATTTATAGAAAAATGCTTAGAACACTAAAGCGTAAAATTTAATATAATATTAATATAATTTATTAAATTTCCTATACACACACTAACAAACTTAGTCTACAACATCACCACTCACAACAAAAAAAAAAAAAAAACGCTTTTTCTAATTATAAATATTTAAAACTTCCAACAATTAATAATTAATTTATCCTCGAACTTCAATAATTCATAATAAATAGCCTTTTTATCGTAAAATTCAATCTTGCAATTTTTATAGGAAATTCAATTCTCTACAACTTTGCGAAGAAAGTTTTTCCAAATTCCAAATGTAAATTGACCAGAATCCATAAAAGGAGATTTTATAAAGCTATAATCAAATTTCAAATAAGAAATGGGCCCACAGACATGTTTAACATGTTTTAAACAACTTTTGCAACAAAAAATACTCTTCCTCCTCATATATATACTCATATATCCCACATTCATTGTAAAAATATCATCATTATTATATTATAATAATATAATAAAATATTATTTTATCGTAAAAGATAAAATATCGATTTTCAACAATTGTCACTTTAAAAATTTTCTCCATCTATATCCACATAAAATGAATATTTTCCTCATCATATAAATCAATAATTAATTATTCATAAATAATATTACGTAATCACAATATCGACAACCAGTGCAGCTCCTCAGAAAGAGGGGGCTTTCCAATAAGAATTTCTCCTTATCACAAGCAATTAGGTGACCAAACCTCTCCTTAGATGTAACTTTCTAGACATTGCTAATAATGTTATCTAATAATATTATTCAGATAATATGAATTATTGCTTCGATAATGGAAAATAATACGTAGTGATAATTATCAAACAACAAAGAATATAAAATATCAATGCAACAATTATCAATCAATAAAATAAAATATCGAATAAAGAATTATCGTAATAATTATCGAGTAGTGCCTTCTTTACGTAAGAATCAATAATTGGTGCAATACCGCAAAGCATCGGCAACAACGCGTAGACATCGTGTTTTAACCACCGGGTATTCCAACAAGATAATTCTTGAATAACTACGCCCATTATTTATAAACAACTTATACTTGTCATTTTTTCTTCATCCAATCGCTTTCCATTATGGGCCCACACAAAAGATCAAGGCCGTCAGCATTTAATATTCCCCGACAAAGAAGAATATTCCACGACCAAACGAATATTCCCCGACAACAATGAATATTTTATAACCACCGCTTATTTTAAAATATTTACGCATTTTACCCATAACTAACCACATCAACCAACCTTACTATTTCAAAATGATAAATAGAGGAAATTAAATTTTATTTATTAATAATTTGGGGTCTTACAACCTCCCTCCTTATGAAATTTCGTCCTCGAAATTGACGACGATACACTGTGTGTTTCAAAAGATGAGGATACCTCGCTTTCATTTCGCTTTCCAACTCCTGTGTCATTTCCTCAATAAAGATGGTTTCTCCACAAAACTTTAACTTGTGGTATGACCTTCGTATGTAGGGACATGCTCCTTCCTATCCAAGATCTTGACAGTACCTCTTCAGACGTTAAGTCTTCGCTATCTCGTCCTGGTTCTAACTCAATAACGTGGTTCGGTCTTTCACATATTTACGAAGCACGAGATATATAAAAAATATTATGAACACGAGACATACTTGAGGTAACGCGAGTCTATAGCCACATTTCCTATTCTCGCTCAAGAATCTAAAATGGACCAATAAATCGTGGATTGAGCTTTCTCTCTTCCCAAAATCTTGTAACTCCCTTCCATGGAGCCACACGCAACAATACATGATCCCCAATGTCAAATTCCACGCCCTTTCGATGAAGATCCGCATAACTCTTTTGTCGATCCCGTGCCGCTTTGTATACGCTTGTCGAATCATTTGGATCTTTTCTCAGAGTCATATCGCATCAACTCGGTCCCAACAATGTTGCTTCACCCACCTCATCCCAACATATCGAGAGCGACACTTTCGGCCCATATAATGCTTCAAATGGAGCCACACCTTATACTTGCTCGATAATCTGTTGTTGTAGAAGAATTCCACCAATGGTAGGTACTTATCCCAACTTCCTTTGAAATCTAGGACACAAAGTCTTAATAGATCTTCAAGAGTTTGAATAGTCCTCTCGATTGTCCGTCTGCTTGAGGATGGTATGTTAACTAAATCATAAATCCGCGCCCATAGCTTTTTTGCAAGCTAACCCAAAATCTTGAAGTGAATCTTGGTCACGATCCAAACTATGGATATCGGCATGCCATGCAACCTCACAATCTCATTCACGTACATATACTAGCAAGACGCTCAAGGAATAAGTCTCACGATAGCAAGAAAAATGGGCAGACTTGGTTAATCTATCAACAATAACCCAAATCGCATCTATGCCTTGAGAAACCTTGGGGAAGACCCGTGAACGAAATCCATGGTAATGTGTTCCCACTTCCATTTCGGAATCTCAAGTGGTTGCAATGGACCTTTTGGCACTTGATGCTCCGCCTTTACACGCTGACAAGTTAAACACATCGAGATAAACTTTGCAATCTCTCTTTCATATTGTTCCACCAAAATGTATGTCGTCAAGATCACGATACATTTTGGTACTTCCAGATGGATTGCAAATGGTGTATTGTGTGCCTCCATCATGATCTTGTACTTCAAATCGTAATCGTTAGAACACAAAGTCCGGAGTGGACTCAAGTATTCCTTCTTCATCGATTCTTGCTTCGAATAACACCTTCTTGTACTTTTTCTTCTTCATAATCATCACCCGGTTCGTGTCTTGAGCAACTTTAACTTTCTCGATTAAAGTTGGTTCTATACGATACTTGACATCATTGCATGGGTCCCCTGAGTCTTGAATTCTATCTTCATCTTTTGTAAATCACACAAAATGGGCCTTTGTTTTAACAACATCGCATTTGTTCCCGCAGATGATCTTCTACTCAACGCGCCGCCTACCACGCTCGCTTTTCCGTGATGGTATCAAATAGTGTGGTCGTAATCTTTCAATAGCCGAGCCAACGCCGCTGCCGCATGTTAAGTTCCTTTTGGGTGAAGAAATATTTAAGGCTTTTATGGTCCGGATATATCTCCACTTTTTCCCCATATAGATAGTGGCTCTCCAGATCTTTAATACGAAAATGATCACGCTAACTCTAGATCATGAGTAGGATAATTCCTCTCATATTCTTTAAGTTGTCGCGAGGCATAGGCTATGACTTTCCCACGCTTCATGAGAACACATCCTAACCCTTTGCCTCAAGCATCGTCAGAGATAACAAATCCATCCGCATCAGATGGTATTGTCGTAACAGTGCCGAAAATGAGTCTCCTCTCGAGATCTTGGAAACTCTTCTCGCATTCCTCGCCCATATACTAATTTTGTATCTTTACGAGTCACCGAGTTAATCTGAGTAGCGATTCTAGAAAATCCTTCCACAAATCTCCGATAATAACCAACTAAGCCCAAAAAGCTACGTGATTTGGCCACCGCCTTTGGTTGCTCCCAACTTTGATTGCTTCAATCTTCACCAGTCAATGATACTCCATGTTTTGACACCACGTGCCCAAGGAATGCTACTTCCTCAAGCCGAAACTCGATTTCTTCAAATTTGGCATATAGCTTGTTATCACGAAGCCTTCATAGAGATATCAAACTTCAAATGGCGCCATGATCTTCACGGGTTTTGGAATATATGAGGATGTCATCAATAAAGACAACAACGAATCGATCCAAATAATCCTTGAATACTTTGGTTCATCATATCCATGAAAGTCAGCAGGAGCATTAGTCAATCCAAAGGACATGACTAGGAATTCATAATGCCCGCATCGAGTTCTCAAGGCGCCTTTGAATATCCTCGCTTTAACCTTCAAATTGATGATATCCGTAAGGAAGATCGATTTTTGAAAAGAATTGTGCTCCTTGAAATCGGTCAAACAGTCATCAATACGAGGTAGCGGATACTTATTCTTGATAGTGACATGGTTTAATTCCTGAATCGATACAAAGTCGCATACTCCCGCTCTTTCTTCTTTACAAATAAAACAGAGCACCCCAAGGAGATGTACTAGATTTAATGAAACCGATGTCCAACAACTCATGTAGTTGGACCTTTAACTCCTCAAGTTCAATAGAGCCATTCGATATGGGGTTTTAGAAATGGGCTTTGTACCAGTTCAAGGTCAATAAAGAATTCAACTTCACGCTCGGGGTAGACCGGAAGTTCTTCAGAAATACGTCGAAAGTCAATAACAACAGAATATTATTCAAATCGACGTGTCTTTATTCAAATCCATAACATGGGCTAAGAAAGCTTGACATCCGCTTTTTAATAAACGAATAGCTTTATGACTTTATATGACAAAGATTGATTTTAATGGTTTAGTTGTTTGAATTCAAACAACAAAGTTGATTAGAATATGAAAACTAACAACCTTACGAAAATAATCAATTTTGGCATGATGAGTAGTTAACCAATCAATCCTTAAAATCACATCAAAAGCAAGTATCTTTAAAGAGATAAGGTCAACAGGTAATGTGATGGTGCCAACTTGGATCAAATAAGATTTATAAACAGTGGATGTGATAAAAGTTTCTCCTAACGGAGTCTCCACAGATAAATCAAAGTCTAATTTCTTTGGAGACAAGTTTAAACGTTGAGCACAAGTAGGAGAGATAAATGAATGGGTAGCACCGGTATCAAGTAATGTATAAACTTCGCATGAATTTATGATTAGCTTACCCGTGATCACCTCGTTTGGGTTCCTCGCATGTTGACCAGTCACGACAAACGCTCTTCCAGGAACCGTTAACTTTGACTTTTCTGGGACAACCTTTTGAGTCACCATCCCCGCTGGACTTGTTTTTTCACTACAAAGGTAATCTCGAGCGATATGTCCTTCCTTTCCACAATTATAACATACCTTAAACCGTTGTGGGCGCCAATGATATGTCCTTCTTTTTTTCGCACTTATAAGATATGACCGGTGGTCGCTTCTCCTCCTTGAACCAGTTGTCAGTGCCGACGCCTTCACATTGTCATTGTTGAATCTCCTCTTTTTAAAATCTCCCCCCGACTCGCTTCTTCTATTTTCATGGCCACGATTACCACCAGAGTGGTTACCGCTTTTGTCTAAATGTTTTCCTCCCCGCTGGTTTTCATTACTCCGATGACTGCTGCCACCGGTATGACCCTGGTTACGGTCCCTTGGTTGAATGTACTCGCTATCTCGCTCTAATAATTGAGCCATGTTGACAACATCTGAATATAAAGAAAATTTATGAGAGATAAGATATTGGCGAATCTCAGGTTTTAAACCTCTCAGAAACATCCTCGCTATTCGCTCTCATTCTCTACCAAATGAGGTGCAAACCGGATAACTCTCGCGAACTTCGCCTCGATTGGGACATCGCCATGTTGTTTTGTTCTAGTCTAATAAACTCTACCTCCTTCATATGGCGAATACTTTCGGAAAGTATTTTTCGTTGAAAAGTTTCAAACGCTTCCAAGACATGCCGAAAAGGCAAGCAGTTGGGTCCGCTTTCAAAGACTCCCACCAAGATCTCCGCCTCGCCACTTTTAACATAAAGGTGGCGAATGGAACCTTCTGTTCTCCCGCATCCCAAGACATCGAATATCTTGGTAATTTGCTTGATCCATGTTTCCGCCATGATCGGATCCGCTTTTTCCCTTAAATTCGTGGTCCCAACTCTTTAAACCGCTTGGTCATGATGTCAAGCATGCATTCTTATCATTTCCACCAGTATTCTCGTATACGAGTCTCCTCGCTCGGTTTTGCATGAACTGCAAAAAGCTCCTAAACATCCCGCCGTTCATCATCTCGCTTTCAATGGTGTTGTTTACAGGAGGAATATTGTCTCCTGCTGCAGACGCTCCCTCGGGTGGTGATTAAAGGTGTTTCCACGGCCTCATTAACTCCACCGCTAATATTCTCACCTGCCATTCTTAAATACTGCCATAAAATAAGGGTTAATTAAATAATTTAACATATCACATCACATATTATCCATATGCTTCAACTGACCAACAAATAAGCTTAGGTATGACACACTAACGAAGGATTACTCGCCTCTCCCCTCCTAGTACTATTCCCCGATCTCCGCCGAGAGACCATATTCCTAAGCTCGATACCAACCGTGACGCCCCAAAATAGGTATACAACACTCATTCTCGAGTCGTCAAAATACATGGTATGTAATCTAACTACAACTTTATTAATACAACATAAAAACTGTGAGTTTAAATACAAATATTGTCATCTAGACAATATCCACACTCAAATAAGTCCTCATTACAATTATTGGTACATTATTTTACAAAATAGTGAGGACTACTAAAACGACTTTCTAGAACCTTCATTCCATACCCCTGACTAAGACTTCGCTAAATTCTCGCCTCCCGAGAAGAAAAAATGGAACAAAAGGAAAAGGGTGAGCTCAACTAGCCCAAAGAAAGAACATTATGACTAAGATAATACGTAACAAATTATCGTTAGTCTTCAACAGGAAAAATCTAATAGAATACAATAGACAACAAGTTTTAAATCAATATTCGCAGCTGAAATAATAATTCATTAGAAGAGTTAAGTAGAGAATGAAATCTACTATCTTCTATATATGAATATAAAAGTTCATCGCTCATCTTTTATCCCCGTAACATCAATCAATATATATCTCGAATCAAATATTCATCTTTGCACTATAGGCCAAAGATATTCATCACCGGTCATGTTCATCTAAACACATGTTTATCTTTGCACTACGTGCCAAAGATATTCATCGAAATCATTCATCTTTTGACTACACAGCCAAAGATATTCAAGAATATCATCATTTAGGACCGAGGATGATAAAAATATTTTAAAGAAAACGAATCCAAAGAAACAAAAGAACAAGTATTAAGGATTCATACTTTAAATAACTCAAGTTCGAAAATACTTCATAAATAACCAGAGTGAAGTAAAATTCAAGAATGAAGACCAAAACATAGATCCAATCAAAGATAGGAACTATAACAGACAATCTTGGACATAGAATTTTTTTTTTTAATTTTTCTGTGAATAATGTCGTATTCGTGAATAGTGCCGTATACGTGAATTGTAAGACCCCAACTTTTTAATGAATAAAATTAAATTTACTTTATTTATTATTGTGAATAATAAGGTATTAATTTGATATAATACTTTGGTTATGGGTGAAATATGCAAATTTTCAAAATAAGCAAGTGGTTATATAATATTCATTGGTGTCGGGGAATATTCGTTTGGTCATGGAATATTCTTTCTGTCGGGAAATATTCGTACGACGGCGCAGCTATTTGTGGGTGTGACGCCCCCAAAATAGGTCCATTCCAACCAACCCATTCTGAGTCGCCAAATATATGGTACAGAAAACAACTACAACTTTATTACAACAGTTGTCGTGCAAAATATAATAACACATATGATGTGAGTTTGGATACAAATATATACCAACTGTGACTCGTGTCCCAACCGTAATGTGACAAATGTCCCATCAGTGGACATCACCTCACACTGATACCTACATAAAGGTATAGTCAAAAACTATTTTAGAAATTAAAATCTTTGGGAAGTCTTCAAGAAAACCTTCGTATACGGGAGAGCCATGCTTCAAAGGTTATGATAGATATCATATGTCCACGAAATTATCCTTGGTTGACCTAATAGACCCCAAAGAAAAACAAGAAGATTACTATCATATTCTTTCCAATGGTGAGTCTTCTCTTAACATATTATTATCTCCACTGTCTCTAATCGTGAATTATACTTCAAACAAATACCAAGATTATATAGGTAGTGCTCAGAAATATACTTTCAAAGAAGTGGATGTACACACCCCCGCTTTATAATGACACGAGGTTGTATGACATTAGACATCTTGTATGATAGTGGCAAAACACCTTCCAACGTTGGGTTCGCCTCACCCTATTGGATTCATCAAATATAACTACTAAATGATGACCACCGCTCTATTCCCTCATTACCCCGCCAACCCGACCCAAATACACTCAGACATATTACGAAAGGAATTGTGAAGCAAAAGGGTGAAACCTGACTAACTTCATAAAGAATATCATGACTAAAGATAAATAAATTATCAATAGCATTCATCAAGTAATAAATCGAGATTTAGAATATATGGTAGATGATAAAACTCTTCATCCATAGTTGCGCAATGAACGAAGCGATCCATTAGAAGAGTCAAATAGACTATAAAGTCTATTATCTTCTCCATGTTAAAAATCCACCAACAATGTTTTATCCTCAGAACATCAATCAACAATTACGGTCCACAATCATATAAATAACTCATAATCATAATTGTAGTTCTAAATTCCTCTTCTCATCTAGGACGAAGATAATTTTCATCACATGTCTTTACCTGAAACATCAAAGATCATGGTTATACCAAATCACGCCTCGCTCATAATCATACTAATAAATTCATCTTTACACTACGGGCAAAAGATATTCATCCACGATTCATCTTCGCACTAATTTGCCAAAGATATTCAATAATAGGTCATCTTCACTACGGGCCAAAGATATTCATTAACGATTCATCTTTGCCTTCTTGACCAAAGATATTCATCAACAATTCATCTTTGCACTACAGGGCCAAAGATATTCCTCAACAGGTTCATATTTACACTACAAGCCAAATATATTCATCAACAGCTTCATATTTGCATTACTGAGCCAAATATATTAATATCTCAAAGAAATATATAATCATTTCGAATTTATATAAACAATAATTATAATCATGTTGATCAATTCACCTTTGCACTTAAGCTAAAGATATTCAATTATAAATTCAATGGTCATGATTATACCACCACAATTCAACTTTTCACTTTCTTGGCCAAAGAGAACCCTAGTAAATCGATCATACCAATAATCTACTCATCTTTACACTCCAAGTGAAAGAGAATTTCAACATCGTGGTTATAAAAATATTATATATGATAATAAAATCAATATAATCAATATATAGTTTTAATCTCGAGTAATATTCATAAATCAACTATAATTTGGTTAGAAAAAGAAACCAATTTTGTAGTGAATAAGACTGTGAATAAGAACTCGTGAATAAGAACTCATAAATAGTAACCACGACACAAAAAGGTAGAAATTCCACAATAAAATCCATACCAATATTTCGGTATAATGATATTGAAAGAATAACATTTCTTAAACTTATAAACAATTTATTTTAATTTTTTACACTTTACTAAATAATGCATTTAATCATCATAAAATGCCAAACTTATAAGGTTTCATCACCAATAACCAAAACCCTCATCAAAAATCTGCATATACCACATATATGATTCTCAAGCCATAAAATCATATTTTCCAATTTTCTTCCTTCACATAACATATTTAACTCATTTATTCATAACTAGTCCATTTTTATGAAAAATACCAAATCAGTTCCAAAAATATTTTTTTTCTGGGATTTAGCAGAATATAGTCCCATATTGAACATATATTTTTCTTAGAATTTTTAAAATTCATTTACTATTTTTCATATGGCTAAAACCGCTGAATATTTAGACATTTATCATAAATTGTTCTTTTATCCAAAAATTCCGAAATTCATAGAGTACGCTGATATTATATAGATGTACTCCCTATAAAAATTTCATCAATTTTGGAGTTAACCATAAGGAGTTATAAGGCGTTACTTTTAAAATAGTCTTTTCTCATAAAATTCATAACTCTTAATCTATACATTCAAAAATCACCATTTTGGACACAATCAATAAAACTCATCAACATATCATTTTAAATTTTTCCAAATTTTCAAGGTCGGAAGAAATAATGAAACTGAAAATATAATAACCCTTAAAATCCACTTACTATCCCTTACCTCAAAAGAAGAACACTTACATTTGGATATCGGATATGACGCTGAAGGAAACTTGCACTGATGAATAACAACTCACCAAGTATTTAAATACTCATAAAATACACTCAATAATCTAGAGAGAGAAAGAGAGAAAGCTTATGTTTCTGGTATGATTTTCAATTCTAACTTAGCCCTCTATTTATAGAAAATTTTTAGCAGACTTGACCTGCAACCTGATGGCTTTACCTGCTACTATTCCCACCCACCAAATTTGAAATAAAATTCAGCACATTTCTTCACCAACCACAAGTGGGGCCCACTCAATTCTAGAATTTTCCACCAAAATCATTTATAAACCTAATTTCCGAATCAGTCACCTCTTAAAATTCATAACAAATTATTCGTTCATTTTTAACGGTTCAAAATTTATGGACATATACTCAACTTATATATGTATAACATATCCAAAAATCAAAACGATCCAACGGTCGGATTAAAAATTATAACTCACACAATAGAGCTGTAAAAACACCGACTTGATCTTTTAATACCTCCAATCCGACAAAATACTAATAAAATACCTTAACATTAATTCCTTCATTTATAACCACATAAATAAATCCATCTTTTATATCCACATCAAATAAATATTTCCTTATCATATAAATCAATAATTAATTATTCACAAATAATATTACGAATCACAATTATTATAACCAGGTAGTTTCGGGAAGAAGGGGGCTTTCCAATAAGAATTTCTCCTTCTTGGCGCGCAATTAGGTGACCAAACCTCTCCTTGACAGAACCTTTCTAGACATTACCAATAATGCTATCTAATAATATTATTCAAATAATATGATTTATTGATCGATAATGAGAAATATTGTGCAGTGATAATTATTGAAACAACAATAATATAAAATATCAACGCAGCAACTATTGAATCAATAAAATAAAATATTGAACAATAAATACTGTAACAATTATTGAGTAGCCTTCTTACGTAAGAATCAATAATTCAAAAATCTTGTAATGTCTGGTGTCTTCTTTGTGCTGCAACGCTGTATTACTTTATTTTACCAACCGGGTATTCCAACAGTGTTAACGGTAAAAATTACGCCGTTATTTATAAAAACTCAAATTTCTCATTTTCTTCATCCGACGCGGTTATTACATTATGGGGCCCATGAATGGGTCTGCGGCTGCGTCAAATATTTAATATTCTCCGATGGAGAGAATATTCCACGACAAAACGAATATTCCCCAACAACAATGAATATTTTATAACCACTTGTATTTTGAAAAAAAAATTCATATATCACCCTTAACTTTAACTTTATATCGATTTAACCATTTACTTGAATTGTAATTATAAGAAAAATTGAATACTTTTATTTCATAAAATTCGGGGTCTTACATGGGCCCCATAACGGATAAGCTGGCTTTAAGAAGAAAGCGACAAAATTGAATAACAGCGTAGTTATTACAATTAACAACTTGTTGGAATACCCGGTGGTTAAAATACTGATGTCTACGCGTGGTTGCACAAGATGGCACCAGTATTGCATGATATTGTTGAATTATTGATCCTTACGTAAGAAGGCACTACTCAATAATTGTCACAATAATTCTTTATTCAATATTTTATTTTATTGATTCAATAATTGTCTGCGTTGATATTTTAAATTATTGTTGTTCAATAATTGTTCTTGCATGATATCTCCATTATCGGATCAATAATTCATATTATTTGAATAATATTATTAGATAAAGATTATTGGCAATGTACAGAAAGTTCTCCATCGAGGAGAGGTTTGGTCACCTAATTTATTTTATGTGGATATAAATGATGGGTTTATTTATGTTGTTATAAATGAAGGAGTTAATGTTGAGGTATTTTATCAGTATTTTGTCGGATTGGTGGTATTAAAAGATCAAATCGGTGTTATTACAGCTTTATTATGTGAGTTATAATATTTAATCCGACCGTTGGATCGTTGTAATTTTTGGATATGTTATACATATATAAGTTGAGTATATGTCCACAAATTTTGAACCGTTAAAAATGAGCGTATAATTTGTTATGAATTTTAAGAGGTGACTAATTCGGAAATTAGGTTATAAATGATTTTGGTGAAAAATTCTAGAATTGGTGGGCCCCACTTTTGGTTGGTGAGAAATGTGCTCAATTGAATTTTCAAATGTGGTGGGTGAGTATAATAGCGAGTAAAGCCATCAGTCTTGCGAGTTAAAGTCTGCTTGACGTCTTAACATTTTCCTATAAATAGAGGCTAAGTTAGAATTGAAAATTACACCGTAAAAACAAGTTTTCTCTTCTCTCTCTATATTATCGAGTGTATTTTGTGAGTATTTAGATACTTTGTGAGTTTCTAATTAGCGGTGCAAGTTCCTTGACAAAGACTATATCCATATTTGGATCGGAAATCTTCGCTTTTGCAAGGTGAGGGATGTTATTTTCTTCATATATGATATTATTTCTTCAATATCATTATCTTAAGTAGTATTGATCTAAATTTTTATCAAATTTGGAACTTTTGTGTGGGGTTACTTATTCACGTATACACGAAACTATTCACGAATACGGCACTATTCACCAAAAAATGAATTTTTCTTCTTTTTATCCAAGATGTCTATTATGGTTACTATCTTTGATTGTATCCATGTTTTGATCTTTATTTTGAATTCTGCTTCAAAATTGGTATTTATGAAGTATTATTGATCTTGGATAAACCATTATACTGAATCCTACTATTTGTCCTTCCGTTTCACTTAGATTCGTTTTCTTTAAAATATTTTTCATAATCATCATCCTAAATGATGATATTACTAAAAATCTTGACTGTAGTGCAAAGATAAATGATTAATCGATGAATATCTTTGGCCGTGGTGCAAAGATGAGCAGTGTTGAGATGAACATGACCAATTGGTGATATGAATGAATATCTTTGGCTGTGGTGCAAAGATGAATATTTGATTAAAGATGTATATTGATTGTTATTCTGAGAATAAAATATTGATGATGGACTTTTAAATCTTAGAAGATAGTAGAACTCATTCTCTACTTGACTCTTCTAATGGATTCTTTATTTCCAATGCGCAGTTGTTGATCTAAAACTTGTTGGCTAGTATATTTTATCGATTTTTCCTGTTGAAGACTAACGATAATTTGTTGTATATTATCTTAGTCATAATATTCTTTACCGGGCTAGTTGAGCTCACCCTTTCTTTCCTTTTATTCTCTTGAAAATGAGAATATAAATTTGGGGACTAGTCGGGGAATAGATTGACTGGTCCGGATGGTTGCATTAGTAGTCTTCACCATTCTGTGAAATAGCGTATCAATAATTGTAATGAGGACCCCTTTTGAGTTTTTATACTGTCTATTAAACAATAGTTGTATTTAAACTCACAGTATATGTGTTGTCGTATTTTGCACGACAATTGTATTACTGAAGTTGTATTTATTTTGTACCATATATTTGGCGACTTAGAATGGGTTGGATGGAATGGACCTATTTTGGGGTCGTCACATTTGGTATCAAAGCTTAGGGATATGATCCCTGGCTGAGATGTGAGACAAGAACTAGGAGGGGAGAGACGGGGAATTCCTTCACTAGTATGACCTACCTAAGTTTATTTGGTATTTAATTGGTCGGTCAGAGTATAGGGATAATATGTGATTTGTTAATTAACCCTTGTTTTATGGCAGTATTTAAGAATGGCATCAGGAAATATTAACGATGGAGTGAATGAGATGGTGGAGACACCTTTAATCAATACCGGGATAAGGTGCGGCGGGAAGACAATTATCCTCGGGTACAATAACACCGATGAAATGGTGAATGATGGGATGTTCGGAGGCTTTATGCAATTCATGCAACATCGGTAAAAGTGGTTCCTATTCAAAATGCAGGTGGAAACAATGGCAACCCACGGTCGGTCACCGCTAAGCAGTTCAAGGAGCTGGGACCACCGGAGTTTTTGGGAAAGCCAGAACCACTTAAGGCAGAGACGTGGATAAAGCAGATCACTAAGATATTTGATGTCTTGGGATGTTCCGAGGAGCAAAAGGTTCCCTTTGCCACCTTCATGTTGCGAGGAGAGGCAGATCACTGGTGGAAATCTGTAAAGCGTACTCAATCTGCCGTACTGAAGATGTCTTGGGAGAAGTTCCAAGAATTGTTCAACGACAATTATTTTCACGAAAGTATTCGTCACATGAAGGAGGTTGAGTTCATCAAGCTGGAGAAAAACAATATGAACGTGTCGCAATACGAAGCTAAGTTTGCGGAGTTGTCCCGATTTGCATCCCATTTGGTTGATAATGAGGAGAGAATGGCGCGAATGTTTCTGCGAGGTTTGAAACCCAAATACGTCAATACCTCATTTCTCACAAACTTTGTTTATATTCGGATGTAGTGAATAGGGCTCGATTATTGGGCGTGATAATGAGTCACCCCATCAAGGATAACGAAAGCAACAACACGATAATAATCATACACGGTGACAACGATCATCGAACAATGATAACCATCGTGGAAGAAATTATCATGCCGAAATGGTAACCACTTGATTGGTAATCATGGCCAAGATAATAGAAGAAATGATTCAAGTGGAAATTTTAAGAAGAGAAGATTTAACGATGGCGAGAAGGCGTCAAAGAACAACACCAAAGACCAACAACAAATTCTAGGGAGAGAAGCGACCATCGGTTAGATCTTCTGATGCGGAGAAGAGGATATATAAGTCCAAACTGCTCACGCGACTTTCCAAGATATGTTTTAGTTGTGGAAAAGACGGTCACATAACTCGATTTTGTCTGTGGCGAATCAAGTCCGATTGGGACGGTGGCACCAAAGGTGGATACTGACAAAACAAAGTCGGTGGTTTCAGGAAGAAGCGTTTTTGTGACTTCTCGAAAGAAATGAAGTAACCCAAACGAAGTTAGCACGGGTTAGTTAATTATAAATTTTTGTGAAGTCTATACCTTATTAGATACCGGTTCTATCCATTCTTTTATCTCTCTTGCTTGCGCTCAACGTTTAAATATGACTCCGAAGAAGTTAGATTTTGACTTATTGGTTGAAACTCCGTTAGGAGAAACCTTCATTACATGTGCTATCCAAGTCTTGGATGAGAGTCACAGTTTTGAATGATATTTCTATTGTTAATAAATCTCCTGACGTATTCTCGAAGGACTTCTTAGCCTACCCCTAGAGCGTGAAATCGAATTTTGTATTGACCCTAGTACAAAAACCATTTCTAAAACCCTTAAATATTTCTTCAACCAAAACGAACATACAATGCGCCAAAGACGTTGGCTCGAGCTGTTGAAGATTACGATCGTACCATTCAATACCATCATAAGAAAACAAAAGTGGTAGCTGACGCGTTGAGTAGAAGATCGTATGCGTTTACGAGTGCGATGTTGTTAACACAAAAATCTATTTTATATGACTTATAAATGATGAAGATAGAGTTAAAGACTATAGGGACCCACGTGAAGATAACGAATATACAAGTAGAATAGACTTTACTTAGACAGAACTTTCAGATAATATGAATTATTGCTTCGATAATGAAAAATACTGTGTAGTGATAATTATTGAAACAACAGTAATATAGAACATCAATGCAACAATTGTTGAATCAATAAAATAAAATACTGAACATTAATTACTGTAACAATTATTGAGTAGTGCCTTCTTACGTAAGAATTAATAATTGGTGCAATCTTATCTTATTCTTGTCAACAAACAATCAAGAATAATCAATACTTGTAGTTATTTATAAACAACTTATACTTGTCATTTTTTCATCCAATCACTTTCTCATTATGGGGCCCACAAAGATCAAGCGCGTCGTCGATATAATATTCCTCGACAATGAAGAATATTCCACGACCAAACGAATATTCCCCGACAACAATGAATATTTTATAACCACCTGCTTATTTTAAAATATTTGCGCATTTTACCCATAACTAACCACATCAACCTTTACTATTTCAAAATGATAAATAGAGGAAATTAAATTTCATTTATTAATAATTTGGGGTCTTACACTCGTTTCTTGTCGCTAGCTTTGCGCTTGTTATTGAGCTTTATTCTCTTCCAAAGCAAGCCTGGTGAGTCGTGCTTCTTCTTCATTATCTTCATCACTCGACTCCCCAAAACGCCCCCATCACCACCGCGTCTCGAAGATCGAAGGATTTGGAAACCGAGTCTCGAAGATCGAAGGATTCTGGGAATCCGAATCTGGAACATAATTACGAAGGTAAGTAAACCATAATCTGAATCTGGATATTGAAATCTCATAATATAACTCTGAATTGGACAACTAGTTATTATGTAGAGACTTGAATTCGAGCTTGAATTTAAAGCTCGCGAGTAGTTTGAATAAATATTCGAGTCGAGGCAGATTGAATTCAAGTAATAAATATTCGAGTTGAGTCGAATATGAGTAGAAATTTTCAAATATAAGTCGAATTCGAGTCGAATTTGAATACAAATTTATCATTTCGAATCGAATTCGAGTAGCTCTCTGTTCGCTCCGGTTCGACTCGTTAAGCCCCTATGGCCATGACAACCTTACAAGTTATTTTACCACCATATATTAGTATATATATCTAGGAGACTTAACAGTTTGATAATTAATTATTTCATGGTCTATGTATTTATTAGCAAAAGTAAGTGGCTCAACATGAATATTCTGACTGCTCCCTTGCGTTAACTAAGAAGAAAAATAGAATATTTTCTATTGATCGTGTAAATTATATGAGGTAAACAATGTATTTTCAATCAAAAATATATATTTTTTTACAGTTTTTTGTTTAAAATTATTCTATTATTTTTTATTTATTATTCTTATAATTATGGTAAAAAAAATAAAATAAAAAAGGTGTCGGACGGTACCGGTCAATAAGTGCACCGGACCGCCCTCCAACCCGACGGAGGGAGTACTAAAAAGCTACTCTTAAGGTTAATGCATACATATTAAGTAATATAATTAATACCTAGCGAAAATATTATACTACCCTTATTAATTGTCTCAACCAATTATTCTCTTCTTAATGTTTCTTATTCAATTCAACCAATTAGTACTTCTTATTCAACCAATTACTATTTGGATTATAGCATTGAATTGAATAAGAATCGTTGGGAAGGGAAGAAAGCTTTAAATATGAGAAAGTTTTAAATAAGGGTAAAGTAGGAAAAAAATAGCTAATGTGTATTGCTAATTTTATAACGACAATCTTTTTGGAACAAAAATTACTTCCTAAAACGACAATCGTTTAGGAACGGAGGGAGTAAAATGAATAGAGAAAGAGAGTCATTAAATAGAAGACATGTTATCCTAGTAGTATAAGAGAGAAAGTGGTATAATAATAATTAATCAGTTCCCAATTTAAACCATTTCTTATTTTTTTAATTTCTAATAAAATTTGAGTAAAAAAATTATGAGGGTATGAGTAAAAAAATAGAATAAAAATAATTATAAATATAAAAATAGAATATTTAATGTGAAACATTTTAAAAAATAAATTAGGAGGTATAATACGGACGGAAGGAGATGATACTTTAGGATATTATGTCGCTTCAAGTTCAAGAAATCGAAGGCTGACTTAATCTTAAAATCAAAGTCAATGTAAGCAATAAACTCCACAAACAATAGACTCTCTCAAAATCAAAGTCAATATAAGCAATAGGCTGTTATGTTGACCTGTTCAAAAGTTTACTTTTAAATTTTGGACGATAAGAATATATATATAATTATATATATCCATCAAATTAGCAAAATTGATTATTCTTTTAAAATACTTATTCTTATATATAAGTTAATGAGATTTTCTTAGAGTGAAAGGAATTTAAGGCCTCTGTTTGTCGCGGCCTTGTTTGGCGTTATTTTTCCATATAATAATTGTCATTATGTCAAGTAAAAATCCATCCTTTCCAAAAATATATACGTCATTTTGATTTTTTGAAAGAAAAGTTGAAATACTTTCTTCTATGAAATTAATTATTGTTGGTCAAATAGTTTTATTTTAAAGTTAAACTGTATTCAGTAAATAGTTCGATATGGAAGTGTGTGATTGGTATTTGTTAATAAATTAAATAATAAAATGAAAACAATACATGAATAAAATAAATTAAATATCACACACACACACACACACACACACACACACACACACACACACACACACACACACACACACACACACACACACACACACATATATATATATATATATATATATCGGAATGTTTTAAAAACGGATAAAATAAATGACCAAAAAGCAAAAAAACACGGGTCGGGTTTAATCTGCAAAACACGTGGGTTAAACCCGACCAGCCAAGTGTTTTTTTGCCTCATCCATTATTCATTCCGTTGAGATCCTTCCCGTATATATATATATCTGAGCCGAATCATGTGAGAAGCTTACTTTTTGTTAAAATACGGACCTTTTTTTTTGTTTTTTAAAACAACTAAAAAAAATATTTAATATTTTATGGGCGATATTTTCCATAATAGAATATTTTGGGCGTGATTTGAATACCTATACCAAAAATGGTGGTACAAATGCATGCATCGCATGCACTGCTTTGTGTTATATTATCGTATCCAAATCACATTCAAAACATCATTATGAAAAATTTCGGTTCCATAAAATATAAACTTTTTTTTAGTTATTTAAAAAAAAACCAAAAAAACCAAAAAAAAAAATCCGTATTTTAACAAAGTAAGGGAGTCCTTAATTGATCCTGACCCTACATATATATATATATATATAGTTGTTGGATAATGATCCATAATATATATTTGTTATGGATCCTTATCATCTATACCATTGAAAAAAAATAAAACGACCATAATTAAAAATTGAAAATCGACATCCGTAGCGGATGGTTAAAAAATATCATACCGTTTCAGTTAATTAACTAGAGTTTAAGATTTATAAACTATATTTTATGGTTTATTAACTCATTTTTTAATTGGGGTTATGGTTTATTAATGAGTTAATGACCCTATATCTTGATTTATCAAAATTCTAAACTCTAGTTAATAAACATTAAATTTTAGTTAATTAATTAAAACTCTAATTAATAAAGTCAAACTCTTATTCTAATTAGTATCCGTTAATATATTTTTTTAACATCTGCTACTAATAGTAATGGAGGTCGATTTTTAATTTCTGATTATAGTCATTCTTTATCATTTTTAATATTATAAGTGGTATATATCTTATAAAAATTCATAACAAATTACATGTTAGGATGATTCCATAGATGTTAGTATAATATAATTAATATAAACTTGGGTCACAATTGGACAAGTGTTTCTTCCGATTGAGAAGGCCGAAGTTGTGTAATTCTGTATTTTCCCATGAAAAGAGAAAGATGAACCTTTGAAAGTATTAAAATAAATAAATATATTACGTCATCTTTTCATTAAAGACTACGTAACGTAATCACCCACATCATTTCATATATACTCGGTATATATGATGATTAAATAAATATCATGCTTCAAATGGCTCCTGGTGATTAATATTTTTGGGCCAACTCTACATTACAACATTTATACTCGGTAAAAAAGAAATTTTTTTTGTAACATCTACAAATTTTAAGAATACATTGTTGTCCTTTACTTATTATTTATTTTAGTATAATGTGTTGGTTCTTTCTTAAACTTCGGTGGTCCCAGCTCCTTGAACTGTTTAGCGGTGATCGTTCGAGAGTTTTCAGTGTTTTCACCTACATTTTGGACAGGAACCGCTCTCGCCTGTTATTGCATGAATTGCATAAAGCCTCTGAACAATCCATCATTCATCATTTGGTCAGTGTTGTTGTTTGCATGAAGATTGTCGCCTTCCTGATGCACATTCTCCTGATTATTGATATGTGGAGATTCAACGGTCTCTTGTGCTCCATTGCTATTCTCAACATTTTCGTATGTCATTTTCAGATACTGCCACAAAACAAAGGTTAATTGACATGTAACATAATATCTCTAAACTGTGACCAACCAATTTAAATACAAAATAAATTTAAGTAGAGGGTCATACTAAATAAGGAATTCTCCGCTCTCCCTCCTGATTCTAGTCTCACATCTTAGCCAGGATCATATCCTAAGCTTTGATACCAACCGTGACGCCCCAAAATTAGGTATACATCACCCATCTTGGGTCGTCGATCATGATACAAAATTCAAATACAACTTACTTAATACAATCAATATGTGTATAAATACGACAAAACATAACTGTGAGTTTGAATACAATTATTGTCTACTAGAGATTATACAAACTCAAAAGGAGTCCTCATTACAATTATTAACACACTATTTCACGAATAGTGAGGACTACTAATGCTATCCTCTCGGGACCGTCACTCCGCTCCCCATTAGTCCTCGCTATGTTCTCATTTCACGAAGAGAAACGAAGAAAAGAAAGGGTGAGCTCAACTAGCCCAAGAAGAAATATTATGACTAAGATAATGCGAATAAATTATCATTAGTCTCCAACAATGTTAAACCGATAAAATATAATAGACATCAAGTTTAACTGCAAGGAATGGAACAAGTAATCCATTAAAAGAGTCAAGTAGAAAATAAAATCTACTATCTTTTATGATTAAAAGGTTTTTTCATCATTTATTATCATTTGAGACTCGACTTAATAAATATTCCACATCATCAAATCACCCCTGCACTACTACCAATGATATTCTTTTATTATCCGACCATAATTATCCATGCACTACGGGCCAAGAATATTTGTGTATTCATTAATGGTCATGATCATGCCAACAACTCGCCCATCAATACACTACGGGCCAATGAGAACTTTTACCATATCATTTTTAATATTACTACCGTGATTACAATCAATAATCCACAATCATAATCATACCAAGTCTATCTATGCACTACTGAGCCACAGATGACTTTCAACAAAATATAAACATGAGGATGATGACAATGATATAAGAATTCAATAAAACAAGTTCAAGAATTATTTTATCCAGAATTATTAACGTCCAAATTGTCAACATGATCTTCGCTTTTAGAGTAAAATTCAAGAATGATCGTAAGAATATTTCCATGAAAAGATCTTTGGATGAAACGCAAATATCAAGTATATTCTACTAATTTCATGGAGTATAGAAGTCAAAACTTTAACCAACCGAGTATAATAAAGAATAGAATAACAAAAGAAATCATCATGCATGCGGCGGTTCTTGATGTATGCAGTTATTCCAATGTAATAATAATAACGAAACCAGTCGAAAAAATTTGCACCTACAGGATGTTCCAACAGAATAATAAAGACGGAACCAGTCCTGGTGTAAAACACACGATGTGATGTTCCAATGAATAATAGAAGAATGTCACCAAGTATAGGGTAGATCATGCGTATATAGGTTATTCCAAAGAGAATAATAAGAAATGGAATAACAACAGCTTCTCTTCATGAATAAGAAAGAATAACACCCCTTACGAGTACGACAAATAATATTTTCTACCTTAAGAAGAAGAAATTTGGATATATAAGTAGTGAAGTAGCGAGATACTTTCTTCTTTCTCTCTATAGTTTATCTCTCTGAGTTTCAAAGGAATTAAGAAAAAATAATGAATGAATGAGCTTCTATTTATAGAAAAATGGAATGCATAAGAATTAACTCATGAGCAATTAGAGATTGATTTACTTTAATCGATGGTCCATATTTAAAGCAAAATCTTTTAAATAAAATATAATATATTATATATATATATATATACAATTAATAATTGTACTCTTCCCCCCCACTTGCCAACAAAGTCACAATAATACTCCCCCACGTTCCTTTCTCCCTCCCCCACTTTCTGATTACCAAATCTTTATATATATAAATATAAAAGACAAAAATTATAAATATATATATATATATATATATATATATATATATATATATATAATCACATTATTATGTATTCACGGTTTACAACTTTGTGAACTCAAATCCCACCTCCAATCTCATATTCCAAAGTCATACATGGGCCCCACATGTGGCCCCACCATTATAATATTAAATAATTTTCTACCGATTATTTTGAAAAATGGGTAAATTGGGGTCCATAAAATAAGCAAAATTGAGTGACTTCTCACGTAAGATCAATAATCAATACTGCAGGTGTGCTTCTTATGCGACCACGCGTATTCATCGTACTTTAACAACACCGTGTTTCAAAAGTTAACAGTAAAACTTCCGCCGTTATTTTCATAAAGTATTTTTGTCGTTTTCTCAATCCGACAATAATAATTCCATTAATAGGGTCCATCAATGATTGTGCCGTTGTCTTAATATTCCCCGTTAAAACGAATATTCCCAACCTAATCGAATATTATATAACAACTTGCGTACTTTGCAAAATTTATAAATATTACCCACAACTATTATATCAATTTCACTCCATAATATTCAAAATTAATATTTATAGAAAATTAATCTTTATTCAAAAAGTTGGGATTTTACAGACTGACCAAGATAAGGTAAAATTTTCTTTAATATAATAATCACTTAAATATATAAGTAATAGTTTCATATTTATTATTTTGACATATTGCACAATATTTTTATAGCTTAATCAAGCCATTAAAACATGGTCTATAGAGGAGAAAGAGGTGTTTTCAAGTTTTTACACTGTTATCAAGTGCTCAAGAATTCTCCAAAGTGGATTACGTGTATGGTGCACCCAATTTGAAATAGAGTCAAGTGTAGGCTGCATCGATTCGATCAATTTAGGAGACGATGTGAGTGCCTCTGGTCATGTAGAAATGGAAAGGCCAATTGGTAAGAAGGCCGGAAAAGAGCGACTAAAGAACAAAAAAATGAAGGTGGAAGATAGTGAAGAGTCTCAAACCAAAGATTCATTTCAAAAAGTCGAAAGATTTAATGCAAAAAGTTTCATGAATGGAAGATGGATGTCATTTTCCAGGATAGCAAAAAAATGGATGAATATCTACAGTTGAAGAGGGAGAAACTTGAACTTGATAGGGAGCATAAAGAGGAAAAGGTTATGACTATTGACATGTCTAGCTTGAATGAGATGCAACGAAAATACATTGAAATGAAACAAGCAAAGATCTTTGAAAGAATGTTTAACAAGTAGACGATTTAGTTTTTCTATCTAACTTTCTATGGACTTGTAGCAATTGTAGTTTGTTTCTGTTTCTTTAGATTTGCTCAAATTTCAATATCTCTCGACTTGTATTTTTTGAAGTTTGCTTGGACTTGTGATAATTGAAGTTTCTTTGGACTAATTTTAATTTGCAATTGCTTTGGACTAATTTTAATTTGCAATTGCTTTGGACTTATTTTAACCTACAATTGCTTTTAGAAATTTTATTATGATATTATATAAATGCTTGACATTATATTTAAACAAAATACAAATACTTGGCACTACATTCAAAAATTCAAACAGAATAATATAACTTAAACATTTATTACATAAGTAGAAACACAATTACTCAACATTTCCGTGCCTCTCCCATAGATGCTCAATTAAGTCTTCTTGAAGACGACGATGCATAGTTTTATTTTTTAAATTTTCACGTCCCGCAATGAATTGGTTATAATCAAAGTGGTCATACCCGCAATCCACTATTGGAGGGGAAATTTCTTCAAATAAATAATAGTTACCTTTCTCCAATGACTTGTATAGGTCACGCTCGTCTTCTACAATCATGTTATGCATTATAATGCATGCCTTCATGACATTCTTCAATGTTGCTAACCTAAAATACCTGCAAAGTTGTTGAATTATATGAAAACGTGATTGGAGAACTCTAAAGGCACGTTCCACATCTTTCCGTGCAGACTCTTGAGCACTTGCATAATTTTTTGCCTTTTGAGTTTGTGGCATTTAGATTGTTTTTGCAATAGTAGACCATTTTGGATAGATACCATCCGCCAAATAATATCCCGTATCGTATTGATGATTATTGATGACAAAGTTCACTGACGAAGCACGACCATTAATAACATCTGCAAAGACAAGAGAACATTCAAGAACATTGATGTCATTGAGTGAACCTGGAAGGCCAAAGAAAGTATGCCATATCCAAAGATCACGTGAGGCTACTGCCTCTAATATTACTGTTGCATCACCACAATGGCCCGAATAGTGACCTTTCCATCCACTTGGACAATTTTTTCATGTCTAATGCATACAATCAATCTTTAAGCATTCCTCGAGAATCCACGCTCTCATGTAGTAAAAGTAACCTCACTTACATCGTTGGCGTGAGGTGACCTTAAGTATTGATCACCAAAATTGTTAATCAACGCTTCAACAAATTTTTCATTGCCTTTTATTTGTCATGCTTTCTGCAGTCAAGATACTCATCCACCATATCACCGAAACTCCATAACACAATATTACGAAAGTCTTTGCGGTAACTTTTTGTAATGAAGATAAGCCCTCCGTAAATGCAAGATTTCGACGTTGCACAAAATATTCATCATAAGCCAAAACAGCATCATGAATGCGGAGGAATACATTACGACTCATGCGAAATCGTCTTCGAAATAGCCTATGAGGAAATGTCGGGGTTGGGGAGAAGTAATCTCGTACCAAGTTTTCATGGCCCGTCTTACGATCACGATCGATGTAAACACGACCGAGAACGGAACCTCGACGTGTCTTCGCTTTGCCTTTTTTGTCTGAAATTTCTCCTTCCATGGTTAAACAATTTTCATGCAGAACCTCTTGTTCAACAGAGTCAAGTAAGAGATGTTAATGCCTTCTTCGAAAAAATTGAAACATTTGTGATGTTAGAAGTAGGAGAAGAATGCTAAATTGAAATGATCGTTGCACTTTTTGATTTCTAGCAACATCCATTTTTAAATTAAAATAATAGCATTTTTTAAATTTAAACAATATTTTTTTAAAATAAAAAATAGTTACAACGGTCAAAATATGTTTTAATTGTTGGAACTTTTAAGTCATTTAAATTTTAAATTTTAAAATTTATTATTTAAGGAATCAATATAAGGAATCTGTTGGGTACATAGTGAAAAAATTGAATCCCTATCCTGCAGAATGACCCAATAGCACTGCAGAGTAGGGATAGAAATAAGGAAACTGCTGTGAATGCTCTAATAACAGTTTCCCTAATTAACTCTTTATTCCCAATTTTGAAGAATGCATCAACAAATCATTATCCAACAGTTTCCTTATCCTTATTTGACTCTCTATTTTAATCCCTATATAGGATTTTATTCCCCGAATTAAATGGGAGTCAAAAGACCATTCTCTATATATACAAAATGACATTCCACACCCTCATTTAAGTGGACAACTCATCAATCATACACATCTTGACATTTTTTACTACTTTATTTTCAAATTATAAACTTAATATTGACTTATATTTTTAAAAATTAATTTCAAACATATTCAAATTTAAAAGCGATATAAATTTATTTAATTTATGTCAATATAATTATAAATATTATAAACGTAATAATAATTATAAAATTTAATATTTTCAAAATTTAAATGAATCATATTATATTTAAATTTAAAAATATCACAAATTAACTTTTAAAAGTTAATATTAATCTTATGTATATTTAAATTACAATCCATTCAATACTCACTTCATAAATTACTTAAAATATAAAATAAAATAAACATTTATTTTACGGTGAAATATAATTGATAAATTATATTCTCTTTTTTATAAATTATAAGGTTATTATTAATTTGATATTTTGGCTATTGGAAATTTTAATTTTTAATTTTTAAATTTTATTATTTAAGAAATCAATATAAGGAATCTGTTGGGTACATAGTAAAAAAATTGAATCTTTATTTTATAAATGACCCAATAACACTGTAGAATAAGAATAAAGATAAAAAAACTATTACGAATGCTCTTAATAGACATCTAAATTGAGAACTTAAATTAATTATGCAAGTATTTCAACTGGCAAGATGTCTAAAGTTTTGTTGAAAGTAATAGTATAAAGGTCAAACTCAATAACAACTTGCATGGTACGTAAAGAATTTATTTTACCGATAAAAAAAAACTTGCATGGTAAGAAATACGCAAGGGTCGAATGATATTTTTGTCCTTAAAAATTATCATCAACTTTTAAAATTGTCTATAAAATTTATTTTTCGTCAATTAAATTTTTAAAATGACATTTTTTAGAGTTTCTGTTCCTTTTATCCGATTTAACCTCAACCCAACCTATTTTAACCTAATCCGGCCTATTTTAAAAAAATAAATTAAAAGTTTTAAACTAGTTATTATTTTAAAATTATTTTAAACTTTTTATTTTTTTTTAAAAAAAATTGATTGGTGAAATTAGAATTGGGTTAAATTGGGCCGAGTTGAATTAAAATTTGGTCAAAATGGATCGGGTTGGGGTCAAATCCAGTCAAATGAGTTGAAACGACAAAAAATATCACTTTTAGGATTTAATTGGCGAAAAATAAATTTTTGGGATAACTTTAAAAGTGGGTGACAACTTAGAGATAGAAGTGACATTCAGCCAATAATATATGATAAATTTAGAAAAAATTTAAGTGTAATGAATAAATTGACCCCGATAAAATCTTATAAATTTTTTAATATACGGGATCAAATTATATTTTTTTATAACTTTCTCAATTTCATATTATTTCTACTCCTTGATGTATGCATCTTCCTCTAATATTTTTAAAATAAATAATAATTTAATTTATATTATTTTTATAACTTAAGAAATTTAAATATTTATTAACAAATTTGTAATTATAAAGGCATATCACTAAGGGGTGTGTATATATATAATGTTATTACTTGTTATATTAACAATACTGTAAACAAAGTACATGTTTTACATATGCAACTGCCCAAAAAATACAAAATTATCTAAAAAAATTGGCTCGCGTGCACTGCCCCCAAACTCCCGCTAAATTATTTATAGCATCATAATATTTTGACCCGATTAAATAAATTTTTTGACTTCACCAGAGTATATATATATATACTGTATATTAATTAGAACTTTATAATTTTAATTATTTACTTAATTATGCTACTATTATGATAGATCATTTGATATGTACATGGTATTGTTATTACCTTTTCAACCACAAAACGTGTATACACATATCCCACGCGTAATATTTTTAACAAACAATAATTGTTTGCCCAAAATGAAGACCGCATATCTTTACACCGACTAAATCACATTTGTGTATACGTAAACCACAAAATCTGATGAAAATTAAAGTTAAAATAATGAATGCATTATGCATGGATGATCAAGCCATAACATGAACTAATTAATTCTCACAAACAAGTAATTGATCATCCATCCATTCAATTATTTATTCTGATTAGGATTATCATCATTTCAAATGAAATGGAGAGTCATTTCTCTGTACGTCACATTCTAAGACATTTTAAATCTGGACCATGAAATAAAGAGTATCCTAATTCCATGAGCACTTCCTTAACTCGATCGCATGCTTTGTCTGATGTGCTGCGGGTGGTAATAAATCGGCTCTACAAAGGGGACAAGTACTGACATTACTCTTATCGATCCAACCATCGAGACAATCTTTATGAAACACATGACTACAATTCCACAGCTCCCTCACTAGGTGGGTTCCTTCCACGGGATTCAAGCACACCGCACATCCATCATGCTCATACTCATCATCATCACCGTCAAGATTACCAGCTGATGATTTCTGGTTTTGAAGGAGGAAGGAGCTGTATGCCATAACTGGAAGCTGTCTCTTGATTGAGTCAGTTATGTGATAAAGCGGGAGTGGAATCAATGAAGTCGACCAATTAAATTCATAATTTTCCTCTGCCGAGCCACCGTTGGGATCATCACTAGTAGTAGTAGGGTTATAATTAGTGTTGTTTTGTTCATGATGATCAAGTAGTAGAGTATAATTTGGTGTGTTGAGCAGAGAGAAATAGGAAAGAATTTTAACGTAGACTAATAGATGATGAGAATAGTATTGTAGTAGGGCTTTAATTTGTGGTATAAACACTAAAATATTCATGCTATAGTAATTGAACAAACGCCATGAATATTAAGCTAAGAAAGTTTAAGAGCTCTAGAGATGGAAAAATTAAAAAGAGGAGGGAATAGACATATAGCCATACCAGCTAGGTAGGTGCACGATGCCTTTTTCTCCCACATGTTACTTGATGGAATTGAACAGATAAGCAAGGAAAGGTCTATATGAGAGTTATGCATTTTTCACATCATGTGGGCCATATCCAACTTTTCTTTTAAATGTGGACAAGATTATTTCACCGGAAATTAAGTTATAATTTGGTCAACTTTTTTGTTAAGACATAAAAAATATTATATTTATATAGTTAATTAAGAGTTGAATTAGAAATATTAAAATTTGAATTTATATTACTATTATACGGATACAATTCTTTACTATATGATTAGCCTCGCAAAAAAAAAAAAAATTGATTAATTTTTAATTTTATAGGGTCCGAAAACCCTATTTCACCTGTATAAGGTTGCAAGTTGACTACCATGGTATTTGTTTATTTTTTTTAATACATCTTAATAGCTTTGCATCAGATTCGTTAAGAGGGTAAAGTTGTTTGATAAATTATGTTCGTCTCTTATCGTGTCTTAATCGGTAAGAGAAAAATATAAATTTAAATCATTAAAAATTGTCTCTTAATGAAAAATTTAAATCTATGGGGTCATTATTAAATTTTAAAAAGTCAATTTGAGATATTTTTAAATTTAAAAGTTATTCAGATGTTTTATACTTTTTAGTTATCAAACAACTTTTTAAATTTAGATATTATTTCATTAAGATAATCTAATTTATTAAAATATACACTAATCATTCATGTCTTAATTGCTCAATTTTATCAAATACCACATATCTCTTATTAAATTATTTGACCTCATTCATACTTAAATACTGAAAAGTTTATTTCACGTGATAAAGATTGAACTCTTTACCCACTTATTAAATTATTTGACCTCTATTCTGGTATGTAGTATACACTCGCGAAGCTATTGTGGGGTTAATTGAACCTACTAAAAAATAATTATTTTATAATATAAGGTCAATTTTAAAATTTTAAAATATTATATATAAATTGACTCTACTAAAATTTTATGAACTTTCTATTATACGAGGTTAAACTGAAAATTTATAATTTTGTCAATAAAATTTTAACCACATATGACTCATATATACTCAATATATATATATATATATATATATATATATATATATATATATATAATATTTTAAACTAAATAATAATCTAATTTATATTATTTTAAAAATATATAATGAATTAATTACTAATAAACAGTTGTGATTAAAAATGTAAGACCCCGAATTTTATGAAATAAAAGTATTCAATTTTCTTATAATTACTATTCAGTAAATGGTTAAATTGATAAAAGTTTAAAGTTAAGGGTGATATATATAAATTTTTTTAAAATAAGCAAGTGGTTATAAAATATTCATTGTTGTCGGAGAATATTCGTTTGGTCGTGGAATATTCTTCCTGTCGGAAAATATTCGTATGATGGCGCAGCCTTTTGTGGGTCCCATAACGGAAAATGATTGGATGAAGAAAACGACAAGTATAAGTTGTTTACAAATAGCGGCGTAGTTGTTACCGTTAACACTGTTGGAATACCCGGTGGTTAAAACACAATAATACGCGTTGTTGCACAGTAGCACACGATATTGCACCAATTATTGATTCTTACGTAAGAATGCACTACTCAATAATTGTTACAGTAGTTACTGTTCAGTATTTTATTGATTCAATAATTGCTGCGTTGACATTTTATATTACTGTTGTTTCAATAATTGTCACTACACAATATTTTTTATTATCAGAACAATAATTCATATTATCTGAATAATATTATTAGATAACATTATTGGCAATGTCTAGAAAGTTCTGTCTAAAGAGAGGCGTGGTCACCTAATTGCGCGCCAGTAAGGAGAAATTCTTATTGGAAAACCCCTCTTTCCTGGGAATTGCCTGGTTGTCAATATTGTGATTCTGTAATATTATTTGTGAATAATTAATTATTGATTTATATGATAAGGAAAATATTCATTTTATGTGGATATAGATGGATAATTTTTTTTTAAAAGTGACAATTGTTGAAAATTTATATTTTATCTTTTCTGATAAAATAATATTTTATTATATTATTATAATATAATAATGATGATATTTTTACAATGAATGTGTGATATATAAGTATATGAGGAGGAAGAGTATTTTTGTTGCATTAAATGATTAACACATGTTTTGTGTGTCGGTGGACCCCATTTCTTGACCGAAATTTGATTATAAATTTAAAAATCGTCCGTATGTGAATTTTTGGCCAATTTCATTTGGAATTTGGAAAAACTTTCTTCTGCAAAGTTGTAGAGAATTGAATTTTCTATAAAAATTTGCGAGATTCGAATTTTATGACAAAAGGACTATTTATTATAAATTATTGAAGTTCTGAAGTTCTGAAATAATTGATTTTTGGAGTTTAAAATATTTTAAATATAAAAAACGCTTTTTTGTATTGTGGTGGGTTGTCAAACATGCTTGAATTGGATGATTCAAAGGTTGGCGTGAAAATTTAATATATATATTATTAATTTATTAAATTTTCTCATTTTTGGTGTTCTAAGCAATTTCCTATAAATAGGTCTTGGGTTAGAATTGAAAATCACACCGTAAACTCAAGTTTTCTCTATTTCTCTCGATATTATCGAGTGTATTCTTGTGAGTATTTTGATATCTTGAGTGTTCTTTATCGATGCAAGTTCGTTTCAAATAAGTTATTCCGATTAAAGAACCGCTCTTTTTGAGGTAAGGGATTGTAAGAGAGGTTATTTCTTCTTAAATGATATTATTTCTTCAATATCATTATGCCAAAATATTAGTTGGAATTTTTTTATCAAATTTGAAACTTTTTCATGTCGGGGTTACTATTCATGAGTTACTATTCCAGAGTTATTATTCACGACGGGTTACTATTCATGAGTTACTATTCACGAGTTACTATTCACGGATACTATTCACTACAAAATTGGGTTTTTTTTTCTAACCAAATTATAGTTGATTTGTGAATATTACTCTGGAGATTAAAACTATATATTGATTATATTATTTTTATTATCATATATAACATTTTTATAACTCTGATGTTGAAATTCTCTTTCACTGGAGTGTGAAGATGGATAGATTATTGGTATAATCATGACTATTGAATTTATAATTGAATATCTTTAGCTTAAGTGCAAAGGTGAAATGATCAACATGATTATTGGTATAATCATGACTATTGGCTGGGCTTTGATTAGGAGCTTATGGGCAAGATAATTTCGTTGGTAAGAGCTTGAGAGAGTAAAGCTAGGTGTTTGCTATAATTTTAGTGTACAAATGAGTTTAATCTCTTCCTAATTTATAGAATTGATTGAATCAATCAATGTAAGGGCTGATAATTGATGGTGTAATGACATAGAAGCATAAGTAAATTCTAGAATATGGTAGGTGGCTAGATTTTGTGGACAAGTGGTAGCAATAAGACATAAATAATGCATTTTCCCTTTTCTTTAATTTAATTTTTTTTTTCAATACATTGGATGCTAAAGTGGGATGATTCCCTTGTTTGATAGTTGATAGCATGTAGGGTAAGCATGTTGGGCATCCTTGTTGCAAGATCCCATCAACAATGTAAGTAATAATACACTAAAATGACAAAAAGGGTATTTTGGTCATTTCACATATAATTCCAAGGGCATTTTTGTAAAAGGCCATTAAATATAATATTTAATCATTAGATTATAATTCTTACCATTTACCAATTAATTTCAATCATTTGGTAATTTAAAACATTTATATAATAACATCGTAATTAAATCCGGTAATTTTAAATTAGGGTTTTCTAATTAGGGTTTCTTAACGTTATCAATTGGGGTTTCCTAATTGACCATTAGGGTTCTCTAATTATCTCGTGTATGATCTAACATAAATACCATTACAATCTCTAACTTCAACCGATTAGGTCAGTAATAATTAGGGTTTTCTAGTTATCGGTAGTAAAAATAGTAATTAGGGTTTTTCTTCTAATTACCGGCATTCGTGTACACAATAACTTCATATACACAAGAAACTTCATATACTACTCACCATCATTTCTCATAACCGAGTTTAATAATTAGGGTTTCACAAAGACGGTAATATCTTTGTGACCTAATCAATCAATATCGTTGTTCAATATTACCTATCCGCACATACACATGTATATAATTATTGTCTTCAGAAAATCATTATAACAATAATATAATATTATTATTCAGATCTCTTGATCACAATCCCAATTCGTGGTTTGATCTCATATCTCGACTTCTCTTCTTACACAACATCAATAATCAGTTAAAATAATTAACCTAAATATTCTCGAATAAATCATATAATAAAATATTTATTATATAATTCTAATTATCACTTCATATATTATTCCCAATCATGTTATAATGGAAAAATAATTAATAAAAACATTTACAACTACGTAAATTAATTACCATAAAATATAATTTGTAGTAATTAATTATTCCAAAATTATTTCTAATTTTTCAAGTAATAAATATATTCATATTTATCGCTCACATTACTAGACACTTTATTCTCGCTATTAAATAAATAAAAAAAAAAATTTATACTAAAATTTCTTAATTATTTTATTTAGAAATCTCACGTTATTACATTCACCTCCCTTATAAGGATTCCGTCCCCTAATCACCGCCTAAAACTCATAAGCATAAGTGGTACATAAAGACATATAATCATCAAGACGTAGACCTCGATCATACTTGATCGAATCGATCTTTAACTATTCTTCACAACACTTAATTAGGCGTAAATTTGATTTCTAAAAGAACTCAAAATTTCTTTATAAAATCACCTACTATATATATATATATATATATATAGGAAAACATATAAGATATATAAGTGATTCACATAAAGACCGGAGTTCATTCTCCTCAACCGCCAATGTATCCCGGACTGGCCATGTTGTAGCCCTGAGTTGCTAACGTTGGGGTATCGGGTTGAGTGTGGTCCTGTTATTGCTAAAGAACCACTATTTCTCCCGTGGTTATGTTTCCTGCCTCCATTCCCTCTTTTTGACGCTTCTTCACCGATGCTCACCGATCCGCATACGTGAAGCATCCAACGATCTTCCTTGAGTTGGGGCAATTGGGAGAAATATGACCTCTTGCCAAGCACTTAAAGACGCGAACTTACCCTTTGACACTCGCCAGAGTGATTCTTTCCATGATTCTTGACCGCACTACCCGCTTCTTTGTACCTTCCCCTTCACTTGAACATTCCCTCAAAAATTCCTTATCCTCTTCTCACCCCGATTCCCACTACTACTTTCTATCTTCACCGCTCCTCCCGACTTGCTCTTGTTCTTTTTCTCCTTGTTGTAGAGGCTCATGGCCTCACTTCCTGCTCAAATTTATGATAGCCTTTTCCATGAGTCTTTTAAAAGTATCTATTTGCAATCTCGCCACCTTATTAGAGAGCCGTGGTTTTAAGCCCACTTTCAAACCTCCTTGCCTTTCTAGCTTCACATTTACTTGATGTGGAGCAAACTTAGCTAACTCATTAAACTTGGCAGATACTCATGAATAAATCATGTTTTCTGTTTTAACTCCGTGAATTTTACCTCCATTCTAGATCGCATACTAACAGAGAGATAGTTTTCAAAAATAAATCCTTAAACCTATCCCAAGTAATTTCTTCTTCTCCCTTTTGAGTTTTATTTGCCTCCCACCAAAAGTTAGCCTCCCTTTTATCATATATAAGTGGCAAAAGCGGTCTTTTTGCCCTCATCAACTCTAGCAATTATGAACGCCTTTTCTATTTCATTCACCCATGTCCGGGCTTCGTAGGGTCACCGATCCTCCTCAACTCGTGGTCCTACTTCTTTTGAAGTCTTTGAATTTCGCTAGCGATTATCCGGTTGGTTCCTCTGCAAATGGTATTCCTCACTGCATAGCTTTGAGCCATCATGTTTGCAAAGTTTTGCATCGATTTACATTGCTGCTTCTCCGGATTAGTAGATTCTTCTACCCTTTGGTTTCGAGTTCGACTTGGATTGGCGGCATTATCTCGGTTAAATAAAACTATAAATTATACCTTTTACATTTTAAACATTATTGCATAAGATTAATGTATTAAACTCATTTCATTTCTCAACTTAGATTCATATTCATTTATCGAATATTTACATAAAGACATAATCTTGTTTTTAATCAACAAATATCCCTTTGTGATTACGAAAGTCGGGATTTAAAATTTTGACCAACATAAAAGTTAAAAATAAAATAAAAAATTCATTACTTATCACACACATTACATAAACACAACATAACCCATACCACTTATTTACCAAGCCTTTCTTCTCGGGACATTCATTTGCTCGATGTCCTTCCATTCCACAATTAAAACATCCACCTTGCTTATAGTTGTGGCAACGAGGAGAGGTATGTCCTCACTACCGCAAATATAACATATCTTCTTCCCTTTCTTCTTATCGTGTTTTCCTAAGTCGATCTTCTACCTTTCTTTTTTCCTTATCTCTGGAGTGAACACGATGTGTTGCTTGAGGCTCCCATCCGTCAATTTGGACTTTGAGCTTATCTTGCTCTTCCATTGTTTCTAAAGACGTTTGACGTGAGCTTGGATATTAAGCAACGCCTCTATCTCCCACACGCCTTTCCAACGTAAGAACTTTGTTCTCCGTGATCCTCGCACCTCCGCTGATACTTGGCGGCTTCAACTTTAGTGTCTGAATCACTATCCGTCAAATCCACCATTTCGGATCTCGATACTACATTTTCCACTATAGCCACCTCGTCTGATTTGGGTTCTCCTGTAAGCTTCTATTTCAAATTTGTTGGCCTTGATATTATCTCTTGGTATGGACTTTGATCCTTCTTATTCCACATATCTTTTCCCCAGGACATCTACATACATAAGTTACCCCTCGATTAGCATATAATATATATACACAAAGAATCAAGAGTTTTATATACATTGTCTCTTATTTTGTTTGACGATGAATTATTCAATTCTCATCAACGCCTATCTTCTCTCTCGCCGAAAAGGTCGCTTCCATCCACTCGCATCGAATCACATAAAGGAGATGTCTAAAGCCTGCTCCAAGGTATATATCCCGGTGTCTTTGGCTTCTATCTCAACCTTCAACCGTCCTATCTGATCTCCTCTCTTGCTCCAACCTCCTCGTAATTAACTGGGCTTAACTCCATCTCAGGTTTCTGGTGGCGGATGGTCCTTCTTATCTTCATTGAAATCTTGAGAGTACGATTTACGTTACTCTCCGCTTTTCGACTTCTAACCTTTAAGTCATCATTCCTAACTATCAAATATCTTACTGTCTGTGTACTCCTCGCTAGAGTCCATCGTCTCTTGGGTCAAGGAATTACTACTTTGACTTTCGTCATCCATCCTATGACCACAATAAACGAGACAACATTAGTACCGAAATAAAATATATTCATCGGTAAAATGAAGGAATATTTTATTTAGTACAACTAAAACTTGATGGATCTCTTCGACTCATCATATCCTATAACTCCTCACCAGAGTACTTCGTCTCCTGGTTCACTGAATATTTATCTTAACTTTCGTTCTCCATTCTACTAAGGTTATAACCTAGGTTTCACACTCCTAACGTTTATAACCTACAGCTTTGATACCAACCTGTGACGCCCCCGAATCCGGGTACTTGAAACCCGAACTCAAAGTTTTTTCACGATACCATTTCTATAAGTTGAATAATACAATAGTAATATTACATTCAAACTTAATTTACATACATCAAAGTTTACTTCCTGTGCACGAGACCTTCAAATACATTCCTTACAATACTTGAATAGATACCAATGCAACTATAACCATTAACTCATAATACACACTTATTCGATCGACTTTTCCTTTTCCTTTGTTCGTGCTCGAGCCTTGAGTTGCTTCATATACATAATCGAAAAACATTTAATTTAAGCAAGGATGAGCATTTGAGTGCCCGAAGAAGTAATAGCAATTATATATATAAAATTTGAAAGAATATAAGTATTCTCTTTACATAACACTTCAACAACGAAGCAAAAGTTTTGAAATCCGTCTTGATAAAAGATTCACATAACAACTCTCCTTCAAATTCTTGAAATGAGGCTCCACCCATGAATAGGGTTTAAGAAACATACTATGAACATGGTTTTCATTTTCGAAAAGGTTTAGCGAGAATTTCATCCATGGCCCGGCATAACTTACGGACGCGGAGGAGGGTGATCGACCCATTGTACCTCAGATTGATCAATACTACATAACTTGAACGAAATTCATCGCTCACCCTTTGTCCGTCGAAGCGCATAAAAATTTTCCCATTATCGGGATGTTCATACATGCCTAGTTCCAAACCCGAAGGTTTTTAATCTTGCTCAACAATAATATGTAATTCAACATATATATATATACGGGTAATTGAAAAAGTGTATCAACATGTGAATAAATGCCATGATTATCCAAGTGGGGACACTTGTGTAACCATTTAGAAATCAACTTAACGAATATATATACGAGTTAACATGTTGATAATCAAAGCATACATAATCTGTATGCAGAATAGAATAATTACGAAACTTCTTACTCATGTCCATTGCATAAAAAGGAAATGCAAAGGTAGGATACTTTTTGATTCTTGATTACAAATCTCAACTTAGGTTTTATCTCTTTATCACAACCTATCAATAAGCGGATCATTAGTTCGATTAGAACAATATATCATAACACATAAGTCTTTGTCGATTCACGGTTGACACATAGTCTAATTACGTCATCACATAATCGCAGTGATCATACTTTTAGTTCATATTCTATACTTTTATACATTTTTCAAATATCTCACCCATGCTCTTACAGAAGTCTTTTCTTTCTATTATAGAGTTCCGATAAATTGTTTGTTGCATCAAACGACTTTATCGGGTAAATCTTGAGTCTAAGACTCTTATTCTATACCTCAACATCTGTAAATATCGGACAATTTACTTTTTAATCATTTTCAATTTTCCGAAAATTGAAAAATTTAAAATAAATCAAATCATCACTCAAGGGCTTATAGAGATATAAGCTGTTACTATGGGTGCTCTTCATCAAATCTCGGACTTCATAACTTGGGTTCTCAAAATCAAATTGTTTGGCCGGGATATAACTTTCAAACGCGTCGGAATCATAATTACATGATTTAAACATTAAACAATTCCATTAATTTATATTAAACTATTAATGAAACCATTGCCAAAATATAAAAGTTATTTATAATAACTCAAACTATTTTTAAAACATTTATATTACCCTTAAATGATTTTTAAAACAATTAAAATCATTTTAAATAATCACCATTAATATATAAATATTAATGTACTATTCATCCAAATATTAAAAGTCATTTATTATAACTTAAAATATTTTTAAATCCTTAATATCCTCTTTAAATGATTTTTAAATAAATAAAACCATTTTAAACTATTTATTTAATAATAATTATTAAATAAACTAAATATCATTAATATTATCTTAATATCATTAATATATAATTAATTAATGAAATTCATCACAAAATATTAAAAGTCATGGGAAATAACTTAAAATATTTTCTTATACGAAATATAATTTTTCATGATTTTTCATGAATTAAAACTATTTTTAAATAATTTATTTAATATTATAATTAAATAAATAAATACCTTTTATATTCCAAAAATACTAAATATTTTTGAAATATACTCAAAATAGTTAAAAACTATTTTTCGGACTTTTAAATAATTTTTCATAATTTATTTGGTATTTTTTATAATTAAAATCTAATTTTTCTAATTTTTAAATTAATTTTCAAAAAAATAAAAATGCTAAATGTCAACAAAAAAGGCACCTATAGCGTAACTGTCATATAGGTGTTCTTGAGCCTACCCAGATTTCATAAGGCGAGGCAAGGTGGCTACTTTGGCCAAGTGAATAACTCTCTCATCTTAACAAATTTGGACAATCTATAAATTTGATCTTGTAGAGGAATTACCGACTACAATCTCCAATAATCATAACCTCTAAACAAACATCGAGTTTGGGATATATCGACCATCAAAGTAGCTACCAAAGCGTTCTTCACGAAGAAACAGATTCGAGGTGCCTACTTTGGACCTCTATAACTTGATGATCGTATAGCGTTTATGTGATCTATCAATTCCGATTAATGTAGAAAACATGTAGGACTACAACTCTAACACTTAAAATCATCATAAAAACAAGAAAGCAAGCATCTAAATTATGGTCAAACCTTGTCGAAAAAATTAACACTTAGAAAATTGTGGGTTTGCCTGGAATTTTTTCGGTCAATCTTAAGTCGACCCACTTTGACCTTAAATAACTCTGAATCAAGTAATATATATGGACTGATTCTTTTTGGAGGTTAAATATCACATAACAAACTACACATATCAACCTTTAGAACACAAAACAAATTAAAAATATGACCAGAGATATAAGGCGACATTTGCCAAAAAAATATTTTACGGACACTTAGAATATTTTACGGGTTTGAAAAGCAATGGGTCAATCTTGGGTCAACCCACTTTGACCGCTTATAAATCCCGATATACAATAGATATAGACCTGATTCCTTTTGGAATCTAAAGACCACATAACAAGCTACACCTAACAACTTTTAAACAACAAAAAGCAAAGAAATAATCACAGAGATATAAGTCTTGACATTTGCCCAAAAATCACGAATTCGGTTTTCCAACTTGCTCAAATCTTCAAATTCGTGCACTTTGATGTTATGGGTTCATGATTTTACAACCCGAACATTAATAGACTCCTATTACACTACTTTAAACAATCAATTGCATCAATTAACATCGAATCGAAGGATTTCAAAATCGTGAATTTCATACCTTTTAAAGCTTCGATTTTTGATTTTTTTCGACTTTTTGATGCTTCGATTTGTTGTTTGTGATGGGTGGGCTTTGATTAGGAGCTTATGGGCAAGATAATTTTGTTGGTAAGAGCTTGAGAGAGTAAAGCTAGGTGTTTGCTATAATTTTAGTGTACAAATGAGTTTAATCTCTTCCTAATTTATAGAATTGATTGAATCAATCAATGTAAAGGCTGATAATTGATGGTGTAATGACATAGAAGCATAAGTAAATTCTAGAATATGGTAGGTGGCTAGATTTTGTGGACAAGTGGTAGCAATAAGACATAAATAATGCATTTTCCCTTTTCTTTAATATAAATTTTTTTTTAAATACATTGGATGCTAAAGTGGGATGATTCCCTTGTTTGATAGTTGATAGCATGTAGGGTAAGCATGTTGGGCATCCTTGTTGCAAGATCCCATCAACAATGTAAGTAATAATACACTAAAATGACAAAAAGGGTATTTTGGTCATTTCACATATAATTCAAGGGCATTTTGTAAAAGGCCATTAAATGTAATATTTAACCATTAGATTATAATTCTTACCATTTACCAATTAATTTCAATCATTTGGTAATTTAAAACATTTATATAATAACATCGTAATTAAATCCGGTAATTTTAAATTAGGATTTTCTAATTAGGGTTTCTTAACGTTATCAATTGGGGTTTCTAATTGACCATTAGGGTTCTCTAATTATCTCGTGTATGATCTAACACGGTCATTACGATCTCTAACTTCAACCGATTAGGGTTGTAATAATTAGGGTTTGTCTAGTTATCGGTAAAAAAAATAGTAATTAGGGTTTTTCTTCTAATTACCAACATTCGTGTACACAGTAACTTCATATACACAGTAAACTTCATATACTACTCAGTCATTTCTCATAACTGAGTTTAATAATTAGGGTTTCACAGCACGGTAATATCTTTGTGACCTAATTGGCCGCAATCGTTCTTCAATATTACTATCACTTTATACATACACATTACATAATTATTGTCTTTGTAAAATCATTATAACAATAATATAATATTATTATTCGTATCTCTTGATCACAATCCCAATTCAGGGTTTGGATCTCATATCTGACTTCTCTTTCTTACACAACATCAATAATCAAGTTAAAATAATTAACCTAAATATTACGAATAAATCATATAATAAAATATTTATTATATAATTCTAATTATCACTTCATATATTATTCCCAATCATGTTATAATGGAAAAATAATTAATAAAAACATTTACGCTTACGTAAATTAATTACCATAAAATATAATTTGTAGTAATTAATTATTCCAAAATTATTTCTAATTTTTCAAGTAATAAATATATTCATATTTATCGTTCACATTACTAGACACTTATTCTCGTCATTAAATAAATAAAAAAATTTATACATAAAATTTCTTAATTATTTTATTTAGAAATCTCTGGTTATTACATTCACCTCCCTTATAAGGATTAGTCCCCTAATCACCGCTCTAAAACTCATAAGCATAAGGGTACATAGCACATATAATCATTGCCGTAGACCTCGATCATACTTGATCGAACTGATCTTTAACTATTCTTCACAACACTCTAATTAGGCAGAAATTTGATTTCTAAAAGAACTCAAAATTTCTTTATAAAATCACCTACTATATATATATATATATATATAGGAAAACATATAAGATATATAAGTGATTCACATGCTTTTTGGAGTTACATTCCCAAACCAATGTATCCTGGGCCGTCGTGTTGTAGCCCTCGGAGTTCTTAACGTTGGGTCTTGGTTGAGTGTGGTCTGTTATTGCTAAAGAACCACTATTTCTCCCGGTGGTTATGTTTCCCATCTCCATTCCCTCTTTGGGCGATTCTTCACTTTTGATGCTCGGTCGATCCGCATGAAAGCATCCATGATCTTCCTTGAGTTAGGGGCGGTTGAGAGAGATATGACCCTCTTGCCCTTAACTTAAAAGCACGCTTGAACTTACCCTTTAGACACTCGCCAGAGTGATTCTTTCCATGATTCTTGTCTTTTGCACTTTACCTGCTTCTTTGTACCTTCCCGCTTCACTTGAACATTCCTGAAAAATTCCTTATCCTCTTCTCACCCCGATTCCCCTTACTACTTTCTATCTTTAACCGCTCCTCCCGACTTGCTTCTTGTTCTTTTTCCTCCTTGTTGTAGAGGCTCATGGCCTCACTTCCTGACCAATTATGATAGCCTTTTCCATGAGTCTTTGCAAAAAGTATCTATTTGCAGATCGCCACCTTATCAGAGAGCCGGGGTTTTAAGCCCACTCAAACCTCCTTGCCTTTCTAAACACATACTCACTTGATGTGGAGCAAACCTAGCCAACTCATTAAACTTTCACAAGCATACTCCATGAATGTCATGTTTTCTATTTTAACTCCGAGAATTTTACCTCCATTCTAGATCGCATACTTAACGAGAGATAGTTTTCAAAATAAATCCTTAAACCTATCCCAAGTAATTTCTTCTTCTCCTGCCTTGAGTTTTATTTGCCTCCCACCAAAAGTTAGCCTCCCTTTTATCATATAAGTGGCAAAAGCGGTCTTTTGCCCCTCATCAACTCTAGCAATTATGAGCGCCTTTTCTATTTCATTCACCCATGTATGCAGGCTTCGTAGGGTCACCGATCCTCTGAACTCTGGTGGTCCTCTTGCTTTGAAGTCTTTGAATTTACGCTAGCGATTATCTGGTTGGTTCCTCACGGTGGTATTCCTGGTCAGCATAGCTTTGAAACCATCATCATGTTTGCAAAGTTTTGCATCGATTAAATTTGTCGTTCTCCGAAGATAGTAGATTCTTCTACCCTTTGGTTTCGAGTTCGAATGGGATTGGCGGCATTATCTGGTTAAATAAAATCATAAATTATACCTTTACATTTTAAACATTATTGCATAAGATTAATGTATTAAACTCATTTCATTTCTCAACTTAGATTCATATTCATTTATCGAATATTTACATAAAGACATATCTTGTTTTATTCAATGACTATCCTTTGTGACTACGAAAGTCGGGATTTAAAATTTTGACCAACATAAAAGTTAAAAATAAAATAAAAAATTCATTACTTATCACACACATTACATAAACACAACATAACCCATACCACTTATTTACCAAGCCTTTCTTCTCGGACATTCATTTGCTCGATGTCCTTCCATTCCACAATTAAAACATCCACCTTGCTTATAGTTGTGGCAACGAGGAGAGGTATGTCCCTCACGGCCGCAAATATAACATATCTTCTTCCTTTTTTCTTATCAGGTTTTCCTAAGTCGGGATCTTCTACCTTTCTTTTCCCTTTATCTCTCGGAGTGAACACGATGTGTTGCTTGAGGCTCCCATCTGGTCAATTTGGACTTTGAGCTTATCTTGCTCTTCCATTGTTTAAGCAACGCTTGACGCGATTGGATATTAAGAAAGCGTCTCTATCTCCCACAACCTTTCCAGCGTAGCAACTTTGTTCTCCGGATCCTTGCACCTCCGTTGATGCTTGAAAGCGGCTTCAACTTTAGTGTCCGAATCACTATCATCAAATCCACCATTTCGGATCGATACTACATTTTCCACTATAGCCACCTCGTCGATTTGGGTTCTGGTAAGCTTCTATTTCAAATTGTTGGCCTTGATATTATCTCGGGGTATGGACTGATCCTTCTTATTCCACATATCTTTTCCCCGGACATCTACATACATAAGTTACCACGATTAGCATATAATATATATACGAAAGAATCAAGAGTTTTATATACATTGTCTCTTATTTTGTTTGACGATGAATTATTCAATTCTCATCAACGCTTTATCTTTCTCTGCCGAAAGGCTCGCTCCATCCACTCTGCATCGAATCGCATAAAGGAGATGTCTAAAGCTTCGCTCCAAGGTATATATCCACGGTGTCTTTGGCTTCTATCTCAACCTTCAACCGTCTTATCTCAGATCTCCCTCTGCTCCAACCTCTCTCGTAACTCTCGGCTAACTCCATCTCATGTTTCGGTGAAGCGGCGTCCTTTATCTTCTTTGGAAATCTTGAGAGTGCGATTTAGGTACCTCCATTTTTCGACTCTAACCTTTAAGTCATCGTTCCTAACTATCAAATATCTTATCATCTTCTTTATGCATGTGTACTCCTCGCTAGAGTCCATCGTCTCTTGGGTCAAGGAATTACTACTTTGACTTTCGTCATCCATCCTATGACCACAATAAGCGAGACAACATTAATCTTAGAAATAAAATATATTCATCGGTAAAATGAAGGAATATTTTATTTAGTACAACTAAAACTTGATGGATCTCTTCGACTCATCATATCCTATAACTCCTCACCGTGAGTACTTCGTCTCTGGTTCATTTGAATATTTATCTTAACTTTCGTTCTCCATTCTACTAAGGTTATAACCTAGGTTTCACACTCTAACGTTTATAACCTCGACTTTGATACTAAACTTTGTGGCGCCCCGAATCCGGGTACTTGAAACCCGAACTCGGTTGCTTCACGATACCATTTCTATAAAATTTGAATAATACTGATAGTAATATTACATTCAAACTTAATTTACATACATCAAAGTTTACTTCCCAGTGCAGAGACCTTCAAATACATTCCTTACAATACTTGAATAGATACCAATGCAACTATAACCATTAACTCATAATACACACTTATTCGATCAGCTTTCCTTTTCCTTTGTTCGTGCCTGAGCCTTCAGGTTGCTCATACATAACTGAAAACATTTAATTTAAGCAAGGATGAGCATTTGAGTGCCCAGCAAGTAATAGCAATTATATATATAAGCTGAAAGAATATAAGTATTCTCTTTACATAACACTTCAACAACGAAGCAAAAGTTGTGAAGTAATCCGTACTGATAAAAGATTCACATAACAACTCTCTTTCAAATTCTTGAAATGAGGCTCCACCCATGAATAGGGTTTAAGAAACATACTATGAACATGGTTTTCATTTTGAAAAGGTTTAGCGAAATTCATCCATAATAAGCATAACTTACGAGACGCGGGGTGATCGGCCCGTTGTACCTGTATTGATCAATACTACATAACTTGAGCGAAATTCATCGCTCACCTTTTGTCCGTAAAGCGCAAAAATTTTTCCCATTATCGGGATGTTCATACATGCCTGGTTCCAAACCCGAAGGTTTTTAATCTTGCTCAACAATAATATGTAATTCAACATATATATATACGGGTAATTGAAAAAGTGTATCAACATGTGAATAAATGCCATGATTATCCAAGTGGGGACACTTGTGTAACCATTTAGAAATCAACTTAACGAGATATATATACGAGTTAACATGTTGATAATCAAAGCATACATAATCATGTACAGAATAGAATAATTACGAAACTTCTTACTCATGTCCATTGCATAAAGGAAATGCAAAGGTAGGATACTTTTGATTTCTTTGATTACAAATCTCAACTTAGGTTTTATCTCTTTATCACAACCTATCAATAAGCGGATCATTAGTTCGATTAGAACAATATATCATAACACATAATCTTTGTCGATTCACGGTTGACGTAGTAGTCTAATTACGTCATCACATAATCGCAGTGATCATACTTTTAGTTCATATTCTATACTTTTATACATTTTTCAAATATCTCACCCATGCTCTTAGAGAAGTCTTTTCTTTCTATTATAGGTTACGGCGGGTTGTCTTCGCAAACGACTTTATCGGGTAAATACTGAGTCTAAGACTCTTATTCTATACCTCAACATCTGTAAATATCAGACAATTTACTTTTAATCATTTTCGAATTTTCCAGAAATTGAAAAATTTAAAATAAATCAAATCATCACTCAAGGGCTTATAGAGATATAAGCATTACTATGGGTGCTCTTCATCAAATCTCGGACTTCATAACCTAGGTTCTCAAGTCATTTAGTTTGATAGGATATAACTTTCAAACGCGTCGAATCATAATTACATGATTTAAACATTAAACAATTCCATTAATTTATATTAAACTATTAATGAAACCATTGCCAAAATATAAAAGTTATTTATAATAACTCAAACTATTTTAAAAACATTTATATTACCCTTAAATGATTTTTAAAACAATTAAAATCATTTTAAATAATCACCATTAATATATAAATATTAATGTACTATTCATCAAATATTAAAAGTCATTTATTATAACTTAAAATATTTTTAAATCCTTAATATCCTCTTTAAATGATTTTTAAATAAATAAAACCATTTTTAAACTATTTATTTAATAATAATTATTAAATAAACTAAATATCATTAATATTATCTTAATATCATTAATATATAATTAATTAATGAAATTCATCACAAAATATTAAAAGTCATGGGAAATAACTTAAAATATTTTCTTATACGAATATAATTTTTCATGATTTTTCATGAATTAAAACTATTTTTTAAATAATTTATTTAATATTATAATTAAATAAATAAATACCTTTTATATTCCAAAAATACTAAATATTTTTGAAATATACTCAAAATAGTTAAAAACTATTTTTCGGACTTTTAAATAATTTTTCATAATTTATTTGGTATTTTTTATAATTAAAATCTAATTTTTCTAATTTTTAAATTAATTTTCAAAAATAAAAATGCTAAATGTAATAGCTAAAAGGCACCTATAGCGACGAACCGTCATCGTATAGGTGTTCTTGAGCCTACCCATTTCATAAAGCGCGAGCAAGGTGGCTACTTTGGCCAAGAATAACTCTCTCATCTTAACAAATTTGGACAATCTATAAATTTGATCTTGTAGAGGAATTACAGACTCATAATCTCCAATAATCATAACCTCTAAACAAACATCGAGTTGGGATATATCACCCATCAAAGTAGCTACCAAAGCGTTCTTCACGAAGAAACAGGTTAGAGGTGCCTACTTTGGACCTCTATAACTTGATGATGGTGTAACGTTTATGTGATCTATCAATTCCGATTATAGAAAAACATGTAGGACTACAACTCTAACACTTAAAATCATCATAAAAACAAGAAAGCAAGCATCTAAATTATGGTCAAACCTTGTCGGAAAAATTAACACTTAGAAAATTGTGGGTTTGCCCGAAATTTTACGGTCAATCTTAAGTCGACCCACTTTGACCTTAAATAACTCTTAATCCGTAATATATATGGACTGATTCTTTTTGGAGGTTAAATATCACATAACAAACTACACATATCAACCTTTAGAACACAAAACAAATTAAATATGGCCAAGAGATATAAGGCGACATTTGCCAAAAAATATTTTACGGACACTTAGAATATTTTACGGGTTTGAAAAACAATGGTCAATCTTGGGTCAACCCACTTTGACCGCTTATAAATCCCGATATACAATAGATATAGACCTGATTCCTTTTGGAATCTAAAGACCACATAACAAGCTACACCTAACAACTTTTAAACAACAAAAAGCGATAAATAATCACAGAGATATAAGTCTTGACATTTGCCCAAAAATCACGAATTCGGTTTTTCCAACTTGCTCAAATCTTCAAATTCGTGCACTTTGATGTTATGGGTTCATGATTTTACAACCCGAACATTAATAGACTCCCTATTACACTACTTTAAACAATCAATTGCATCAATTAACATCGAATCGAAGGATTTCAAAATCGAGAATTTCATACCTTTTACAGCTTCGATTTTTGATTTTTTCGGCTTTGATGCTTGATTTGTTGTTTGTGATGGTTTGGCTTTGATTAGGAGCTTATGGGCAAGATAATTTCGTTGGTAAGAGCTTGAGAGAGTAAAGCTAGGTGTTTGCTATAATTTTAGTGTACAAATGAGTTTAATCTCTTCTTCCAATTTATAGAATTGATTGAATCAATCAATGTAAAGTGATAATTGATGGTGTAATGACATAGAAGCATAAGTAAATTCTAGAATATGGTAGGTGGCTAGATTTTGTGGACAAGTGGTAGCAATAAGACATAAATAATGCATTTTCCTTTTCTTTAATTAATAAATTTTTTTTAAAATACATTGGATGCTAAAGTGGGATGATTCCCTTGTTTGATAGTTGATAGCATGTAGGGTAAGCATGTTGGGCATCCTTGTTGCAAGATCCCATCAACAATGTAAGTAATAATACACTAAAATGACAAAAGGGTATTTTGGTCATTTCACATATAATTCAAGGGCATTTTGTAAAAGGCCATTAAATGTAATATTTAACCATTAGATTATAATTCTTACCATTTACCAATTAATTTCAATCATTTGGTAATTTAAAACATTTATATAATAACATCGTAATTAAATCCTAATTTTAAATTAGGATTTTCTAATTAGGGTTTCTTAACGTTATCAATTGGGGTTTCTAATTGACCATTAGGTTCTCTAATTATACATGTATGATCTAACACACGGTCATTACGATCTCTAACTTCAACCGAATTAGGGTTGTAATAATTAGGGTTTGTCTGGTTATCGGTAAAAAAATAGTAATTAGGGTTTTTCTTCTAATTACAGAGCATTCGTGTAATACACGATAACTTCATATACACATAAACTTCATATACTACTCGGTCATTTCTCATAACCGAGTTTAATAATTAGGGTTTCACGACGCGGTAATATCTTTGTGACCTAATTGACCGTCGTTGCTTTCAATATTACTGTCACTTTATACACGATACATAATTATTGTACTGTAAAATCATTATAACAATAATATAATATTATTATTCGTATCTCTTGATCACAATCCCAATTCGGGGTTTGGATCTCATATCTGACTTCTCTTTCTTACACAACATCAATAATCAAGTTAAAATAATTAACCTAAATATTCTGAATAAATCATATAATAAAATATTTATTATATAATTCTAATTATCACTTCATATATTATTCCCAATCATGTTATAATGGAAAAATAATTAATAAAAACATTTCTGCTTCCAGAAATTAATTACCATAAAATATAATTTGTAGTAATTAATTATTCCAAAATTATTTCTAATTTTTCAAGTAATAAATATATTCATATTTATCGTTCACATTACTAGACACTTATTCTCGTCATTAAATAAATAAAAAAATTTATACGCAAAATTTCTTAATTATTTTATTTAGGAAATCTCTGGTTATTACATTCACCTTCCCTTATAAGGATTCCGCCCCTAATCACCGCCTAAAACTCATAAGCATAAGTGGTACATAAAGACATATAATCATCATTGCCGTAGACCTCGATCATACTTGATCGAATCGATCTTTTTAACTATTCTTCACAACACTTAATTAGGCGTAAATTTGATTTCTAAAAGAACTCAAAATTTCTTTATAAAATCACCTACTATATATATATATATATATAGGAAAACATATAAGATATATAAGTGATTCACATAAGACTCGGAGTTCTGCTCCCAACCGCCAATGTATCCTGGACCGTCGTGTTGTAGCCCCTGAGTTGCTAACGTTGGGGTATTGGGTTGAGTGTGGTCCCTGTTATTGCTAAAGAACCACTATTTCTCCGGTGGTTATGTTTCCTGTCTCCATTCCCTCTTTGACGATTCTTTCACGATGCTCACCGATCCGCATACATGAAGCATCCACCGATCTTCCTTGAGTTGGGGCGGTTGAGAGAGATATGACCCTCTCTTGCACTTGACTTAAAAGCACGCGAACTTACCCTTTAGACACTTTCGCCAGAGTGATTCTTTCCGCAGCTTCTTGCACCGCACTACCTTCTTTTTGTACCTTCCTCGCTTCACTTGAACATTCCCCTGAAAAATTCCTTATCCTCTTCTCACCCCGATTCCCACTACTACTTTCTATCTTTTACTGCTCTCCTCCCGACTTGCTCTTGTTCTTTTTCTCCTTGTTGTAGAGGCTCATGGCCTCACTTCCCTTCTGCTCAAATATGATAGCCTTTTCCATGAGTCTTTGCAAAAGTATCTATTTGCGATCTCGCCACCTTTATCAGAGAGCCGGGGTTTTAAGCCCACTCAAACCTCCTTGCCTTTCTAGCTTCAGATTACTGATGTGGAGCAAACCTAGCTAACTCATTAAACTTCATGCATACTCATGCAATGCGTCATGTTTTCCTATTTTAACTCCGTGAATTTTACCTCCATTCTAGATCGCATACTAACAGAGATAGTTTTCAAAAATAAATCCTTAAACCTATCCCAAGTAATTTCTTCTTCTCTCGCCTGAGAGTTTTATTTGCCTCCCACCAAAAGTTAGCCTCCCTTTTTATCATATAAGTGGCAAAAGCGGTCTTTTGCCCTCATCAACTCTAGCAATTATGAACGCTTTTCTATTTCATTCACCCATGTCCGGGCTTCAGAGGTCACCGATCCTCCGAACTCTGGTGGTCCTACTGCTTTGAAGTCTTTGAATTTCGCTAAGCGATTATCTGGTTGGTTCCCTGCAGCTGGTATTCCCTGCTGCATAGCCTGAGCCATCATGTTTGCAAAGTTTTGCATCGATTACGGCCGTCGTTCTCGAAAGATTAGTAGATTCTTCTACCCTTTGGTTTCGAGTTCGACGGATTGGCGGCATTATCTGGTTAAATAAAATCATAAATTATACCTTTACATTTTAAACATTATTGCATAAGATTAATGTATTAAACTCATTTCATTTCTCAACTTAGATTCATATTCATTTATCGAATATTTACATAGCACATACTGTTTTAATCAACAGCTATCCCTTTGTGACTACGAAAGTCGGGATTTAAAATTTTGACCAACATAAAAGTTAAAAATAAAATAAAAAATTCATTACTTATCACACACATTACATAAACACAACATAACCCATACCACTTATTTACCAAGCCTTTCTTCTCGGACATTCATTTGCTCGATGTCCTTCCATTCCACAATTAAAACATCCACCTTGCTTATATTGTGGCAACGAGGAGAGGTATGTCCTCACTACCGCAAATATAACATATCTTCTTCCCTTTCTTCTTATCGGGTTTTCCTAAGTCGATCTTCTACCTTTCTTTTCCCTTATCTCTCGGAAATCGAACACGATGTGTTGCTTGAGGCTCCCCATCCGTCAATTTGGACTTTGAGCTTATCTTGCTTCTTCCATTGTTTCTAGCAACGCTTGACGCAGTTGGATATTAAGAAACGTCTCTATCTCCCACAGCCTTTCCAACGTAGCAACTTTGTTCTCCAGATCCTGCACCTCCGTTGATGCTTGAGCAGCTTCAACTTTAGTGTCTGAATCACTATCTGTCAAATCCACCATTTCTGGATCTGATACTACATTTTCCACTATAGCCACCTCGTCTGATTTGGGTTCCTGGTAAGCTTCTATTTCAGCTGTTGGCCTTGATATTATCTCGGGGGTATGGACCTGATCCTTCTTATTCCACATATCTTTTCCCCCAGACATCTACATACATAAGTTACCCTGATTAGCATATAATATATATACACAGCAATCAAGAGTTTTATATACATTGTCTCTTATTTTGTTTGACGATGAATTATTCAATTCTCATCAACGCCTATCTTTCTCTCTCGCCGAAGGTCGCTTCCATCCACTCTGCATCGAATCGCATAAAGGAGATGTCTAAAGCCCTGCTCCAAGGTATATATCCCGTGTCTTTGGCTTCTATCTCAACCTTCAACCGTGCCTGTCTCTCAGATCTCCTCTCGCTCCAACCTCCTCGTAATTCCTGCTTAACTCCATCTCAGGTTCTGGTGAAATGGCGTCCTTTCAGATCTTTGGAAATCTTGAGAGACGATTTAGGTTACCTCCGTTTGCTTCGACTCTAACCTTTAAGTCATCGTTCCTAACTATCAAATATCTTACCGTCTGTACTCCTCGCTAGAGTCCATCGCCTCGGGTCAAGGAATTACTACTTTGACTTTCGCCATCCATCCTACACCACAATAAACGAGACAACATTAGTAAGATCAAAAATAAAATATATTCATCGGTAAAATGAAGGAATATTTTATTTAAGACAACTAAAACTTGATGGATCTCTTCGACTCATCATATCCTATAACTCCTCACCGTAGTACTTCGCCTCGGGTTCATCAATATTTATCTTAACTTTCGTTCTCCATTCTACTAAGGTTATAACCTAGGTTTCGTGACTCCTAACGCTTATAACCTCATGACTTTGATACCAACCTCGTGACGCCTTCTAATCCGGGTACTTGAAACCCGAACTTAGTGCTTCACGATACCATTTCTATAAAATTGAATAATACAATAGTAATATTACATTCAAACTTAATTTACATACATCAAAGTTTACTTCCTGTGCACGAGACCTTCAAATACATTCCTTACAATACTTGAATAGATACCAATGCAACTATAACCATTAACTCATAATACACACTTATTCGATCGAACTTTTTCTTTTTCCTTTGTTTCGCGTACTCGAGCCTTCAGTTGCTTTCATACATAACTCGAAAAACATTTAATTTAAGCAAGGATGAGCATTTGAGTGCCCAGCAAGTAATAACAATTATATATATAAGCTGAAAGAATATAAGTATTCTCTTTACATAATATGCTGGTAGGAAGGAGAGAGAAAAGGGGTTAAAGATGATGAGATAGTGAAGTGGAGAGAGAAAGGGAGTGGAAAATGAGTGGTCGTTTGGAGGAGAAAAAAATGGGATGAAATTAAGATTTTTATTTTACTTTTTTTAATAACATGTTTAATTACATGCATGCTAATATAGTCAAAACTGGACATGGAAAACAGGCCCAAAGTCTACTACGGTCGGTCGATCTTAAACAAAAACCCGGGTTTTGGGATGCATTTTTAAGTTCAAGTGAAAATTCGGTAGCTTTTTTTGTCCTACCATTTTTGCCCTTGGCCATACCATTCCCATGATTTTTTTTTTTTTTATAAATAAAATGTTACTACTTGTGGGTTGTGAGGTTTGAACACAAAACTTGTAAGTAAATAAATAAGAGTTCAAACCAATTGAGCTACAACAACTATTTATTTTTAATGCAATCTTCAATATATTTTAACTATAATTGAAAATTATAATTAAGATATGTAGTTAATGTAGGTAATTAATTAATAATACTAATTTATAATACTATTAAAATTTTAATTGATTGAGATATGTAGTTAATAATTTCAAAGTATAAAACTATTAAACTAACAATTATTAGTTTAAGTTAGATAATATAATTATAAAAATTTAAAATTATCTATATATTAATATTAATTACAGTATTTATTATTTTTAAAAGTTAAATAAATTATATTAATTTTAAAGAATCAAATTTGATTATATATACTTTGAATTACTAGCAATATATAATCCGAATCAACCACTAATTTTTTAGATTGCAAGTCCAAAATCTGTAACACAATAATATAGATAATTTTATCCATTAATTATGCAATCCCCCTACTTATTGTAGTACATTTGGAAAGTAAATCAATCATTATCTCAAATCGTGCCTTTAGAATAATATCTAAAATTATAATACTATTAAAATTTTAATTGATTGAGATATGTAGTTAATGTAAGTAATTAGAATTATTGTTTATTTTAAACTATTTTATTATTTTTAATATTTATTATTATTACTATTTTTGGTGTATCAAGATTTTATAAAAAAAAAAATTAAATAATTAAAGGAAGAAGTTCATGGCCGGGTCAATTAATTGCAATTTCATCAAAACCCAAACATTTCGAATTCGACCATTGCTCACTCAAATCGACTACGCCGGCTCTCGGCTCTACCCGATCCGTCTGCTTCACAGTGTCTAGTCAAAACATATATTTTAGATGGTGAAAACGTATTTTGGGTGGTCTTCTATATAAGTGATTAATTCTTTCTGGCAAAAAATAGTCCGGAATATTGATTTGGGTCAGTATTTAAACGTACTTGGGGTATATTTGAGAAGTATATATTCATACTTTAATATAATGAATACAAGTTTGAGAGATAAAGTTGTGTGCGATAAAACTGAAAGTTAAGATTTAAAAATATCTAATAATTTAGAGTAGAATTAAATTATATTTGAATAAAGATATATTATTTGATAATTAATTTTTTTAAAATATCTAAATATATAATAATATTTTACCATTTTAATCTTTTATTTAATTCCTCTTCCTATTTAAAACCCCAGCTTCTTCCTCCTCCCTCCTAATACTTTAATCAACATTAGTTTTCCTCTTCTGTCGCATTAGTTTTTTGTACATGAACATTAATTAAATACTTCAAATACCAATAATAATCATCAGTAAATTTTTTTACTACATATATAAAGGTAGATTTGGCAATTTAAATTAAAAACTATATAGTTAACCAAAACCACTTGACCTATTGAGTTTGTTAACTAGTTTTGACTCGTATTAGTCAATAATAATTTTTTGCACTTTGTAGAACTAACAAAGAACACACCCCACCCCGCCTTGCCCTCCCCCCTCCCCCCCCCTCCCGATTTGTAGTTGATTTTGAGGAGGTTATTTTTGTTCAAAAAAAAATAATTTTCATTCAGACTCACCTCTAAATGGTTTAGAATTATATTTGTGTCTAATCGATTACAAGGCAAAAAAAAATTACTAAACAAATTTTACTTCTGACCGAATCAGAGATATCTATTAAAAACTATTCAGATGTAAACAAATACAACCTAAAATATTATTAGCCGAAAAATAAATTAAATAACACAAATAAAATGCTTGGGTCACAACTGTTTTGACGGAAAGCAATATATATGGACAACTAAGGAGCATATATTATGTTATATACGTTTACAACAATAGAGAAGAGAAGCGGTGAGCTGTATGATTTTTGGCCGCTTTAAAATTTTTATGAGGTTAAATATTTGATTCTTTTAATTTTTAAATGTGTGACTGGTGTGTGAGCACATAAATTAACAACAACAAAAAAAGAGAGAGAAGCGGTGATGAGAAGTTAAGTTAATTGTGATAAGAATTCTTGTCGTCGTGCCTTAATTCGGTACTAGATGATCTCTGTATCTTTAGTTTCCATTAAAAGACACGCAGAAACCGAGGATATAAAAAACAAAGATAAACGTTTGAAAGGATTAAAATATTTATATATAGAATGGTAAGTACGTCATCTTTTCATTATTTAAAACTATATATATAGCCGTACGTAAGCCCTATCATATATGCATGCATGCATGCATGTTGCTGAAAGACTAATTCACGAGTGCTGATGCATGCATGCTTAGTTATTTTCTTTCTGGAAGATAGAAATGAATGATAGTTGTATGTTGTTTAGTAGAACCCCGCCTTGCATACATAGAACATCGTCTGTTTGTGATCAGTTTTTTATTGATTAATTAATTAATTTATTCAAAAATAAACTTCATACTAATCACTTCTTGTTTAATAATAATAACATAATAACAAAATTGAAAATATTGTGTCATATATATACTATCTTTTATTGAGACTTTTTTAAGAAATCAGTAAAAAATGTTGCTGCTACTCTTTTTGTTGGATGGAGGGAGTTTAATTGCCTTATTCCTTTCTAAAAAAAAGGGTAAGAGACATCTAATTAAATTGAGAACTTAAATTGATTATGCAAGTATTATGCAAATATTTATGATTTTTGAAGTTTAAAGTTATAATTATTCACCGATAAAGTTTAAAATTTTACTTATTCATTCTTATAATATGTTAGTTTTAACCAATACATAACTGAAGTTTAAAGTATAAATTATTATTCTTTATTTCAGATGCATACATTTAATTAATATACACGTTCATTTAAATTTTTACTTTCACAATTTTATTATTATAGTTTATATTATAGTTTTTACTTTCAATATTTAATATTTAACATATAATATTTAAAATTAAAAGTAAAAAATAAAATAAAATAAAAATAAAGCACATGCACCACATATATAATTGAAAATCTCATGAAAATTAAATTAATGCATGGACGAGCGAGCCATCACATGAATGAATTAATTAATTGTTACCAAATATGTAACTGATCACCCACTTCATTGTTTATCCGCCATGGATCTTCGCCTAATTGGCAGTTCTTTAACTCATCATCTTTTTCAGATGTAGCTGTGGTAGGTAAAAGATCAGCTCTACAATGCGGACAAGTGAGATTGTTCTTATCTATCCGACCATCAAGACAGTCTTTATGAAACACTTGACTTCAATTCCATAGCTCCCTCACTAGGTGTGTCGCTTTCACGGAATTCAAGCACACCGCACATTCATCATGCTGATGAATGATGATCATGGTCATGAGCATCACCGTTAATAATATTACCAGCTGATCATGATTTCTTATTTTGAAGGGAGCTGTGTATTCCATGATTGGAAGCTGTTTCTTGATTGAATCTGTTATGTAATGGAGCGGAGGTGGTATCAATGAAGTTGACCGATTAAATTCATAATTTTCGTCCGCCAATCCACCGTTGGGATGATCAGTAGTAGTAGGGTTAGTACTATTGTTTTGTTCATGATCAACTAGTGTATAATTTGATGTGTTGAGCAGAGAGATATGGGAGAAAAATGCCATGAAAACGTATTTCAAGTGGCCTAATAGTTGATGAGAATATTATTGTACCTTAGCAGGGCTTTAATTTGTGGTATCTATATATAAACACTAAATGTTCATGTCATAGTAAACAAAAGCCATAATTTAATATATATATATATATATATATATATATATATATATATATATATATTTTGTCTAGATAACAATGGGAATGTGGAATGAATCAGAACCAACAAGGCTAAAAAAGATAAGAAAAAGCTAAACCTAGGCCAATGCATATTAATAAAGGGTGGAAATTCCAACTTACCACTTGCTTAAGTGCTGACAATTGTCAGCATCAACTTTAACTAATTAATTTCCCTTTTTCATATTTATTTGTTAGTTTTTTATTTCTTTGAGTAAATTCTAGTTATTATATATATATATATATATATATATATATATATATATATATATATATAAGTCGGCTTTCTCCAAATTATTTCCAAGGAGAAATAACTAAAAAGTGATTCCATTATAAATGACGATTTTTTCGGTCGATATAACATAGAAAAACTATAGCGACAAAAAAAGAGTTGCTATAAATGGGTTAGTTCTTAATTATTTCCTTCCAGTTATTTGAAAAGCAACTTAGGATCCATTTCATTTCAAATGAAATGGAGAGTCTCTATTTCATGATTCAGATTTAAAATATGTTGGAATGTGACATTATGAATATCCTCTCCATTTTAGGGTCTAAATTTAAAATATATTAGAATGTGATGTCATGATGATGAGAGAGAGATGATGATGGAGAATATACAAAAATGAAATCTCCACTTCATTTGAAATAGAGGGGATCATAGTCCGACATCATGATGATGGGAGAGAGAGAGATGATGATGAAGAATTTCATGGAATGGACTCTCCATTTCATTTGAAATGAAGAGGATCCTAGTCCATAAATAACATACCTATCTTAAATAACACAATTTTATAATTAAAATTAAGTTGTATTAGAAATTCTTTTAAATACAAGTAGGGTGCGGGGGGTGACATTTATGTAAATAAAATAAAAACAAGTTGGACCACTCTCTTTCTGTCCTCATGTTATGTATTGCGTAAAATTTATTTTGAATTATAATTACAAAATATGTTAATAAATAAAATTATAAAAAAACTCTATTTATTAGACATCTCGTCCACAATATTACCACTAATATTTTTGTTACAGTACAAAATTAAAATTGAGAAAACTCAATCCTCTAATGACTCGATTGATAAATTTTGGAGCTTATTATCATTTATCTATTTTGAATTAAGGAACATAAGCGCACTTTCATTCATAAATAGGGTTACAAATATGGTTAAATGAAGGCAATAAGTTTAGGCGGACATATATATATATATATATATTCAGATTATACTTAAAATATTATATTTTGAAAAAAATTCAACAAAAAATTTGAACATGCCCCAATAATTCGATCCAAAAAAAAAATCCATGTAAAAGGAGTCTAAATGAAGGTGAGAGGACACAATCATAACTTAGCTTTTCAATTTTCTCCATTTGAAAATAAATAATACTACTACTAATACTAAAAATTATAAAAACCCCAGGGCATATGAATAAGGAGAGAGGGCAAGTAGGGCCATGTGGGAACCAATACCCACATGGGAGGTGTATGCCCCACCCAGATTGACAACAAAGGAAGCAAGGGAGGGCCCACAAATGATAGTACCCCCAATACATTTTCGATAGGGTTAATTACATATATTAATACATTTTTAGAAATAATTACAAAAATCATACACCTATAAAATAATTATAAAAATATTACATTTTTTCATATTTATTTACAATATTAGTGTAATTAGGATTCCTTAATTTAAATGATTACTATTAATTGACTGATATGGCAAATCAGGTGAATTTTTTTTAAACGCGTGTTCCTATGTAAATAAACCTTCTTTTTCTCTCAACTTCCATAATTTTCGTACTTTCTCTCTCTAAAATCTTCTTCTTCTTCTTCTTCTTCTTCTTCTTCTTCTTCTTCGTACAAGGTTAATGAATATTTTTCTTTTTCTTCTTCGTCATAGTTGTTCGTCTTTGGGTGGCGTAAATTGGTTAATGAATATTGATCTCCTTCAAAGTATTGAGGGATCAAATTGATTTGCATTGTCTAATAGTCCTTTATTTTTTGATTGTTTTTAATTTTCTTTTATTGCACTTGTTGATTCACGGTGTTGTTCAAGTTAGTGAAAATAAGGTTTTGGATCGAGAAAGCATACATGTTCTATTATCGAAATAATAGAAATTTTGCTTCAAACTTGCCTCTTAATGTTATTCTGAAGAGATCATGGCGAAAAATGTCATGGGAAGAAGTTCAAGTTCATAGCCAGAAGATATTTCCAAACCAACAAATTTTAAAGGTGTGTTAATTTAAATTTTGTTATTATTCTTTATCATATAAGCTTTTTTGTTACTTCGCATTATATTTTGATTCTTTATTAATTTAGGATTTCGATACTATTTTTGTTACCTTGATTTGGTATTTTGGTTACTTTTTTATGTTGTTATGGTTACCATGTATTTGCTTAGTATACATGGTTGACTAAACTGATTTGGGTGTACATGTTGTTTATGTATTGGTTACCATTAATATATGTTTTGGTTACTAATATATAACCTGTTTGTTCTTTGCATTAGTATATTTTTTTATTCTTTGTTAGCTTATGATTTGGATACCATTGTTTTTCTCTCAATTGAGATTTTGGTTACTTTTATATGTTGTTTTGGTTACAATGTATTTGCTTAGTATACATTGTTTGACTAAACCGAGTTTGGACTACATGTTGTTTAGTATACTTAGACTAATTTCTGGGCTTGATGTAATGCTTACGTTGTAGCTACGTCGCAAGCAATAAAAATAGATCTTATCATATAACCTGTTTGTTATTCTTACGCATTATGTTTTGTTCTCGTTATCTTGAGATTCGGATACCATGTTTGTTACCAACGTAGTATATTTTGGTTACTTTTTTTATGTTGTTATGGTTACCATTTATTTGCTTAGTATACATGGTTTGACTAAACCGATTTTGGTGTACATGTTGTTTATGTATTGGTTACCATTAAAACATATTTTGGTTACTATTATATAAATATTTGGTTACTTATTTAGTATATTTTTTGTTACTGTTAGTTTCTGATTTGGATTCCATTTTTGTTTCCTTAAGTTGGGATTTTGCTTACTGTTTTTTTTTTTTGTTAAGTTCTGATATATTTACTTAATATATGAGTTGATTAAACTTTGTTTGGTCTATATGTTATTTATGTATTAGTTACCATTAATATATGTTTTGATTACTTAACATATAAATGTTTGGTTACTTCATTAGTATATTTTTTTATTCTTCATTAGCTTATGATTTGGATACCATTCTTTTTCCTCAATTGAGATTTTGGTTACTTTTATATGTTGTTTTGGTTACAATGTATTTGTTTGTGATATAAATATTGTTTATATATGGTTACTAATGACTGTGTAAATCGATTTTTTTTTATTTGCAGTTATGGAATCTTTACTATGAGGAATGCAATAGAAAATTCATTGGAAAAGTTATATATTGGTGTGACATGGAAGTCCCCGGCATTATTACCAAGAAATTGAACCCAAGATACCTTGAAGAAGTTTAAGGCATCATTAGTTTGTGGATATATTATTTTGTAAATAATAAACCCAAGTCATAATAAACCATGTATTTGCTTAGTATACATTGATGTATTATTTTGTAAATTCCTTCAAATATATTCTACAAGGTTTATGCTATTTCTATTTCTACTTCCATTTCCACAAACACATCTTACATGTTCAAGTTACTTTCATATAACTATTTGGTTACTTCTTTATTATGTTTTGGTTACTGTTACCTTATGGTTTGGCTACTATTATTGTGTCCTCAATGTGGGATTTCGGATACTTTTATTTTTTTTTATTCTGGTTAATATGTAATTGTTTAGTATACATGGATTGCCTAAACTGAGTTTCATTACATGATGTTTCTGTTTTGGTTACCATTAAAACCTGTTATGGTTACTATCATATAATTATATGGTTACTGTTTTATTATGTTACTTTATGGTTATAGTATACATGGATTGCTTAAACTGAGTTTCATTACATGATGTTTCTGTTTTGGTTACCATTAAAACCTGTTATGGTTACTATCATATAATTATATGGTTACTGTTTTATTATGTTACATTATGGTTATAGTATACATGGATTGTTTAAACTGAGTTTCATTACATGATGTTTCTGTTTTGGCTACCATTAAAACATGTTCTGGTTACTATCATATAATTATATGGTTATTGCTTTTATTATGTTACATTATAGTTATCATGTTATTAGTAACCAAATAATTCTGAGCTTGTATCGTGACAAACATTAATTGTTAAATGTACATGTGTGAGTGTCCTATTTATCTACAAGCTTGTTAGTAACCAGATAATTATCATAGATAGTTACTAGCTTGTTAGTAACCAGATAATTATAAGCTTGTATCAAGACTGTTATAAAGCTTGTATATGTTTACTTTATATTGATAACTCATGATGGAATCAAAAATAAAAATATTAATCAACATCAATTTTGGTTACTGTACACCATCAAAAATGTTACCAACCATGTGGTTAATGGTTATTAACAGTAAACAATAATATATTCCTCAGAAACAATTAGATTTGTTGTATTGATACCGCTCGGTCTCCATTGTCTAACAACCTGAATAAACATTATAAAGTAACCAAATCAATATTAGAGCGGTAACTAATTACATAATTTTAGTAACTGAAAATAAATCAAATTTTTACATGCAAATTTGAAGGCCTAAATGATGGAATTCGACCAAAAAACCATGCAGTTCACCAGCAAAGCTTGTGACTTTTGATCGTTGACCCATTTCCAATGAAATTAGGCTCTGAAAACGCCAAAATCCGACACTCCAAACTTGACAAAAAATTGCCAAATTATCACTGCAACCAAATAAACATTATACTGTAACCAATTAAATAGTATACAATAACCAATATTTAACAGTTGTATGAAGGTAACCAATGTAGTCAATAAGTAACTACCAATATAAAATAAACAATTATAAAACTCAATAACATTATATAGTAACCAAATAAACACCTTTCAGTATCTAAATACATATTATACAGTAACCAAGATATATATAATTAGTAGCCAAGATTATAAAAAATATTTTTACATTCATTTTATAACCAAAATAATCAGTAATGACCTTGTTACAAATTAAAGACTAACAAGTGTATAAAGGTAACCAATGTAGTTAATCAGTAACCATCAATATAAAAAAATCAGTATAAAACACAGTAATATTATGTAGTAACCATGGTAATATTACACAGTAATCAAGTCAGCATTATAAACTAACCAAATCCAGATTAGATAAAGAACTAACATATATTTACTTAGTATCCATAACATAAAATATATTTGACAAAGATTTTACAAAAAAAACAAATAATATAAAAAATATCAATATGTACTTAAAGGTGTATTGGTTACTATTAGTCCAAACATCAAATTTGGTGTATTGGTTACTATTAGTCCATGTAACCAATACAATGTAGTCAATAAGTAACATCCAATATAAATGAAACAATTATAAAAGAATATAACATTATAATTTTACACAGTAACCAGGTCAGCACTATTGAGTAATCATTATAATTTTACATAGTAACAGTCAGCATTAGACAGTAACCAATATAATGTAAAACAGTATCCAGGTCAGTATTAGTCAGTAACCATTATAATTTTACACATCAACCAACTCAGCAATATTCAGTAACCATATAATGTTACACAGTAACCGAATCAGCATTAATCAGTAACCAAAAACAACCAGTAAAAATAGGGTTTTCCTTGCATTTTACAATAAAAAACAACCAGTATAATTTATTTGTTACCAACTAAAGGCAGACTTTTGTAAGAATGTAACCAATTTGGCTAACAAGTAACCATTAATATAAAAAACATAAGTAGAAATGTACATTAATATGCTTCAGCAACCAATAATACAGTAACCAATTAATCACTGCAGTAATTAAGTTTGCATTATTCAGTAACCAAGTCAGCACGAGTCACTAAATAATATTTTTACACAGTAACCAAGTCAGCATTATAATAATTTTATACAGTAAGCAATTCAGAATTAGTCAATAACCATTATAGTGTTACACAGTAAACAAGTCAGCATTTGTCAGTAACCAATATAATATTACATAGTAACTAAATCAAGATTAATCAAGAACTGTTAGCATTAATTAGTAATATTATGCAAAGAACTAAAATAGCATTAGTCAGTAACTAAGACATCATTAGACGGTATAATGTTACACAGTAACCAATATAAAATAATCAGTAACCAAACCAACATTAGACAGTAACCAATTTATATAACCTTAGTAACCATAATATAAAACATGTTTTCAAATACATTTTGCAAGCACAACATTCAGTATTCAAACTTTGTGACAATTTAAGTTCAAAAACTTAAGAAAGATAATCAATTTAGTAATTCGTAGTAACTATAAGTATCTATATGCTTATAAGTTTTAAACTTACATACCACAGTATTTGAATCGAAGCTGATGTTGATTTTGTATTCAACAATCACTGCAACAATGTTTTTGGTTACTGATCTTGAAGGCGGCGTTGATTTTGTATGCTATTTTCGATTTTACAGATTCGTCGCGACAACAGTTTTCTTCTTAGAGATGCAAGATTACTGCAGTGGTGTGTCGCGACGAAAAGCTTCGTCTTCTCCGATCTCAGTGGTGTGTCGCGCAATTCCTCCACTACTTACCAACAACTCCCCGCAATTCTCTATCACTTTACCTCCTATCTCTCGTCAGTGGATTCCCCAAAAACTCCCACCGCCATCGCCTATGCATCCGCCGACCACTTAGCTCTTCCAACCACCGAAGATTTGGATTTCTCCGGTATCAAAGTTGCATGTTTTGTTCAGTCGCTTGATTTTAGGAGTGGTTAGTTGCATATAGGAGAGTCCATAACTGACATATACGTGATTTTAGCAATTTTATATTGTGTTGTTTTATTTTTGTAATTATGTTGTGCGTGTTTTATTTTTGTAATTACTTTCTAAATGTTGTATATTAGTGTAAAGGACCCTTTTCGATATTCCCTTGGTCCATGTCCATGTCCATCCCCTACGTACTTGACCGTTTATGTTGACGTGTTTTTTTCCTTGTACGGACGCCTTCATTTTTAATTGTCCTTTTCATTTTTTCCCTCTCCATCTTCTAATTCTAGGTTTACTAAAATAATCAAAATATTTTTATAATATAATAATAATACTCCTCCCATTTTCAAAAAAAAAAATCACATTTGTTAACAATCTATGTCTCAAATAATATAATTAATATATATATATATATATATATATATATATATATATATCATGAAAGTTTAAAAGCATAAATTTTAAGTAACATAATTCCTTAAACAACATAAGTATTTAAAAGCCAAAACCCAAAACCGTGCCTTCCGCGTCCTTTTCTTCTTTTTCTAAAAACCCAAATATATGACGCCCCAAAAATAGGTGTACAACACCCATTCTGAGTCGCCAAATACATGGTACAGAAAGCAAACTACAACTTCAATAATACAATTGTCGTGCAAAATACGACACACACATACCGTGAGTTTAAATACAAATATTGTCTTCTAGACAATATCCACACTCAAATAAGTCCTCATTACAATTATTCAAACACCATTTTACAGAAATAGTGAGGATTGTTAAAATTTCTTTCTAGAACCATCACTCCATACCCCGACTAGATCCTGCTATGTTCTCACCTCCTGAGAAGAAAAATGGAATAAAAAGGAAAAGGGTGAGCTCAACTAGCCCAGTAAAAAATATTATGACTAAGATAATATACAACAAATTATCATTAGCCTTCAACAGGGAAAAATCTGATAAAATATAATAGACAACAAGTTTTAGATCAACAACTGCAGCGAAAACAACAATCCATAAGAAGAGTCAAGTAGAGAAGGAATTCCACTATCTTCTAAGATTTAAAAGTACATCATCAATATTTTATCCCTGTAACATCAATCAATATATATCTTGAATCAAATATTCATCTTTGCACTACATGCCAAAGATATTCATTTGTATCACCAGTTGGTCATGTTCATCTTTGCACTACGGGCCAAAGATATTCATCCGTTAATTATTTATCTTTGCATTACAGGCCAAAGATATTTAGTAATATCATCATTTAGGACTGAGGATGATGAAAAATATTTTAAAGAAAACGAATCCAGTGAGACAGAAGGACAAATAGTAGGGATTCGTATAACAGTTTATCCAAGATCAATAATACTCCATAATAACCAATTTTGAAGCAAAATTTAAGAATAAAGATCAAAACATGGATACAATCAAAGATATTAACCATAATAGACATCTTGGACAAAAAGAAGAAAATTTTATTTTTTGGTGAATAGTGTCGTATTCGTGAATAGTGCCGTATACGTGAATAGTAATCCCGACACAAAAAGTTCCAAATTTGATAAAAAGTTCAGATCAATACTTCGACATAATGATATTGAAGAAAATATCATTTTAAGAAGAATATAACACCCCTTACCTCAAAATATCAGTACTTCTGATCGAAATATCGGTATAAAATCAAGGAAACTTGCAGCGATGAATAGAAACTCACAAAGTATCTAAATACTCACAAAATACACTCAATAATCTAGAGAGAGAAAGAGAGAAAACTTGTTTCTGGTGTGATTTTCAATTCTAACTTAGCCCTCTATTTATAGGAAAATGTTAGTAGACTTGACCTGCAACCTGATGGCTTTACCTGTTATTATTCTCACCCACCACATTTGAAATAAATTCAACACATTTCTTTACCAACCACAAGTGGGGCCCACTCAATTCTAGAATTTTCCACCAAAATCATTTATAAACCTAATTTCTGAATCAGTCACCTCTTAAAATTCATAACAAATCATACGTTCATTTTTAACGGTTCAAAATTTGTGGACATATACTTAACTTATATATGTATAACATATCCAAATATTACAACGATCCAACGGTCGGATTAAAAATTATAACTCACACAATATATCTCAAAAACACTGGTTTAATTTTTAATACCTTCATTCCGACAAAAATACTGATAAAACACCTCAACATTAACTCCTTCATTTTTAACCACAATAAATATATCCAACATTTATATCCACATAAAATAAATATTTCCTTATCATATGAATCAATAATTAATTATTCACAAATAATATTACAGAATCACATTTATGACAACCAGGCCGTTCCCAGGAAAGAGGGGGCTTTCCAATAAGAATTTCTCCTTATTGGTAGCGCAATTAGGTGACCAAACCTCTCCTTGACAGAACTTTCTAGACATTGCCAATAATGCTATCTAATAATATTATTCAAATAATATGAATTATTGATCGATAATGAGAAATCTTGTCTGCGATGATGATTATTGAAACAACAATAATATAAAATATCAACGCAACAATTATTGAATCAATAAAATAAAATATTGAACAAAGAATCACTGTAATAATTATTCAAGAGTGCCTTCTTACGTAAGAATCAATAATTCATCAATCACGTGCATCCACGCCATTCATCGTATTTTAACCAATTTAATATTCCAACAAAGGTTAATTGTAACAACTAACTACGCCAGATTATTTATAAAAACTCAAACTTGTCGTTTTTTCATCCGATGATTATTACATTATAGGGCCCATAAATGACTTCATGGCCAGGTATTTAATATTCCCAGACAATAAGAATATTCCACGACCAAATGAATATTCCTCGACAACAATGATTATTTTATAACCACTTGCATATTTTGTAAAATTTTCACATTTCACCCATAACCAGATAATTATATCAAATTAATACCTTATTATTCACAAATATAATTAGAGGAAATTCGATTTTATTTATAATAAGTTGGGGTCTTACAAAAACCATGCCTAGCTTCTCTCTTCTCTCTACTCTCCAAATCGGACGACGCAAGCAGAGCCAAATCATCGGAAGCCCTAGCTTCTCTCTTCTATCCAAATCAGACTCAAGTAAAGCCAAATCGGAACTAGGAACCCTAGCTTCTCTTTCCACCCTCCTCTCCAAATCAGATATGTGTATGTAATTGCTTGAAGTTCTTTTTTTCCTATTAATTTTTCTCGTGAAAAGGCAAGGTTTCTTTCTTCTCTATTGTCTATGTATTGATTAAGTTTTATTTTTATGGTTTTATTTCAGGGCCAATTGATTTGGAACAAGCTTGTAGCTGTATACGATATTATCCAGAATATCAATGGTAATTCATGGTCCATGTGAGCTAAGTTTGAAGCAGAACTTTTAAGGCTTAATTTGGATACCCATTTAATAATTTAAAAGAAAATATTGTCCTTTGTTATTCCCAGCTTTCAAAAACCCTAACTTAAGGTATTCTGTATTCACTACAACAAAAAGGCTTATCAGCGACCGCACATCTGCGACCGCATATAGTCGCGGATGGGTATTAGCGACCGTCTGCAGTCGCTACTATTAGTCGCAGAAAATTTAGTCGTTGAAATGACATCAGCGACCAACAATAGCGACCACATTTATTAGCGACTGCAATCAGCGACCTCAGTTGTCACTATTCTAACTCATGTTGACTCACATTGCGTCGGGGCGTGATGTAGCACACGTGGCGGCGACAAAGAATAATAGCGGCCGCAGTGACGTTGCTTAACTTCTAAAGACCTTACTTCGATTCACTATTATTGTATCGGCGGCGCGGTAATGCGGTCACGACTTTTGTTTTTTTTTTTTATAATATTTTTCTTGTTTTATTGATTTCCCAAAAATAACCTACTTTGTACTTGCTTTTTATCCCAACACACAGCAGTATATATAAGCATCCATCCATCCATGATAACTACTATATGATAAACATCCATCCATACAGTCCAAAGAATGAATCTAAACCAACACAACACAATACAATCGTAAACATCCATATAATAGAATCGTAAACCAATACAGTCCAAAGATAAGTAGTTTAAAAGATTACAAGGCTTTAAAAATCTAAAAAACAAGTCTAACAAGGCTTTACAAATCTAACATGACTGGTCTAGCTCTTCATGGATCATCCAAATTAGTACCCTGTAATTAACAAAAGAATAAAACATATATGTTACATGTGTTGATCTTCGCTATGACTTGGAGAAGCTAAACAATGTATAATGTACGTAATGAAACATATAAGTACACGGTCGCCACCCTTATCACAGTCGCCACCACGATCTTTGTGATCTTCTTTGCTTCACATCGCTTTCGCCAACTCATCGATTCGAGAGAATCAGATCTGCACTTGATAGATAAGAAGAAGATCACGATTTTGACAGATCGCTCTCACACTGTCAGTAGGAGTATGATAGGCTAGATGACCTGATGACTGTGTAGACTGGGTAGCAGATCTGCCTATGCCACTGATGGTCGGGCGTCGTCTTTGTCCTTGGCCTTTAACATAATTTTTCTTCACGACGGACGCCCTCTCCCACAATTCTTGATCAATCGCCGGACGCGGGGTGCCTTCAGGATAGCGCTCGTTCATTAAGCCCTTATAAGTGTCCTGTCAGAAGGTCAACAAATAAATAGTTAAAAATAAATAAAAAATGCTAAAAGCATGACTGTAATATGTTTAAAGTTAACTTATTACCGCTATCTGAACAGCAGGCAGACCATCACGGGTGGCCACATACACATCCAACCAATTGATAGGTTGACCTTGAGACTCAGACTCCTACAGTTCATGTTCTCATATTAATATGTAAACATATGATATTTTAGCTATAAAACATGATTTGTAAACATAAAGACAAATAACTAAGCCAATAAACTTCTATATCATCGCATTCCTAGCAACAATATGTTGCGGTTTGAGATATATTACATACTTATGCGTGCCTTTTGCCTTTTAGCCTCTGAGATACACACGAGGATCTGCATTACGGCGCGATCTTACGCCTCTTGACCCAACTCTCGCCTCTCCACTTTCACACATACTGCACCCATATAGGATGTCTTTACCACTGAGGGCTATCTTCGTGCATATATCTTCTTCACCTCGTCCCGGATGGTCAATCTCGACATTGTGCGAGGGCTTTACGTCGTTTTTATTTAGATTATCTTTAGTCCTGGACGGTGCCTTACGCGAGCAATTGCACGAATAAGCGATGCATGTCGTCGTCCCATCTATACCGCTTCGCAAATAAAACAACTATAATAATATTAAAACTGTTATATTACCATAATCCAACATTACTAAACTATTAGTTGATTAACTATGTATTATCTATCAGAGTGATTAAATAAATATACCGAAATTATTTCAAATCATCCTTATAGGCGAGACGTATGCTCGCCCATGTAATCACTAGCGTAGGCCAGTTCAGTAAGCATAATTGTGAAATGCACTTCATAATTTTACTATCTTGAAAATCACTACAATATACAATAATTTACATTAAAATATATTTATAACAATGGAAATATTAAACCTTTATATATACACGATGTTTAACTTACGTGCTTTCTGGAGGAGGACGGATCTGTATAAGAATGCGATCATCCAGATTAGCCGGGGCCTTCGGCACATGATTAGGGCCCCAACCCAACCCGCGCTTTAAGTCTTTGAGTTCGAAGACATCTATAAATAAAAAAAATTAGGATGTTAGTATGAAATTATGAATGACAATTAATTGTATGAAATAGTTAACTACGATTACCATAAGTGAAAGGTACATAAACATGATATAGTTAAGGATATAGAGAACATTCCTATATTGAGAACATAAATGAAAGGTACATAATTATGAACTAAACATGAACATGAACATAAACATACATTTTGTACAATTAAAACTAAACATACATTTTAATGAAACTCGTTGTCTGATGAGTCAGAATCATTTTGTATAAGTATCGGAGATTCATAACCATCTTCTTCAGATTCTGTGTCAGTGTCAGTCAATAACTCTTCCTCAATATCACTGTCATCTGGCACAATAACTGTCTCGGGATCCAATTCATCAGGTTCCTCTCCACCCTCTAACTGGATTACATCATTGTTGTCCTCTATATTTATTATAGGAGATCTCTGAAGTATTTCCTCTTGGTAGAAATCCTCGTCTATTACTTGGACACGACTACGCGCGGGAGTATGAATTACAACTTGCCAATCTGTAGGCGGTTTATCCATTTTCCTAACAGGACTAGGAGTGTAGTATACTTGTCTTTGTTTGAGTTGGTAAAACAAACGGTTCGTTGGAGATGCAGTGGACCTATGGAGGTCAATATCGGCGATTCCATGTCTGTCAACACGTATCCCTTTTTCTGAATCAAACCAATGGCACTTAAACAAGTGAATATGACCCCCGTACGTGCCCTTGTACAATAACTCTACGATTTTCTTACAAAAGTAATAGTTACGAGATAATTTCTCACTGCCGGACAACATACTCTTAATGGCCTTCAAGAGCGACTCAAAACACCCATGGCTCGTGTTGTGATCGACCTTGATGTTAAGTAATGTCGCCATCGAGACAATGTAGTGTGTTTGGTGCAACCATGCCACAATGGCTCATTACCCTCGCCTAACAACTTAAAAGAAGTCTTTGGCATCGAATTCATAGGTTCTTCTCTACCTTGCTCCCCCAATCAAAATCGGCCTGCAATATCATGAACCATTTCATTCATAATGATGAGTACTACTTTGCCCGGTTGTGTACTTGTGTGATGCCACCATCTCTTCTGCTCGCCTACGTGCCTGACCAAAGATTCTTCGTAATTTCTCATGAACCCAGAAACAAGTAAATGATAGTTTACCATGTCTCTCTCCATATAATTTACATTCTTACACTTCAAACATGGACATCGTATGTAAGACCCCGAATTTTATGAAATAAAAGTATTCAATTTTTCTTATAATTACAATTCAGTAAATGGTTATTGATAAAAAGTTAAAGTTAAGGGTGATATATGATTTTTTTTCAAAAATATGCAAGTGGTTATAAAATATTCATTGTTGTCGGGGAATATTCATTTGGTCGTGGAATATTCTTTATGTCGGGGAATATTCGTACGACGGCGCAGCCATTTGTGGGCCCCATAATAGAATAATTATCGGATGAAGAAAACGACAAATTAAAGTTTTTATAAATAACGGCGTAATCGTTACCGTTAACACTGTTGGAATACCCGGTGGTTAAAGTAAAGTAATACGTTGTTGCATGCGGAGAGCACATACGGTATTGCACAATATTTTTGAATTATTGATTCTTATGTAAGAAGGCACTACTCAATAATTGTTACAGTAATTCTATTTAGTATTTTATTGATTCAATAATTGTTGCGTTGATATTTTATATTACTGTTGTTTTAATAATTGTCACTACAGAAGATATTTTTATTATCAGACAATAATTCATATTATCCCGAATAATATTATTAGATAACATTATTGGCAATGTCTAGAAAGTTACGTCTAAGGAGAGGTTTGGTCACCTAATTGCGCTACCAATAAGGAGAAATTCTTATTGAAAGCCCCTCTTTTCCGAAGGAGCGGCACGATTGTCATTATTGTGATTACATAATATTATTTATGAATAATTAATTATTGATTTATATGATGAGAAAAATATTGATTTTATATGGATATAGATGGAGAAAATTTTTAATGTGACAATTGTTGAAAATTAATATTTTATCTTTTTTGATAAAATAATTCATTTTAATATATTATTATATTTTAATAATATAATAATGGTGATATTTTTACAATGAATGTGGGATATATGAGTATATGAGGAGGAAGAGTATTTTTGTTGCAATAAATACTAAAAACATGTTAAACATGTTGGTGGACCCATTTCTTGACTGAAATTTGATTATAGCAGATGTAAAATCGCTTGGTTTATGGATTTCGGTTAATTTACGCTTTGGAATTTGGAAAAACTTTCTTACGCAAAGTTGTAGAAATTGAATTTCCTATAAAAGGTAGTGAGATTCAATTTTCTGATAAAAGGGCTATTTATTATGAATTATTGAAGTTCCGAAGTTCAGAAATAATTGATTTTTGAAAGTTTTAATTGTTTTAAATATAAAAACGTTTTTTTGATGGTTTTGGTTGAGGTGTGGCTGATTTTTGGACTAATTGGGTGCGTTGGAAGTTTAAGAAAAAATATTTTATATTTTATTAAATTTTCTGCTTTGGTGTTCTAAGCATTTTCCTATAAATAGGGTGCTTAGGTTAGAATTAAAAATCACACGAAACTCTGATTTCTCTCTCTTTTTTCTCTATAATATCGGCGTGTTTTTTGTGAGTATTTTAGTACTTGAGTATTGCTCTACGGTGCAAGTTCTTTTAGCACTATATCCAGTATTCTAGTCAGAAGTACTATTCTTTCTGAGGTAAGGGAGGTTATTTTCTCCTAAAATGATATTATTTCTTCAATATCATTATGCCAGAATGTTGGTTGGAAATTTTTATTAAATTTGGAACTTTTTCATGTCGGGGTTACTATTCATGAGTTACTATTCACGAGAACTATTCACGAAAACGTGATGATGTTTTTTATTGAAATTTCATCTTTTGTTGTTTGAGATTCTTATTCACGTATCGGACTATTCACGAATACTGAAGACTATTCACCAAAAAATGAAACTTCTTCTTTTTGTCCAAAATATCTATTCTGGATACTATCTTTGATTGGATCTTTATTTTGGTCTTCATTCTTAAAATTTACTCCACTCTAGTTATTTATGAAGTATTTTTGAACGAAAATTATTTAAAGTACGAATCCTTAATATTTGTTCTTTTGTTTCACTTTGGATTCGTTTTCTTTAAAATATTTTTCATCATCCTCGATCTAAAATGATGATATAACCAATATCTTTGGCTTTGTAGTGCAAAGATAAATGATTTTCGATGAATATCTTTGGCCCAGTGGTCAAAGATGAGCAGTGTTTAGATGAACATGACCAATCGATAAATATCTTTGGCACGTAGTGCAAAGATGACTTGTTGATGAATATCTTTGGCACAGTAGTGCAAAGATGACTTGTTGATGAATATCTTTGGTAGTAGTCTAAAGATGAATTTATTAATAGGATTATGAACATATCTCGTAATTTGCCATAACCATAATCTTTGATGTTTGGTGATGAAAATTATCTTTGTCTGGATGAGAAAAGGAATTTAGAACTACAATTACGATTATGAGTTATACATGTGATTGTGGACATGAATTGTTGATTGATGTTACGAGGGATAAAACATTGTTGGTGGACTTTTAACATGGAGAAGATAATAGACTTTATATACTATTTGACTCTTCTAATGGATTGCTTGTTCATTGCAACTATGGTTAAAAAGTTTTATCATCTACCATATGTTCTAAATCTACGATTTATTACTTTGTTGAAGGCTATTGATAATTTATTTATCTTTAGTCATGATATTCTTTCTTGAAGCTAGTTGTGCTCACCCTTTTACTTTCACAATTCCTTTCGGGTAATAAAAGTGTAGTGTGGTCGAAATTGAGAGGATATGAGGGAATAGAGCGGTGGTCATCATTTAGTAGTTATATTTGGTGAATAAACTAGGGTGAGCGAACCCAACGTTGGAAGGGTGTTTTTCCACTATCATACAAGATGTCTAATGACATACCACCACCTGTCATCATAAAAACGATGTTGGTCTTTCATCCACTTCTTGAGTATAATTCTGAGCACTACCTATATAATCTTGGTGTTTGTTTGGAGTTTAATTCCCAATTAGAGACAATGGAGATAATGATATATCAAGAGAAGACTCATCATTGGAAAGAATATGATAGTAATCTTCTCGTTTTCTTTCGGGGTCTATTAGGTCAACCAAGGATAATTCTGTGGCCATATGATATCTACTATAACCTAAAAACATGGCCTCCCATGTATACGAAGGTTTCTTGAGAACTTCCCAAAGATTCTAATTTCTAAAACAGCTTTTGACTATACCTTTATGTAAGGTGTCATTGTGACGTCTTAATTGGTATATATTTGTATCCAAACTCAAAGATATATGTGTTGTTGTATTTTGCACGACAATTGTTGTAATAAAGTTGTAGTTGTTTTCCGTACCATGTATTTGGCGACTTCGTAATGAGTTGGATGGAATGGACCTATTTTGGGGTCGTTACATTTGGTATCGAGCTTAGGGATATGATCTCTCATGCGGAGATCGGGATTAGAACTAGGAGGGGAGAGATGAGTAAATCCTTCGCTAGTGTGTCCTACCTAAGCTTAATTGTTGGTCGGTCATAATATACGGATGTTATGTGATATGTTAATTTGCTTAATTAACCCTTATTTTATGGCAGTATTTGAGAATGGAAGCTGAGAATGCTAACAATGGAGTGAATGAGACTGTGGCGATACCTCTAATCACTAACCATGATAATGTGATGTCAGACGAAGAAGGATTTATATATATAAAGAATTTTCTTAAGGTTAGTGTCAAATTCAAGCATTTATTATACCAGACCAGCTGCTGGACTTTGAGATTGTTGGTTCCTGCATGCTAATTCCAAGCTAAGCTAAAAAAATAATATATGTTTTAACACACACTCCTATGTTATGGTGGTTTGTAGGTTGGAATCTTGTTTATGCTATAAACTCCACCAATTATGGGTAATATAATACCTCACATTTGAGCCTCTGTCGGAATGATAGTATTTTAGTATTAAACTTCACACTAACATTGGTAATATTACTATTAATCACAAACCTCGCGGAACGTGAGAATCAACAGAATTAGTTATGCGTAATCTCAAGAATCATTTTCAAGACCTATTCTTTGTATTTTGAGAGGAGGAAATATGTTAATCCTCACATCTTGTCTTGGATAAAAGAGGTTATCCAATGAACTCTCCCAAATATACTAAATTTCTAATCGACTACAATTAAATAACCCATAAATATAGCTCCTTATTAGGTGATACACAGACGCATAAGAAATCTTTGCTAAAATCAAGGTGAGTCTCAAGAAACAACCCAATTTTGAATAACACACAAGGTTGAATAACACATATTAAAACACATATTCAGTATATTCCCAATTTCAACACATATTAAAACACATATTCAATATATTAAACACATATTAACCCTAAAAATAATTTAACCTAAAAATTTCAGTAATCTCATAAAACTCTTTCAACAATTTCAAAGATATTCCCAATTTCAATAAGAAGCTTATAAATTTCAGTAATCCCAAATGTAATAATCCCAAATTCATACCACAACGAACTACTAGAATTCATACCCAAATTCATAGCTCTAAATTAACTCTTAAAACAAAAATTCAATAGCAATATAAGATAATTTATTGTATGAACTAGCTTTGCCCCAAACAATTGTACAAGAAATTCAGTAGCAATATAAGATAGTGCTTTCATAGTTAGGTTACCTATGGGCAGTGGCGGTGGCGGTGGGTGGCGTGCGTGCGTGCGTGCGTGCGTTCGTCTTCTCCTTTTTCTTCTCTCCCTCTTCTCTCTATTCGATCTCCCTCTTTTTTTTCTTTCGTTTCTGTTTCTACGAATGACTGAAACTGGGTAAACTAAGTTTGATCAGCTACCGTTATCCGTGACCGCATGCGGTCGCTACTTTTTAATGACATGGATTTATCAATGACCGCGTCACGTCACGATATTAATCGGTCGCATTACATACCCTTGGCGCCAACATTTCGTGCCAAATTTTATGAGAAAAATGTGTGTTAGCGACCTCTCAGCGACCGCATGCGATCGCTGAAATTAATTAGCGACTAGATTACGGTCGCTGATAGTGTTGGTCGCTGTTAGGCATTTTTCTTGTAGTGATTGGGGCTTTTGCTTTGGTTCTGAAGGTATAAGTAGGTTTTGGACTTATTTTGTATTGTGTTTGTATCCTTTTGTAGGAGATTTTGGTAAATGGAGTAGGATAAATCTCCGAACATTGGTGGAGGTGTTCTCCCTACCTCGTGGGGTTAGAAACATCTTTAGGAACAGAGAGGATAAAATTCAACACATATTTATCCTTCTCTTATCTTTTTTATAAGCATAGTTCTTCCAGAGCTTTAAGAGTTTCTGCTCCCCCCAACCCCCAACCCCACCTCCTGTTAATTTTTTTTTATAAAAAAATCTCTTTTTTTGCTGGTTTGATTCCTTTATCTTTTCCCCTTCATTTATGTATTCAATCCTCACTTTTGTCATCAACCACTCACTCTAGTCTGGTTAAGATTTTTTTTTCCTTTTGTGTAAAAATTTGAGAAAAAGTGCTTGTTTTACATATCTGTGATCACATTATTGGAAACATTTAACTGTGATTTCTTTCTTCTTCTTTTTTCCCCTTGAGTAATGATGCAGATCGATGACTATGAGCCGATGGAAAATTTGGACTCGATTATTACCCGATGACATGTACCACAGGTGAGGATGGCCAACTTATACTGCTTCAATATAAATGTAAGAGTTGGTGTTGGAATTGAGCTTGGAATGTGCCTTGGGGTTGGTATTGGGGTTGGATCACTTATCTTGTTAATACCAAGCAACCACACGTAGTTTCAGGAGGAGGTTTTTTAAATTACGTCTTTTTAGTCGGTAACTTGCAACTCGTTATATAATTAACAAGTCAAAGCAATGAGGATTGGGAGGTGAAAAATGTTAGATGGTTAAGGATCTTAGTGTTTGAGGGTGAGATCTAGTGCTTTTGGTTGGAGGCAGGTATCTTGGTTCACTTACATTTTCCATCTCATGCCTGTAGCTACATATTACGACAACTTGACAAGAAATATTTGGTATAGATTAAATTCTGAGGTGTGGAACTGTGGATAGATACCATTCTTCAATCTTTTGTCTAGTGAAAGTCAGAACTTAACTTTCGCACCGAGTAGGATTTGCTTGGGGGTAATAGAAAGGAAAAGTTTTGTTGGAGGCTTCTATTTTGTTATAGTATAACATGTAACATATAGGTTCTTGTTAGTTTCCATGTGTCAACTTTTTTTTTTAATTCTTTTATTTTGTTTATGTTGTAATAAAAGTTGCACTTGTGGAATAAATAATAGTGCTTTGACAAGTTTTGGAGAATCAGTGCAAGTATACCAAGAGCTCCATCTTTTTCATTATATCCTTGAAGCTTGATGCAATTCTACATTACCTATGTTCATTACACCACAAATATCACATCAAAAACCTTTATTCTTATAAAAGTCTAATGGCAAATGATGAAAATGACCCTTTAATAAATATAATACTTCCTTCTTCTTTTAAAAACTAGCTTAGTTTGATAAAATATCTCAAGATAACCAACAAAGAGCTCTCCCCTATAAGCTTGATCCACTAATGGTGTCTTATTCTTGGAAGTATCAGTTACCAAAAGACGAACACAATGTACACACTTTTTACATATGAAAATTTCAATGATCCCCAGACACACTCCCAACCCTTAAGCAGATTTGTTATAGAAAAGGACACCAACAGCTACACCCAAGATGACGAGGGGAACTAAGAACTGGAGAACGATGAATTCTGATGTCTTGTCCTAATTGTACTGAGGCTGCTTTGGAGGAGTGTAGTTTCTCTTGGAGGGGATGCTTGATGTATCAATGTCTCCCACATATAATTCATCCAAAGATTGCTTCTTTGACCGGTACTATGTCCTACATCTTCAAAATAATGACATTTAAAAGGGTGGCTACTGGGACCATAAGATATAGATAACAATAAGGTATACCGCTCTTTACATATCCTTATTTATCTAGTCTAAGACTTATTTCTAGAGCATATTGCCAGAAACAAGGCTTCTGTCTACTAAGTCACACATCTGAGAATTGCAAACTGAGAACTGCAAGAAACACAAAATAGTATACTTTTAATCAAGAAAATCCTCAACAACAAAAAAATATATCGCTTAATTTTCGAGTAACAAAAGTACCACTATAACCATTTAATCATATCAAACAGTAGAGGGAAGAGTGTGTAGTGTAAATGAATGCAACTTGCACGAGTCCAATACATGTATTCGATTTATGTCCTCCTATTAATAGTTGTTTCATGTAACAAAAGTACCAATATAACCATTTGATTTGTTGTTGATTATGTTCTCTACTCATCTGCCACAATTCTTTGCACCAGCTTTGGCATTGGAACACATGCATTTACATTAGATCACTCAACATGAGATTTTTCCTTCGACCGATACAAGAGAAAACAAGTGCCATCATTATATTTATATTTGGTCAAAAAAACAAACTAAAATAAAAGAGCCAATGATATAACTCAATTCACAAGCCTAAGCACCGAATTCAAGCCAATTAAAGAATAAGTAAAACTATCATTCTCTCAACATACCTCCCAATTTCAAAGAAAATTCTAACAATTAAAGAATATGCACTGAACATACCTCCCAATTTCAAATCCCAAATTCGAAAGTTATATGAAACCTAGGTTTTATACCACTATTTACAAAAATTGGAAATTTTGTAGAACAATTTTTTTGGCAAATGGGATTCTTTTTGTGACAGAGGTTAGAATTCACACAAATGACATACATTACTCCATAACTATTTGAGACTGTTAGAGCCAAGATACTATGTAGCTCTAAGCTACTTTAACTTTCTCTATCTCATTATTACTCATAGCACTAGTCTAATTTTAAATTATGTAGCATATTCATCGCTCAAGCTCTTCCATACCATGTCTTAGTTTATAATCCATGCTAGTTACATGAAACTGAGTTACACATACCTGATTTGGAGAAAAGCGAGACAGCTTTTGTTTGTTCACAACGAAATAGGAGAGAAAAGTTCTCAGCGAATCTAGGGCACAAATGAAATAGTCGCGATTCTCGATTCTGATTGCCTAAATCGCTAATCTTAGAGAAACATTTGGAGAGAAGAGAGAATTTAGGCTTGGGTATGAGATGCAATTAAGATCCTGGAGAAGAGAGAACAAGCGCATTTGGGCTAGAAATTTGGGTTTTGGGTTTCGCATGAGAAGGCTTCGGTTTTATGTTTTTAAATAGTTATGTTACTTAAGGTTTTTATGTTACTTAAAAATTATACTCCTGAACTTTCCCCTATATATATATATATATATATATATATATATATATATAAGAAAGTTTGGGAGCTAGTGAAAAAGAGATAGATAGCCGATAGGCATAGATTCTCTTAATTATTGAAGTGGTTATTGGTTAGCATGAAATTTATTTTTAGCTAAGTTGATCAATTGGTCAATAGAGTGTTGATACGTAGACGAAATTCTATGTGTGTCAATATTCTATTGACCAATTGACCAATTGACTAACTTATCAAAAAATAAATTTCATACTAACCAGATCCCTTAATTATATATCTACGGAGAGCTAGGTGAAATGTCTTTTTCTCCCGCATATTATGGAATTGAACATGAGTGTACAATTTAGCAAAAAATAAAAAAGCAACATGAGTGCACGACAGAAAAGCCGGGAAAGGCAAGATGAGTATCAAGTCTCTCATGATTAAATGATAAAAAAATTACTGATAAAATTTAGGTGAATGAAGTCTTGTTATCCATTTTTGCTTTTGATAAGTATATTAAATTTCAATCGAATATATATAGCAAAAAAAAAAAAACAGGGAAAGGTATACATGAGAGTTGTACTTCTCACAAGTTTAGTTGTCCATTTCTTTACTTACATAAATAATAGTAATATATATTAAACAATTTTGTACTGTATTTCTTTTTTAAAAACCACTACATATAGTGATGAGAAATTTAACTCAAGTACATAGAATTTCTTTATCAATTTTAAATACAATAAATTTACACTCTCAATATAAGAATTAACAAATTTATTAACTAGCTCACATGCATATTAATTGTTAATGAAAATGAATAAAAATTTAATTTGCTCCAAATTAAAATATTGAAAAAGAAAAAGTCACATGAACTTAATAAATACCTACCAAATGATGAAATAACGAAATACTACCGACCTCTCTGCATGTGGGCCATATCCAAGTTGTCACACATAAATATGGGCAAAATTATTTCACCGGATTAATTGGTTAACACCAACCTACAATTTTTTCCACACACGTTTCAATATTTCAAAAAGAACCTTTAATGTCTTTTGATATCTTCCTCTTTCCGAAATGTGACGTTTCCTTAAATTAGGTGGGACTAAGTACTGTGACGTTTAGTAAGAAAAAAAAGAGAATATGGTACGGAGGAATTAAGTGAAACTTGTCTGGCGTTTAATTAGTAAATCTAAAACATCAAACATGCATAAAAGAGAAATATATGACCAGATCAGACCAGACCTCCCATCCTAACCCAAAAATCACTTTTTCCCCAAAAGTGGGAAATAAATAACTGAGCCTTTTTCAATGAATTTAATATATTTACAAAAGTAATATCATGAAAATTATAGTAGTAATAATTAGGATTATAAAATACTAGCTAGTTCCCAGCTTTAATATTTTCCCTCTTACCCTTTCTCTTTGAACACTCCCCTTAATTGCATGCCCCTCTCCTTCATTATACCAAACGAAGCATACCTATCTTAATTATCTTTGTTTTAAAGTGAGAATCGTATTACAAATTTTGAATTTATTTCGCCCATATGATCCGTTTTTGTGTAGGATACACTTGAAAATAATTTATTTGACGACTATTTTTTCATTATTATTAAAATTTTTGAAAAATCAGATTTAAATGTCTCTTAGACATCCGATCCACTAATAATCTGCTCCAAAAAATTAAAATACTACATAGTTACTGAATTTTTTTAAATATAGTTTACCTATCCTATATGAGAAATGCCTAGTGTAGGTAGATGAAATTGAGCAAGTTGAATTTAATCATGTTTGGCCGCGGAAGTCGTCCAATCCCTACATTTTGGATGGATAAAGTTTACGCTCTGTTTGTATCGGATAATTCTTTGAATGAAAGATTATATATGTTCAATTTGAATTCATCTCATAGTCAAATTTTCAGTCTTTCGACCGATGGTCAAAGCATATATTTGTCAACACTCAACAGCTCCTCATGTAAATGAAATTGCTACATAGCACTGCGTGTTTAATTTTTCTTGGATGGTTGATTATTGGAGGGAGCATGCAACTAGTTTGAATTGAAGAGGGCCGGGCGGGGCCGGGGTTGTATTAATTTGGAAACCCTACGTACCCGAAGTGATTGGTGATGAATATGGATGCGGATGTACGTTGAAATGGGAATGAGATGTAGTGGCTAGCATGACCAAACCAAAAGCTGAGGCCTGAGTGAAAGGAAGCCAAACGCAGGGATAACGATGTCCCATAATTTTAAGCCACTCAATTAGGTTGGTGTTCAAAGGTTTAATCTGCCCGTACGATGAAGTGTGAAGTGTAAATGGTTACGGTTAGTGTGATGGGGATGGGAACTAGCTATACATATGACTGTTTGTATGTATGTATCGCATGGGGTCAACCTTAATAATAATGGGGTAAACCACATTTGGACAGGGTAGGAAGATGTATCCGTCGCCTTAACCACTAGGATCCGCTACCACAAGCAAGAAATGAAGAAGACGATATATATATATATATCGATGGTTTGACAAAAATGTATGTATCTATCTATCTATCTATATAGTACTGTATATATGAAGATCATTTCATTATAAGCCAGCCAAAGCCAATCAATACAATTCCAACAACTTTTGGTTATTACTACCACCAGATCGAAGATGTGGCATGCAGATAGCTATTAACCCAAAAAGCCATGCATTTCTTACTAATTTTTCAACCTCCGTTGAATTAATTAAAGAATTTGCCTCACCTTCGATCAAGAGTTTGTATTGGCTAAATTAAATGCATGCCCCTAACCTACCTATCTATCTAATAACCCTACCGCGAAGCATGGAACAAAGAATCAACCGGCCAGCCGGCAGTCGGCCGGTGTAATAATAATAATAATAATGCAATTATATATGTAAACTAAATAAGTTATATAAATCTGAAGGAAATTGGAGAGGAGAAGAACTAGACGCTAAGTTACTAAAACTAATAATGTGAATGGACCACCTTACCCACCCGTTCTATGCTATGCTATGCTATGCTATGCTGGGTAGCTCCGGAAAAGTTATCCTCGAAGAATATAGTAAATTCTCGTAATATTTTTGTCATAAAACACAAATTGAGAAATTTATGTGAGCAGTATAAATTAGGGTTCACGTGTGACCTAAAATAATTGAATGACAAATAAGAAAGTCGGAAATAAATGTGCGAGAGTAAAGAGAAACCTCCACGTGTCTTGAGACAGAAAACTCGTGGAGGCGACTCATTTTGGGAATTGATTGAGAGATTGGATTGGTGACTAGAAGAACATGACGATCTAGAAATTACTATGATGACTAAGGGTATTTCTGAAATTTTCCCGAGGGCATGTGTCTGGCACGTGACCATTTTTCAGAAAACTCTATAAATAGCTCTTCCATTCTAAGAATAAGGGATTTTTGACTTTTGGACCTTTTGGAAGACTAGGAGATTTGGAGATTCTCTCTTATCAACTCGAAGTACTCAAGAAGGCTCTCTAAATCCTTGTTACCCTAACAAGGTTCTCCTATTCTAAGTGTTCTGCCATGTGTTGTTGGAGTAATCACTCCCATGTTCTTCTCTCCTCTTTAATTCATCAATCAATTCCGTTGTGACGCCCCCAAAATTAGGTATACATCACCCATCTTGAGTCGCCAGATACATGGTACAAAATTTAAATACAACTTAATAATACATGTGACGCCCCCAAAATTAGGTATACATCACCCATCTTGGGTCGCCAGATACATGGTACAGAATTCAAATACAACTTACTAATACAACTGTTTGTAGTATAATACGACAAAACATAAACCGTGAGTTTAAATACAAATATTATCTACTAGAGATTATACAAACTCAAAAGGAGTCATCATTACAATTATTATCACACTATTTCACGTAATAAAATGAGGACTACTAATGTTATCCTCCGGACCATCACTCCGCTTCTCCAACTCGCTCCAAATATATATTCTCATTTTCTCGAAGAGAAGAAAGAAAGAAAGGGTGAGCTCAACTAGCCCAAGAAGAAATATTATGACTAAGATAATGCAGAATAAATTATCATTAGTCTCCAACAATGTTAAACCGATAAAATATAATAGACATCAAGTTTAACTGCAATGAACAAAGCAATCCATTAAAAGAGTCAACTAGAAAATAAAATCTACTATCTTTTATGATTTAAAAGGTTTTTCATCACTTTGTTATCATTTGGACTCAAATTTAAAAATATTTCACATCATCGAATCACCCCCATCACTAGGCCAGGATATTCTTTTTAGTATCACGACCACACATTATCCATACACTACTACGCCGAGAATATTTGTGTATTCATTAATGGTCATGATCATACCAACAATCATCCCATCAATGCACTACGGGCCAACGAGGACTTTTATCACATCATTTGTAACATTACGGTCATGATTACACCGAATAATCCCTCAATATAATCATACCAAGTCCATCTACGCATGTACTAAAGCAATCTGAGATGACTTTCAAAAAAATATATATAAATATGAGGATGATGACAATGATATAAGAATTCAATAAAAACAAGTTCAAGAATTAATTTATCCAGGACCTAATAATGTCCAAATTGTCAACATGATATTATTTTGTAGAGTAAAATTCAAGAATGATCAGAAGAATATTTCCATGAAAAGATACTGGATGAAGCTCAAATATCAAGGATATTCCACTAATTTCATGGAGTATAGAAGTCAAAGTTTTAACCAACTGAGTATAATAAAGAATAGAATAACAAAAGAAATCACCACGCATGCGATGTAATCGCAATGCCGGTTTATTTCAATGAATAATAAATATTCGGAACCAGTCCCATGAAAAGCGCATGCATGTGATATTCCAACAGAATAATAAAGAATGGAACCAGTCCGACATAAAACACACATGCATGTGATGTTCCAATGTAATAATAAAAAGATTTTAACCAGTCCGTAAAACACACATGTGATGTTCCAATGTAATAATAAGCAATGGAATAACAACAGTTCTCTTCATGAATAAGAAAGAATAATACCCCTTACGGGTACAATAAATAATATCCCTTACCGTAAAAGAACTGAATATAAGAGTAGTTAAGTAGAAGAAAACTTTTCTTCTTTCTCTATATAATTTTCTCTTTTAGAGTTTCAAAGAATTAAATAAGAAAATAATGAAGGAATGAGCTTATTTATAGGAGAATTGAATGATACTATTTGGATATAATCACGGACGCACGTTGTTAAAAAATAAACGAATTCACTTGTTCCAACGTATTAGTATTTATTTTCAAGGTGTTGGCCAAACGAGGAAAACTACACATGCCAAAAGGAAGCCTCACCAATTAAAAGGAATCCAAATTCACAATCTATCAACAATAATGCATAACTTGAAGAAAAATTGGCCAAAAGATCCAAACTTTGAAAAACATCACAGAATCTGCCAATTAAGCTAGCATGACATTCCTTTAAAAAAAATAATTGAGGCCCCCTATCAACCTCAATAGTTTGTATATATATATATACTCCCACCATCTTTTTCTTCTCCTTCATTACCACCCGACAAACACCAATTCCCCACCATTTTCAATTACTCCACCAAAACCCACTAACTTAAAATAATGAAATAATACTCCTTCATGTATGACAAATTGATTCCCCTTTTTCCCCACCCATTTTGACTTCACGTATACATATATATAAATATATAAATATATAATACCTATATATATATATATATATAACAAAATTAAGATAACATTCCAATCGATAATTTTAAAATGGGTAAAGAGGGTCTAAATAATACGCCAAACTTACAATAAATCTTCAAGAAATAATTGAACAAAACCGAGTGACTTCTCACGTAAGCATCAATAATCAATACCGTGTGCTACTATGCAACCACGCCAGACATCGTACTTTCTTTACTACCGAGTAGTTCAACAGCTTTTAACTAAGAACACCTCCATTTGTTATTTTCATAATGTATTTTTATCGTTTTCTCAATCCGACAATAATTTCGTTGTGGGATCCACCAATGATTGTGTCGTCGTACGAATATTCCCCGACAAAAAGAATATTCCCCGACCAAAAGAATATTTTATAACAACTTGCTTACTTTGCAAAATTTATAAGTATTACCCACAACTATAACATTATATCAAATTTATTCCATAATATTCAAAAATAATATTTATAGAAAATTCATCTTTATTTATAAAAGTTGGGGTCTTACAATACAACTGTCGTGTACAATACGACAAAACATAAACTGTGAGTTTGAATACAAATATTGTCTACTAGAGATTATACAAACTCAAAAGGAGTCCTCATTACAATTATTATCACACTATTTCACGTAATAAGAAGAACTACTAATGCACCATCTAGACCATCACTCACTCCCCGACTAGTCCCATTCGTTCTCATTTCACAAGAAAAAAAGGATAGAAAAGGTGAGCTCAACTATCCCAAAAAAATATTATGACTAAGATAATGCAAAATAATTTATCGTTAGCCTTTCAACAATGTTAAACCGATAAAATATAATAAATATCAAGTTTAACTGCAGTGAACAAAGCAATCCATTAAAAGAGTCAAGTAGAGAATGAAATCTACTATCTTTTATGATTTAAAAAGTTTTTCATCACTTTTATCACTGAGACTCAGCTCAATAAATAATCCACATCATTAAATCATCACTGCACTACAGGCCAAGGATATTCTTTAGTATCACGACCACGAATTATCCATGCACTACGGGCCAAAGATAATCATGTTTTCATCAACGGTCCTGATCATGCCATAAAACAATTCATCATTGCTCCCTTGACCGAAGAGAATCCATAGCCATAATCATACCAAAAATTGTCCATCAATGCACTACGGGCCAATGAGGACTTTTAATTTTCACATCATTTGTAACATTACGATCATGATTATACCGAATAATCCCTGGTCATAATCATACCAAGTCCATCTATGCACTACAGGCCACAGATGACTTTCAACATAACATAAACATGAGGATGATGACAATGATATAAGAATTCAATTAAACAAGTTCAAGAATTAATTTGTCCAGGAACCAATAACGTCCAAATAGTCAACATGATACTTTTCTTTGTAGAATAAAATTCAAGAATGCTCGTAAGAATATTTCCATGAAAATATTTGGATGAAGCGCAAAATATCAAGGATATTCCACTAATTTAATGGAGTATAAAGTCAAAATTTTAATCAACCGAGTATAATACCAATTGAATAGAAAAAGATATCACCATGCATGCAGATTTCAGATGATGTTATTCCAATAGAATAATAATAACGGAACGGATCGGTGAAATTCACAATCGACAGATGTTCCAACAGTAATAATAAATGCGAATAATAAATGATGGAACCAGTCCGATGTATAAAGATGACGGATATTCGATGGTAATAATAAAGACGGAATAATTGATTTCGTCTACAAGTTGTAGAGAATTGAATTTCCTATAAAAAGGTCGCGAGATTCGAATTTTCTGATAAAAGGGCTATTTATTATGAATTATTGAAGTTCCGAAGCTCCAAAATAATTGATTTTGGAAGTTTAAAATATTTAAAATAGGAAAAACGTTTTTGGAATATTTAGGTGGCCTCATTTAACATGTGTAGAGTCAATTCGGTTAATTGAGTGTGCGTGATGAGGTTTTGGAAAATATATATTAATATTATATTAAATTTTCTACTTTGGTATTCTAAGCATTTTTCTATAAATAGGGTGTTTAGGTTAGAATTGAAAATCACACCGAAAATCAAGTTTTCTCTCTATATTATCGAATGTATTCTTGTGAGTATTTTGAGTATATTTTGAGTATTGCTATACGGTAAGTTCAAGTCATAGCCTATATCCTGTTTTAACTAGAAGTCTCGTCTTTCGAGGTAAGGGATGTTATTTTATTCGAAAATGATATTATTTCTTCAATATAATTATGCTAAATATTGGTTGGAAATTTTTATCAAATTTGGAACTTTTTCATGCTTAGGGGTTACTATTCATGAGTTCTATTCACAAGTTACTATTCACGAGTTACTATTCACGAGTACTTATTCACGAAGCGTGAAGATGTTTTTTGTAAAATTTCTATCTTTTGGTGCTCGGAGTTACTATTTACGATATCGGCATTATTCACGATATCTGACTATTCACGAATCACTGACTATTCAATCAAAAAATAAAATTTTTCTTTTTTGTCCAAAATATCTACTATGGATACTAGCTTTGATTGTATCCATGTTTTGATCATTCTTGAATTTTACTCCACTGATTACTTATGAAGTATTTTTGAACTTGGATTGTTTAAAATACTTAATCCTTAATATTTGTTCTTTTGTTTCACTAGATTCGTTTCCTTTAAAATATTTTTCATCATCCTCACCCTAAATGATGATATTATCAATATCTTTAGCTTTGTAGTGCAAAGATGAATGATTTCTTGATGAATATCTTTGGCCCAGTAGTGCAAAGATGAATGTGTTGAGATGAATACGACCGATCGATTAATATCTTTGGCCCGTAGTGCAAAGATGAATGTGTATTTAGATGAACATGACTAATCGATGAATATCTTTGGCTCAGAGTGCAAAGATGAATATTTGATTCTAGATATATATTGATTGATGTTACAGGTTAAAATATCGACGATGAACTTTTAAATTCATATATAGAAGATAGTAGTTGCATTCTCTACTTAACTCTTCTAATGAATTGTTGTTTCAAAACTGCATTGTTGATTTAAAACCTGGTTGTCTATTGTATTCTATTAGATTTTTCCTGTTGAAGACTAACGATAATTTGTTGTATATTATCTTAGTCATAATATTCTTTACCGGGCTAGTTGAGCTCACCCTTTCCTTTTTGTTCCATTTTTCTTCTCGTGAGGCGAGAATGTAATGAGTACTAGGTCAGGGTATGGAATGAAGGTTCTAGAGAGAGTTGTTTAGTAGTCCTCACTATTTTTTTAAAATAATGTATCAATAATTATGATGGGGATTTATTTGCGTGTGGATATTATGCAGACGGCAATATCTCGTATTTAAACTCACAGCTTTATATGTTGTAATAATAAAGTTGTAGTTGTTTTACATACCATGTATTGACAACTCGTAATGGGTGGTGTATACCTATTTTGGGGGCGTCACGGTTGGTATCGTAGCTTAGGATATGATCTCCGCGGAGATCGGAGAATAGAACTAGGAGGAGAGAGACGAGTAAATCCTTCTCGCTAGTGTGTCCTACCTAAGCTTATTTGTTAGTTGGTTAATATATAGGGATATTATGTGATATATTGATTTCCTTAATTAACCCTTGTTTTATGACAAGATTTGAGAATGTCGATCGAGAATATTAACAAAGGAGTAAATGAGACCGTGGAGATGCCTCAGCTTTTACCAACGAGGAGAACGTCAACACAGTCGACAATGTACTCTCCGTGAACAACACCACCGGAAAGCGAGATGATGAACGAGGGATGTTTAGAAGCTTTTTACAGCTTCATGCAAAATCGACGAGGAGACTCGTGTTCAAAATACGAGGAGGAAATGATAAGAATTCATGGGTGGTCACAACCAAGCGCTTCAAAGAGTTGGGACCACCGCACTGCAGGGAAAGCCGAATCCGATTAAAGGCGAGACGTGGGTCAAATAAATTACCAAGATATTCGATGTCTTGTGATGCACGGAGAAGCAGAAAGTTCCATTCGCTACTTTTATGTTCCGTAACGAGGCAGACATCGGTGGGAATCATGAAGCGTACCCATCCAAATTTGCACTCAAAGATGTCATGGGAGACGTTTGAGAATAGATCAATGACAAGTACTTCCTCGAAGTATTCGTCGTACGAAGGAATTGGAGTTTATTAGACCGGAGCGAGAATAACATGATTTGTCCCAAAGACGAGGCGAAGTTCATGGAGTTATCTAGGTTTCAGACCTCATTTGGTGGAGAATGAGTAACGTATGACGCGGATGTTTTTGAGAGGTTTGAAACCCAAGATACGTCGATCTCATTTCTCATAAATTTTCTCTCTATTCGGATGTTGTCAATAGGGCTCGATTGTTTAGAAGCGAGATAACGAGTACGCTCAACCGAGGACCATAACCGGATCATCTACCAAGATAAGAGATCATCGAATAACGATAACCAACGGAGAAAGAAGAATACGGACAAAGGCGGTAACCATTCGGTGGTAATCGTGGCCATGAAAATAGAAAGAAGCGAGTGGGAGGAGATTTTAAAAGAGGAGATTCAACAACGACCATGTGAAAACGCTGCGCCCAAGAAGTAATCGGTTTAAAGGAGGAGAAAGACCACCGGTCGTATGTTACAAATGCGGAAAGAGGACATATCATTGGCGCCCACAACAGCTTTAAGGTATGCTTCTGATTGTAGAAAAGAAGGACATATCGCCGAGATCAGATGCAGATCGAAACCCACCCGATCAAATGGAATGGTGACTCAAAAGGATGTCCCAGAAAAGTCAAAGTCAATCGGTTCTGGGGAAGAAGCGTTTGTCGTGACCAATCAAATTGCAAGGAACCCGAACGGTTAAGCAGGTTAGTTAATTATAAATTCTTGCGAAGTTTATACCTTCTTGAATCTGGGATTCTACCCATTCTTTTATCTCTTCACTTTGCATTTCAACGTTTGAACTTGACTACGGAGAAATTAGACTTTGACCTATTTATGGAGACTCAAGTTAAGAGAAACTTTCATTACATCCGTTGTTTTTAGAAATCTTGCTTGATTCAGTTGGCACTATCACATTACACGTTAACTTTATTTCTATAGAGATATTTGCTTTTGATGTGATTTTAAGGTTAACTACTCATCATGCCAAATTGATTACTTTCGTAAGGTTGTTAGTTTTCATATTCCTAAGCAACTCCGTTATTCAATTCAAGCAATCAAACCATTGTAGTCAAACATTTTCATATCAAGTCATGAAGTCATTCGTTTATTACGGATGTCAAGTTTTCTTAGTCCATGTTATGGATTTGAATAAAGACACGCCGATTTGAATAATATTCCTGTTGTTATTGATTTTTCCCCGACGTATTTCTGAAGAATTTCTTAGCTTACTCCCAAAGCTTCGATATTAAATTTTGTATCGACTTTGAACCCAGACAAAACTCATTTCTAAAATCTCATATCGAATGGCTCTATTGAACTTCGAGGAGTTAAAATTCAACTATAGAATTTGGTACCGAGCCTTTATCCGGTGACTTCCTTTTGGGAATGCAAAAAGCCGACTTCGCAGTAGGGACACCATATTCGATGCGATAAGAACCGATAGGTCATCAGTAACGTCTTATCCAAGGTTGGGACATGAGTCACAGTTGAGAACAACCTAAATCGGTAATCTATTTTTTTTAAAAAAAATATATGGTTTTTTTAAAAAAATATGTTTTTTAAAAAAATATGTTTTTAAAAAAAAATATGTGTTTTAAAAAAAATTGTTTTTAAAAAATCTGTTTTTTTAAAAAATCGGTTTTTTTTTTTAAAATCTGTTTTTTTTTAAAACCTGTTTTTTTAAAAAAAACTGTTTTTTTAAAAATCTATTTTTTTAAAAAAATTGTATTTTTTAAAAAAAAATTTGTATTTTTTGTTTTATTTTATTATATTTTTGTTATTTTTAAAACTTTAAAATGTTAATTTTTTTATTTTTAAAATCTGTTTTTGATTTTTTTTGCCACATAAACAATACTCCCTTCGTCCCATAGTTATAGGCTGATTTCTTTTGGCACATAATTTAAGAAAATCGATTAAGTGACAATTTTTAACATAAATTTTCCACATATACGCCTTAATATGGAATTAATGAATAAGTTAATTACTTCTTACTTATCACACTAAAACTCTCAACTTTATTGATTGACGTGTACTGACCATTAAAATCTATAAGCTTTAATCAAAGAGAATACAACAACATTAAATGTGGTGATAAAAATAATGACATTGAATATTGTTTCTTCAAAAAAAGAGTAATGGTTGAATATTTATTATAAGGGCATAAAAGTAAAACAATGAACCAACTAAATTTTATAAATAGTAAGTAGCCTATATATTGGAACATCTCAAAATAAAAAATCAGCCTATAACTATGGGACGGAGGGAGTATTTTTTAGTTTTTCTTTTCACGTCAGCGCCACATAGACAAAAATCTAACGTCTGTTAATTTTTTTTAACGGAATGACCCAATTTGAAAATAAAAATTAGTTCAGTGACTTAATTTGAAAAATTAAAAGTTCAATCGGGTATTCAGTAAAATATGCCAATTTTAATGGTTAAATCATTAATTTTGTCTTTTTAATTTATATTTTATTGAAGTTCAAGAATTATGTGAGTATGAAATCAAACCCAAATTTTAAACAAGTTAAACATCTCACTTACCACTAGACCAACGGATGATTAGATACTTCCTTAAATTTTTCTCCACTCCTCTTTTTTTAATTTTGTAAACGGCCAGTCGGCCAGTGTTCTTTTGACTAGGAAAAGACTTCCAGTTTGGTAATTAAATAATACGGAGTAGCTAGTTTATGTGGGTATTAGCTAGCTAGTTAGTTACTTCTTCCGTTCTTAAAATATTGTCGTTTTAAAAAAAAAAATTATTTCAAAAAGTTTGTCGTTTACAACTTTCAAAAAGAATAAATTATTTATTTTCTTATATTACCCCTCCGTTCTATTATTGTCCCAAGAAATTCTCTTCCTTGTATTAATAGTTTTCAACTTCCCATAAAGGGATAGTAATGGAATTTCAAATAAATTTTATTTGGTAAATAATAATTTCTTAATCCATGTACCAAAATTTTAAACGATAATCCTTTAAAAACGGAGAGAGTAGCACAAGTTATTGTTGTTATAATGCTAGTACTATCGCCCCAAACTTGGTAGTCCAAGATTTGATTAGTCTCAAAATCAAGATCCACTTTAATTATCGAGTCAATAAAAAACAATAATCTCCGAAAGTAGTCAATGTAAGCAAATACTATAAGAAATACTCTCAATTTGGATTTGATTAGTCTCAAAATCAAGATCCAGATTCTCTCAAAATCTAAGTCAATAGACTCTCCCAAAATCAAAGTCAATGTAAACAAATATTATAACCAATAGACTCTCAATTTGGAACGAACGTCCAAAAATTTACATTCATTTTAAGATAAAATTAAATGATATATAAAACTCTCTTACAAATAAAGATATCACTTCTTTCAAAAAAATGATATATAAAACTCTCTACGTGGAATACAGGAGGAAAGTTCCTCAATAAATATACAAAATTTTCAATATACTACTTCTATGGGAGTAGTATTAACCTCACAATTTAGGTTAAGAATTATTTAGTTAATTAAAATTACTTGAATCGTCTTATTAATTTAATTAAATAATTTTTATATTATGAGTTGGTTCAGTTTTAAACTTATATTATTAATTACATATATAGATTAAAACTAATTTAATTAATTTTGATCTCTATTGGTCTATAATAGTTTTTGGTTCATATTGACTCAAATAACAATTAACAGGTAATTATATAGAGTTTCGTGAAGAAAATGACGTGATATGATTTGATGATCTGCACTTTGCACTTTGGAGCCAATACATGCAAGCAAAAAATAAACTATTAATGAAATAATAAATAATAATAATAACAGGTGTGTGGTTTTATATTCAAAAAAGAAATAAAATAATACATGTCATATTTATCTTAGCTTATTTAAAACAGTTTTCAGCACAAGTACTTAAATTATTTTAATTTATTTAAATTAGGCAAAAAAAAGTAGTTAAAAGACACCGCATATAATTAATTACGTGAGTTATCATAAAAAATAATATCATTTTGTTTAATTGAATACAAAAACTTCTCTCAAACGTTTTAAATATTTGAAGTAATGATATAATACTTAGCCATACGCAAAATATTAACAAAAAATGTCATTTTAAATTTTTATTAAGAGTATTACACTTTTTAATTTCAAACTTGGCTTTAAAAGTTAATTTGAAATATCTATATATTAAAATTAATATTAATCATTTAAATTTTATTACAATAAATGTCATAACTCAAACTCCCACTGTTCCAAAATTAATTTTTATTACAATAAATGGCATAACTATAACTTTTTACATTTTAACTTTTTGAAATCAATTAAGTAAAATTTTAAAAGTCAAAATATATTTTTAATTTTGAAACGGAGATAGTAATATTTTTAAGATAGACTTTAATATTCAAAGTTATATTGATAAAAATTTTAAGTATTTTAAATTAATTTTTAGAAAAGTAAGTGTACAAAAATTTTAGAGAGAAGAAAATCCAAAATAGTATGATACAATTGTATTACTATCACCATATACAATAGAACCTCTATAAATTACAAAATAAACAAATAAATAAAATGGATCTAACAGTTTGTTAATAAAAAAACTTTTTAAAATGACCACATAATATAATATCTTTGTTGAGATAACAAATAAGATACTCGTTGAGACGAGTAATTCAGACTCTTATTTTTTAATATACTTTTAATAAATCATAAATAGGGGATTTTGATTTTTCTTCCTTATCGAATTTTCCTTGTAGAGTAACATAGTAGAATGTGTCCGTACACCTTTCCATTCACCCTATATATACTTAAGGAAGCATTACTCACTCTTTCATTAGCTCCTAATCTCTCTTACAATATATATAATTCTCATCTCATAATCATCCTCGTCATCATTTATTAAAGCCATACATCATCATCATCGTCATCTATTAGGCAACCTCAAACACATTTTCATGGATTTTTTCTCCTTTTTCTCCGTGCCCAGCACACCAAATCCACAAGTTAATCATGAACATAACAACACTAATCCTATTATTACTACTACTGATCCCACCGGTGGGTTGGCGGAAGAAAATTATGAATTTAATTGGTCAACATCGTTGATTCCACTCCCGCTCTATCACATAACAGATTCAATCAAGAAACAGCTTCCCGTTATGGAATACAGCTCCTTTCGCCTTCAAAACAAGAAATCATCAGCTGGTAAACTTAACGGTGATGGTGATGGTGATGGTGATGGTGATGGTGATGGTGATGGTGATGATGATGATGATGAATGCGCGGTGTGCTTGAATCCCGTGAAAGGAACCCACCTAGTGAGGGAGCTGTGGAATTGTAGTCATGTGTTTCATAAAGACTGTCTCGATGGTTGGATAGATGAGAGTAATGTCAGTACTTGTCCGCTTTGCAGAGCTGATCTATTACCTGCCGCAGCAAAAGACAAAGTTGATGAGTTAAATAAGTGCCGAGACGGAGAAGATCCATGGCGGATAAATAATGGAGTGGATGATCAGTTTCTTATTTGGTGAGTGCAAACGTCGTTCACCCATTTCTTTTCATCACAACTAATTTTTAGTAGTTAATTATATAAGCTGATAACCATAACCATAACCACAGTTTGTTGATTGCCAACATCCGATTTATAAATATATCATACCATTTTATTCTATTGCAATATCTTGAAGAAAAAAAAAAAAGCATAGTATATTCGAGTACACTAGTTTTATTTGAGACTTTGAACGTCTAGGACTGACTACTTAAAGTTGGAGCCGTACTAGCATTAATATACTTTATTGCTCCATATATTTTATGCAGATTCTGATTCTCCGGTAGCTAGAGCCTAGATGTTCTCTTTAATTTCTTAAGCGATTAAGCGAAGTCATGATATTCTCTTATTAATACATTTTATCTCTCCTTTACTTCCTTTCAGATTATGATTATGATAATATAAGCGGGATACCCAAGGAAAGGATGACTGGATGTATTTGATGAATAATGTCTCAATTTTAATAACTGAACCACTGTTTGTGGAGATAAGCTGACAATATGATTTGGTTAAGCTGGCTAATTCAAATTTTTAAATGTTTGTTCCTTTAGCAGCATATCTACACTCTAGCCACCAAAATAACCAATATGGTTATTGGTTGATTTTAATTTATAAAATTTGATTATTGTTTTATTTAATAATTAAAACTACATTACATATTTTTAATAGCTTAATTCGAGTTTAATTAGCTAACAGTTCCTCTTATTCTAATGGAAAATTGTTAAATGCATATCAGAAAACGTTATTTTCACAATCAAAGTGTCACTATAGATCCTATAACGACGATTTTCACAATCATTATATATTTACAACAATATTTTTGTTGTAAAAATAACTAAAAATATCATGTATTTAACAAATTTCTTTTAATATAGTCCGTAAAAAATAAATTATTATTATTATTATTAAAAAAGACATTGCAGTCTAGTTGAGCTGTCAACCTAGTCATAAAGGTCGACTGTAATTAAAGTCTAGTTATAGGTAGAATATTAATAATTCGAGTTCTTCTACGCTGACCGGGTCTTGGCGACCGGTCCAGCGACCGGGCAATTTTTATTTTTATTTTTTTTTTTAAAAGAAATGTCTTTCAAATAATTTATAAGATTTATTGGAACTAGAATTTTTACAGAATAAAGTGTTTTGGATGTCATTTGGATATATGTAAAAAATATGTCTGTACAGTTATCCAAATGACATCCAAAACACTTTATTCTGTAAAAATTCCAGTTCCAATAAATCTTATAAATTATTTGGGAGATATTTAAAAAAAAAAAAAAAAATTTGGACCGGTCGCCAAGACCGGTCGTGAAGCAATGTCCCCCTAGACTTTTTTTTTTTTTTATGTGTACATAAAAATTAAACATAAATACTTTATAATTTTATTTATTTATATTTAATTTAATTTTTATATCAAATTATCATGTTCGTATAGAGTTTGTCATCATCAAAATCTCCTCACTCGTTCTTTCTGTTTATACTTATCCATCCACATAAAAATGGATTAAAATATGATTATCCAGTTTGAACCTCATTTTCATTTCAAAAATATAATTTCAATTAGATCCTATAAAATAGTTAACCAACCTAACAATTCTAATTAAATTTGGATTGACCCATGGTTTATAACTTATATTGTCAAGCCTAATTATGATCCTAGTTAATTTATGAAAATTCTAAACTCAATTGTAATGTGAATTTTTTTTAATTTTCAAAACAATATTTTCTTAATTACTTTATAGTAGTCCTCAAGTAATTTACAATATTAATTATTACATTAATCAAAATAAATAAAAATACATTAAATTACAATTTAGAATTTCATAAATTGATTAAAAAAAATCAAATTGCACTACTTTTATATTTTTATTATTTTGTGGAAGGGTAGGAGTATATTGGAACATTGACTTTAAAATTTATAGTTTCCTTCTTCTTTTCACTACATTAACTTTTGCTTTTTTCCCTTTTGTTTAACAAGTTCAAAACTCATTTTCAAAGAGCCCTAGCTCTTTCTTAGTGTAACTTCTAGGACCAATTTATTCAGGAGGGAGTTCTTTATGGATTCGATAAAAAAAATTCCCGTAAAATCTTCTCTCACATAAGCTTTTAATTTAATTATTGAAATGAATATTATAAAAATATCACTTTTATAATACTGGACACATTTTAATAATAGTATAATAGTCTAAACGGTGAGTTGGAGCATTAAAACAAAAAAATAATTATAGAATAGTTAAGATGGATAATTCTAGAGTATATTTTAAAACCAAGACAAATAAACTTAGACGGATGAAATATATTTTAATTGTATCCGCATACATCAGATTTCATCTTCCACACTTGGTGGTGGTTGATCGATAAAACTAATTAATGTGACGGTGACGGTCGTTGATGGACTAATTAAGGCCCTTAATTATATATATTACCATACGGTATAATCGAAAACCGAATCGAAAAAATCGGTACCGATTTTGTATCGAATCGATACCAAAATCGATAATTTGATATCAGTTCCGATTTTTGATTTTCCGGTAATTTCATATCGGTACCGATTCAGTATATTAAATTATTAATTTTTAAATGAACACTATATATTTTTTTAGAGAGAGAAAGCATGATATTAATTTATTTTAAAAAGATAATGTATTAGAAAAATTGGAAGAGATAATTAATTAAAAGATGGAAAAAGGAAAAGTACATAAAACTCAAAAAGAAAAATATGGGTCGACCTATATTAAAACTATAACCATTTGGGTTCAACCTATATAAATTATATTAAAAATAGATAATATGGTTTTAGTTCTTATTTAGACTCGTAACCATTTTATGTAAACCAAAACCAAACCAAACTCATATTTTGCCAGGTCTAGGTATAGGGGCATATAAAATATATAAATTAATAAATTTAAGGGCGCATATTAATAAAAGAGTTAAATTTGGAGGGAACGAAAATTTTTCAAACCAATTCAAAATACAAGTACAAAAAACTTCGTAGTTTTAAAACCTGGTGAAATCTTTAGAAGTATTTTTAGTATAATTTTTGGTTTTGAATGTTCATCAATGTGTGAATTGTGAAGGATTGTTTAAATCAAGTTTGATTTTTTTTTTTTTTGTTATTAATTTGGTTGACTGTGATTACTGTTTGTTTAGCATGTTTTTGTGTTGATTGATCTTCTATTGAAAATGAGATTATTTTGGTTGAGTAGTTTATATCTTTTATTGTGATAGCTTACAATAATTTTACTTTATTTTATAATGAGAATAAATAATGAAAAATGACTATGAGCTTTTAGCAATCTCTCATTTCTAGTTGTTATAATTACTTTATTTCAATGCATCTAACTAATGGACTCTATATAATTTTTGGTGTTCTTAGTATAAATTTGGATGGTTTATTTATCTTATTTCAAGTAAAACTTATTTGAAATTTATAAAAAGACATCAAAACTAATTTATGCTTTGAAATTAATTCATGGTTTTGTTTGAATATAGAAAGCAAATTTAGTTTGAGGCTTTGAACATTTGGAGAATCATTCAAATTGAAATATGACAAGTAACCGAATAAGTTTTCTAATTTGTATCTAAATATTTTTAGTTAAAATTCTTTTTTTAGTTTAGATTATGAATATTTTATTACAATTTGTAAACATTATTATGATTACTTAATATTATAATTAGTTCAAAATTTTTTTATTTAAATTCACCAAAAAAATTAATTAAAATTCGTCCTGCCGAAAAAAATTCCTGAATCCGTTCATGCTCTTTTGTCATACTTTCATTTAACAAAAACTAATGAGGAAGACAATTCTAGCATGACATCCATGAAAATTCATACTTTTCCTAGTTTATGGTTTTCAGGCACCAGTTGGTTTAAGCTTTTTGACGTTTTCTAAGCATAGTCGACCATGTTTCAACACAGGTAACAATAATAGCAAAGGAAAATAGAATAAAACCTCATAACTAATGCAAAATAACATTGAGACATTCCCCATATAAGAATATTAGAATAGTTAAAACAATTAAAAATTCATTTCTTCTGAATAAATCATTCCCTCCATTAATTAATTTTGATCAATTGACAATAATATAATACTGCTTTTACCAGTTCTTTATTCAGTCAATCGAGTTTGGTTTGTTCTCTACAAGGAGGACAGCGACAACAAGAGAAGCAAGATCGATCCATGGTCGAGATCAATACATAATCAATTCACAAATCATTTCATCACAATTTTATGGCTCCATCATCGTATTTCAGGTAATTTCGAAATCCTTTTAAAACTTTGAATTGAATCAAATATATTCCAAATCTCTTTATATTTCTAGTATAATCTCTATATAATTCTATTATCTTAATTGGTGAAGTTTTGAAATTCATGATTGTCATTCGTATACTTCATAAATGGTTTTTTGTGTGAGAATGATATTCAAGTATTTCTTAAGATCAATCTTCATTAGTATGTGGGTATGTGAAAGCTTTTCTTTAACTTAGTTCCATATTTCTTAGATTCTCTACGACGTCTAGACGATAAAATCTTTTCAGGAACAAGAAAATCATAATAGTTTTTAAACAGTCGCTACCCTCTTGACGCAAAAGCTGGCTTAACGGTACAGCGCAAGACGTTTGACAGAAGGAAAGACAGAGAGAGGAGAGTTATCAACTATGTATAAGAATCAATCTTTGTAGGTTAGTTTAAGGACTAGAATTAAATATTGGATTTAAGAAAAAAGTCTTAAAACTTTTTTGTCATGTTAAGTTACGATTTTAGCTAGTAAATGTATGTGGTTATGAGCTTAACTAATTTTTCCGTAATCTTATTAATATTAATTAATACTCCCTCCGTCAAAATCCTTGTTGACTTTTTGCACATATTAAAAAAGAGGATAAAATAACAAAATTGTCCTTATTTAAATTCTCATTTAATTGCATAGTTTTCTGCACATTACTAGTGATACTCCATAAATATGCATAGAGAATAAGAATATAACAATTAATAATAACGGTATTATAAGCAAATTATTGTAAAAAATAGATCATTCAAGATAAGTAAACATTTAACTTGGGACTAACTGAAATAGTAATATAAATTAACTGAAATAGTAATATAAGTAGAAAAAGAAGAAGAAGATAGAATTATTACAAAAACATCTTGAGAAATATGAATTAAATTTTAAATATAAATTGAATTTAAGTTAAAATTGAACATTTGGGGGTATTTAATTTATTTTCAAATTATTTATTCTATTTTTGAATGTATTCCTAACACTAACCAAACATGTAAATGAAATCCTTAAAAATCATTTCATTCCCTTCTTTATTATATTCCCTCCTCTATTTCGTTACTTCAACAACCCATTCGTTACTTCAACAACCCAAACGTAGCATTAGACCTTTGTCTTGGGAGTTGGAAGGATCTCCCACCCCAATTCTCCTTGTACATAAACTTCTTCCATCATTTCAAGTATGAGAGACGGATCCGGTTACCATAAAATTAACATGGTAAGTCGATCAATTGACTAATAATACTGACACGCAGAGAAAGAGATCACTTCCCGCCTACGTATCGACACTGTATTGATCAATTGACCAAAATTATGCTAACCACTCTCATGAGAGACGCATCCAACTTTTTGACTCAACATTTGTGCAAATTAAAATTTCTCCAGAATACACTTGAAAATATGATAATTTTAAATTTTAAAAATAGTATATTCAAGTGTATCTTAGGCATACAATAAGGAAGAATTAGGAAGTATATGCCTTAAAATATATGCAAACCGGACATCTCAGTTTGAAAATATGAGGATGGAAATGCCATGCACATCCAAGGAAAAGTATCCAACTTTAATAGAAGCTTGCCTCTCCAAAGCTTCTTGGCATATATGAATATACCATGCTGGTTATTGTTTGAGCACAAACACCTGGGTCCCTTGCCTGGTTAAGTAGCATTAGGCATGCACCTAATTCTCTCTGCCTTTCACCCACTACTCATTTTCCCCTTGCCTGGTTAAGTAGCATTAAGAATGCAACCTAACACGACCTTACACTAAATATGTCCCCTTTTAAGCCACAATTTGTTGTGTAAAGATGACGTTGACACCGGAATTTTGAAGCTTGAAGGTGGCAAGTGCTATCATATTTTATGATAATTTGGTTACACTTGGAGGGAAATATGGTCATCCTTGATCATTTGTATAGCTGAGGATGTATCCTTCAGCCTTGCCATCTACTAACTACTATAGAATGATCTCTCAACTAAAAAGAAAATAATTTCACAAACACCAATATTGATAAATACAAAAACTTTGATGATTACTAAAGGAACTACCACCGGAAGAGGAAGATAATAATACAAAAGCATTTTCCTCCGTTGAAATAAATCAAGACTCAGCTTCAAGACTGTATATTGTCAAAATATAAAATTATAATCCTATCACAAAGAAGGAACATAGAACAGGTGCACTAAGCTCGCATACCACGAGAGATTTAAACTAATTAAGGCCTAAATGATACGATACTCTAAGTAAACACGGTGAATTATAAACTTGCATTAAGAATGAAGGAGGAACTATGTACAAAGAAATACCTGGACCCATATTATTGAATTGAGTATACAGCATAGATCCTCATCAGCACTCCAAGTGACCATTCCATTATCCATTATTAGTTCTTCCCAAGGAAACACTGAGCCTAGATTCAAGGCCACAGAATAGCATCTTCAGCAGCATGCGCCAATTCAAGTAATGACACTGAAAGTCACCATAGACTAATATATAACTACTTTCAAATATTGACGAGTAAGCTAGAAAATCTAGGTGAAGAGTGACAATCTGTTATAGTCTTATTATTTAATATTAGACTAACGACCTAACAATACGAACACAATTTGTTGGGAATCCTACAGAGAGCCATGATGAGAATGTCATTTGAACTTTGACAAGTCAACCACCTGAAATAGCTAAAGTCTACGCTCAACATATATAAAGGATCTGAACTTAAATTACTTAATTCTACAACTCACATTTGACATTCGTACCTACACTGATAATATAACTACAGATAAGTTCAACTAATCAAAATCATTACTATAAGCATTTGATTATAATGAAGTAACAGTCCCCGCTGAAACTGCGAATATCCACCAGATTAAACCTAGTTTTACAGATTAATCAAATCTGAGATTAGGATACCCAAAAATAAAAATAAAAAAATCAAATTAATTTAAATATTGATGATGCATCTGGCCAGCCATTTATAACTTTAAAAAGATCACTTTTATACACTTCATTAACATGGCGACGAAAATATTTTAATAATAAACAACAAAATTTCTAAATCTTTACTCTCTGATGCGATGTGTTGACACTACAGTTACTACAAAATGGTTGTAGTAAACGTCCATGGGATTCAAGAATCACGTTGAGCTACATAACAATATTTAGGACTCTTTCTTTCATATATGATTCCTGTTAGGGCTCCATCTAATGAAAGAAAGTGAGGTGGATGCCCGATCAGGGGGGAAGTAGACAAACATATGTATATCTTACTGTAGTTGAGCACAATATTGAGTGTGCGTGAGTTTCTAATTTGGATATGTTTCTTTATTTGTTAGGGTGGGTGTTAACTTTGTGAATGGTAAATGTACATGTTTTCTTGGAAGTATTAAGAGTTTGTTCTTTTAATTATTCCACCTCTGTCAACAAGTTTCCTTATTCCAAACCCCCCCCCCCCCCCCCCAACTTTCTCTCTACAAAACAGGGAAAAACCACCACCACCCCACCCCCAAGAGAGAGAGAAAGAGAAAGACCTCCGGCGGATATCAGACAGACTCCAGAGGAGAAGCTTAAAACCACATTATCATCCCAGTTCTACAAATTAACAGAACACCCTATAACAGACGTGGCTTGAACATACTGTTACAAATCCTGCAGCATATAGTTTCCAACAACTATTGCTTGAACAGGCACCACCTATGAAAAATATGAGTAATTGATGTAGAAAAAGTAGTGCACAGATAAGAAAAGGTGGAAAGATAGAAGTTATGTTGGTGCACCCTAGTAAGGGATTCATAGTCCACAATGAGTGGTGTGCAGACCTTCTTTCCACCAACACAAGTAAACGATTAATGAAATAAATTTAAATTTATACCTTGAATTAGGAATCATTTGCTATAATTTAAAAAAATTAACAAAAAAGAAAAGAAAAAAAGAGTAAACCCATGGACATCCAGTTAGAATTTGTTTTACCCATTTTTCACATATTATTTTTCATCATCGATTGAGAGGAGACACAGACGAAATATTATAAATTAAAAGGTAAAAGCAACAAGAAGAAATGAAAAGGAAAAATCCCCAGAGTTCTACATGAATAAATAATATCAAATCAATATAAAAAGTTTAAATATTTAGTGTATGTGTGTTTGTGTTGTAACTTATAATCATTGTCAATATAGGTGTATTATTATTTGAATATTATATTTATAGTGCACTATATATACTATATAATATATGAATACACTTTTGAAACATAAAATAGAGGAAAATAAATATAAATAAATAAAATTATATGCACTATGAATGAGTGCATAATATGTTATGATTTTTATTCTTTTATGTTTGGTTTTAATACATGTTTCATGTGTATATGAACTTATTAAGGCATTTATTGATTTCAGAAAGAATTGGAGCTAAAAGAGATGAAAAATATATCAATTTGTTGCTAAATCGAGGTGCAATTTGCCATGCCGAAAAATATACTACAAAGCGGTCTTGCGGTAGTGCAGCATAAGTTATTTGTGAAGCCAACGCAACTACGCTGGTCGTCAGAAGCAAAAATCATCACTTTGGAGTTAGAGCGCGGCAGCGCCCATTTTGCAAAGGATTCTGGAGCGGCCGCGCCAGGTCGGAGAGCATAAAATATTCCAACTGTGTAATTTTTCAAGGAATTTTATTTGGATTTGGATTGTTATTTCTTAGGGGTTTAGGACTTTATTCTAGAATATAAATACATTGTATTAGTCACTATTTAAAGATTTAGCTACAAAGATTGTAAACCCTAGCTTGGAGGCAAGATTGAAGGCATGTCAGACTAAGTTTTTTATTTCAGTTCTAAGGATGTTGAACTTTATTTATAATTAATGATTTACTAAGTTATCTTTATGTATTCCTTCTTGTATGAGATTTATTCTTGATAATCTGATTACTAGTTTGATTGATTTGATAATGGCCAATTGAATTGATCTAATTATTATCATCTGCTAGATTAAGGTATAATATTAAGGAAACGATATTATATCTGATCATAAATAGCGATTAGTGCTACATGATTGTGGACAAACTTTTAAGTATTGCTAGGATTATCAAAAGGCAAGTTAAATAGTCTGCGATTGTGTGATTGTTGCTTGGAATAACTTAATTCCCTAATTCTTAAAACTGTTATATTAAACCTAGACTGATAGTTCTAGGTTGTATAATAGTTAGGGTCTAGTGAGGCGATTTGTCACATTAGATTTACAACCTTAGGGGGATTCCGGATAATTAACGATTGCAGTTATCTAGGGTTATTAATTTAATTGAAGGGCAAATATTAATCAATTTGATTATCTTATTATTGTGAAAAAGTAATACTGAACTGAAGAACTGGAACTCTCAATTCATTAATTACTCTCATTAATTATTTTCTATTACATAGTTATTTTCAATATTCAAAACCCCCAACTTTTACTTATTGTTCATTTAGACTTGGGAAATAATAGAATAAATTGAAATAATATCACTCTATGTGGGATCGACCTTTACTTGTCGCTATATTGAATTTTGTGCTCATAGAGTAGAAGGAAGGTTTAATTTTGGAGTTTTAACGGCAGCTCCCACACTAGCAAAAAAAAGTGATGAGATATGCTAGATGGTTAAAGTCGAAGATCAAATGAAATTTCAGAAACAACAAGGGATTGAAAGAATGGTTTCATGTTTTTCGTTCTTCAATTTGACAATGACGGTTCATGATATGTGTATTCTAGATGGTTTTGTTACTTTTGGTTTTAACCAAGTTCTGCAATTATACGATTTACTCTATCTATAATAAGTATTACACTATGACATGAGTAGTCGAAGCAAATTATTATCAACCCTTGTTCAAAAGATAAAAATGAAAAAAGTTATGTGAAGTCTACAATTCTCTTTGGCACCTTAACAAACCTTGCCCTGTTGCAGAATACTATTTACACCTTCCACACAAGGAATTTTTTATTCCCTCAGTTATAAGCATAAAATTCCCACAAAACAATACTTCCTCTATTGGTGAATTCCTAATCTATACACAATAGCTTAAACAATACTCTTGTAAGGAGAAGCAACATATATACAATGAAGGAAAATGCAATTCACATGGGGAAAAAAATATTAGCATTTTCTAATTTATAGATTCCATATATGTTATAAGTTACCAATTAAGGACTATTAAGTTAATGTACCACAAACGAGCACAAGCATACTCAAGTTTTAAATCAAGTTAATCAACTGACACTGCACATGTATAATCTAATAAGAGAAATTCATCATACTTAAACTTTCAGCAGCTGCATCTTATTTGAAAATGCAATAGCAATCCAATCAGGCTTTGCAGATGACCACTGGAGCTGGTTAATTTCAGAGCTAGCAGTATACATAGACATGGGATCTATTCCATTAGGCCCTGCAACTGTAGGCAACTCCCAAATGAGTGCCTGTCCATCATCCCCAGCTGAACAAATATGCCTACAACTCAATGGAGCCCAACCAATAGCATTCACACTCCCCCTATGCCTCTCCAACTCTGCCACGGGCATTGTTGGCGATCGAATATCCAATATCACAACTTTATTACTATCCATTAAAATGGTAGCCATGTACCTCAAATCTTGCTTGTTCCAAGCCAACCTAAGTAAAGGAGTGTCCGGCTGGGGACTCTCGTAAATAATAGTGGAATGCTCCTTATCACGGAGATCAAAAATTCTGACTGATCCATCGGCCGAAACAGAGGCGAAAACCCCAGCTTCACCCCAGGCAATGTCGTGAACTTCCTTATCATGAGCAATTAACTGCGTCTCAACAACGCCTCTTTCCACATCCCAAATTGTGCAAGTCGTGTCAATGCTGGAAGTTCCGATTCTCCTAGGTTCGACCTCATTCCAATCAAACGACGTCAACGGAGCGCAAAATTCACTGGTTTTACTGTTGTTGAGGAGAGAGATGGGCTCAATTGAGGTGTCGCGGACATCCCAGAGACGGAGATAGTCGCCGGAGGAAGCGAGGATGTCAGAGCACTTACCGGAGGCAGCAGGGTTGGGGTGGAACATTAGTTTAGTGGGAGGGTAAGGGTGTTCGAAGGAGAGGTTAGGAATGGATTTGAGAGTTAGGGTTTGGTCGTCGAAGGAAACGACGTCGACTCGGTTGGTGAATTCCTCAATAAAGCTTCCAAGAGCTATGCGGTGGTGAGGTGTTGAAGAGATCGCCATGGCGTAGAGAGTGTGTGGGGATTCATATGTGACGAGGGTTTCCGATCTGAGATGAGATTCTTGGGTTGAATTCTCCATGTCCGATAAATTCTGCAATAAGAGGAAATTAGGGTTTTTCTGTTTGCAAGAAATGGGAATCAGGGTTTAGAAATGGTGAGGAGAAGGATGTGTGAATTTTGGATGCCATTGGTCCAAGTTGGTTAAGCATGTGCAGTTGAATTCCAGGTTTCTTCTACCTACCATATTTGACGAGACTGGTAGGTAGTTCGCACACCAGCTGACCACGTATGTATATTCATACCAAGAAGAATAATATAAAATATCAAAAATATACATAAAAATATCAAATTTCTTTCTTTTTCTTTGTAATATTGTGTACACGACAGTTAAATTACTATATATGATATTGAAACCGACTCACAAAAAACTTAAAATGTGTTATTATTTAATGTTTCAAAAATAATAATAAAAAAAGAGTGAATTAGACATGGGGTGATTATTATCATCTTATAATTGTATGATAATGTGTTTAAGGTGTGGACAGAAATATTGTTATTATTATTTTACAATGGTTTTAGAAGTACTATAAAATTATAGTGCGTTTTAGGGCTGTTTGTTTACGTTTTAATAGATTTAAATGATCTTACATTTGAATCGGTTAATTATCAAGTCCTTGATCCGAAAATTCTATCTGAATCAGTAAGCAAAATAGTTGAATGGAAATTTACTTAAATGTCCCATAGAATATGAAAAAGTAGGATCCAAGACTTCCTGCCTCCTGGTACTCGAGAAGTGGGCTTAGCCACTTTCAATATCTTCTAAACTACAACTAGTCATTTCATTTCTTTCACAATCCATATCTAAAAAAATCTCAAGGTTTTGAGCAAAATTAAAATTTTATAAAACTCGCATCAACATGTTCGATATTTGACCGTGTTCTCAGAGAAGAATGTACCTGACAAGGCAAAACCTGCTTGAACTTTTGGTAAAAATTGAGATCTGGTCATCTAAAAAATGGTAAATAGAGAGAAAATCAGAAATCTGAATAGTTCTTCTTGTCCATGAGCAGAGGCGAAATTAGGGGTAGGGGTAGGGGTAAGGGGCAGGGGTAGGGGCGGGGACCCCTCTATTTCAGAATAATTATCCTGGTATATAGACAAAGCAGCGGGAGTAAGGGCGGAGCAATTGATGATCTACGTTTGGATTAAAGGAGATTAAGAGCAAACGAAACTAGGGAGGAATCTAATTCAACTACAATCAAAATTGAGGTAAGTCTTCAACCAATTAATTTACCAAACAAAGGATGTTCTACCTTTTTTTTATTAAGTCTATAGAAATTGGATGGAATATATTTGCTATTGATGTAAAATTGGTTGTGGGAGTTTTGATTATGGAACCATGAAAGGTTCAAATGATATAAGGATGGAATTATGTATGGAGATTATGTGTTTATATGGTTAGATTTCATGAAACTATATATGATTTTTAAAGCTTGCAGACAATGTGTTTGTATTAATGCCATAAAGAGTTTAATTTGGTTAAAACATAAAATTTAATAGGTTTTCTTTGTAAATTGATGTACATTCATGAGTTATAAGTTAACTCAAGTTGTTTGAGTGCTTTATCAGTTAAAAAAAATCACAAATTTCATCAGTTGTAAGAACGACACCAAGTTTCTTATTTACATAATCTTAAAATGTGTGGATACACAAGTAATTTGCTTGAGTTTCTTTTCACCACTACTACAAAACAGTAAATAGATAACGCGTAAAAAACGTTGTGGTTTGTATCCCAGAAACATCGTGGTTAAGGGTGTCATCTATTTGACACCCTTTATACAACGTTTTTAAAACGTTGTGATTTGTCACATTTACAACGTTTTTTACGTTTTTTTCTTAAAAAACGTTGTATATTTATTTTTCAGAAATCATTGGATGCTTGAAAACATTGTAGATGGTATGATTCCACAACGTTTTCTAGCTTAAAATGTTGTAGTTTGATACATCAGACAACGTTTACACTCATTTATACAATGTTTAGAATGTGTCATCTATTTAGACAAATTTATACAATATTTTTAAAACGTTGTATAAAGACTTAAAAATGTTGTAATTCATGCATATAACAACTGTTTTTAGTTCACATATATTTGAAATTACATACACAATGTTGCACCTGCAATGTTTGTAGGAATGCTAATGCCATGATATATAGCTAAAAAACTCTAAATTATCATTTCAAGTTAAAATGTATCAACCATTCAAAATACATCACAATAATACCATACGCTTATATTTTCAAATTACTACATCCACAAAATATTACATTGTATTTTATTTGTTGTCATGATGTCCATGGTATCTCCTGAAATTTCTTTGGAGCAGTGCCTCGGCCAATCTGAAATCAAACTATATAATCAAATGCTTAACAGTGAAATCTTGTTAACCCCAACTCTTATATACACCACGACCAAGAGCTATTTTTGGGTTTTCTATACTTCCGTAGACAGTTCCTGTCAAAAGTAAAGAGCATGAAGTACAAGCTGTTAAACAATAAATGCATTGCTTGTGCACCTTCCTTCTGAGCTTTTATAGCCGTTTTCTTTGCCAACTTTTTCTTCATCTCCAACGCCTGCTTAGCTTTAGTCATCTCCTCCTCTCGCTTTAATTCCTTCAACTTCACCTCATCAACTTCATTTTTCTTCGGAAGAGGAATTTCTTCCAACTTTTCCAACTCAAATATTGTCTCTCTATCTTTCATAAGACTTTCCTCTATAGTTCGTTTGCAAGAGAAATTTATTCGGATTGTAGCTCATATCACTGTCGTTATAATTTTACAAGTATATTTTGAACCCTCTCTAAAAAATTTTTGATTCTGCCACTGTCCATGGGTATTTTGAAACATTGTTTCGTCCTCAATGTATTCTTCTTATGGATTGATGAGTGTCTTCGTTAATTATTCATGATTATAATGTGATGATTATTAAGTAGCAGTCTCGCATATATAAATTGTAAGACCCCAACTTTTTGAATAAAGATTAAATTTTCTCGAAATATATTTTTGAATATTATGGTGTGAATTTGATATAATGTTATAGTTGTGGGTAATATTTACAAATTTTGCAAAATACATGAGTTGTTATATAATATTCGATTGGTGGGGGAATATTAAATACAACCAAGACAATCATTGGTGGACCCCCCACAAACGAAATTATTGTCGATTGAAAAACGACAAAAATACTTTATGAAAATAACTATGGAAGTTTTACTGGTTAATCTGTTGAATTACCCTAGTAGTAAAAGTACAATGAATGTCTGGCGTGGTTGCGTAGTAGCACACGGTATTGATTATTGATGCTTACGTGAAAGTCACTCAGGTTATACTCAATTATTGCTACAAATAATTCTTTGCATCATATCTCTCGTATTATTGATTCGATTATTATCGTAATATCATTTGCATAATATGTTATTTTATTAAATCAATAATTGAGGCGACAAAGTTATTCATATTATTAAATTGCAATATTTACAATGTCTAGAAGTTCATCGAGGAGAGGTTTGGTCACCTAATTGCGTGCAATATTGAGGACTCTTAATCTATCATCCGTCCGTCACTCCCATTCCCAGACTAGTCCTCGCTTTCGTTTTCATTTCACGAAAAAACAATAAAAGTAAAAGGGTGAGCTCAACTAGCCCGAGAGGAAATATTATGACTAAGATAATGCGAGAATATATTATCGTTAGCCTTGAACGATGTTAAACCGATACAATATAACAACCATCAAGTTTAAGCTGCGGTAGAACAAGCAATCCATTAAAAGAGTCAACTAGAGAATAAAATCTATTATCTTTTATGATTTAGAAGGTTTTTCATCACTTTTATCATTGGGACTCGACAATAAATAATCCACATCATCGAATCACCCCGCACACTACGGTCAATGATATTCTTTAGTATTACGACCACAATTATCCATGCACTTCTACGGACCAAGAATATTTGTGTATTCAATAATGGTCATGATCATGCCAACAATCGTCCATCAATGCACTACGGGCCAATGAGAGGACTTTTTCCACATCATTTGTAACATTACGGTCATGATTACAATCAATAATCCTCGGTCATAATCATATCAAGTCCATTTATGCACTTATAGGCCACGAGATGACTTTCAACATAATATAAACATGAGGATGATGACAATGATATAAGAATTCAATAAAACAAGTTCAAGAATTAATTTATCCGAGAACTAATAACGTCCCAAATTGTCGACATGATCTTTGCTTTGTAGAGTAAAAAATTCAAGAATGCTCGAAAAATATTTTCATGAAAAGATATTGGATGAAGCGCAAAAATATCGAGATATTCCACTAATTTCATGGAGTATAAAGTCAAAACTTTAACCAATTGAGTATAATAAGGAATGGAATAACAAAAGAAATCACCGGGCATGCGATAGACCCTTGCAGGCGAGTTATTCCAACGAATAATAAATAACGAAATCGGGTTCGGCGTAAAAGCGCATGAACATGGATATTTCCAACAAAATAATAAAGATTTTAATCGGTCCGTAAAAAGCCTTACGATGACAGGATATTCCAACATAATAATAAAGATTTTAACTAGGTCCGGCGTGAACGTCTGTCTGATAAGATGTTCCAACATAATGATAAAGAATAGAACAACGAAAGAATTTCACCAAGTATAGGGTAGCTTGGCGTATCTGAGTTATTCAATGAATAATAAAGAATGAAATAATGAAGTTCTCTTCATGGATAAGAAAGAAATAATATTCCCTAACTTAGAAAAACTGGATCTTTGGAATAGTGAGGTAGCAGCAGACTTCTTCTTCTTTTTATAATTTATCTCTATAATAATCGCTCTAAAGCTTTTGTGAATTGGTGAGAAATGAAGGAAGAATGAACTTCTATTTATAGAAAAATATAGTTTCGATAATTGCACGCTTTGGGGCTCAAAAAAATTACGATACAATACCTCCAACTTTTCTCTTTATTTTTAATTTAGTCATAGAAGTATTATCAAACTTGCACCACCTCCCTAATAGTAAATAATGTGATTCAATAGTAAATTATGTGAATCAATAGTTCTGACATGTGAAAATATGAATTCTGAATTATAGTACCCCATCTATACCTCCATTTTTAACTTAGTCATGCAAGTATTATCAATCTTGCACCAACTCCCCTAATAGTAACAAGAATGTGAACAAATAGTTATAATCATGTGAAATAATAGCAATCAATTGCTCATTTATTCGGTTAAATACCCGATTGGTCAATATAACCTCCAAACATCAATTATTATCGAAATAATTGTCGATTTTCACTAATACAAATAATTCCAACACAATGAAATTATTTTTATCAAAAATATAAATTTTAAAATTTCGAAGTTTGATTTTTCCCGAAAAAGTCAATTGTTGACTTTTTGACCAAATAGTGAATTTCGAAAATTTTTAGTGTTTATAGACTATGTTTACTAATTTCATCATTCCGGACTCATATATCACGTCCGCGTCTCCAAATTCAACTCCGAACATAACTTCAATTTCAATAACATTCATCATTAATATTATAACTCACAATATTTATCAACCAGGTCGTTCCTAGGAAAGAAGGGGCTTTTCAATAAGGATTTCTCCCTATTGACGCGCAATTAGGTGACCAAACCTCTCCTTGACAGAACTTTTAGACATTGTAAATATTGCAATTTAATAATATGAATAACTTTGTCGTCTCAATTATTGATTTAATAAAATAACATATTATGCGGATGATCTTTGTGACAATAATCGAATCAATAATATGAGAGATATGATCACGACAATTCTCGTAACAATAATTGAGTATAAGCTGAATGACTTCTCACGTAAGACAATAATCAATCTGGTGTGCTACTTTATCGACCACGCGTATTATTCAGTACTTTTTTCTACCGGGTAGTTCAACAGATTAACAGTAAAAAACTCCGCCGTTATTTTCATAAAGTATTTTTGTCGTTTTCTCGATCCGAATGATAATTCCGTTAATGGGGGTCCACCGATGATTGTCTTGCATATGCGAATATTCCTCGTTAAAACGAATATTCTCCGACCAATCGAATATTATATAACAACTTGCGTACTTTGCAAAATTTATAAATATTACCCACAACTATAACATTATATCAAATCCACACTATAATATTCAAAAATATATTTCGTAAAAATTTAATCTGTATTAAAAAAGTTGGGGTCTTATAATATATATGTGTGTGTAAGCATTATGTTACTTTTTTTATGTGATAGTAACATTGTTGATTGTATAAATAGTAGATTGCCCAAAGTTTTGTTAATCGGCCAACTAGGGGGTCAATAGTGACATGTTGGTTGGTCATATATGTCAATAAAATATTGAACAAATTGTGAAACTAAAACTATCATTTTATTATAAATAGGAAACTGATATTTTGACATAAAAAAATTATTATTTTTGCATGAGTCTTTTTCACATAAATGTGAGACCCATACTATTATGTACTAAAAATTATATGAAAATATCAAATTTTTATATGAAATATCAATTCTCAAATAAATAATCTATATTTGTAAGAAAAGTTATGGTTGGTTAATGATGGGCCAGGCTGAACTCAAAATTAGATGCAGAAGGTAATGACCGCTCCAACTCATTCAAGGCTAAAGCCTTTAAATAAGATCAGGCCCATTTGACAAACCCAAAAGTTAATTTGTTATTAGTAGTACATCTTAGGCGTGAAATTTTGTTGTGGCTTTCGGGCTGCCTGGTTTGGAAGGATATATTCGAAGATTAATGAAAACTATATTCTTTTGATTTTAGTTTGTTCATTCCTCTTTTTGTGGGCTTCCTTTTTCCCTTTTTTGTAGTTTTAATTCTCTCCTTTGTGAGAGCAATGCATATATCTTTCTTTTGTAGGAGCTCAGCTCAGGGTGCTTTTAATAATTACAATTATAAAAATCCTAAACTATCTATAAATACTAATTACATCAATTTTAAATTTCTAATATTCCAAATTAAATTGTAATATTTATATTTTGGAATTTTTTTTAAAAAAAATACTCTGTTTAGCCAAATTAAAAAAATTGAAAAATAAAATCCGTTTTAGACAACTCAGTTCGGTTTATTTGACTGCCAGTTCGGCAGTTCCTATGAATAATTTTGGATCTTATCTAATTTGGCCAACCAATCAAACACGCCCTCTGTATTCTAGAAACTATTTGTCTAACCTTTATGTCAAACACGCCCTCTCTATTCTTTTATCTTACGCACTCTCCGCTCATCCTAGAAACTATCTGTCTAACCTTTATGTCAAACGTCTTCCCACATGACGCACCAAACCTCATCCACGTCATCACTTCGTCCTTTTCTTTCAATTTGCCTTTATCGCTACCACCATCATCCCACCCACACTACTCCATTTCTCTCTCTCTCACAGTGATTCATACACAATGGGTTCAATCGTCGATCTCGACGAGTTGACTCGGTCGCCGAACTTTGACGAGTTCCAGAGGCAAATCTTTCTCATGACCAGCTTGCACTCTACATTAAGAGTAGTTAACATGAAATTAATTTTGATCAATTAATCAATACAATATCGACATACAGATCAAAATATAATCTATCTTTGCGTATCAGCACTGCCTGGTCAAATATAGGTCTGGTCAAAGCTTGGGCCAGACCGGCCTGACCTGAAAGGCTGCAAAAAGACCTCTAATTTATAGACAAAATCTAGCATGGCCTTGCCTAACCAAAAGCCTGACCTGACATGACCTGCAAACTTAGTCCGGCCTGAGCTCAGCCTAGCCCAATGCAACAGGCCTGGCCTGCTTAATGAAAGACCCACCAAGATAAATTTGTTTGACAAAATATGCATGTCTTATTTATACTACCAAGGCATAGCATAAATTTGGTGGGTAAGTGACGTGGGACTTGCCAATGTTATCTGAAATAGTGATGGTGGGTGAGAAGGCTGCATCTGTGCATCATCCAAATTCCCACACCACCAAATTAAAGAATGATGACACCAAATTCCCACACAGACTCTCATTTTCTCTCACTAAGTTTCATTTAAATTGCATGGGTATCTTCTTGGCCCAAGCTTTCCACTGCCAATACTCTGTCTACTAATTCAATTGCTTCTAATTCAATGACTACTGCATCACCTTTACCATCACCTTCCTGTTTGGCAAGTCCTCGTCGTTATCTCACCAGATAATACCCTTTTACCTGTAAATTCCGGCGAATTTCTTTGCCACTTCCCTAACAACGATGTTTCTCCGGCTCATCCATCAAGTGTTTTATCGAATTTCGATCGCGCTACGTTTATTTGTGTTAACGTCAGGATCTTCTGCCACGTCCTGTCACGTAAGGCCGCGCGATCCCGCATAAAGAAACACGATATACACTACACAAACTTGACGGCGGTTCGACGAGGATAACTTCAGCGTGAGAATTAATACGCTGCGTTCACGAGGTTAACAATGGAGGAATGTATTGTCTAATGTCCGGAGAGATATAATAAATCTCGGTTGTGTGTGTATGTGAGAGAATATGAAAATCAAAATGTACGAGCGTCACCTTCAGAGCGATGGCTTCCTTGCTTGTTATACTATCTTTGCTTGGATTCTTGTGCCACCCACTACTACCGACACCCCTCTCGATCGATGGGCTCTGCCATCGTATAAGGTTTATCTACTTCTTTTGGCCACTGTTTTCTCATCACGTACGGCCATGATCCCATCCACATTAATGCATGGCGAGCCTTGGTCAACCGTCATGCTTTTTTTCATCATCACAAGTCAAAGTGATGATATTAAAATATCTAATGGGTCGATCCAATTGGGGCCGATCCTACTTAAAAGATTAAAAACGGATATAATATGGTGGTGGGCGATGACTTTAACGGATTAAAAATAAAGGCCCAATGTTCCCGCCCAAAGATAAGAAATATCACGACCCAACATTGCCCCCTAGTTTTTTGTTAAATGAATGTTTAGTAGAAAACTATGAATAGGCCAAATAGTTTACTAAAGGTCCATAATAGGAGATAATTGAAGTGTACCCAATTCTTTGTTCACGAAATGAAAGGAAAAGAGAATGGAGGCCCAAATCGGAAAAAGCCTATCGAATAGATGCATGAACCGGGCCCACCCCTTCCCATTCAAATTCCAAATCATTACTAACATTTAATGAAATGGCCTTGAACACCGTGTAGTAAATCGATTATAAAAGGTAACTTTACCAATCTTGGACGATTTTACCTTACATTTGAATTTCGAAGCGCGCCTCCGAACTCTCTGACTTTCTTCTACAACTAATCAACAATGGCTTCCCAGGATTCTGCACAAGGCTCTCCTATATTGGTAACCCCACTCACAGTCGTTCCACCAAATCCTACCACTGTTGCTCATGAAGGAGCCTCGACACTGAACCCAAAGGGGTCGAAATCTGATAAGAACCCTCCCCAAAAAATCCCAAAACCCCTCTCGAATACTACAGAATCTTGGCGATTCTCGCGTGCCAATACTCTCTCGATCGTCGCGGAGAGAGGTGAACTAAAGAGGATTCTTGTCTTGATACCACATCCGGGATACCCATGCAGTTTAGGTTCTAGATCCGGTGAAAAAGATGTACCAACTGCGGCGGAAGGTTGGATGGCCGTTCTGTGACTCTGTTGGAGAAGGGGTTCGTTTCCTTTGCATATCTTCATAGTAACCTTCTTTGGGGTTTACGGGGTGGGGTTACAACCAACTAATCTTAGAACTCATACATTCACATCTTGGCCTTCGTGAGCCTTCACGTCATGAATTGGGCGTGGAGCCTCTCCTGAGACTCTTTCTTCACGATTATATAAAATAGTACAATCTAGGGAGAAGGGGTTGAGGCCATTAGCAAAGCATTCTCCAAAGTCGGGAGAGAAGTTCGAGAGGCGTTATTTGGTGAACACGCCTTGAGCAATAGGGGTGGCATGAAAAGTGGTTCTACGTCAAAGGCCCCAAATCTCTTCCCTACCGAATCGGGCCAATGACGAGAAGATCTCTGTGACTTGGAGACATTTCAAGAAAGAGAAATAGAATCGATGGAACTTTTGACAATTTCCCCGAGGAGGAGTGGAAGTACGGAATCCTCTCGAAGCAAAGCATGGTTATATGACCATAAATGTAAGTATCGATTCTATTTTATATGTATCTGAATTTTTTGAAAATGCTTTTATAATGTGGATTCTAACACGAGTTGTTTTGGTTATCACGATATCTTTGATCAAACCGAGCTCTTTAGAGATAAAAGAGTTCAAGATTTTTTGTCTGGGAAGTCTTGAAGTCGTTGAAACTTCGAAGCGGTGAGAAGGCTGCTCCCGGCCGAACCAATCCCGAAAATATACAGAACACGAGTTCAGGCCTGACGAACCACAAGCCGATGAGGTTCTGTTTGGAAGAGACCTCCGTCTCGCCCGAGAAGAGGAGGGCAATCAGAAAACCCAGAACAACACCCTTTCCAAGCCCTTCTGAAGTCACCCCAGAAGTCGAGACAACCACCGCATCCATCCCTCGACGAGGAGGCCTACTCGATCGTCCTAACCGAAGAAGCATCCTCCGAACCAAAAAATTGAAAAGTAAGATAACGCCTTTGACCGCCGAAGACCTTAGGGTGCCCCAATCTTCGATCATCCCCCTTCGTCTGCTTTGTAGAAATCTGATTAGAAGAAGGTGATCAGGATGAAGCTGTCCAAACTCTGTCCAGGAAGAGGAAACGCACACCTGACAGCCACCCAAGCTCTGCATCTGTCACTCCTCTCCAAGAACCCAGTCCAAACAAATCTCTCTCTCCCGAGACCGTGTATCTTTGAACCTACCCTCCCGAAAGCAACCAAATTCCTTCCCGGAAGGTCGAGACCCCACTTTGAACGACCCAATCCTTGGTCGGGGTTATCATCTGCGAGCCATGGGGTCCCCGACTCTGTGGCCTAGATTTAATGCTAACTTTCCGTTTGACCTCTTCGGGGCCTTCGTAAGGAATGCTGATGATCATCGGTTTAGTGATCACACGGACGGGAATCTGCTCGATGAAGGGATGAGCTATCTAGCCAAGGTAAATAAACATTTCTTTATTTTATGTCTTTCTGTTCTTAATTGGATATCTGGGTACTGACTTGAGCACTGTTTGGACATATGCAGGCCAATGCTGTCTTTGGATGTTTGCGTCCAAGACACATAAATGGGGAAGCCGAGGAAGATTTCATGAGACAGGAGATCAACATGCTGAGATCGACCTTGGCTCGAGAAAGGGCCGATCGAGAAGACGCTCTTCATGTCATCGATGGCCTCCAACGAGACTTGGATCGAGTTAAGATGGACTTGAAGACGTCTGATGATGAACTAAGGCCCCTGAAAAGGATGGGTTGGCGCATCCGAAACCCGACCAACAAACTTTAACCGATCTGAGCAGCCGGCTTGGTCGAAAGAAAACACCGCTCACGAGGGCGAAGAATGAGGAGTTTTCTTCGGCCAACCGAAACTGGCTATTCAACTTGGCGAGGCTCAATCAAAGGCCCGGGATGAAGGGCGAAGGCACAAGAACAAACGCCCCTGAAGCTTCGTCTTAAAATAAAGGAGCTTGAGGAAGGGTCCTCTTCGGCCAGAAGAGCTCGAAAGCGAATCTGAGCGAGAATATAGGGATTGAGATTTACTTAACGTCGAGATCATGAAAGTCTACTCGGAAGGTTACGAAGGCTAGCCGAGAGAGGCAAAAAAACATCTGTCACTTCAACTGGATCCAACTTTGCTTTCAACTCAAGAAGGCGAAGGTGGTGCTGGCGTTCTTCCTGCTTTCATTCGACTTATGTAAAAATTTATCTGTTTAAACTTTTTATGTTTTTGGATCATTTGAAATTTTATATATGGAGGTTGTCAATGTTTCTATATTGGTGTATTTTTTGTTCATGAATGAATAGATCGAATGAATGTTTTAATTTTCTGATGAATCATAATTTCCTTAATTGTGAACTATGTTTTCGATTAGTTTCTTGTCAATAATTCAATATCGATAAAATGAACCTAAATAAGTGAACCGATTAAGACATATAATAGTTAATGTATGAGACGAAGTGAATTGAATTTCATGGACAGAATTTAATTTAACTGAACTGAAAGGACTGAACTCAACAGTTAAATAAAATAAAATAATACATACTCATCGGCTCCGAAGTGTGAGATCGGTCATTTGTTTACCACTCGAGGTGAAACAATTATATAAGGACCAAGATATAAGGATCAATTGTGACCATTGACTTACCACCCTGGTAAGATCAATATAGGATCCTTTGTCAACCACTCGGGGTAGAACAACAAATGGGCTGCCATCGAATGGCCAACGAGTCCTACCATACCTCCTTACACCATAGTGACCATAGGACAAATAGGATCAGGACCAATAGTGACCATTGATTTACCACCCTGGTAAAATCAATATAGGATCATTTGTCTACCACTCGGGGTAGAACAACAAATGGGCTGCCATCGAATGGCCAGCGAGTCCTACCATAACTCCTTACACCATAGTGACCATAGGACAAATAGGGCCAGGATCAATAGTGACCATTGATTTACCACCCTGGTAAAATCAATATAGGATCCTTTGTCTACCACTCGGGGTAGAACAACAAATAGGCTGCCATCGAATGGCCAACGAGTCCTACCATACCTCCTTACACCATAGTGACCATATGACAAATAGGACCAGGATCAATAGTGAAAAAGTGACTTTTTATTGATAATGAACAATAATATCTGAGACTTGATGAATTAACTTGATCTTTATTGAAAGTATTTAGAAGTCGCGACGTACCAAGTGTTTTGATTTGAACCATCTAATACCCTTAGCGATAAGTGCGGGTTTGATACTTGATCACTTCATATACGGCCTTCCCGGTTTGGCATTAACTTTCCGTGTTTTGAGGTGTAGAAGCTTGACTTCTGCGAGGACGAAGTCTCTACTTGAATCTGCGAAGCTTGACTCCTTTGTTATAATGCTTAGCTACTCTTCGTTGATAAGCGGCCGGTTTAAGTAGAGCCACCTCTCGACTTCTTCTAGCAGAGATCCAAATTGGCCTTGATCCTTACGTTATTGTATATTTCTTTGTATTGGTGACGAAGACTTGGAGATCCGATTTCGACAGGGACTAAGGCATCAGTACCATAGGCTAGTCGAAAAGGTGAATCCCCAGTGGTAGTCCTCGGTGTAGTCCGGTAAGCCCACAACACGCTGAGCAGCTCCTCTGGCCATCTTCCTTTAGCTTCATCCAGTCTGTGCTTGATCCCGTTCAACAGCGTCCTGTTGGTCACCTCAACTTGGCCATTTGACTGTGGATGAGCCACCGAAGTCTTCTTATGCTGAATCCCCAACTCCTTTAAAAATGCTTCAAATTTTGATTCCATGACAATGGCGTCCGGTTGTCGATATTAATACTCTGGGATCCCGGCGAAACACTACGGACTCTTTTATGAACTTCAAACATTCTTGCTCCGTAATTAACTTAAAGTGGCTTCCTCTACCCACTTAGTCATGTAATCAATAAAGAACTATGATAAAGCTAACGACCTTTAGCTTTAGGCAACGGACCCAATATATCTACCCCAGACGTGAAGGGTATAGGAGATAAAATCGAGTATAGCTCTTTCGGTGGCTGATGTGGTATCGAACTGTTGAGTTGGCACTTTTCACATTTCTTGACATACTCTGTAGCTTCTTTGAAAATTGTAGGCCAATAGTATCCTTGCCAAGTACTTTGTAAGCCAAAGATTTAGCGACCCGTATAGTCACATAAATTCCTCGTGAACTTCTCGAAGAAGCATATTCACTTTCTCGGATGGGACCGAGCACTTTAATAATGGTGAAGAAAAGGCTAATCGATAAAGGTCCCCATCAATAAGAACAAAGTTGGCGCTCTTGTATTTGATCTTTTTCTAACATCCGATCCGAAGGAAGGACGCCATCTGCTAAATACTCGATGTAGGGGTCATCCAAAGGTTAGATCGCTTTCGATACACATCAACGCTTCATGTTGAACACTTTCATTTGTTGTAGAACTTCCAAGTAAAGCAGATCCATTAAAAACATCTGCATCCGTAGTAGCCAACTTCGACAATGCATCGGCGATGGAATTGTCATTACGCTCTATGCCCTGAAATTCGTACGAAGCGAAATACTGAAGTCAATCCTTTAACTCCGCCAGATACTTGATCATCCGATTTCCACGAGCTTCATAATCTCCTGATAGCTGCTTGACAACCAACTGAGAGTCACTGTAGATGATAAGCTTCTGGACCTCTAGACTCTTTGTCAATCGAACACCATAAGCAACTTCTTCATACTTCAACCCGTTGTTTGTCGCTTTAAATCCGAATCTGATGGCCTGTTGAACTTTGAACCCGTCCGGACTTGTCAAGATAATTCCTGCCCCACTAACAGTTAGGGTAGAGGAACCATCTGCATATAGAGTCCAAACATTCTGATCTTGTTGAAGAACGGCAACTGCTCGATTGGTCGATTCAGCTTTCGAAAACTCGGCATCTGCTTCGGTGAACGAACATTCTACCATGAAATCGGCCAAAGCTTGACCTTTGATAGCGGTTCGGGGATGGTATTTGATGAAAAACTGGGACAATTCCATAGTCCATGCCGCTAGTCTTCCTGAAACTTCTGGCTTGCCCATCACCTTCTTTAATGGCTGATCCGTATAGACGATCAGGAGCCGACCTTGAAAATATTGCCGAAGCTTTCTACTAGCGATTATTAAAGCAAAGGCAAATTTCTTAATATTCGGATACCTGATTTCAGCATCTCGCAGGACGTGGTACATAATAGGCCGGGATCTTTGCTTTCCACCGACCTCCAAACCGATCTTGCTCCAACCGCTAACGAACTTCTTTGCAATCTGGTGTATAAGGTCTCTGCTTGGGGCGAAGCTTCACCAATAAAGGAGTAGAAGAAAGATATGTCTTTATGTCTTGGAAGGCGTCTTCACACTCTGAAGTCCACTGGAATGTCTTCGCATTCTTTGGACCTTTCAATGTATCAAAGAAAGGAAGGCACCTCTCTGCAGATCTGGCGACGAATCTCCTCAAAGCTGCAATCCTGCCAGTCAGACGTTGGACGTCTTTGAACGACTGAGGAGTCTTCATATCAAGATTGGCTTGGATCTTCTCCGGATTGGCCTCGATCCCCCTTTGACTGACCAGGTAACCCAAAAACTTCCCGCACCGGCGAAAAGTGCACTTGGCGGGATTGAGTCTCGATTGACGATGATGAGACGATGCATGAAAGCACTCCTCAGATCGTCCAAATGATTACGAACTTGCATGCTTTTCACAATCATGTCATCGACGTATCGTCCATGTTCCTTCCCAAATACTGTCGAAGATGAAGTTCATCATTCTGCGGTAAGTGGCTCCGGCATTTATAAGGCCAAAAGTCATCTTCTTGTAGGCGTATATGCGAGCGATTGTGTAATAAATGCGGTCTTTGGGATGTCCTCTTTACGCATGGATATTTGGTGATAACTTTGAAAAAGCATCCATAAAGCTTAGTAATTCATACCCAAGTGGCATCGATGAACCGATCAATATAGGGGGCGGAGGATAAAAGTCCTTCTGGACAAGCTTTATTGAGGTCGGTGTAGTCGATGCAAACCCGCCATTTTCCATTCTCGCTACGCACTGACACCACATTCGTCATCCACTTTCGGGATAATCAATTTCATAGATGAAGTCGGCGACCAACAACTTTCTTATTTTCTCATCAATGATTTTACGTCGTTCGGCGCAAAGATCCGCCTTTTCTGCCTCGAACTGGCTTCCTCGAGGGATCTACATTCAGGCTGTGCTCAGCTATCTTCCGACTAACTCCAGGCATGTCCCTCGGTTCCCATGCAAAAATATCCGCATAGCAGCGTAAGAGTTCTATAAGGTTTGTTCGAAGAGGTTCTGGTAGACCCGAACCGATCTTCACGGTCTTGTCTAGTTTTCCAAGGATCAACTCGACCTCCTCCGTCCCACCTGCAGGAATCACCATCGGGTCGGAACTCATTTCGGTAAAGGGCTCAATCTCAATTGACATCGCTTGCTTTTGTTTGCTGACCTCCACTCCAGAGGATATAACAGCATTCCGGTAGCATCGTCGGGCGAGATCCAAGTCTCCCGCCACCTCTCCTACCCCATGTGCTTAGTGGGAACTTGATTTTGAAAATGAGGATGGAGGTCACGACTTGGAGAAGCGATTAAGGTAGGTCTTCCCAAGATAAGCGTTGTAAAATTTGAATCAACGTGCACAACATAGAATTTACATACTATTTCGACTGCTTTGGGGTCTTTGTCAGAAGATAACAAGGAGTTCAATAGTGCTGTGACTTTGACCGGGATCGTTCTTTGAAGCCGTATAAAGGAGCTTCCTGCCCGACCTCCATTTTCCGCCCATCAAGGTGCATCCTCCGATAGGCATGGGCGTCTGAGAATATCCAATCGAAGATCCATTATCTATCATCATGCGCTTCATGTCCACCGCGTCTTCACTTGCTTGTGATCACCAAGGCCCCCTCATGTGGCTCGATGGGCTCCGAAGGATAGTCAGCGTCAGTAAATGATATGACGGTCCCGGGGAATGGTCTATCAACCTTCAGGGGAGCATCATCACGGTCGTGGCCAAATCCGGTAAGCCCTTCTCTTCCTCCCTATCAACTTCCTGCGATCCACCGGTTATCACATCTATGACATGCCTTGGCGGCGGCCTTTGGAGCCATTTGAACCGTCTGAATAAAGATGCGGTTAATATTCTCACGATCATTCACTACCCACATCTTGCTGAACAAGTCATCCTTAATCTTCCTCTCCACAAAGTCTTTCAAATTGCAACACTCGTTAGTGTCGTGGCCAGCGACTTGATGATAGCCACAATACTTACGAGAGTTACCCTGCCCGGTTCGGTAGTTATCACGGGGTGGCTCGAAGAAAGGTTGATTTTTGATTTGATCCAGAATTATCGATCTATGAGTGTTTAATTTGGTGTAGACCTTATTCACCTTCGGGTTGAACGGAGGATGACTTGCTTCACTTCTGCTTGAGAATTATTGTATTTTTCGAAGCGCCTCTGTCCGATCATTATACCCCCCCCGTTCTCTTCTGATCAACTTCGACCTTGGGAGCTACTGACTCTTTCACCTGGTCCGAAGGAGGATGCTTCAGGCTGTTCATAGCTTATTCCACAACGATATAGCCTTCTGCCTTGTTAAAGGCTTCGGCCAAGCTCTTCGGATGGTGAAACATCAACTTCTTCACCAACTTCTCGGACTTCACCAGATCTAATCCATTCTGGAATAAACCCACAGCCTGGAGATCATTAAGGTCGGACACTTGACCGACTGCTTCTCTGAACCTCTTTACATATTGGCCCAAAGATTCGCTGGTAAACTGTCGGATCTGTGCCAAAGAACCCGTAGGCTTTCCCCTCCTCCGGTTACTCCCGAAACGGGCATGAAATTTATCACAAAGCTTCGGTCCAAGAGAATATTGAATCCGAAGGCAAAGTCCCCAACCAGCATGCTCGCATCTTTTCTCGATTATGTCGTAACAAAAGTGTGACACTTAGCATGACGTCGATGAAGTCATAATAGTCCATTAAGCCGATTTGAGCGCTGGCTATGGTCATAAGGATCCCCAGTACCATCGTAACTTTCCATGCGAGACAGTTTCTTGGTGATGTCTGCCTTTTCTTTGAGAATATTTGAGGAAAAAGGGGATGCCTTCTTTCCCGGAGCGTCTTTCACCTGCTGAACTTCAGCCAGTTGCTTTCTGAGCTCTTTCAGCTCCTTCACTAGAAAATCAACGCCTTCGGGCTGGGGGGAGACCTCTTTCTCACGAACAACATTCCGTCTTTGAGAGGATCGACCTTCTTCTGCCGATCCTACCGCCCTGGTGGGACTTCTTGATCTACTCCGGTGTCTGAAATCATCTTTATGGTGAGAATGATCACGTTGATAATCCCTTACTCGACTTGGGCATAATCTCGCTCTATATGCTCCTTTTATACATAGTTATCTCGATCTTTGAGAGGTAACGACCATTATTGCCATCTTGAGACCACGGGATTTACTGCTCCTCGATTTCCTCTCTGCGAGCGATCCTTAGAAACTGCGGCGGAATGCTTGACTCCTTACCCTCTCGTCGTGGCACCTCCTTGTGCCACCGACTTTCGGATGATCATGGCTAGATGTTTCGTCCGTAATTCCGCCACCCGAAAGCATCTGCTCTGCTATATCTTCTTTTTCTTTAACAGGACCTCCATGGCTTTATCCGCTTCGTCCTCCATCTTCGCCCAACTTAAGCGGCTCTCTATCTTCCCGACCACTTCTACGATAAGTCACGGTGGTGAGCCTTCCACTTGCCCTCGACCATGATCTCGCTCCTTATCCGCACCGAAAACCAATCTTCTTCGTCGCCCTCCCCGCCGTGAATCTTGGACGGAGATCTCTGAATTATACTTAAGCCGTCTTTCTCGTGAGCACTTTTAGAAGGACTGGGACGCTCTTTCACCGAAAACACGAGGTAGTGACGGTAATGACCATCGCGCGCCCTTCTGGCGTACCATCCCTACTCCTCATCATCTTAGAAGTAGGTTAAACGATTGTGATTGAAAATTTTAATGACACTTTAGAACTCAAAAGCCCTCCTTACTAAGCGCCCGATGTTAACGCCGGGATCTTCCGCCACGTCCCAATCACGTAAGGCATACGATCTGCCACGATAAACACGATATACACCATAAGCTCGACGGCGGTTCCGTCGAGGGGATAGCTTCGGCGTGAGAATTAATGCGCGTTCACAAGGTTAACAATGGAGGAATGTATTGTCAATGTCGGAGAGATATAATAAATCTCGGTTGTGTGTATGTGAGAGAATATGAAAATCAAAATGTACGAGCGTCGCATACTGGCGATGGCTTCCTTCTTTGGGTTATCTTATCTTTGCTTGGATTCTTTGTCTTACCCACTACTACTACACGACACCCCTACGATCGATGGGCTCTGCTTGAGCAGATATAAGGTTTATCAACTACTTTTGGCCTTTGTTTTTCTACCACGCCGTGCATTATGATCCCATCCACGTTAATGCGTGGCGGGAGCGTGGTCAATGGTCGTGCTTTTTAATCATCATGAAGTCAAAAATGTGAGATATTAAAATATCTAATGGGTGATCCATTTGGTGATGGCCGTATTAAAGATTAAAAGCGGATATAATATGGTGGTAGGTAGGTGACTTTTAACGAATTAAAAATAAAAGCCGTGTTAAATAAAGATAAAAAATATCACGACCCAACAACTTGTGAGCTTCCAAGCAGACTCCGTCGCCTGTTAGCTTATCAGCAGCCTGTTTTGGTTAAATCGCTGGTCGATAATTACCAGGCGAGAGTTCCTGCGAGATTAGTAGAGGTGATGTCATTGTGTGTGCTGGAATTGGGTGTTATGATCTGTTGTGGGGGAATTTGAGTTGGATTTATGGTCTGGGGGTTTAGATCTTGATGTTATGAATCTGGTGGTGTTGTGATGTTTATGGTTTGGGTATGTATTTCATTCTAGTATATTTGGTGTTTGGTTACGCTGGTGGGTGAGTGATAGAGAGAGTGGTGGTAATTTGGGTGGAAGATGGTAATTTGTATGTAAAGGGGGAGTATATACATTCAAATCCCACATGGGTTAAAGCAGATAAAGAATGCTGTTCTCAGGGTATATATATATTTATATTCAAATCCCACATTGGTTAACAATCTGTTCTTCTCCTTCCTTTGTTTGATAAAATGAGGAGAGTTCAATTAAAATTTTTAAAGTTCAACATAGGTGGACCTGGACCGGCCTTGGCTTGGCCTAGGTCTGGCTCGGGCCTGTGCAACAGGCTCTCACAGACCACGATTTTAATTTAATTATCCGGCCTGGTCTGGCTTTTTAAGATTTAAGTCTGGGTCTGGTCCGGTCTGATCAATGGTCAAAACGTAGCAGGCCTAGATCAGATCAGGCTAGGCGACCTGTATGTGCATGCCTAGTAGATACTATAAATTAATAAACCGACCTCATTGATATATCTTTATTGGCACAGCCCACTAGCCAGTAAATTTTAACCAAACTGCCCATTTTAATATCATTTCTTTCCGCAACCTATAGCCTATAGGTAACGTAAGTTTTGCAGTGCATCACTAGGGAAATCTACCTACCTGTCTTTCTGTCTGTCTGTCAAATTACGATGCCTATAGACCATTCTGTAAATCATGTGCTTTTCTTTTACTCAAATTATATTTAAATATAAAAATAGACTTTTTCTAGATTGAAATACACTAGTATCTAATAACTTGAATTTTATGGTAAGTTAAGTTCTAAATATGTGTATTAATATTTTATGTATGGGATGTTCTAAAATTAATCCTTGTCTCTGAAAATTAATCTTCGCTAAAAAAGACATACAAACAAATCAATACTAATCAATACTGGAGTATATAAACACAGGAAAAACAATCCTAATTTGAAATCGACTCTGAATCAATTTAATCAATTTCACTGAGTTATTAACCGAGTTGATCAAATCTCTTCATCTTCCTCAGCCATAAACCATCCGTTTCTTCTTCGCTGCCTTCTCTTCGATCACTTCAGTTTCTTCCCTTCCGTTCCCCTTCTCGATTTAATTCGGTCTCTTGATGGCTTTATCTTCTTAGCCGTTTACAAACCCAAGATCCGTTCCATGATTCACCTCATCTTCCCACTCCTCTTCCGGTTAGGGATTTGAGGTCGATTCCCGCGCAGAAATGGTTGCAGCAATCTGGTCGCCCAAAAATGGAGGATCTGACGAGCAAAACGGCTCGAAAACCCATTCGGTGCAGAGGTAAACCCGAATTCAGTTCAATTCATGGTTTATTTGGGTCGATTATATACATTTGGAGTGGTGATTTTGGATATTTTTATCTCTATTGAAATACTGAATGTTGCAGCTACGGTTTCCCGAAAACCAGGGGAGCCATTGAGTATAGAGGAAGTGATAGTGCCCCTCCCAAATCCGGTGAAGTTCGCGTTCGAATAATATGCAGCTCTCTCTATTACAACGACGTCACTTATTGGAAAATGAAAGTACGGACAATTCTCTCTTCTTCGTCATATTTTTGCACACCATTCTTTTTGTTTCTTTCTCACACGAAACATCAATAATTTTATTTTTTGAAGGACCCTCATGCATATTTTCCCAGAATACTTGGTCACGAGTCTTTCGGGTAACTTCAATCTCTTTCTTTTATTTGATTTCTGCCTTAGGACTTGCTTTTCTATGGTAGGGATTAAGGGATGGGAGTAGAACTTTAATTACTACTTCGGCTTATGTTTTTTTTTATAAATTTAGTTTTCAGTGTTACCCGTAACATATGAAACAAAGGAAAAGCCAACTATGACAAAAAAAAATTGCATGACGAAAGGGAGGAGGGAGGGAGTAGTACTTGTGCAAGCCTGTGATATTTTCTTTATCTTCTGAAAATGTGCATTTTTCATGTTGCCTTGCAGGTGGAAAGTTACCCATCACTTGGTATCCGAAAGATTTCATCAGAGTGCCAATAACAGACATGAGAATGCGCCCAGACCCACCCACAGGCTATCCCGGGCATTCTAAAATGGCAAAAAAGTTTATGAATTTGGCTATGGTCTTAGCTATTCAAACTATATATATGAGTTCATCTCAGTCTCCCGAAACACATCCTCCATAACTCAGTTATCAACTACTCTGGTGAACTCCACTTCAGTTCATTACATATCAGTGTCGAAAACAGGCACAAATTTATGTGACAAGGCAAAGTTGTCAGTTGTTATTCGGGTAACTCATTATTAAGGTAATATGAGCTACAATTTTCTGGAATTTCGTTGAATTATTCATTTTATTTTATGCTTATTACTGTTATGTTGACTTTTTGGTTTTATATTTATAGATGTGTATTGTATTTATGCTCGATGTCGTTTTTGGATTGTAAGATCTGAAGTGCAGTTGAATTTTGAATGGTGAAGTAGATAGATTTGATTTATTTTTAAGTAATTGAGAAAAGTTGGTAAAGCTCAGAAGGATGATAGGAAAACTAACTAAAACTTTACATTTGTTTTTTAATTTTCTGGAAAACAGAATCTCAAAGTTTTACTTGATTGAGGTAGCAATTCTGTTTTACTTAATCATATGGGTTCTGTTTATATATGAATTTGCAGCACAGGTTTTATGGGAAATCAATCATTCGGTAAAGACTCCTACAAATCAGGTTTCTATCTCTTTTTTCTCTCTTTCCAAATGATTGCTTTTTGTGCTTTTATTTGTCTAGATTGTCCTTTATAATTTAGTGTTCCTCATTTCTAGCCTCTAAATATGAAGAAAACTTGTGTCATTGAAGAAGGCAAAAAAACTCAGTAAATGCTTGATAAAAGTCTTGGCTGAAGAGCTTAATATGATTTTATTGCGATTTTTCTTTTATATCATCTGTGAACAATAAATTTTAATATTTTTTAATTTTATATGTATTTATAGGTTCATGTGACTATGGAAAAATCATAGTTACTATTCGAGCTAGCACTTACATTCAGATTCAGTGATTTTGTCAATTATAGGTGATCTTTTTTATATGAATTCTTCTTTTGTTTCATATTTTCGGAATTAATTGTTGCAATCTATTTATTTGCTGGTAGTAAAATGAAGAAAAAAGAATATTAAATTTATGTTTTAACAAAGCTCAAACTTGCTGCAAAAGAAGTATTTTTGTTATGGTTTATGAATTGGGTTTCAAAACCATTTGTTGTGGTGCTTCTAATGGTAGGCAGGAACCAGTTTTAAGTTTGGTGTCCATTTGAAATTTTCAATTGTCAAAGGTTATCCAGTTTATATAGTATGAGTGCATAAATTTCATATAATTTAGAATAGAGGGAGTATTTGATTTGAAGAGGTTTGTGCGGAAAGGTTGGAATTTTATATTCTCTATCATTAGGGATAGGACAATAGATATACAATAATTAGAGAGAGAGGGGCATGCATCATCACCTTCACACAACAAGGGAGAGTTTCCGAGTTTCTTGAATCATCCTCCTATTTGTTTGATAATGATGGGGGGATAGATGATAAAGTTGCACAAGGGATTTCAATCACAGGGGAAGTAGATCAAGTACGGGAAAATACAATGTCAAGGTATACTATATTATATATTATATATTATCCATTCTTTGTTTGTTTTTTCTCATGTAAATTTGCAATTATAGAGTATGATTATTTGTTGTTCTTAATACCCATTTTAGGTTTTTGGAAACCATGAATTTTTTTGTTGAACAACCATAGTAGTACTATGTTGCATTGAATCAAACTAAGTAAATTCTCATTAATTAGCATAAACAGACAGCTTTGTGAATAGACAGCTTCGGAGCTAACAAAATCAGCATTGTCCCTCTTAATTCTACTGAATTCTTCATAAGTAGGAACTAGGAAATTTAAATTTGAAATAGAACTCAGTCGCTTCTTTCTCACAAAGACCATCCCTTTCTGAATCCCTATAATCAGACTCCTTTTCTGGCTCTGCCTTCACATAATTGGAGTTGATTATATAGTTTTGTTCACATAAAGAGCTTGAATTGTACTTTAAAGAACTACCCTTCCTTTTTAACCTGTAAATTGTAACAAAAAAGAAAAAAGAAAAACCCATAAAATAAATAATATAAAGAAACAGAACAGAAAAGAATAAGGAATGAAAGGTCAGAATTTGAATACCTAAAGAAGTATGTGTTGATGAAGCTAAACAGGGGAAGCAAATATGTGGATATAAGAAACCAGAAATCGGCAAAGAGGCGAAACAATTTGTGAGATAGGACCTCATTAACAGAACCCATACTCCAATAAATTAAATGGGTACTAATAACAAACTACTTCCGGGCCATTTGAAATTTTCAATTGTCAAAAGTTATCCAGTTATAAATTTCATATAATTTAGAACAGATGGAGTATTTGATTTGAAGAGGTTTGTGCGGAAAGGTTGGAATTTTATATTCTTTATCATTATGGATATGACAATAGATATTCAATAATTAGAATAAGATATGAGATTTGTTAATTGCTTTGGGCCTCCAATAGATGCTGAATTAAGTATGCCAAGTATTATAGGACAACTTTGTTATCTTCCAGCTTTAGGTTACACACCCAGTAAGTGCATTGAGACTGCTTCAGATGTTTGGTAGCAGTTTTCTGAGTTAATATTCTTATCATTATCGAAAAATAAGAAAGTCCTGCACATTATTTTTTTCTATATAAAAAAAACATTTTCCATTGGTGCAATTACCGTAATCTTCCACTACACCATGTCATGACCATGGAAAACTCCTAATATTTTGAATTGGGTCTATGAGTAAAAATTTCATTTCAGTTAGACCCATATAGCCAGTAGACATAGATATGATGATGTTTTGATAATTTTTGGGCATCATTTCATTTTTATATGATCATCAATAGAATAGAATTCTTTTGGTGGACTATTTATTTATTTATTAATAACAAATATTTTTGTGAAATGGAGGGAGTATAATTTAGTTATAGACCCATATTTTGGTTGAATATATCAACTGTAAATTAATTTATCTGATGCAATGTTTTCTTGGTTCTAGAACAATAGTCTATAGACAATTAATTTGTATTCTTATTTCTTCATAGGAATAAATAGTCCTTGAATATGGAGTTGAAGAGAATATGAATTTGCATTTATTGATCATATGCATTTTAATTGTGTTTGAATATAGCTATAGAAATAATACCCTCTTCTTCTGTTTTAGTTTTACAGATTATTATTTATGGCTCCAACAAAGAGGGTATGTCCTTCAATAATGGACGTGTATGTTCAGGTCTCTTCAGCCTCATTTAACACTTCATCATGTCTCCACAAATTTTTATTCGGATAACCTATAATTAACTGACAATTTTGGATTGCAATCAATCTTGAGTTTGAATCCTAACTAAGCTAACAGCTGATAATTTTGGTCTGCTAAAATTGTAAGTTTCTTTTTTTTTTTTTCATTGTGATTATGCTTTATAATTGTGGTGTGTGTGTGTGTGTGAGAGAGAGAGAGAGAGAGATTACAAGTAATCAAATTGTATTATTTTTTGAATGTTGTTGATGGAATTCGTTAATTTCTTAATTTTATGTTACGGTAATTCAACTAATTTACATTATTATAAAGCAGGTTGAATGACACGTATGTCCTTCAAATTCGTCAATAATTAATTTATATGAAACATGATTGAGTGTGTATGTGATAGCTGTATGTGAGTTGAAATTTTACAATCAGGAGAAGTTTTGTTCTTTTTTGGAGGGGTTTCAATTGTCAATTATGTTATTTTTATACAATCATGAAGGGCATGCTCTATACTTCTAAATACATTTTGTGGTCAACTAAATTTCGAAGAATTACCGTCATGAGTGTCTCGAAATGTGGGTTGCTTCGAGAAATTAGAGCAGATTGGCAAAGACACATGCGTGTAAAATTAATTACTGAACTATGCATCGTTTTACTTCTTAATTTATAGTTATATTGTGTTGATTGTTGTTTTAAAATGTACTGTTTTTTGAATGTTGTTGATAGAATTTGTTAATCTCTTTATTTTATGTTATGGTAATTCAACTAATTTACGTGATTTTAAAATAGGCTAAATAACACTTTTGTAAGTTGGCACATATATAGTTTGATTATTTTTTTTGACATGAATGTCTGACAAATTATTAAATTTATTATTTAAACTAGCCTGCACGGTTATCAACTAGTATATAATAAAGGTAGGAAGAGATTTTATTCAAATTAATTTAGTTGGTTATTTTAAGGATCATTTGAACATATTAACTTATAATTCTCAAATACAAATTACTTAATTATAATACTACATGTTCAAATTTAATGAATATAATTATAATTTGATATATATTTATAAATAAATATATAGTAATAATCTAAAAGATGAGCTTACCATTAAATTATTTTGATAAACAAGAAATATATAAAAAAGATACTATGCGACTCCCACAAATTCCAAGTTTGTATATATGAATGAACCTAATGACTTGTATTTTTTAATCAAATTGGTTTTAAACATAATATTCCCTCCTCCTCTTAATATAAGTTATTTTAGAGTCGTGCATAAATATTAAAAAAATAATTATATAATATTAAATATAATATTAATTGTTTATATTATATTTGTATTAAAAAAAAAGTGTGTTATATATTTGGTAGAAAATAGTAAGAAAATCAAAGTTATATTTAATATTTGGGGTAATATTAAAAATCTAAACAATTAATATTTACTAAAAATTTTTAAACAACTAATATTAAGAGACAAAAATATCTCTAGATCTTATATTAAAGGACGTAGAGAGACCCGATACCCAAATTTCTCGATTCTTCCTCAACATATAATAGTACCCACATAAATCAAATAGTTTATACAAATTTTACAATCATAATTATGTGCGAAACTGATTCAATAATTATTTTTTTTTATGGAACACCCCCACTTGGGATGAATGTAAGTTTAAATATACTTATAAATAACATAATCAATCTCAACAATAAGTAAATCTCTGTAACCTAATATTTCTAAAGCTTTAATGTTAAGCATCAGCTTAAGATGCCATTAACAACTATTCAGATGTTATGATGCGAAAGTTCTAGAAGAAATTCCCGAGTCCTGATATCTATTGTCATAAATCTGCGTCAGATTATAAATTATACTTATGAAACTTATTAATATATAAAATTGATAAGAATTATAGAGGGTCCTTTATTATATACATCTCTACAAAAAAAATATCAATAATATTTATCTACGTTATTAATAATTAAAAAATTGCCATTAACCTTGTCAATATATATCATTTTTAAATTCTCTTCCACTGAATTGAGGTAATGTGATTTATTTGAATGACCGAGTCTAACATGAGAAACCCGCCGAAATAAATTTTGTCAAGTAGACTAGAAACAAAAAAAAAAGTGATTGTTCACTTCGGCGGTTGGCCAATTCTTATCTAAGTTTGTGAATCAAGCACACAAAACTTAGAAGACCCGTCCAACTTATAGCAATACCGCAATAGATAAGATATTGTTGAGAAATCAAGCTCACACAAATATACTAAAATTTATATAAACACACTACTGTATGAGATATAAAATAATAACACAAGAATTTTACGTGGAAACCCAACTGGGAAAAACCACAGGAAGAGATCTCAGAAAATCACTATGAAAATAATATGGAGATTACAAACTCTCAACTGAGAATAAACTAACTGCTTTATTTCTCTCTACACCCTCACTCTCGAAATGCTTTCTAACCGAGCTTCTCACTCTCTAACTCTCTTTTTGACACTCAAACTAGAGCTTTGCTCTCTTATCTCTCTAAGATAAGCTCTATCAATTTTGGTGTGTCTTTCCTCTTCCATTTGGCTCCCTTTTATAGCCAAAAACTTGAGGGTAGAAAAAGGAAATGAGTTGGACTCATTTTCAACAAAGGAATAACATTAATGAGTGTGATGGTGATATATTCCTCGACCCATTAGTATGTTCCTTGACCCATAAAAGTGAGTGAGGACCAAAGACCATTGACCAATAATTAATGACCAAAGATCAAAGACCAAAGACCAAAATAGGAGCCAATATTCAACAATCTCCACCTTGGCTCATATTTTCAAAATATTGTGAGCTTCTTTGTGTCTGTGAATGTATCCCTCTCCCTGGATACTCCACCACGAACTCAGCATTCGACGAAGTGTTTCACAACTGGTGAGAAGATCTCATTGTAGTCGATTCCCTCTCTCTGAGAGAATCCCTTTGCCACTAATCTGGCCTTAAACCTTTCACCTTCTTTATCAGTCTGAGCTTCCTTTTTCCTGAACACCCACCTGCATCCTATAGCCTTCGATCCTTTTGAAAGCTGAACTAACTCCCAAATCTGGTTATTCTGTAAAGACTCCATCTCTTCTGCCATCGCTATCGCCCATTTATCATTATCCTCGGACTGAATAGCATCCTGATAGCTAGTTGGATCTCCACTACCAGCAATCAAGGCAAAGGCAACTATGTCTTCAAACCCATATCTCTGCACTGGTTTGCTAACTCGCCTTTCCCAATCTCTAACAAGATTATAGGACCTCTCTTGGGGATCTGAAGGTTGATCATCTTCAATCTCTTCTTGAAGCTCCACCTCAATCGGTGTTTCTTGATCGGACCCCACACATCCGAATGTACATAATCAAGTACATTCTTCTTTGGTATCTTCTCGCTTGAAGGTGACCCTCCGTTGTTTGCCATACACACAAAACTTGCAAAATTCCAAACTGCACGTTTTGACACCTTTCAGCAACTGCCTTTTGTGAAGTTCTTTCATTCCACCTTCACTCAATGACCAAGTCGCGTGTGCCATAATTACGTCTTATCATTGGAATTATCTGCCTGTGCAATTTCTTTGCTCCACCAAAGAATCGTGTCCCTATCAACTTGTAGAGGGTGCCCTTCTTCTGGCCCTTCATAATTACCATCGAACCCTTGGTAATTTTCATGACACTATCTCTGATTGAGATACTGCAGCCTATAGAGTCAAGTACTCCAACCGATAACAAGCTCTTTCTTCATTTCGGAATATACCTTACATCACCCAATGTTACGACAACTCAAAATCAAACATTTTAATTTTGATGGTGCCTATCCCAAGAATAACTGCGGTTGCATTGTTACCCAATAAAAGCATACCACCATTGCAGGGATGTAAAAGTATCAAACCAATCCCTATGAGGGACATATGAAAAGAACAACCTAAATCCATGTACCAATCAGAAAAATCGCCATCGTCTCTAACAGATAAGAGATCACCTTGTGAAGCTTTATTTTCATCACTATATGCATGCTCTCTCAGTCATTTACACATCTCGCTTGCTTTCGGAACATTAGCGAGAATTTTCAATCTAACACCCTTCTTCTTGTTATCCTTCTTCAACAATGGACACTGATTTCTGTAGTGGCCCTTCTCGTGGCAATGATAACACTCAACCTGAGATTTATCCTTCTTTCCTGATCTCCCCTGAGACCTTTCTGGTTCCTTGCTGGAATACTTCTTTTGATTAGGACCCCTACCACGCCCATCTGAAAAAGTAAGAAGACTGTCTCCTTGATCTCTGGAAGTAGTGCACCTGAACTTATCTCGTCCGTAATACGACATCACATCGTCAATCGCAAGTTTTTCCTTCCCTCTGAGGAGTGTAGTCGGAGAGTTGAGTATGAATCTGGTAGAGAGACGAGAAGCAATAAGGCTTTATCTTCTTCGGCCCAACTTCACATCAATCTTCGGTTAGTTGGGTCACCAATCTATTAAACTCATTAATATGATTGGCCAATCGACCCTTATTCCATCCGGGCTTGTACAATTCCTTCTTCAAATATAACCGGTTGTGATGAGACTTTGACTTGTAAACTTTCTCAAGTTTCTCCCACAAGTCTTTCGAAGAGGTTTCTGTCAAAACCTGATATTTGATCTGATCCATCTGAAAAAGTAAGAAGACTGTCTCCTTGATCTCTGGAAGTAGTGCACCAACTTATCTCGGTCCGTAATCACGACATCACATCGTCAATCGCAAGTTTTCCTTCCCTACAAGGAGTGTAGTCTGGAGAATTGAGTATGAATCTGGTAGAGAGACAAGAAGCAATAAGGCTTTATCTTCTTCGTCCAACTTCACATCAATACTGGTTAGTTGGGTCACCAATCTATTAAACTCATTAATATGATTGGCCAAATCGACCTTCTTCCATCCGGCTTGCATACAATTCCTTCTTCAAATATAACCGATTTGACAGAGACTTTGACTTGTAAACTTTCTCAAGTTTCTCCCACAAGTCTTTCGAAGAGGTTTCTGTCAAAACCTGATATTTGATCTGATCCATCTGAAAAAGTAAGAAGACATCTCTTGATCTCTCGAAGTAGTGCACTGAACTTATCCTCGGTCCGAGCTCACGACATCACATCGTCAACTGCAAGTTTTTCCTTCCCTACAAGGAGTGTAGTCTGGAGAATTGAGTATGAATCTGGTAGAGAGACAAGAAGCAATAAGGCTTTATCTTCTTCGTCCAACTTCACATCAATCTTTGGTTAGTTGGGTCACCAATCTATTAAACTCATTAATATGATTGGCCAAATCAATTCTTCTTCCATCCGGCCCCGGTACAATTCCTTCTTCAAATATAACCGATTGACGAGAGACTTTGACTTGTAAACTTTCTCAAGTTTCTCCCACAAGTCTTTCGAAGAGGTTTCTGTCAAACTCGATATTTGATCTCGTGGCGCCAAATTCAATCTGATTGTTGCCACTACGCTTAACTTTCAAGTTCCACCCATTTTTCTTCCGTCATAGTCTCTCGGCTTCTTCCCTTCTAGTGCCTTTGTCAATCCTTGTTGAAATAATACATCTTTGACCGTACATAATTGCCAAATCTCGAAATTTGACTTCATGGTCGAATGGTTCAACTTCATACCTCGCACTTGTGCTTGCCATCTTCGTATTTGTGACCTGCTTAATTTCTCTTTAAACTGATCGTTGGTGTGAACCAAGAGCTTTGATACCAATTGTTGAGAAATCAAGCTCACACAAATATACTAAGATTTATACAAACACACTACTGTATGAGATATAAAATAATAACACAAGAATTTTACGTGGAAACCCAACTGGGAAAAACCACGGGAAGAGATCTCAGAAAATCACTATGAAAATAATATGGAGATTACAAACTCTCAACTGAGAATAAACTAACTGTTTATTTCTCTCTACACCCTCACTCTCGTAATGCTCTAACCGAAACTTCTCACTCTCTAACTCTCTTTTTTGACACTCAAACTAGAGCTTTGCTTTCTTATCTCTCTAAGATAAGCTCTATCAATTTTGGTGTGTCTTTTTCCTCTTCCATTTGGCCTCCTTTTATAGCCAAAAACTTGAGGGTAGAAAAGGAAATGAGTTGGACTCATTTTCAACAAAGGAATAACATTAATGAGTGTGATGGTGATATGTTCCCTTGACCCATTAGTATGTTCCCTTGACCCATAAAGTGAGTGAGGACCAAAGACCATTGACCAATAATTAATGACCAAAGATCAAAGACCAAAGACCAAAATAGGAGCCAATATTTAACAGATATATGTACGGATAAGGCGATCCTAGCTATATATAACAACCACCACCACCACATATTACATTATCCTTGCCTGCCCCTCTCGGCATCTTCACTACTACCGGCATATCGTTCCCAAACTTTTGTGTTTAATACTTCAGATTGTAACATGTAGGATATTTGAATGTGTATATAATTATTTAATTTATTATTATTATTATGGTAGAACATTTGATGAGTTAAGATTATTTAAAAAAATATTGTTGAGACAACGTACTGGGCTATATTATGCTATGATTTAATTCGGATTTGGAATTTCTCTCAAAAATTCAGGTGGGTTATCTGATCGAATATTGTCGAAAGTGGGGACACAAAGACGGGCCTAGTAGGCTGCTCGTATTATCCCGTAATAGCCAAATGAGAGAGTTTGTAACACTATGGTCTCACATTATAACATGTGAGATACCTTCAATCATGGCCTATGACCCAATTAGACATTATTGATGCAATGTCATATTATGTTATGATTTGATTTAGAATTAGAATTTGACCCGACTTTCAACCGTAACGTTGTATTTGAGCTCCAAAAGTATTTATGAATTAAATAAATAGCATTTTAAATAAACTTTTTCTATACAAACAAAATTTTTAAATTCATTTGAAGTTCGAAACACTTTAATCGGACAAAATGTTGCAAACGCACCTTAGCTACACATACACTAAGTTAGCATGGGAAAATACCGGGTCTCCTAATTACGATGAACTATTTGGGTGTCTTTTCTCTTCTCCCTCAAATCGTAGTAAGAATTTAAATTATGCGTTGTAGTTTAATTTCGTGTAAGGATAGACATGCACAATAGGTCAATTTGGTCTGAGTCTACCATGCCTGGGGCTTTAACCATGCCATTGACTTAGGCCTGTCAGGCCAGGCCTTGGTTAGACCTGCAGTTCCAGTTCGGACGCCTGGATTTTATCCCGTCTGGACTTTTTTTTTTGGTTTTTTTTTAAAACAACTAAAAAAAAAATATTTAATATTTTATGAAATTGAATTTTTTTTATAATAAAGTATTTTGGGTACGTATAACAAAATATGGTGGTACAGTCTGACTATACCACCATTTTTTGGTATAGGTATTCAAATCACCCCCAAAATATTGTATTATAGAAAAATTTCAGTTCCATAAAATATTAATTATTATTTTTTTAGTTGTTTTAAAAAAAAAAGCAAAAAACAAACAAAAAATTTGGTCCGTCTTTTACTCTAGTCCGGGCGTCCGGACTGGATCCGTTGTGTATAAAAATAATGCAAAATTTTTGAGATTTATTTTACTTTAATATTCTATTACACACCAATATAAGTTGGATGATTATAACAAAATTAAATACATTCTTCTTAAATGAAAGGATAATAAAATTTAAGTGTAACTAGAATATAAAGCAAATTGATCTCTTAAATATATGTCTACAATGCACAATTTGTCTTAATAAAAAAATATAATTTAAATACAATCTACTACGATAAAATTAATTTACTGTAGATTACACTTTTATATTTTGAATATAAATTAGTTATTTTTTATTTATTTTTTTGTACTAGGATCAGCTGGACATATATTTTGTAGAGTTAAAATACACATATATTTCCTTTGTGGTCATTAACCACTTACATAGTTATAGCTAAAAAATTATTTCCAATTATTTTTGTAATTGTTTCATGAAATTATTCTCTAAATTGCTACAACATAATACCGAAAAAATAACTGAAATCATAAATCCCCTAAGAATTTAGCATATCCAAATTAATGAAGAACTTGAGTATTTAGGATACACTAACTTATTATTGATATTTTCACAATATTTTTCAATATTTCCACATGAATAGTGTCGCTATAGATGTATAGCGATGGAGAAAACCGTCACTATAGAATCTATAGCGACACTTTTCATGTGAAAATGTCATTTTCTATTGTGGAAATATCAGTTTCCTAATAATAAATATACTAACTAGTTCTATTCATCGAAGATATATGTTAGTTAAATATATTTACAAGAAATTAAGAATAAATAATTAAAATTTTAAACTTTATTGATGTATTAATTAAAATTAATGTATTATAATTTATAAATTACAATAATGAATAAGTAAAATTTTATACTTCATTGATGAATAATTATAACTTTAAAATTCAAAAAATATAAATAACTAGATAAAGAATCAGGCCAGGTCTCAGGCCAAAATTAAGGTCAGACCCAAAACCAGGCCAGATCAGGCTAGACCAGATTTTTTTGCATGTCAGTCCATACTAAATTCCTGTCTTAAAAGAGCGTCATTTAATATTATTTGTTTTTTTAAAAAATCTCCAAAACGACATAATTTAATATTATTTATAAATAAGAAGATAACAAGTGTAACAACTCTCTTTTTATATTATTTTCTTTTTGAAAAAAATGTCCAAAATAACTTATTTTTAATAAATGTATGTTATTTAAGAGAGATATACTATCGATAAGTCTACTGTCACATAAAATCGTTCACGTCCTTTTATACATACATATATATATACAGTCACGTTCTTAGACGGACCTCATAAACGGACCAAGCAACGGACTAGGGGGCTGTTTGTTTAGAACTTAATGGGTCTGAATGGCTGAATCGGTAAGTGGCTGAATCATTAATTGTGTTTGTTTTGAAAAAAAATCGTCTGAATGGCTAAATCGGTCAGATGCGTTAGCTGAATGGTTAAGTCTGAATTTTTGGTTTGAATGGCTGAATGGTTGGCTGAATGAAGTAAAAAAAATTAAAAATAATAAAAAAATAATAAATAAATATTAACTATTATATTATGTAATATTAAATAAATTTACAACAACTTTGAATTTTTTCAGAGGGGTAAAATATTAAAAATATGTCATTCAGATCTTTAAGATATGTCAGTTATCAAACAGTTTTTTTCATTCAGATTCAGCTCATTCAGATTCAGATTCAGCTCATTCAAATTCAGATTCAGATTCAGATTCATTCAAATTTTTATCAAACACCCCCTAATTGAAAAAAAGGAAAGCGCGGGTAACATTTCAAAAAAGGGGTCACAAAGACCCGGGTGAAAAACCCAATCTCTCTCCCCATTTGCTCAACCATTTGCGAAACAATGAACCTCCCAATCTAATTCATGATTCTCGTATTTACAACCTCAACTATTTGCGAATTCTCGAAAACCCTTTCCCCCGATTCACAGATTATATATATACTATATAATATGTACTTTCACGCTTTATTCCTCCCTGTTTAAATTCGGCCCGACGTTATGTTCTTAGCTAAATTGTATTTGGGTTCAACAACAAGCGTATAATCCTTGCAAAATCCCTTTAAGTTCCAACTTCTTCTTTATCTTTCCCTGTATTTCTCCGTAAGGATTTACAAGCAAATGACCCGATTTGGTGTGTATCTATCCATAAATTAAATGAACTGGTTTTACTTGATTTTGTACATGTTTCCATCACTGTTTGATTCTTCTCAATCTTACATTTGCTTTGTTTTTCATGGAAATCTGAGTATTTGATTTGCTAATTTTTTCTTTTTAATTTTAAATTATGGTTAAGTAATACTTTCATGTTAGATAAATAAATATAGTTGGAAAAAACTCAAGTTGGGGATATATGGGGTTAATTACTCTCCAAATTTAATTTAATGTTATTACTGTCAAAATATATAGTTCAACTTGATTTTGTTACTAGTATAATCATCATGATCAACATTAGTAGTTGTAGGAGTATTTTATGGATTATACTAGCTAACATTAATTGGAGAGGAATTTTGTGGAAACAGGCTAACAGATGACAATATACAGATACACCTTCCACTAGCAAAAGTTGGATAAATCAATTTCACATTTTGTTTTGTAATCCCATTATTACTGTGACGCCTCCAAAATTAGGTATACATCACCCATCTTGGGTCGCCAGATACATGGTACAGAATTCAAATACAACTTACTAATATAACTGTCGTGTACAATACGACAAAACATAAACTGTGAATTTGAATACAATTATTGTCTCACTAGAGATTATACAAACTCAAAAGGAGTCCTCATTACAATTATTAACACACTATTTCACGCGCGAATAGTGAGGACTACTAATCTTCCCTCCGGACCGTCACTCCGCTTTCCCGACTAGTCCTCGCTATGTTCTCATTTCTGAAGAAACAAATGAAAGAAAGGTGAGCTCAACTAGTCCAAGAAGAAATATTATGACTAAGATAATGCAGAATAAATTATCGTTAGCCTTCAACAGTGTTAAACTAATAAAATATAACAACATCAAGTTTAACTGTAGCGGAACAAGCAATCCATTAAAAGAGTCAAGTAGAATAAAATCTACTATCTTTTATGATTTAAAAGGTTTTTCATGACTTTTATCATTTGGGACTCGACAATAAATAATCCACATCATCGAATCACCCCTGCACTACGGCCAAGGATATTCTTTAGTATCACGACCACAAATTATCCATGCACTACAGCCAAGGACATTTGTGTATTCATTAATGGTCATGATAATGCCAACAACTGTCCATCAATGCACTACGGGCCAATGAGAATTTTTACCACATCATTTGAAACATTACGGTCATGATTACACCGAATAATCCCTGGTCATAATCATACCAAGTCCATCTATGCACTACAGGCCACAGATGACTTTTAACATAATATAAACATGATGATGATGACAATGATATAAGAATTCAATAAAACAAGTTCAAGAATTAATTTATCTAGGAACTAATAACGTTCAAATTGTCAACATGATACTGCTTTGTAGAGTAAAATTCAAGAATGTTCAGAAGAATATTTTCATGAAAAGATACTAGATGAAGCGCAAATATCAAAGATATTTCACTAATTTCATGGATTATAGAAGTCAAAGTTTTAACCAACTGATTATAATAAAGAATGGAATAACAAAAGAAATCACCATGTATGCGATAGGCCTTACATACGCAGTTATTCCAATGAATAATAAATAACGGAACCAGTGCGGCGTAAAACGCATGACGGATATTCAACGAATAATAATAAAGAATGGAACCAGTCCCACGTAAAACACACCTGACGGGATGTTCCAATGTAATAATAATAAAGAAAACCAGTCCGGTAAAACACACGTAAAAGGATGTTCCAATGTAATAATAGAAGAATGTCACCAAGTATAGAATAAACCGCTTTATCTGAGTTATTCCAAGAGAATAATAAACAATGGAATAACAACAGCTTCTTCATAATAAGAAAGAATAACACCCTTTACTTTAGTAGGAGATTGAATCTTTATGATGAGTGTAAGTAACAGAATACTCTTCTTCTTTCTCTTATTCTATATACTTTCTCTCTATAGCTTGAATGAATTAAGTGAAAATAATGAAGCACTAGGCCTCTATTTATAGAAGATTTCTAGCTTAGCACTTGCCATGTGAAAAGGCAAGTGACTTGACGACCGGTGATGTGAAAAGAAAAGTGGTTTGACCTTTTGTAATGTGAAACGACAATTGTTTAGGCGCTTTGAATGTGAAACGACAAGTGGTTCGGCCTTTTGTAATATGAAACGGCAAGTGGTTCGGCCGCACCAGTAATATGAAAAACGGCAAAGTGGTTTGACGAATCGGTAAAAGTAATTACTATCGACGAAGGTAATTACTATCGACGAAGGTAATTACTTATTAATGAAGAAACTCTTAGATGATGACATATGGGCCCTCCATAAAATAACCAAACTTACCACAAACGTCTCATAACAGACTCTTTATATACATCAAGGATTGAATAGATATTACCACAAATCATTTTATTTTTATTCAACACATATTTAATCTTTCAACAATTATTAATCATTTATAACTTGTCGTCTCAATTATTGATTTAATAATATAACATATTATACTGATATGATCTTGTGACAATAATTGAATCAATAATATAAGAGATATGATGCAACAATTCATCAGAGCAATAATTGAGTATAGCTAAGTGACTTCTCACGTAAGCATCAATAATCAATACTGAGTGTCTACTTTATGCAACCACCAGACATTATTCACTTTTTTTTACCGGGTAGTTCAATGCTTTTAACGGTAACACCTCCGTAGTTATTTTCATAAAAAAATATTTTTGTCGTTTTCTCAATCCGACAATAATTCCGTGGTGGGGTCTACTAATGATTGTCTTGTCGTCTGAATATTCCCCGACAAAAAGAATATTCCCCGACCAAACGAATATTTTATAACAACTTACGTACTTTGCAAAATTTATAAATATTACCCACAACTATAACATTATATGAAATCCACACCATAATTTTAAAAAAATATTTCGAGAAAATTAAATCTTTATTCATAAAATCTGAGGTCTCACAATTACTGTTTAAAAATGGTCAGCAATGAAAGAAGAATAATAGCTCTGTTGAAAATCTTAACGTGTTTTTTTAATACATTATGAGTTTCATATTCCCTAGTTAAGTTCCAATCTTTCTCTACTTTTCCCTCCTTTGAAATTTGATTTCTTCTTCAATATTCTGAACTTGTGTTTTATTAATGGGGGAAATTATCAGACTGCCACATCATGTAGAGTTTTGGTTTGGCCATATAAATTGTTGGGCATATAAAAGTTGTGGCTTAGTGTATTTTAATACTATGCTGAATTGTATATTCTTTTGTCTGTGAATCACAGCTACTAAACAACTTAAGCAAATGTACTGCAAGCAGCTTTGAAATGGATGGAAGTATTGCTAAAAGAACCAAACCATCTCAAAAGATTCTATCCAATTATAGGATGGGGAAGACCCTTGGCATCAGAGCATTTGGTAAAGTGTAACTTGCATTTCATACATTGACAGGGATCAAAGTTGCAATAAAAATTCTTGATCGTCAATCATTTACAGATTCAGCAGCAGAGAAAGGTAGAATGTACATTTGAATACTACAGTTTACTTATTTTTAGAAAATTTAATGTTTTTTCTTTACTTAAAAGGACAGAAACGTCAAGAAGTAATTTGTTCATTAAATGAAAAATATCTTGAAACATTAGTGTGAACTAAATCTGACATGATAAGATTATTAAAACATAAGCTTTTAGGTACTATTTTTTTACATAAGTTAAGGTGAGTTATTATAAGCAGTGGATGTATCAACGTATCAAGTTCTCTAGAAACTAAGCTTATTGCAAAATGTGATATTCACTTAATGAGTCAACTTGACAGCTTAGCAACCAAGATCTTGCAATTCTGAATTCGTTGTGAATGTAAATTGATCATCCATAAATAGGAAAACATGCCTACTATTTCATGTTCAGGTTATGCCAAAATCTTGAAGTGGTTGAAGACTTGTTTCTTTTATCCAACTTTCTCTCATATACAATTATACTAGCAATTCCTGGGCAATGTTCTTCTAAGCTTCCCGGTGTTTGTTGTTTCCATCATATTTTTTGTACTGGAAAACATCCATTAACATGTCTTGTTTATTGGTTGTAGAGGAGGGATTTGACAAAGAAATCAGCAGATGATGGCTAAATTTGTGCATTTGAATTGCTGGCAGCTGTAGCTGGCAAGTTGTTGCAGGAGAGTGAAGGTTCTGCTTCAAGTAATGCAGCAGAAGGAAAAGAGTAGCTTGGGATTCATAAGGATGGTACTAAAAAGGAACAAGTAGATGGGAAAGATGTGAGATCAGATTGTCTTGACCAAGGAAGCTGCATCAAGAGTGTACTTGTCTCTGAGTCTGCAGCTCTAGAGCGGAATTTAAAGTATCCTTTGAATGAACTTCCACATTTTGAGAGTGATTTTGGATGCACCTCTGTTGTTTCAAGCTCTGATTTATTGAAGAAAGTTGGTTGTGATGTCAAGTTGGAAACATTAAATCGGTTGTAATTTTTATAATTTTCATTATTTAACCAACACGTTATGTATGAGATTGGTGGATCTATGGTATGAAAATTACTATGTTCTAAATCTGGATTCTAAATCGGTTGTAATTTCTTGTGTGTTTGATACTTATAATTTATAAAGATTGTGCTTCAATCTTTTAGGGACAAGAATTATGTATGAGATTGGTAGTTGCTTTCCCAATTCTTAGAGGCCTCAGCTAAATTATTGAAAATGCCTACTCTTCATGCAGAATACTGCATCAAATTGCAGTACTAAGTAAAGCTAAAGTAATTGTTGTCATTATTTGGGTTGGAAAGTGAGTTAAAGAGCAAAGAGTTCAATTTCATACACAACCGAAAATCCTAATATTGCTCTTATACATAAGAAAACACACTTGATTTTATATTATCTCAATGCCAGTACTCCAAAAGTGTACTACATTATGGTTGAACTTCTTTTGATCTTCAGGAGTTATACCCAACTTTCTAAATCCATTTTCAATAGAATAGACGAATTAAATGATGTCAAAACAAAATGAAATTATTTAGCATCCATCAAAGACAAAAGTACCTGTCTTGTTGTCATACACTAATTTTCTTGCTATGCAATTTTACCAAAACATTACATCATAAAAAAAGACATGTAAATTCAGATGTTATATGAAACTATGAGAAAAGACAACAAAATAACAGTAAAAAAAACTTTGTACCATTATTTGCCAACAAAATCTTTCAAAAAATATGGAATGTTACATCATAAGCTGCTACTTTTCCCTTTCACAAAAATCTATACTGCACTGACCTAATAGCTCAATATGCCACTCTGATCTATACAAGGTTCCTCTCCTTAGAACCATGAAACAACATTTGCGGATCAAAACTTTATCTCAACTATGAACACTTTGGTAGTAATTGAACTTCCTGATTTGATCATTTGACACTCTGAGCCAACATTTCTTGCAAGTTCATGGGGTAGCACATTGTAGTGTGTAGACCAGTCCACACATTGTCTGCCAGGATTGCATTCACAGCATCGGTTGGATGAAATTGATCCCACCAGATATGATTGAAAGCATTACAACAAGCCATTTCAAGCGTCATGCACATGATAAAACCCTTATACCTACCTAAACCACAACAAGCGTCCGTTGTGATATTGAAGCCTGAAAAATACATTATTACTTGAATTAGTGCCACCACCACTTTCCTGACTTTTGAATTATACAAATTCTGCATCATCAAGCTTACAGGTTAGGAAATACGGCAAACAAGCTCCAAAACAATAAGCATGTGCAGATATTGGCGCAATAAATGGATGTACAGGTGAAAGAAAAATGAAATTAGAGTTCAATACAGGATAATGAAAGTATCACTTTTAACAATTACTATAAAGATCAAGAACATCTAAATGTGCCTTAATTTAATGAAAGCATATGATTCGTTACATAAGGACTACTTAAGCAACTACCCATAGTTGCATCTATGCAGCCCTTACTTTATAAACATGTTTTATTAGCATTCTTTTACCTAGTACCCCCAAAAAGCTAGTATTACAATTAAGACGCCATAGAATGTGACAGGTCACACAAAAACCAGAAAATGTAGAACCTGAAAACTAAAACAATAGACAAAAATCACCATCTAAAAGCAAACATGTATAGAATTCTCCATTTATTATCATTTAGTTGAATGAGAGGATATGGCTACAGTAGTTTATTATCATCAAAGGAAGAACTCTCCATTTATTGCTCATAATTTTAAGGCAAACATATATAGAATTTTTCGACACAAATTAAAAGCACTCTCTCTGTTCCTTTTCAATTGTCTTTTTTAAGAGAAATTTTTGTTCCTTTTTATATGTGGTTTGTAGATTCTTATATATATCCCTAATTATTAATATAAATTTGTTTCCCTCTCATCTTTTGAGCTAATTTACTCTAATAGGATAACTTTCCCTCTTTTCTCTCATCTTGCTAATAAATTTTAGAAGGGTGATAATTGATAGTTTATACCCAATTTATTAAATTAGATAAAGCATTAATTACATTTCTTGTGCTTAGTCTTAAGACATCAATTAAAAAGGAAAAGAGGGAGTATTTATCAGTAACACATTTAACAAGAAAAATTATTACAGCAGCAGTAGAACTATAAGATCATAAAATTCCAATAATCATGAAAACAAAACATATTCTTGTTATAACATCAAACAAACACACCTTAGTATCTCCTGTATTAGACAGACGACTCTATCAAGGCACAAAATACAAACTACGACGACGGAAGGTATCTCCGGAAAGAAGACGAAGATGACCGAATTGAATACCGGCGGGCCACGAGTTGTACGGATATCTGTTATCGACGCCGATGCCACTGACTCTCCCAGCGACGAAGATGAGACTCTTTAAGGGTCAGAAAGTAAAGAACAAACTCTAGATTTTTAACGCGATAAACAAAAATTACAAACCCAATAAAGTACCTTTTGATCCGTTTGCTATGGAGACCTTCCGTTGGCCTTTACCTTAGTTCTTCCGTCTGCTACCGATATCCTATGAAAAAAGGGAGAGGGAGGGAAAAGTTGGAGAGAGAAAATGAAAGTTTTGCATCTGATCTTTCCTTTGGTTTTATTTCAACCCGCGTGTTTTTTCGACCCAGAGCTCAACCCGTGTGTTTTTTATTGCTTCAACTCATTTTTGTTTTGGTCCGTTCTTTAGTCCGCTTATTCAGTTCGTTTTTAAACGGCTCTGTATATATATATATATAGATAGATAGATATAGATATTATTTTTCAATAAAAACGTTTGCAAAAAAAAAAATTGCTTAAAAAACTCGGTTTCGGTTAACATGAAGTTATTTTTTTAGTAAGACACATTAAATCCCACATGCGTGTCAATATTCTATTAATCAATTAACCAACTTTTTCCAAAATAAATTTTATACCAACCACTTCCAAAAAACTCATGCCACTCCTCGAGTGATGACGACTTACACGCTTCTGTCCAAGCTTAGGTAATTTTATCTCTACATGTTCTTATATATATATATGAAACGATCCGTGGACAACGTTAATTTGGGAACCCATGGACAACTAACGCTCATCCAAAGTCAAAATTGGAGTTAATGATCGAGATGAGCTCCCACCGTAGCTAGAGGAGTGGCGACCAATAATTTTAAAATTCCATTTTCTGGCCGCTAGAGGATTGGGCCGGTCAAAACGTTAGCGTTTTCAAGTATTACTCCTAATGCGGCGAGAAAAGTGGAATTTTAAATCGAAAACGATAAGGAATTTGCCCAGCCATTGAGTGGGACTAATGGCCAAATTCAATTTATTAGATCTAACATTTTACTCCATTCCCATCCAAATGCTTAACATCTCGCAGAAATATAAGCCGTAAAAGAATCTGCTAAATCTGAAATCAACTGGTTTGTGCGAGAAATTATTGGTAAGTCTTCATCAATGGCTTTCACGGTCGCTATAAATATATTTTTATCTAATTTCTTCCGAATCTTTTCTTTAGTTTAGAATGTAGAAATGAATCCGAGTATGTTTGATGATGGTGAAAGTAGTAATCTGAGGTAATGGTTCCTTATGTTGGTCAATTATTTTATAAATTAGAAGAAAGTCAAATTTTTATAGATCATATGCCCAAAAAAGTGGATTTGAGATTAGGATTGCTACGAGTCGTAAACATGCTCACAAATAATGATTTGACGTCGAGGTTATATGTATGTAGAAAAGTCGGTAGACCAACTGTTGTGAAGAATTCATTAGATGATGAATGTGATAACGATAAGAAAATAAAGACAACGAGACACAATTGGTCGAACACTATCAAAGCTAGAATGTATGTTGTCCACGGTAAGAAAAGAAGATAATGGCGTATTTCGGTTATTGAGTTGGATCACAATCATCGATTAGTGACACCTACCAAAGTAGATTTGATTGAGACACATAGAAATATTACGCAGTAGCGAAAATTAATTGACACTTTAAATCAAGCGGGTATTGGACCAAGTAGGATGATGAATGTTTTGAGCACAATGGGTGGAGGAATGCAAAATATAGGTTTTAGTGAGGTTGATGTTAAGTAATGTAGTTAGGGATTTAAGGCGTGACTTCGGAGGATGAAAATGATGCACAAGCGGAGCTTAATTATCTGAAGAAATTTGATTCTAGCGATCTTGCGAGTAAATTTTTCTTTCGTGTGAAATCGGTGAAGACAATCAGATAGTAAACAGATCTTGTGGGTAGATGCCCGCTCAAGATTTATGTATCAATGTTTGGTCGTGGTTACATTTGACACTACGATAGACAAATAGATATAATATGCCATTTATTCCTTTTACCGGGTTAACCACCATTATCACTCTTTTTTATTTGGATTTTCATTGTTAAGGGATGAGATGTAAGACACTTTCAAATTTGGTCTTAGAGGCGTGGCTTGAAGCCATGGATTACAAAGCTCCCAGAACCATCATCACCGACCAAGATAAAGCTATGAAAGCAATGCTATTGGTAGGTACTCCCATCCACTCATCATTTATTGTGTTCTTGGCATATTAGTAATAAATTTTCAGAAAAATTACATCATGTTTATGCGGAACACCCATCGTTCAAAGATGATTTTAACAACTGTGTGTATAAGTCATATTCCATTGGCGAGTTTGAAGAGCGTTGGGAAATACTTGTGAGAAAATATGATTTGTCTCAAAATGAATGGCTCATAAGTTTGTATGATGTGAAGGAGAAATGGATAAGTGCATACACAAAGAGATATTTTCCTGCAGGAATGACAACCACCGGAAGAAGCGAAGGTATGAACCATTTTTTTGATTCTTATGTGAAAACTTCAACAGGCATGAAAGATTTTGTTGTCAAGACTCAGAAGGCTATTGAAAAACAATTCAATAGAGAGAGAAAGGCTGATTATATAACAAAGCATCGAAAACGTAGTTTGGTTTTAGGAACATCGTTGGAAGTACATGCTTCTGAATGTTATACAAAAGAGATGTTTAAACGTTTTCAAAAAGAGCTCGTGGAGTCTTTTAAGTATAACATCAAAAAAGTTAGTGAGTTGTGCATTATTGATGCAAAGGTCTATGCAGTGTACAAGGAAGATGCAATTGAAAATAGTCGAAGATATCGGCAAGTTGTCAATAATTGTCGGGGGTCGATAAACATACTTGTCAAATGTTCTCACATTCGGTCAAATTTGCGCATACGTACTTAAGATTCTTAAGCTTCAAGAGTATTGCACGAATACCGCTATACATGATCGCTCCTCGATGGACAAGAGATGCTAATAGGAGTAATGGTGAAGAGGAAATGGTTTTTCCAATGAGTGCGGACTTTGAAAAAATCAATCAATGCGCTTCAATCATTTGATGAGTGATTATCAAGAGTTAGCTAAGTAAAATTTGTTTGCTTTCGGTTAGAGGCTCTGGCAATACTACAACAAAATGCACGGGGAAAGCCCTTATCGATCAATATGACCCGGATGAGAGCATGACATAGTTGACGATGATAACGACACAGCCATTGATTACATGCAATTTCGGGATGATGAGGTTGATGATGATGATGATGATGAAGATGAAGACTATAACGTTGATCCCAAGAACAAGAGTATTTGCCACCAATTGCTTCTCGAATAAAGGGCTCGAAAAAGACAACCAAGATTAAAAAGTGTCGTTGAAAAATTATTGGGTAGTAAGTCTCAAATCGAAAATATGTGCGATATATCATGGATTTGAAACTAACCATGACAAGCGCAATCACTATAGGGTGTTAGGACTTCCCGAACCTAAAGATAATTAATGTCTCGTTATGTGTTTATTTAGAATTTACAAGTGTTTTTGTTCTTGAGTGATTATGGAGATGTAATTTAATCGTAATGTTTTTCAATGTTTGTTTTGGGTTCAAAATGTTGAATCATTTCCAATTTAGTAAGAATGTTGGAATGTTTGGACTTTTTGTATTTTTTGACTAGACATTTAGTCGTAATGTTGGAATGGGTTTGGTGTTAATGAATGATTGTATCTTTGGCCATTAGAAGGAGTAGCAAAGACACTTTTCTAAAAAGTCTTTGGCGCTACTCCCTTTAGCTTGGCCAAAGATACAAACATTTGGCTCCAAATGAAACAAGCGAAGCTACCAACCTATACCATTAAATAAAAATGATATACCAAATGACAAGCGGCCAATATCTGGTCATTACATGTTCAATATAAAATGAAATACCAAAATGAAATATTACAATACCAAAATCACCCAATGAAATACCAAAATCGCTTAAACAAAATGTTTCATCCAATCCATATAAAATATTACATGTTCAAGATTGACCTCTAAATAATTTGGTCTGCATTGGTATGTCTCTACAGCCTTACATTTGAACAATTCATAAGCTATTCTATACCTAAAGATTTGATATATCTTCAATTGACCATTTTTCTTTGCCAAGGTCAATATTGCCCCATCTGAGGTAGTCAACATACTTGCAAACAAATATGCCATGAATCATAATAATTGTCCTGCGTAGGTCGAGCCTTTGTTATACGCACCTTTGAGGTGTACACGGCCAATCACCGAACCAAGTTACCCATTCGCAATATCAATCTGTGTATCAATTGTATCTACAATAACAAGAACGACATTAAGACGCGTATATATATTGCGAAAAAACTAACCGATGTATTAAAAACAAAATGTCACGTCTTCGCGACATCGATGTATTCTTTTTTACATTTTTGGATAACTTCATATGCGGTTTGTCATTATATAATGGGTCGAGAATAAAACCTTCCATGTTGAGATCGAAAAGGTTAACGATATGGAATAGATCATTATGCGGATACATATAGGCATGAAGATAAAATCGCGACCGATGTATTGGCGGTCCCACTTGAGGTGTCGCGTATGACCGATGAAAAATCTCCCACGATTTTGGTCCCCAGTTGACAAGGCACTTTTCCCAAGTGCATGAAAAAGGAGGGCATGAAGCCAAATTTTGCCCATCTCTCAGATTCCCATTCGATATTTGGCTTCCCGATCCATGGAAGAGGCACATATACGCGCCCATCACACGCCAGATATATCAAATTCCGGGTTGCAAAGAATTCATATCTTGGTGAGTCAACGTGTACCAAAGTTGAGGATGCGAAATGGGAAATTGAAGATCATTGGGGAGTCTCACCAAAGAAGTTCTCGCTGATCATTCCAATCTTTGGCCCACGTAATCTTTTTGTTATAGACCTTTAGGTCCATATGCTTCTCTCTTGAACATCATCACCACTAAAAAGACAAACCACCCTCGTACGTAAGTTGAGTAAGTTGGGACATATCACAAGTAGGCTGAGTAGGGATGTATACATCGACCTCAATGGCAGGGGTGGGCCTCTCTGTCTGTTCACCCCATGTATACTCCTCCCCCCACCCCCGACATCCGTGATCATACAACTCATATAGTTGATCCCAACCTCTTTCATGTGATTGTATTCGGGAGGAAAGTCTTGCTTGAACTTGAAAATTTTGTCGAGGAGAGATTTTGCACCCTCAATCTATGCAAAAAATAACATAAAATAAGAAAACAAAATAAATTAGTATTGAATAATCTTTAAAACTTTAACTTGCTTACCATGCTAACCATACGATGTTGATTATATACAGCACGAGGCTCGTAGGTAGTGTTGGAATCTCCTTCCCGTCGAGGGTGGTGCAAGTGTCGTCGAGTAATTTTTTGTACCACTTGAAGTATGTATCCATAGGGATAGTTTTTGCAACCTCCTGAACTTCTCCTCAAACAATCCATATATAGCTCCCACTCATCAATGTATTTTCTTCTCATTTGATATGTAATCCGTGGCTCAAATGATTGTTCTACATGGGTTGTCTCAAAGCATCATTTCTCTCAAATTTGGGACTAAATGCCTTGGATATACCCATATTGCCTCATTACCCAGTCGGGCATTTGATACTCGACAATATCAAAATGAATTAATGGGACCCACCGGATCTTGCCAATCTAGCCTCATAGTTATAAGTACCTCCAATCATCATCCCATCGTTGGTATGGCCCACCGCCATACTACCTCTCACCGAGGTTGCTATCAAATTCATTTCGGTAGAAAAGATAAATGATGATGGGGATCGCCACTTATCACCATATTGATGTTTGGCGAGAAGCGCCCGTCTTTATTTTCTAGGGACCCAAAATGCGAATTAGGGCCAAGGATTAAGCCTTCCAACCGAGAAAAAGCTCAGATGCCCAAATTTGTAACAAGGTCACACAACCATTTACATAATTACTCTCTTTCATGATCACGTGTGTACAGACCGATATAAATATGACAAACATGCGGCACCCCACGCATATGTGGCGATTTATTTGAATCATAAATAAAATGCATGTACCTAGGGTGTATGATGTATTTTTAACCTTGTGGGAAATAAAACCCCAAGATAGCCAAAGGACATATGCCTTTGTATACATACCAACCACATCTCTACTTGCATTGTGCGGACACTTGGAAAAATTTTTATGTAACTGCACTCAAGGAAATACCACATCTTTTTGACATTATTCCATTCCCAAATTCATTCATCCCCAAAGATTTCCCTAAAATAAGCTAATGGAGCATCAAATGAAGAGATGAGTTAAGGGCTTACCCAATCTTGTGAAACGAAAAATGAAATGAACATCCTCCAATGTTATTGTTATTTCACCACATTTCATATGAAATGTATTTGTCTCTGCCGCCGCCATCTCTCAATCAAAGCGGATATAAACTCGACATCCGTGCTCAGTTACTACCGCAGGATAACTAAACCCCTTAAACCCCACGCCTAATAATTTTTTTTTGTAGCTAAGTTCCCATTTGATATATGTATCAAAGTAGATTGGCTTGACATCGATTGTACCCCTTTCAATCCCATTCCACACATCTTCCGATACATGCTTTTCTTGGGCATAAAGGACACTACGATCAATGGGTCCAGTGACCAATTGTCCATATTTACCTACAAATATCAATAACAATAAAATTTATACACATACTAATATTTTATACTAATATCAATAACATTAACAAAAATATACATAAAATATTTTATATATAAAAATACCCGATTTATACACATAATTTGTATACATAGATGCATACCTACCACCACTCAATTTGGATACATACATATAATAATACTAAATTTGTCACTTATATACCATGCTTTCATATAGCAATAATTTGTAAAATATTTAGCAAAATTCTATCATTCAATGTCTATTTTGTTTCTAAAGATACTTACAAAAACATAAAGGGTATTAAGACACTTACTTTATCACTTGAATGTGAGATCGATGGACTAACGTTAGCTATTTAAAGCAATGATCCTTCGTCGTCTCATTGTGCTCCAAATAGTCTCGCGATCTATGAAACGCGCTTTGACCGCTACTCCAAGATACAAGTTCAGATCTGAACGCCTTTGTCATTGTCCCACTAATGGCGGCAAAATGGCTAAATTCCATAATGCCACGATTTTAAAATTCCACTTTTCCCGACATGCTAGAGGAGTAATACGGAAAAAACTAAGAACGTTGACCGGTGCCACTCTCTCTCTCTGCCAGAAAGTGGAATTTAAAATTATTGGTCATTACTTCCTCTAGCGGTGGAGCTCATCTCGACCATTAACTTCAATTTTGGACTACTTTGGATGAAATATAGTTATCCATGAGTTAAAATTAACGTTGTCTACTTGATCGTTTCCCTATATATATATCCCATGTTATGCATATATCTTCCTCTCATGGTTCCAGAATATAAATTAATATATAAATAAATAATAGTGATGACAACGAAAGTGATTAAACTTTTTTCAAAATAAATTTTATACCAACCACTCTCAAAAAAACTCATATGCCACTCCTCGAGTGATGACGACTTACATGCTACGTCAAGCTTAGGTAGGCAGTGATGACGACTTACATGCTACGTCAAGCTTAGGTAGGCCATATTCCCCTCCTCGAGTTAGGTAGGCCTATCTCTATGTTGCTATGTATATATATCCCATGTTATGCATATCTCTTCCTCTCATGGTTCCAGAATATAAATTAATATATAAATAAATAATAGTGATGGCAACGAAAGTGATTTCCACCGGAATCCCATACTCTTGCCTACCGGAGAGCCATGTACGGCCAGAGTCCGATAGACCCAAACTGTCGGAAGTGTCGGAGTGCGAGAATGTACCCGTTGTTGACTTGGGTTGTCAAGATAGGGCCCTAATTGTCCAACTAATAGGCGATGCCTGCCTGCGTTATGGCTTTTTCCAGGTATCACGCACTTTATTATATATTATATTTCTGGGTTTTTTGTTGTTGTTATATATATATATATATATATATATATGATGATTAATTAATAACGGGGGATGTACACACGTGTACGGTGGTGATCGACGAGCGATGATCAGGTGATTAATCATGGAGTGGCAACGGAAGTAATGGAGAGAATGCAACAGGTAGCGGGTGAGTTCTTCAGTTTACCGGTGGAAGAGAAGATGAAGCTGTACTCTGACGATCCATCAAAGACGATGAGGCTGTCTACTAGTTTTAATGTGAAGAAGGAGACGGTTCACAATTGGAGAGATTATTTAAGGCTTCACTGCTATCCGTTGGACAAATACTCTCCCGAATGGCCCTGCAACCCTTCTTCCTTCAAGTTAGTGTATATATATTCTCCATTAATTACTTGGCGGTCCTAAATCCTAATACTAGTAGTAACACTTAAGTCAGTGGTTATCAACGTCAATTATTCCCATTAACAATTGTACCGTTCAAATTCGGCTTAATGACGTATATCATCATATGTCAAGCCTGATGATGGCTTCTTCTTTGACATTTGCATATATCTTCCCATAAAAAGATACTACAAGAGTTTTTTTTATTTATTCAATTCTAATACTCTATTTTAATTTGAGCTTCAAATAATTTATGTTTTAAATATATATTCAATTAATATGTGATCAGGTTATGTTTTGATTTTTGTTTATAAAAAAAATATATTTATAATTCTAAAACGGAATATTGTAAAAATAAAATATAAATACAAGCCTAACAAAGAACTTAATGTAACTGATATTTTTATATAAAAAATTTATATTTTTATATTATCTTTTTCTTGAATCGTACTTTATGTGAGAAAAATTAATATAAAAATATATTTTTAACACGTAAAAATATGTGTTTTCTTTTTTAAATAAACAACCAAGCGTAAAAATTTGTTCAGATGGACCCTTTTAGTGGTTCTTATTTTCTAGTCATTTTAGCTGAAAACATGTCGTGTAACAAGTGATTGGTATTGTCGGTAACTAATAGGTGGCTCTTGGTCAAGGCTGATTAATTCTTCATGCTCCAGTCAAATCTACTAATCATATTAGTAATTGATTTATACGTACCATTTTCAATCTACGCGACAAAAGAAATTGGGACGAGAGCTAAAAGAAGTTAATTTAAAAAATCTTAATTAAAATGTAAAATTAATTAAATGTTTAAAAAACAAAATTTATCCAACTACTAATGGATTATATAATATAGGGAAATTGTGAGTAATTACTGTAGAGAAGTTCGGGAACTAGGGATGAGATTGGAGGAAGCAATATCAGAGAGCCTAGGGCTGGAAAAAGAGTATATGAAGAATGTGTTAAGAGAACAAGGGCTGCATATGGCTATTAACTATTATCCGGAATGCCCGCAGCCAGATCTCACTTATGGATTGCCCGGACATACTGACCCAAATGCTCTCACCATTCTCCTTCAAGATCTCCATGTCTCTGGCCTTCAAGTTCTAAAGGATGGTCGATGGTTAGCTGTCAAACCCCACCCCAATGCCTTTGTCATTAATATCGGCGATCAATTTCAGGTATTTTTTTCCCACCATTTCTTTTACTAAATGTAAATGATGATACATAAACACTCTAAAATTACAATTAAAAAAAAAATTACTTAATTTTAGGCGGCTCGTATTGTCAGAAAAAAAAAACAGTATTAGATTAATATTAAACTGCTAAGTATCACTAAACATAAGTCTTGCATTTACAAACTCCATTTATATATTTCCTTTGCCCTTTTCTTATTACTCCACTATAGTATGAAATCAGCCGGCCAATATACAGTAAAATCTCTATTTAATCATAGTGTTGGGATCAAATTAATTTTATTCTTATAGGGAGGTTATAACTAAATAGAGGTATAGTTATAAAAATTATCATTTGACTTAATTTTCTTTAGTGCAAGTGATATAGAGATAAATCTGTATTACATTAATAACCAATTAATGCAGTATGTTAAATTGAAGGTATAAACATTGATAAAACAGATGGACATAATTTCAAAATATTGTACATATATTTATGTAGTGTTAGGAATATGTAAAGTCACTTCAAAATTTTAAAATCTTTTTGTCTTCAACAAGAAGGTGTCCATGCTAATGAGTTGTTACATACTCACAAGTTCAAAGATGTTGTATCAACTCTAAAAAATAAATCATTGTCTCAAACAACTTTAGATAGATATTTATGATATGTTATGCTAATAAGACTCGGACTATCAGATTGAAAAGGGGGCAACCAACTAATGTTTTGATCCTACTTAATTATTATTAATAAAAAGTTTCAAATGTTAGGTAGCTAGCCATATGGATGCTCCCTAGCGTTTCAATCTTTCCACTCTCAAAAGAAGAATAATGTTGTCCGGAACTTACCTTCTTAGCAGTCGTTTTCCTTGACCAACCATTGTTAGGTTAAGGTCAAGTTTTTCAATTCCAAACAGGCAAACATAGACTAAATTAGTTGCATGCATGTCCGCCCAATTCTATTAAGTAACAATTACTGTACGGCCTTAAATCCTAATCAATGAGGGACGCTCCATTAATTAAAAGTTTTAGTGCTCCTTTTTAACGTTGCCCTAAAGCTTGTTAACATTATGTGTGGTTCATGCATACTACTACTATTTTAAATTTGGGATCAGCCGCAAAATAGATGGAAGCATGCTTATAGATAGACTTATGCTAACTTTTGAAGGTAAGTATATAAAAAATGGTGAATATTTTTTTGTAGGCACTGAGTAATGGAAAATATAAAAGTGTATTTCATCGTGCTGTCGTCAACTCCAACAAAGCGAGGCTGTCGATAGCTTCTTTCTTCTGCCCTTATGATTGTGCCATGATAAGTGCTCCCAAAAAACTCATTACAGATGGATCTCCAGCCATTTACAGGGGCTACACTTATGCAGAATACTATAAGAAGTTTTGGAGTAGGAACCTTGATGATGAACATTGTTTGAACCATTTCAAGAACTAGCTAGCTAGGGAATACTCTGTTATATATGCTACATTGGATTGGATTGAATGAATGGAATAGAGGAATAAATAAAATAAAAATTAGTATATTAAGTCATCTTTTTGATTAATAAACTATTTTGATGAAATGAAAATGATTTTCATTTCATGTGGAGAGTGGTGCAATGAGATTCATTCTAGTGGAATAGACAAAGGTCCACCACCCACCATCCCCAATAACCAAACCTACATTTGAGATGATTAAAAATTATTTTATTATTTTTTTTATTTCATTCTTTTAATTCAAACATAACATTATAGAACACTTGTATAATTTATATTTTTTTAACTTTCACTTGAACACTGACTCTTGGCGTATGATAAAAGTACCTAATCACGTTCTAGCGGCATATATATAGGTACATTTAAATGAATTAAACATTTTAATATTTAAAGTGATGGTTTGGTCAAGTGCACATATGGTGGAATATGATTAGAGATATTTGTATCATATATATGTACCAGGGACATGTACCCCAAGTCTGTGTTTTTGAGTTAATTATTTGGTCATTGCCTCCCTGCATGCTGTTCATCTTCATGGGCATTCTATACATAATCATTTAATTTTTTTTGGGAGGTGGGAGGTGGTGGGTGGTGGGTGGTGGGTGGGGGTGGGGAATATTATTTTTTTGAATTAAAAATTTCTAAATCTAAGGTGAAAAGAAATTTTTATTTGGATTTAGAATGAAATATAGGTCAAAAAATGGTTAACCAGTTTGAACCTATATTTTTTTTAAAAAATATAGTTCCAAACTTTACTTTACTTAAATAAATAAAAATAATTAATCAATCCATTTGATTTTAGTTAATATAAATTGACCCAACCAACTATATTGCTCACCAAATAATGCCATACCTCTCCGGCCAGTGGAGTAATATTTTTTATTTTCTTCCGACTATTGTTTTGCTAGCTTATTATTATTATTATCTTAAAGGCCGATATGATCACACTGGTAAGAAATTGGAATGAAGTCGTAATATCTCCATGGAACTTATGATGTTACCTAAATGACAACAACATTCATGTGTTGCAAATGGAACTTATGATGTTACCTATATACTTGGTGTTGGGTCATAATATTTCTTCTATCTTGGTAGGATAGACGCCCATTTATCAAGATAATCTATCGCTTTTATTATTAATTCATGGGACTTTTTTGTTCCCATTTATCATGTCAACTTTATTTAATTCTATTGACCCAGATTGCATCAAATGGATCGAATTCCATTAGATATTTTAATATCTCATTTTGACTTGTGATGATGAAAAAGCACGACAATTGACCAATCCTCCCCGCCATGCATTAATGTGGATGGGATCATAACCTACCACGGGAGAAAAAACAATGGCCAAAGCGGTGGATAAACCTCGATATAGTTGGCGTGGTCCATCGATCGTAGGGGTGTCGTAATAGTGGGTGGCATAATAATCCAAGAAAAGTAATATAACTTAGCAAGGAAGCCATCGATATAAGGTATGTTCTCTCATATATTGATTACTCATATTCTCCCATACACACGATCGAGATTTTAATTCTCTCAATACACTGTACCATATATTCCTCCATTGTTAACCTTGTGAACACGTCTTTAATTCTCACGCTGAGCTATCCCCACGACGGAACCGCCGCCAAGCTTTTGTCGATCGTGGTTTATCGTGGCAGGATCGTGGACGCCTTACGGATTGGGACGTGGAGAAAGATCTTGGCGCTAACATCAAGCGCTGTAGAAGGAGGGTTTTTTTTGAGTTCTAGTGTCATAAAAATTTTCAATCACAATCGCTTAACCTACTTCGTAAGATGAGGAGTAGGGATGGTACACCGTAAGCGGCAAAGCGATGGTCATTAAATCGCCACGCCTCGTGTTTTGATGAAGGATCGTCTGGTCCTTCCAAGAGTGCTCACGAGAAAGACGCTTCTAAGCATAATTCAGGATCTCCGTCCAAGATTCCTGGCTTGAGATTTAAGATTGGTTTTCGATCGCGAATGAGGAGCGAGGTCATGGTCGAGGATGGTGTGGAAGGCTCGCCAACCAAGATTCATCATAAGTAGCCCGAGAGAGATAGAGTGCCAAGTTGGCGAAGATGGCGACGGACGGAAAGCAGACAGAGCCATGGCGGTCTATTAAAGCAAAGAGAAGATATAATGAACAGATGCTTGGTGGGCGGAATTACAAGACGAAGATCCAAATGCACGATCAATAATGAAAGACTCAAAGGGCATAAGGAGGAGACTCGACGAAAGGGTAAGGAGTCAAGAGGTCCCTCATGGGTTTCTAGGGATCATTCTCAAGTAGGAGAAGATCGAGAAGCGAACTCCCACGGCCTCAAGAAGGCGATAATGGTCATATTTCTCAAAGATCGAGATGATTATCAACAAAGGAGCAGGTCGAAGGAGGTCATACCAAGTCCGGGTAATGGACTATCAACGTGATCATTCTCACCACAAGGAAAAGTTGTGTATCGGGCGCATCAAGAAGTCCTCTCAGGCGTAGGGATCGGCAGGGGGGTCGATCCTCTCGTAGACATAATATTTTTCATGAGAAAGAGCCTTCTCCGCACTCTGAAGGCGCTGATTTTCTAGTAAAGGAGCTTAAAGAGCTTAGAAAACAACCGGCCGAGGTCCAAAGAGTAAAGGACGCCCGAAAGAAAGCATCCCTTTTTCCTCAAATGCATTCTCGAGAAAAGGTGGATATCACTAAAAAATGCCTCGCATGGAAAGTTACGATGGAACCGGAGATCCTTATGACCATAGCCAGCGCGCGAATCGACTAATGGACTATTACGACTTTTTGATCTTTGCCAAGTGCCACACCTTTCTTATAACGCCGTAAAAGATGCGAGATGATTGGTTGGGAACTTTGCCTTGATTCCATATCCTCATGGACCTAACTTTGTGATAAGTTCCATGCTCGCTTTTAGAGTAAATCAAGAAGAGGAAAGCCCACGGGTTCTTTTGACATGATTCGGCGGTTTGCGTGAATCTTTGGGCGATGATAAAGAGGTTCAGAGAAGCGCCGGTCCGTGTCCGATCTTAATGACCTCCAGTCAGAGGTTTGTTCCAGAATGGATTGACCTGGTCAAGTCCAAAAAGTTGGTGAAGAAGTTGATGTTCAATCATCCAAGAGCTTGGCCAAGCCTTTGACAAAGCGTAAGGCTACATCGTTGTGGAAGAAGCTATGAACGACTGAAAAATCCTCTTCGTCGGGGGAAAGAGTTGGTGGCTCCTAAGCCCAAGTTGAACAGAGGAGAATGGGGGGTATAATGATCGAACAGCAGGCGCTTCAAAAAGTACAACAATTCTCAAGGCGTCGAAGCGGTCCTCCCTCCGCTTCCCACCAAAGTGAATAAGATCTACACCAAACTAAACAATCGATAGATCGATAATTTTGGACCGGATCGAAACCAACCTTTCTTTGAGCCACCCCGTGATAATTACCGAATCGGGCGGTAACTCTCGTAAAGATTGTGGTTATCATCAGTCACCGCCACGACACTAACGAGTGTTGCAATTTGAAAGACTTTGTGGAGAGGAAGATTAAAGACGGCTTGTTGCGCAAGATGTGGTAGTAAATAATCAAGAGAACGTTAACCGCGGTTGCTCGAGACGCCTTCGAGGGCTCCAATACTGCCGCCGAGGCAGGTTATCGATGTGATAACTGGTGGGTCCGCGGGGAAGTTGATAGGAAAGAAGAGAAGGGCTTACCTGAATTCGGTCATGACTATGACAGATGTTCCCCTGAAAGCAGATAGACCATTCCCCGGAACTGTCATATCATTCACCGACGCTGACTATCCTTCTGAGCCCATCGAGCCGCATGAGGGGGGCCTTGGTGATCACAAATACAAGCAGTGGGCACGGTGGACGTAAGCGCATGATGATGAGACAATGGATCTTCATGAGATATCCTCAGATGCCCATGCTATCGTAGGATGCACCTCGACGCGCGTAAAATGGAGGTCGGGCAGAAGCTCCTTTATACGGCTTCAAAGAATGATCCCGTAAAAGTAAGCGAGCACTATCAACTCCCTTGTTGTCTTGACACAAATACCAAAGAAGTCGAAATAGTGTGTAAATTCTATGTTGTGCATGTTGATTCACCACAACGCTATAATCGAAGACCTACTTTAATCGCTTCTCCAAGTCGTGACCTCCATCCTCATTTCAAAATCAAGTTCCCACGGCTCCATGGAGTAGGAGAGGTGGCAGGGGACTTGGATCTGGCCCGACGATGCTATCGAATCGTTATTATTTCCTCCGGAGTGGGGGTCAGCAAGCAAAAGCAGGCGATGGCAATTGAGATTGAGCCCTTTACCGAAAGTAGTTCCGAACCGATGGTGATTCCTGCCGGAGAGACGGAGGAGGTCGAGTTGATCATTGGAAAGCCCGACAAGACCGTGAAGATCGGTTCGGGCTTACTGTAATCTCTTCTGACAAACCTTATAGAGTTGTTACACTACTTGTCTGCGGATATTTTGCATGGGAACCGGCGGACATGCCCGAGTTAATGGGAAGATAAATGAGCACAAACCGAATGTAGATCCTCGAAGAAGCCGGTTCGGCAGAAAAGGCGGATCTTTTTGCCCGAGCGACGTAAAATCATTGATGAGGAAATAAAGAAAGTCATTGGTCAGCCGACTTCATCTATAAAATTGATTATCCCGAGTGGATGGCGAATGTGGTGTTGGTGCGAGTAGCGAATGGAAAATGGCGGGTTTGCAGATCGACTACACCGAACCTCAATAAAGCTTTCCGAAGGACTTTTATCCTCTGCCCCATATTGATCAGCTTATCGATGCCACTTCGGGGTAGGATTTACTAACTTTTTGGGATCTTTTTTCAGGTTATCACCAAATATCCATGCGTAAAGAGGACATCCCAAAGACCGCGTTTATTACACACCGCTTTGGTGTACGCCACTGAAGATGACTTTTGGCCTTATAAATGCCGGAGCCACTTACCGTAGAATGATGAACTTCATCTTCGATAGCAAATTTGGGAAGGAACATGGAGGTATACGTTGATGACATGATTGTGAAAAGCATGCACGTTCAGAGTCATTTGGACGATCTAGAGGAATGCTTTCAGATCGTCTGTCATCGTCAACTAAGGCTTAATCCTACCAAATGCACTTTCGGCCTCGGTGCGGGGAAGTTTCGGGTTATCTTGTTAGTCAAAGGTATCGAGGCCAACCCGCAGAAGATTCAGCCATTCTTGATATGAAGACTCCTCGGTCCATTCAAAGACGCCCAACGTCCCGATCGGGCGGATTGCAAAGATTAAGGAGGTTCGCCGCCAAATCTGCAGAGAGGTGCCTTCCTTTCTTTGATACTTTAAAAGGGTCAAGAATGCGAAGACGCTCCAAAGGGACTTCGATTGTGAAGACGCATTCCAGAAGCATAAAGGCGATCTTTCCTCGGCTCCTTTATTGGTGAAACCCATTCCAAAGAGAGACCTTATATATCCAGATCTCATGCGGCAAGTTCATTAATGGCCGGAGCGATCTTTGGTTCGGGAGATCGATGGAAGACAAAGATCCAATCTATTATGTTAGTCACGTCCCATGCGAGATGTCAAAAACCAGTATCCAAATATTGAAAAATTTGCCTTCGCTTTGATAATTGCTAGTAGGAAGCTTCTAGCAGATTTTCAAGGTCTTCCGCCTCGGTCATCTACACCGATCAACCATCAAGAAGTGGAGGTGATGGCAAGCCGTAAGTTTCGTGAAGGTTAGCGGCGTGGACAATGGAGTTGTCACGCTTTTTCATCGAATATCATCCACGAACCGCTATCAAAGGCCAAGCTTTGGCCGATTTCATAAATAGAATGTTCGCTCACGTAAGCGAATCTTGAAAGTTACCGGTTCTGAATCCTCCGATCAAGCGATTGCAGCTTTCTTCAAATAGATCGTAATGTTTGGACCCTATATGCAGATGGTTCTTCTACCCTAACCGCTAGTAAAGCGTGAATTATCTTATGAGTCCGGACGGTTCAAAGTTCAACAAAGCATCGATTTGGATTTAAAGCGACCAACAACGGCCGAGTAGATGCAGCGGTGTTAGCGGGTGTTCGATTGGCAAAGAGTCTAGAGGTCCTAACCTTATCATCTACAATGACTCTCGATTGGTTGTCAAGCGCTTATCGAGGGACTATGAAGCTCGTGGGAATCGAATGATCAAGTATTTATGAGTTAAAGGACCGATCGCAGATTTCGCTTCGCATTTAATTTCGTAGACATAGAGCGTAATGACAATTCTATCGCCGATGCATTGTCAAAATTGGCTACTACGGATGCGGATGTTTTTAACGGATCGCTTTACTTGGAAGTTCGCAGCAATGTACCGAGTGTTCAAAGATGAAGTTGTGATGTGTATCGAATCTAACTAATCACCGGATGACCCCTACATCGAATATTTGGATGGATGGCGTCCTTCCTTCCTGGATCGATGATAAGAAAGAAGATCAAATACAAGAGCGCCTAACTTTACTCTTATTGATGGCGATCTTTACCGATCGGCCTTTTCTTCACCATTATCAAGTGCCTCGTCCCATCCGAGGCGGAATATGCTCTTCTTGGAAGTTCACGAGGCATTTATGGTGATCATATGGTCATAAATCTTTGGCTTACAAAGTACTTCGACAAGGATACTATTGGCCTACAATTTTCAAGGAAGCTACAGAGTATGTCAAGAAATGTGAAAAGTGTCAACTCAATGGTCGATCTCATTATCGCCCACCTAAGAGCTATACTCTCGATTTTATCTCCTATACCCTTCATTTGTCTGGGGGTAGATATATCGGGTCCATTGCCTAAAGCTAAAGGTCAAGTTAGTTTTGTCATAGTTGCTATTGATTACATGACTAAGTGGGTAGAGACGCCGCTTCGGTTAATTACGAGCAAGAATGCTTGAAGTTCATAAAAGAATCCAGTAGTGTTTCGCCGGGATCCCTGGAGTATTAATATCTGACAACGACGTCAACCAGGGGATCAAAATTTGAAGCATTTTTAAAGGAGTCAGATTCAACATAAGAAGACTTCGGTGGCTCATCCACAATCAAATGGCCAAGTTGAGGTGACCAACAGACGTCATGAATCTGGATCAAGGATCATGTGACTAGATGAAGCTAAAGGAAGATGGCCGGAGGAGTTGCTTCAAATGTTGTGGGCTTACCGACTACACCAAGGACTACCACCGGGATTCACCTTTTCGACCGCTTTATAGTAATCGATGCCTTAGTCCCTGTCGAAATCGGATCTCCAAGTCTTCGTCACCAATACAAAGAAATATACAATGACGAAGAAGACTCAAGGCCAATTTAGATCTACTAGAAGAAGTTAGAGAGGTTGCTCTACTTAAATTGGTCATTATCAACGAAGAGTAGTGCGAAGCATTACAACAAAGGAGTCAAACTTGCAGATTCAAGTAGAGAGACTTAGATCCCTCGAGAAGTCGGAAGCTTCTACACCTCAAAATACGGAAAGTTAATGCCAAACCAAAGGACCATATGAGGTGATCAAGTATCCAAACAAGGCACTTACCTGTTAAGGGCATTAGATGGTTCCAAATCAAAAACACTTGGCACGCCTCAAGGCGCTTCTAAATACTTTCAATAAAGATCAAGTTAGTTCATCTAAGTCAGATATTATCGCTCATTATCAATAAAAGACACTTTTCACTATTGATCCTCGGTCCTATTTTGTCCTACTACCACTATGGTGTAAGGAGGTATGGTAGGACTCATTTGCCATTCGATGGCAAATTTTTTGTCGCTTACACCCCGAGTGGTGAGCGAAGGATCCTATATTGATTTTACCAGGTGGTAAATCAATGGTCACTATCGGGTCCCGGTCCTATTTTGTCCCATGGTCACCGTGGTGTAAGGAGGTATGGTAGGACTCGGCCGCCATTCGATGGCGTACCATTTGTCGTTTCTACCCCGAGTGGTGTATTTAAGGATCCTATATTGATTTTACCAGGGTGGTAAATCAATGGTCACTATCGGTCCCGGTCCTATTTTGTCCTATGGTCACCGTGGTGTAAGGAGGTATGGTAGGACTCATTTGCCATTCGATGGCGAAAATTTATTTGTCGTTTCTTCACCCGAGTGGTGTATTTAGGATCTTATATTGATTTTACCAGGGTGGTAAATCAATGGTCACTATCGGTCCCGGTCCTATTTTGTCCTATGGTCACCGGGGTGTAAGGAGGTATGGTAGGACTCATTTGGCCATTCGATGGCGAAATTTATTTGTCGTTTCTACCCCGAGTGGTGTATTTAAGGATCCTATATTGATTTTACCGGGGTGGTAAATCAATGGTCACTATCGTCCCGGTCCTATTTTGTCCTATGGTCACCGTGGTGTAAGGAGGTATGGTAGGACTCACCGCCATTCGATGGCGGCCATTTCATTTGTCGTTTCTACCCCGAGTGTAGATTTAAGGATCCTATATTGATTTTACCAGGTGGTAAAAATCAATGGTCACTATCGTCCCGGTCCTATTTTGTCCTATGGTCACCATGGTGTAAGGAGGTATGGTAGGACTCATTTGGCCATTCGATGGCGTACCATTTGTCGTTCTAACCCGAGTGGTGATTTAAGGATCCTATATTGATTTTACCAGGTGGTAAGTCAATGGTCACAATTGGTCCTTATATCTCGATCCTTATATCTCGATCCTTATATCTCGATCCTTATATCTTGGTCCTTATATCTCGATCCTTATATCTTGGTCCTTATATCTCGATCCTTATATCTTGGTCCTTAAGTCTCGATCCTTATATCTTGGTCCTATGTCTTGATCCTTATATCTTGGTTTTCGTGATAATTGTTTCATCCCGAGTGGTAAACAAAACGACCGATCTCACACTTGAATGGATGAGTATTTGGTACTTTATTTTATTTAAGTGTTGAGTTCTAATGCCTCGTCCCTTAACATCACTTTATCTCGTTATATGACATGTTTATCATTATATGACATGCTTAATCATTTGAAGTTAGATCCTCGAAAGGGTTTTTTGTATACTTGTCCATATAAATTCATATCAAGTATTGACATAAAATAAAAAAGTACAATCAAGTCATAAGGAAGAAAATTATTTCTCATTAATATTTAAATTCATTTACAAACAAGGAAATAAACATAAAATTTCTCACAGATATTCATAATAAGACCTAAGACAATCCATATGTTTGGTGCTTGGTAGCTCCATCATCATCCCAGAGTCCAAAGCAGTAAGGATCTAAGTTAGCCTTGATCAACCTTTCCTTGCCAAGACTTCTTGGCGAGAGCTCGTAGCTTTCTTTGTGAAATCCTCATGATTTCTTCGCTTATTTCGTCTGAGTTCTATACTACTCTTCACAAATTTCTTTGCGAAGAGCATCGCTTAAAGGAGGCCCAAGGTCCCAAGAGCCTTGAGTTCTCTGATCTCTTCTCGAGTCACAGCCAGATATTCAATTGAAGCTTTTCATCCTGCTCCATCTTACGGATCGCTCTTGGTCAAGATTTTGGCGCTGACTTCAACTCCTTGATCTTATTCATCCTCGCTTCACTCCTCCGAACTAAGTCGACGTTCATGTTGACAATTTCAAAGACGCCTTGAGCCTTAATCGACTTTAGTTCTTCTTCCTTGAGGCCTTCACTTCTCCTTAGCTTTGGGCCAACTCTTTTCTCAAGACCTTCATTAGTATGAAGAAGGCCTTCACGATGAGTCCTTTCCCGAGCCAGTAAGTGATTTCAGAGGAATTTTCCTTCTTCAACGCTTCCTCCTGGGATTCAACTTGAGAGATCTGGGACGCAGACGTCCAAGAAAAGATTTGCTGTTTCATGTTCAATGTTATTCAATCACCTTCTGGATGTATGAGTATGAAAGTAAGTAAGCAAAGGAAGAGAAGAGTCATTTACCCTAGCCAAGTAAATTTCATGCCCTCACCGAAAAAATCCCGCTTGAATCGTTCTCGAACCGATGGTCACCTGGCCTCACGAACAAAGGCCTCAAACAGTTGAAAGGGAAGTTGGCATTAAACCGAGGCCACATAGTCGGTGAACCCATGGCATCATCTTTGAAATTCGGATGTCATTGATCCTCGAGGAGGAGGCATAGGTGATCGCGAACCGGTGAAGGATCCGCATGCATTGCCTCCCGGAGAAGGTGATCGAGTGGCATTGGCTCGGAGTTGAAGAAGGTTCGAAAGTCGAATCCGAAATTTGTCGTCCAAGGTCAAGCTTTTTCGGACTCGGAGAAGGGTTTGCCCCGACCGCCTTTCAATAGCTAGGTGTTGGGGTTTCATTTAATGGGCCGGATGTTGAAGGGGGAACGCGAGTTCAGTTTACAGCGAGAAGAGGAATTATTTTGCTTCTCAATTTTTTAGCACGAAGGACTTTCACCCGATCGTGTGGAGGAATGTCAAGAGACTCTTCTTTCTTAGATTTGGTTCGTGAAGTTGGTAGAATTGGTTCTGAAGTTGGTAGGGTTGGTTCGGAGGTTGTTGTGGGTTTAGTTGAAGGAATCGTTTGTGGGTTTACCTCCCAAGTACCTCCTCGTCGCTTTCGAGATTTATCTCATGAGAGTCCTCGCCTTTTAATGCCTTCTTCCTTCTACGAGGTCGGAGGACCGCTTGGGGATGATAGGATTGTCGACTTCAGGTCATCATCCCGAAGGGGAGTTGTTGTTGGCTCGAAGGAGGTTCGGGCCGAAGGCTCCTCATTAGGGAGTTCTTCATTTGCATCGTCAATCCTCCTCCCGCCAAGAAATCTTCCAAGTCTTTTACTCGAGGAAGTTGGTTTGATCAAAGACACCGCAAATAATCACAAGTTAAAATCCGTACTACATAAACATTTCAAAAATTATATCACGTAATGGTCCAAGACTTACGTTTATGGTCATACAACCATGCTTGCTTGGTCAAGAAAGTGAAGCTCCACTTTCTTGAGGGATCTTATTCATGAAGTCGCCCATCTCCTCACGCGCCCTCGGGATGTCACCAAAGTCGTGCGAGATACGCTCAAAGTGGTCCAATCGGGAAGGAAGAGATTCCAGACCAAATGACGAAGAACCATTTCTCATGCCATCCTTTTCGCTTGCTCGAGGGGTGCTCATTAGGGCCTCTTCTCGAATTTCGAGTTTGGGCGTGGGGACTGTTTGCTCAAGATTTTGAACCCTCGTTCTCGGATCTGCCAAATGGTAGAAGAGGTAAAAAAGAGATCAGATCAACAGGGGGTAACCCCTAGTTCATTGACGTAAGGCGATGAACGCCAAGATATATGATATAGGAGTTGGGCACCAATTCATGAAAGCCTACTCCAATAAACCCTAGGAGGGTAACTATGAAAGGCGTGGAGGGTAAAGCGAACCCCTTTTCCAGTGAGAGAGTAGTGGCATAGCGACCCATCCGTCTGGTCGCTGGTACATTCGCTCCTCAGCAGATGGAGCCCTCATAGCAAAGTTATCCGGAACATGATACCGAATCCGGAGAGTTCGCAGTTCGGATTCAGAAACGGTGGAGGTGATGTTGGCATGAGGAAATTGTTCCCCATCCTCAAGAAATCGGTGGGAGATGGTGGATCGGGCACTTGAACCCCTTGGTTGTGGTTTGAACGAGAAGAATTTGAAGGGTTTTGGCTTGGATTCACCATTGTTAAGTTTGTGAAAGCTAAAGAGAGGTTTTTCTGAGAGAAGGAAGAAAGCTCAAAGGTTCGAATTTCAAATCAGTAGGTAAAACCGTCAATTTTGGTGAGGTTTACCTTTTATATCGACGTGATTCTGCTGAAAGCGAGGTAACGACGATTTAATGTCGATAATAATGGGAATTAAAGTGGAATACGTTTGGATGACCTTTGAATATCTTATCGATTGGGCTCGATTGTTGATCTCTATCTTATTGGCCCATGCCGCTCGATTCGATTCGATCCTTTATCAAATTGGGCTTATTGCTTTCTGGGTATCCACTATCCAGATCCTCCTTATTCCACTTCATTATGATAAAAGTGGGTATGATCCACTTATTTCCTATTTTTTGAGCCTTTATTAAATTCTAAATATCATGAATCTTATATAGTTTTCCATTAAACATTTTGTTTAACTAAAAAACTAGGGGGTAATGTTGGGTCATAATATTTCTCTATATCTTGGTAGGATAGATTGGGCCCATTTATCAAGATAATCTATCGGCTTTATTATTAAGTTCATGGGACTTTTTTAGCCCATTTATTGTGTCAACTTTATTTAATTCTATTGGGCCCCGTTAGAACATCAAAGGATCGACCCATTAGATATTTTAATATCATTACTTTGACTTGTGATGATGAAAAAGCATGACATTGACCAATCCTCCCGCCATGCATTAATGTGGATGGGATCATAACCTACGTACGGAGAAAAATAATGGCCAAAAGCGGTGGATAAACCTCGATATAGTTGGCGGGGTCCATCGATCGGAGGGGTGTCGTGTCGTAATAATAGTGGGTGGCATAATAATCCAAGAAAAATAATATAACTTAGCAAGGAAGCCATCGTATGAGGTATGTTCTCTCATATATTGATTACTCATATTCTCCCATACACACGATCGAGATTTTAATTCTCTCAATACACTGTAATCATATATTCCTCCATTGTTAACCTCATGAACACGCATTAATTCTCACGCTCGAAGCTATCCCGTCGACCGAACCGCCGCAAGCTTTCTTGTTATTTGTGTTTCTTGTCTGCGAGGATCGGAGACGTCTTTACGTGATTGGGACGTGGAGAAAGATCTTGGCGTTAACACTTGGAATTATTATTATTTATTAGACGATAAAGTACATTTACCCACAAAAATCAGGAACAATAAAAAAGATTTATTATTTAAAAACATACGACTGAGTTTTTATTCAATTTCTTATTTCCATCGACCGACCGATGGAGTGAAAAATCAACATACAACACTAGTCCTGATTACAACCACAAACCTTGAGCATTAGATTAGGTACATACCAAACCAAACAGTTCTTGGCACTCAGTCAGTCTCATACAGATCGACTCGCTCTATTTACAAAATTCCATAACCCAAGTATTGAAAGCACAACATGCCTTGTTGAAGACTTTAAATCCAGCACCCTTGGCCAAGGCCTCAAACTCTTTCTCGGTCCTCTCTTTTCCACCCGGATTATGTGCCAACATTATGACGTCGATATGGATCACATTCTTGGTTGCAAGTTTAGTGTCTGGCGCCTCCGGAAGAATGCATTCCGCGATAATCACCTTCCCATTGTTTGGTAGTGCTTCGTAGCAATTTTTCAACAACTTTAAGCAGTGTTCATCACTCCAATCATGACATATCCACTGCAATTATATATATATATATAATTTTATGTACTGCATAATTAGCTACTAGCTAAAAATATATATACTATTCCTAATTCGTTATTATCAAATTAGATTATGAAGTAGGCGATTCAAAGAGATTAAACAAACCACACCTTCATGAAAACGGCATCCCCTTTTGGCACACTAACAAACATGTCCCCGCCAACATGCTCCACACCTGCGTAACTTAATTAACCTAATTAATTAAAACTAAAACAATAATGCCAAGTCAAGAGTCTTGGACAAGTATCAAAAGCTAAATTATAGTAGAGAGTTGATAGATGCACTCCAAATCTTATCATTTATTTATAATTAATTGAGCATAAATTATTCTACAGTGCGTTTATCATTTGCGCACGATTATATATAGTATTGTTTTAAATTTTATGTCGTACCAGGATAAGATGGAGCATCTTCAACAACATGGGGGAGATCAAAGTTAATCCCTTTGATTGAGGGGTACTTCGAGAGGATCATATGAAGGGTAGCACCGGTGCCACCCCCGACGTCGACCACGGAGGTGAGACCATCGAAACCATTGTAAGTCTCAAGGATTTTCTTCATGGTAATAGTAGAATGATTAGACATGCCCTTGTTAAAAACCTTGTTGAATCTAGGGTCCGTGCCATGGTACTCAAATGCAGTCATTCCATAGGCCTTGTTGAATGGTATTCCACCATCAAGAACTGCATCTTTCAAGTGGTACCTAGAGTAATTAATCCAATACAATATGGCCTAATGTTAGAAATTCGGTGACCAAATCAAATGTTGGAAATTTTGTTCCTTGTTTTTGTAAAATTTCAAAACCAAACAAGCTAGTCGTACGGGTAGGTGAAGTTATGACTTTTCAACACGAGGTGCCCAGTCATTTTCTTTCATTTTCCTTTTGTTGTCTTGTTCAACAATTCTTCATAAATTTTTCAATAAGTTCTACTATAACATAAAATCAATCACATACCGTTCACATACATATTTTGATGGTTCACAGAATTTACTCTCCATGTTGATCATCAAAATATGCATGCAAGTGTATGTGAGCTATATATAACTGATTTTATGTGATAGTAGACTTATTCTAAATTTTCTCTCTTATAAAGAAAATGATATAATTTTGGTGCCATTTCGTAGTCGTATAACAGATGGAAAGCAAGAAATTTTGGTAGGACCGGCGTTCTTTTTAAAACCATTAACCATTGATCATGGTATATGCCTGGATATTATTGGACGTATAAAAAATTGGATTTTCTTGTAAAGCATTCGTCCACCATTCTTAATTTAGAACACCAACTTTATAAACTATGCATACAAGAAATGAAAAACATAATTATTTATTTATTTACTTTCACTGGAAAATATAATTTTTCATAAGAGAATAACACGACTTATTGTGTTACCAATTAATATTCCATCGTTTTTCATTCTCAGGTCAAAATTATCACACAAAAATTAGCTGAATGTAAAAACGGCGCTCAACCAAAAAATAAATAATTTTACGTGCACAAATTAACAATATAATCTATATATATATATATATATATATATATATATATATATATATATATATAATAGTAAGAAAACAATATAAAATATTCTTAAAATTCATTAATAGTTTAAATACTAATTAAAGTACGTTTAGTATCTTCTTTCACCGATTATGCACATAATTAAAAAGCACTCGTACAAGTTATACACATATTCCTATTCCATATACAATAGTATGTAATGGATGGAAATGATGACGATATGGAAAAAAGGAGACGCATGCTCCAATCGTGGTGTGAAAGTAATATAGTGGTAGTCGCACTCACACCTCACAAGAATAATAACTAATAAATGAGAGGGAAAAAAACAATAATAATTACAATAACGTTAAAATGATGAATCAAATAAATTAATAAATGAGTGGAAAAAAGAGAAATGATTAATAAATTAAATTACCAGCTCTCCATTAGAATCTTATCTTGGTTCATGAGCAAAAGCGGGGCCATAGACACACCATCAGCATTTTTAGTCAAGAACTTGCACACCGGTGCCAGGCCATAGAGCCGCTCGATGCCGCCGCCACCGGGCAGCTCTTTAAGTTTACAATTAAGAACGGAGTAGCTGGTTAGGAGTCGGAGGATGCGGTCCAGCATGACTGGCGCACCGGGGTTGTGGGATGGCAGCTGGGAGGCTAGCTCTGACGGCGAGACGTAGGCGCCAGGACCAGCTTTAGCAATGGTCTCTAGAAGGTCAAGCTCTATGGCTGATTTGAGCACCATGGGAAGAACTGAAGCGCTAGCTAGCTGCATGGCAAACAAGCATGCTTCTTCCTCTTGATCTACTTCGTTCACCGGATTAACTTTGATCTCGGCCCTTGTATCCATTTTCGGTCTTTTTGATTTTTATTTTTATCTTGGTTTAATTTATAGTATGATATAGTATATTCGATTGTGGAAGTAGAGACTTAGAGAGCTTAAGAAATTGAAGAAGAAAATAATACGGGGATGAGAAATTATGGTGCATTTGGGGTAGTGGTATTTATGGGTGCTTTTGGTTCACCAACCTTATGGGTGCACCTTGTTGGTTATGCTTAAAAATTATTTATGTAACTCTTAATTTAATTGGTAATTATTTATGTAACTTCTAATTTAATTGGTCTTTTATTTTTGTAACTCTCAAACGTTCCTTTAAAAACTCCAAGTTGTTCTAATTTACTGTATTATTAATCTTGTTAATTGCTATATTTTCTAACACACCTTACTCGGAACGAGATCCCACCCCAGACGAGCCAGCCGATGTGAGAGTTATAATCGAGCTATGAGACAGATAGGGCTAATAACATTTCTATAACACGAAATATCATCAAATTTATAATTCGTCTCAAAGTAGTTGATCTTACAACATAAAGTACTTAATTTTATACAATATATCTCAAATTTAGATTCAACCCTAAATTGTTGTAGAATATAACACGTATTTACACTTGTAGTCTACATACACATGGCATGACTTGTGCCAATGGTATGGGTTGAATATTCATAATTTAGATCCACCAATCATACAATTTCAAACCAACCAATAAATTGAAGTAGGTAGGAATTCAACAAAACAAGGTCAGTTACAAGCATATAAAGATAATATGCGATATAACGTACGAACTAAAACATCTAACACTGATAAAATTAGTAAATCAAACAATTGTAGAGCTGGCATTGGTTGACTAGGCTATTAGTGGTTGGCTTGGCTATTGACTATTGTGATGGATCGAGATTGTTTTCGAGTGGGGGTTGGCCATCTCTGAGAATGAATTTTTTTTATATTTAATTTATATTGTAAATTCAGTAAGACCTAAATTTACTATATAAATATTACTAGGAGATTATATTTTTGGTTTCCACCATTTAATGTAAAAATTAAACAAGTGTAAATTTTTAATTTTCATATTTGCACTATTTTGAGAATAATTTCATAATCAAGATCAAATTTCTCACTTTGAAATTACAACAAAATAAAATCACACTGTCGCTAAAAGTTTTATAAACCTTCACTAAGTTCACATAAAGGATGATTAACAAGCTCACCCGTTACCAATAAAAATCGAATAAACCGCATCACCAATGCACTACCCTCTCGGTTCCATAATAATTATCTTTTTACAAGAAAAAAATTGTTTTAATTTATTTGTCGTTTATAACTTTCTACGAGAATAAATTATTTATTTTCCTATATTACTCTTAACTTCTCTCATTCTCCCAATAAATTTTCTCTTGCATTAATAGTTTCCAACTTTCCATAAGGGTAGTGATGGAATTTAATACAAATTTTAATTCTTAAATGATAGTATTAAATAATTTTTCTTAATTCATGTGCATGAAGCTAAAAATACAGTTATTATGAAACCGACCGAGTAGTACTTATTATTGGAATAAATAAAAAATATTTACAAGTGAAGTGCAACTTCACACTACTATTATTATTAGTTGTATGATATGCACAACACATACTACGTTTGTGGGGAAAAAGGAGCAAAAAATAATAGTAAGAAGAAGAGGTTAAGAGAGAGTGATAAAGTACAAATAAGAATAAAAGAGGAAAATAAAAGGATAAAAGCCAGTGACAGCCTAAACTCAAGGATACAATTATTTTCTCCTCTCTCAATTGTTAATATATATATATATATATATATATATATATATATATATATATATATATATAGATGTTATGTATATATAATAAGCTTCATAGAAAAAATTAACAGGTATTGGTTAAATAGATCAGAAGTTAGCTTAGAACTAAACTGTTTCAATATTATTTAATTTTCAGATAATACTTTTGAATACCATGATTATGAGTGATGGGTAATTCGCAAGTTACCAGTGATAAATCTATCAACGCCGTAATTTCTTAATATATGAAATTATGTACCATATTTTATTAGGTCTTATATCTCTGGACTCATAATAAAAAGAAAATCCAATCTAATAATGTTACCCAAACCAAAATGTAACGAGATAGACATATTTGTTTTTGGATGATAATTGTAATATATAATTGGGACGTATCAAATTATAATTATTAAAGTTTTAACTTATTTTGTATTAATATTTTTTAGGTTATCTAGACCCATCACATGCAACCTTAAAAAGTTATGATTGAAGTCATTCGTCTCTATCTAACCATTGTGTATTATAATACTTATGTCTCCACCTCCGATTTCCTTTCTATTTTGATATAATACCAATTGTCTACGTTAATTTGAGCTTTCGGAAGTTGAGTCCGTCCGGTCTAATACCATATGTAATATTTGAGTCAAATTATAATTTATAATAATTTATTTTACTTTTCAATAGTATTTTTTAGGTCATAACAAGTTCACCAAAAAAAAAAGTTAAAACAAAAGATATTAGTATCAATTATTTGAGTATTTGTATATTTGAGTATTTACTCGAGTATTAGAATAATTGTGTATGGTCTATATTTGCTCTAAGTTGGGGGAAGGTCTTTATCTATGTGAATGTGAAAATTCAGTATTTGTAGGCTTGGTGGACAAACTTGTTAAAATACTCGTCCAACTTACGAATGTAGAAGTGGAAAACTGGAAAAGGAAGTTATCATATTTGCGGTCCGCCCTACACTGACAAATCAAATAGATATAACATCTTTTCTTTACCAACTACTTTTTTTAATTATCATTTTAAACATTTATTATTTGATAATTTTTATTTAATATACGAAAGACTTAAATATAATTTTTTTTTTACTTCGATAATTCAACTTTCAATTTTGTTAATTAAATTATTAAATTATTAATTTTTTTTCAATTTAGTTCAATTAAAACGTAATATTGTGAGAAATTGAGAACGTAGCATATTGATTAACGTTATCCACCCAAGTGTAGTGATATATTCAAAAAAATGAATGGTTAGCAAAATCATAATCCCAACTCTTGAAATAGAGTGCGTAACCTCAATCTATAATAATTAAGACTCTTCTTATTTATAGATGTAGGGAACCTTCATAAACTATTTAGGAATATGATTTTATTTTAATTAATTAGGCTCCTAATCTTATTATGAATAATTGTTTAATTAATTAGCCTTCTAATCTTATTAGGAATATATGAGAGTACCTTTTATTAATTAATTCTCAAACTACTTTAGGATTTAAATAATAATAGTAATAATAATAATAATAAAGACTCCTCTTATTAATTTATATTTAATATTTCTAAAATATTAAATAATAAATATTAAGCTATTTAATTTATTCTATCACCAAGATTAAATTAAATATACTTAATTTATTATTACGATTATGTCATTTACTTCTTAAATAAATATTTTTTTTCTTTTATGGTGTGACCCTTTAGGTTCTCCATTTAAAACCGATTATGAATAAATCAATTAGAAGAATTCTAATCTTATTTAAATAAATAAATTAAATTATAAATTTATTTAAATAAATAACATTTATTCTATAATAAGGATAAGCCTCCTTATCGATCAACGACTTTTCAGATAATATAGATTTCAACATTAATCATAGAAAGAACATTTGAGTAAATAGTTACCGTACAATTCAATCTTTTCACCATACAATGTCCCAATTAAATATAAGACATGAAATTACTGTCAAGTCTTATTTTATTTAATTCTATGTATTTCGATTCTTAAATGCACAACTCCAAATAATGCAAATTAGAAACTCCTTTCTAATTTCATTCTGCCTTGGCCAAGGACTACTGAGTTGTCATTTATCGAATCACATATGACATTCTCTTCTTTTACTAGAAGCGGTAGATTTTTTATTAATCATTCATTATCTCTATGTGTAACTTATTACACTCAAACATAACCTTTGATATACCCTAAGGGTCTTAAGGGACATGCCAAAGTATAACTCATCATACACAAGATATTATGATGATCTCAAGTTTAAGGATCATGTAAGACCCTAACTTTTATGAATAAAGATTTAATTTTTTCTGAATAATATTTTAAATAGTAAGGTGATAATTTAATAAATATTATAGCTATGGGTGATATGTGCAAATTTTACAAAGTACGCAAGTTGTCATAAAATATTCGCTTGGTCAGAAAATATTCATACGACGATGAAATCATTGGTTGAACCCACAACGGAATAACTGTAGGATATAGAAAACGACAAAAATAACATTTTCATAAAATAACGGCGATAACATCTCTTAACAAGCAGCGAAATACAATATCATCACGTCAAACTCAACATTTATCTAAGAGAGTTTATGTGAAAATATTAGTTTCTTATTTTTTATTAGTCTTTCGTATTGTTAAATAGTTAAACAATGAAAATAGATAATTCACCCTTTAAAGCTTTACTAAATAAAGTAGGATCATGCCCAAAAGACACACTTATATGACCTCTTTTGTGATTTTCCTTTCAAGTCCTATTATGGCTTAAAAAGGTCATGCCGACGAAAAAGTACTATTGGCTCCAAATTAGAAATATACTAGATACAAACTCGCGCGTTGCGGCGGGATTATTCAATTTTTAATAATAAATGTGTACGCATAATTAATAAATTAAAATATAATAAAAAGATGGTAGATTATTGTGCGATGATTAAATTTTACGTAGAAAAACAAATAAATATACATTGTAGGGGGTAGTGTTGAGAGTTTATCGGTTTGTGCATTACATCTTTTGCTCTGTTCTAAGGTATATTTACTGCATAAATTTAGAATTTTGAACTTATGCTAAAGTCTAAAATCTAAAGATACAAAGCAAGAAATAAAAAACCATTCAAACCTAAGTTTGTGTAGACAGTTAGCAAAGTATTACAAAAAAAAATAAGGGACAAAGAAAGGAAAAAATAGACCAGGCCCAAATCTTTAGTCCCGAATTGATTTTAATGGCCATACATGATCAGTTAACATATTTACACATTTATATGTACTATATGTTAGTTATTCAAAAAGAGTTATGGAGAAGAAACAGTGTAATATATTACATTGAAGTGAAAAAGGGTGAGCCGTAGGGAATGAACTTGAAGTCAGCGATGTCGTAGAGTCCATCATCGAATATTAGATAGATAATATCTTAATAAATAACTTTGATATTACTCCAGTACCTCTTTTAACATGTCATCAGCAAGTCAACATGGGCCTGGAAGGGTATTAGAGTACTAACACACGCATAAATGAACATATATGTCTGCGTGTGAGAGTGCATGGGATTGAATTTCCACAGCTGTTGCAAATAAATTCAAAAATCAAAGTGTATGCAATTTAAAGTCAAATCAGTATCAAGAGAATAGATAGAGAAAGACCCACTTCTTTCTGTGAAATGTAATGGTTTCTATTAATGTTGCATTCAGTAAATGCTAATTCACATGCTCGTTGAAACTGTGACAACCCCAAAATAGGTCCATTCCATCCAACCCATTCTGAGCCAAATACATGGTACAGAAAACAACTACAACTTTATTACAACAATTATCGTGCAAAATACAACAACACATATACTGTGAGTTTGGAAACGAGAGGCTCGGGGCTCTTTACTTATAGCTCTGATACCAACTGTGACTCTCATCCCAACCTTGGATAGCACGTCACAATGACACCTTACATAAATATATAGTCAAAAACTGTTTTAGAAATTAGAATCTTTGGGAAGTGCTCAAGGAAACCTTCGTACATGGGAGGTCATGCTTCTAGGTTATGATAGATATCATATGGCCACAGAATTATCCTTGGTTGACCCAATAGACCCCAAAGAAAAACGAGAAGATTACTATCATATTCTTCCCAATGGTGAGTCTTCTCTCGACTTATCATTATCTCCACCGCCTCAAATTGAGAATTATACTTCAAACAAACACCAAGATTATATAGAAGTGCTCAAATATACTCAAAGAAGTGGATGAGCACAACCCCGTCTTTATGATGACACGAGGTTGTATGTCATTAGACATCTTGTATGAAAGTGGCAAAACACCCTTCCAACGTTGGGTTCGCTTTCTCCTATATGATTCACCAAATATAACTACTAAAAGATGTATACAACACACTTGTTTATACTGCTTAGGAGAACTCCACAACTGAGACCACCGCTCTATTCCTCTTGTTACCCCATTCGACCCAAATACTACACTTTTATTACCCGAAAGGAATTGTGAAGCAAAAGGGGTGAGCACAACTAAATTTCAAGAAAAGAATATCATGACTAAAGATAATTAAATTATCAATAGCCTTCATCAATAACAAATCGTAGATTTAGAACATATGGTAGATGATAAAATTTCAACCATAGTTGCAATGAACGAACAATCCATTACAAGAGTCAAATAGATAATACAGATTTATTATCTTCCATGTTAAAAGTCCACCAACAATGTTTTATCCTCAGTAACATCAATCAACAGCCTTTTCCACAATTATATGAATATCTCACGATCATAATTGTGATTCTAAATTCTCTTCGTACCTGGAGATTAATATAATTTTCATCACATGTCTTTACCTCAAATATCAAAGATCATGGTTATACAAAATCATAGTTCATGTTCATAATCATACTAATAAATTCATCTTTGCAATACGGGCCAAAGATATTCATCCACGCTTCATCTTCGCACTACCTCGTCCAAAGATATTCAATAATAGGTCATCTTTGCAAGACGCGGGCAAAGATATATTCATTAACAGCTTCATCTTTGCACTACATCGCCAAAGATATTCATCAACAATTCATCTTCTGCACTACAGCCAAAGATATTAATATCTCAAAGAAATATATAATCATTTCGTAATTTATATAAACAATAATTATAACCATGTTGATCAATTCACCTTTGCACTTAAGCTAAAGATATTCAATTATAAATTCATGGTCATGATCATACCACCACAATTTAATTTTCACTCTTGCCAAAAGAGAACCCTAGTCATTATCATACCAATAATCTACTTATCTTTACACTCAGGTGAAAGAGAATTTCAACATCGTGGTTATAAAAATATTATATATGATAATAAAATCAATATAATCAATATATAATTTTAATCTCCGAGTAATATTCATAAATCAACTATAATTTGGTTAGAAAAAAGAAACCAATTTTGTAGTGAATAAGACCGTGAATAAGAACTCAAATGAATAAGAACTCATGAATAGTAACTCATGAATAGTAACCCTAACACAAAAATGTAGAAATTCCACAATAAAATCCATACCAATATTTCAGTATAATGATATTGAAAGAATAACATTTCTTAAACTTATAAACAATTTATTTTAACTATTTACACTTTACTAAATAATGCATTTAATCATCATAAAATGCCAAACTTATAAGGTTTCATCATCAATAACCAAAACCCTCATCAAAAATCTGCATATACCACATAAATGATTCTCAAGTCATAAAATCATATTTTCCAATTTTCTTCTTTCACATAACATATTTAACTCATTTATTTATAACTAGTCTATTTTCATGAAAAATACCAAATCAGTTCCAAAAATATTTCTTTTCTGGGATTTAGCAGAATATAGTCCCATATTAAACATATATTTTTCTTAGAATTTTTAAAATTCATTTACTATTTTTCATATGGCTAAAACCGCCGAATATTTAGACATTTATCATAAATTGTACTTTTATCCAAAAATTTCAAAATTCACAGAGTACACTGATATTATATAGATGTACTCCCAATAAAAATTTCATCAATTTTGAAGTTAACCATAAGGAGTTATAAGGCGTTATTTTTAAAATAGTCTTTTCTCATAAAATTCACAACTCTTAATCTATACATCCAAAAATCACCATTTTTGGACACAATCAATAAAACTCATCAACATATCATTTCAAATTTTTCCAGAATTTTCTGAAGGTCGGAAGAAGTACGAACTGAAAAATATAATAACCCTTAAAATCCCTTACTATCCCTTACCTCAAAAGAGCAACACTTCTGACTGGATATCGGATATGACGCTGAAGAAAACTTGCACTGATTAATATCAACTCACCAAGTATCTAAATACTCACAAATTATACTCAATAATCTAGAGAGAGAAAGAGAAAAAACTTGTTTCTGGTGTGTTTTTCAATTCTAACTTAGTCCTCTATTTATAGAAAAATTTTAGCAGACTTGACCTGCAACCTGATGGCTTTACCTGCTACTATTCCCACCCACCATATTTGAAATAAAATTCAGCACATTTCTTCACCAACCACAAGTGGGGCCCACTCAAAATTCTAGAATTTTCCACCAAAATGCTAAATTCGAATACTTCAACAATTTCTGAACCATTCACCTCTTAAAATTCATAACAAATCATACGTTCATTTTTAACGGTTCAAAATTGGTGGACATATACTCAACTTATATATTTATAACATATCCAAAAATTACAACGATCCAACGGTCGGATTAAAAATTATAATAGACGCAATATATCTCAAAAACACTGGTTTAATTTTTAATACCTTCATTCCAAAAAAAAATCTTAAAATACCTCAACATTAATTCCTTCATTTATAACCACATAAATAAATCCATCATTTATATCCACATCAAATAAATATTTTCTTATCATATAAATCAATAATTAATTATTCACAAATAATATTACAGAATCACAATTATGACAACCAGTAGCTTTCACGGAAGAGGGCTTTCCAATAAGAATTTCTCTTTCTTCGCCGCAAAATTAGGTGACCAAACCTCTCCTTGACGTAACTTTCTAGACATTGCCAATAATGCTATCTAATAATATTATTCAAATAATATGAATTATTGATCCGATAATGAGAAATATTATGCAGTGATAATTATTAAAACAACAATAATATAAAATATCAACGCAACAATTATTGAATCAATAAAATAAAATATTAAACAGTAATTAATGTAACAATTATTGAGTAGTGCCTTCTTATGTAAGGATCAATAATTCAAAAATACTGTAAAACCGCAGGTGCTACTTTGCATGCAAACACGCCAGACATCAGTATTTTAACCAATCGGTATTCCAACAAATGTTAATTCTGTGAATGATTACGTCGCTTTTATAAAAACTTAATTTTGTCATTTTCTTCATCCGACAGTTATTCTTTTATGGGGCCCATAAATGGTCGCTACTGTCAGTAATCTTTATTCCACGGCGTAAAGAATATTCCACGACCAAACGAATATTCCTCGACAATAATGAATATTTTATAACCACTTGTGTATTTTGAAAAAAATTCATATATCACCCTTAACTTTAACTTTTATCAATTTAACCATTTACTAAATTGAAAAATTGAATACTTTTATTTCATAAAATTCGGGGTCTTACAATCTCCCCTCCTTATGAAATTTCGTCCCTGAAATTTACGTACCTGGTATTTCAAAGAGTTGAGAATACCTTGCTTCCATTCCAGATTTCATCTTCCCTGTCATCATGATTTCTCCATTGTTCATCTCCTGTATTTCATATATCATTCTGGAATACAGCTTCAAAACAAGGGTTAATTAAACAAATTAACATATCACATAATATCCCGATATTATGACTGACCAACAATTAAGTTTAGGTATGACACACTAGCGAAGGATTTACTCATCTCTCCCCTCCTAGTTCTATTCCCCGATCTCCGTCAGATATCATATCCCTAAACTCTGATACCAAATGGGACAACCCCAAAATAGGTCCATTCCATCCAACTCATTCTGAGTCGCCAAATACATGGTACAGAAAATAACTACAACTTTATTACAACAATTGTCGTGCAAAATACAACAACATATATACTGTGAGTTTGGAAGCGATAGGCTCGGGGCTCTTTACTTATAGCTCTGATAGTAACTATGACTCTCATCCCAACCTTGGATAGCACGTCACAATGACAACTTACATAAATGTATAGTCAAAAACTGTTTTAGAAATTAGAATCTTTGGGAAGTGCTCAAGGAAACCTTCGTACATGGGAGGCCATGCTTCTAGGTTATGATAGATATCATATGGCCACAGAATTATCCTTGGTTGACCCAATAGACCCCAAATAAAAACGAGAAGATTACTATCATATTCTTCCCAATGGTGAGACTTCTCTTGACTTATCATTATCTCCACTGTCTCAAATTGAGAATTATACTTCAAACAAACAACAAGATTATATAGGTAGTGCTCAAATAATATACTCAAAGAAGTGGATGAAACCTGACCCATCTTTATGATGACACGAGGTTGTATGTCATTAGACATCTTGTATGATAGTGGCAAAACACCCTTCCAACGTTGGGTTCGCTTCTCCTATATTATTCACCAAATATAACTACTAAAGATGTATACAACACACTTATTTATTCATTTAGGGAGAACTCCACAACTAGAGACCACCGTTCTATTCCCTTGTTACCTCGCTTCACCCAAATTTTACTTTTATTACACGAAAGGAATTATGAAGCAAAAGGGTGAAAGCACAACTAGCTCGATAAAGAATATCATGACTAAAGATAATTAAATTATCAATAGCCTTCATCAATAACAAATCGGAGATTTAGAACATATGGTAGATGATAAAATTTCAAACTATAGTTCTTGAATGAACGAAGCGATCCATTAGAAGAGTCAAATAGACAATACGGTCTATTATCTTCTCCATGTTAAAAATCCACCAACAATGTTTTATCCTTGTAACATCAATCAACAGCCCTTTCCACAATTATATGAATATCTCATGATCATAATTGTGATTCTAAATTCTCTTCGTACCTGGTGATTTAATATAATTTTCATCACATGTCTTTACCTCGAAATATCAAAGATCATGGTTATACAAAATCATAGTTCATGTTCATAATCATACTAATAAATTCATCTTTGCACTACGGGCCAAAGATATTCATCCACAGTTCATCTTCGCACTACTTGTCGAAAGATATTCAACAACATGTCATCTTTTGCACTAGGGGCCAAAGATATTCATTAACGATTCATCTTTTTGCACTTGGCCAAAGATATTCATCAACAATTCATCTTTTTACTTGCTGTGCCAAAGATATTAATATCTCAAAGAAATATATAATCATTTCGTAATTTATATAAACTATAATTATAACCATGTTGATCAATTCACCTTTGCACTTAAGCTAAAAGATATTCAATTATAAATTAAATGGTCAAGCGATCATACCACCACAATTTAACTTTTCACTTCTTGGCAAAAGAGAACCCTAGTCACGATCATACCAATAATCTACTTATCTTTACACTCCAGTGAAAGAGAATTTCAACATCAGGGTTATAAAAATATTATATATTATAATAAAATCAATATAATCAATATATAATTTTAAACTCCAGAGTAATATTCATAAATCAACTATAATTTGGTTAGAAAAAGAAACCAATTTTGTAGTGAATAGTACCCGTGAATAGTAACTCAAACATAAAAAGGTAAAAATTCCACAATAAAATCCATACCAATATTTCGGTATAATGATATTGAAAGAATAACATTTCTTAAATTTATAAACAATTTATTTTAACTGTTTACACTTTACTAAATAATGCATTTAATCATCATAAAATGCCAAACTTATAAGGTTTCATCATCAATAACCAAAACCCTCATCAAAAATCTGCATATACCACATATATGATTCTCAAGCCATAAAATCATATTTTCCAATTTTCTTCCTTCACATAACATATTTAACTCATTTATTCATAACTAGTCCATTTTCATGAAAAATACCAAATCAGTTCCAAAAATATTTCTTTTACTGGGATTTAGCGTAATATAGTCCCATATTAAACATATATTTTTCTTAGAATTTTTAAAATTCATTTACTATTTTTCATATGGCTAAAATCGCCAATATTTAGACATTTATCATAAATTGTACTTTTATCCAAAAATTTCAAAATTCACAGAGTACACTGATATTATATAGATGTACTCCCAATAAAAATTTCATCAATTTTGAAGTTAACCATAAGGAGTTATAAGGCGTTATTTTTAAAATAGTCTTTTCTCATAAAATTCACAACTCTTAATCTATACATCCAAAATCACCATTTTGGACACAATCAATAAAACTCATCAACATATCATTTCAAATTTTTCCAGAATTTTCTCAAGGTCGGAAGAAGTACAAACCTAAAAATATAATAACCTTTAAAATCCTTTACTATCCCTTTACCTCAAAAAGCAACAGACTTCCGATTTGGATATCGGATATGACGCTGAAGAAAACTTGCACTGATTAATATCAACTCACCAATTATCTAAATACTCACAAATTATACTCAATAATCTAGAGAGAGAAAGAGAAAAAACTTGTTTCTGGTGTGTTTTTCAATTCTAACTTAGTCCTCTATTTATAGAAAAATTTTAGCAGACTTGACCTGCAACCTGATGGCTTTACCTGCTACTATTCCCACCCACCATATTTGAAATAAAATTCAGCACATTTCTTCACTAACCACAAGTGGGGCCCACTCAAAATTCTAGAATTTTCCACCAAAATGCTAAATTGAATACTTCAACAATTTCTCAACCATTCACCTCTTAAAATTCATAACAAATCATACGCTCATTTTAACGGTTCAAAATTGGTGGACATATACTCAACTTATATATGTATAACATATCCAAAAATTACAACGATCCAACGGTCGGATTAAAAATTATAATAGACGCAATATATCTCAAAAACACTGGTTTAATTTTTAATACCTTCATTCCGACAAAAATACTGATAAAATACCTCAACATTAATTCCTTCATTTATAACCACATAAATAAATCCATCATTTATATCCACATCAAATAAATATTTTCTTATCATATAAATCAATAATTAATTATTCACAAATAATATTATAGAATTACAATTATGATAACTGTGTAGCTCCTTAAAAAGAGTGGGCTTTTCAATAAGAATTTCTCCTTCTTGGCCTTTGCAATTAGGTGACCAAACCTCTCCTTGATGTAACTTTCTAGACATTGCCAATAATGCTATCTAATAATATTATTCAAATAATATGAATTATTGATCCGATAATGAGAAATATTAATGCGTTGATAATTATTGAAACAACAATAATATAAAATATCAACGCAGCAATTATTAAATCAATAAAATAAAATATTGAACAGTAATTACTGTAACAATTATTGAGTAGTGCCTTCTTATGTAATGATCAATAATTCAAAAATACTGTAAAAAAAGCGGTAATGCTATCTTTGTGCAAACACGCGTATTACTGTATTTTAACCACCGGGTATTCCAACAGTGTTAACGGTAACGATTACGCCGTTATTTATAAAAACTTAATTTTGTCGTTTTCTTCATTCGACAGCTGATTCTTACATTATGGGGCCCAAAATGACTTGCATGGCATTATTTAATATTCCCAAGCGGAAAGAATATTCCACGACCAAACGAATATTCCCCGACAACAATGAATATTTTATAACCACTTGTGTATTTTGAAAAAATTTCATATATCACTCTTAACTTTAACTTTTATCAATTTAACCATTTACTGAATTGAAAAATTGAATACTTTTATTTCATAAAATTCGGGGTCTAACAGAAACAATGGTTTCTTTAGGACATGAGTTGACCCAAGCAAAAACTGCAAATAGTACATATTGTTGAAATAACAATAATGCACCAATTCATCCAATCAATTTCACAAAACATGATGTAATCAATTTTTTGGTACGAATAGAATTCACTATTTTACTCAATATATCTAAACAAACAAAAATTAGCACTTAAAAGATCTTTTTAAAAGTCGTTGCAATGTTATAAATATTTGCAATAGGAATATGGGCAATAGTAAGATATAAGAGTTTAGACATACTTAGAGCATTCATAACAGTTTTTCTAATAGACTCTCTATCCCCACATTTGAAGAATATATCAATAAATCAGTATCCAACAGTTTCCTTATCCTTATATAATTCTCTATTTTAATTCTTATATATGATTTGACTCCTCAGGATGAGGGAATCAAAAGAGCGTTCCCTATTTATGTAAAATGACATTTCACACCCTATTTATTGCAATTTTATGTTGGTTAAATGATCTTATCTCACTTAAGTGCTGATTTGGGTATGCCAATCAAATTCACTCATTTTTATTTTTTAAAACAAATGATTTAAATTAGAAAGAGAACTATAAAAAAATTAAAAATCAGTCAAATTTTGATTTTGATCATTTTTGTAAAAAATATTACTAATAATTATAAATTTTATTATTTTATAATTAAAATAAAGTTCTCATAAACACATAATGATCGTTGCACATTTTGATTTCTAGCAATATCTATTTTTAAATTAAAATAATTGCAAATTTTAAATTCAAACAACAATTAATTTTAAATAAAAAATAGTTACAACGTTCAAAACATGATTTGACTGTTGGAACTTTCAAATTTTAATTTTATATTTCAAAATTTAAAATTTTAGGAAACAATATAAGGAACCTGTTGGGTACATAGTGAAAAAATTGAATTTCTATCCTACAGAATAACTCAATAGCACTGCAGAGTAGAGATAAAAATAAAGAAACTGTTGTGAATGCTCTTAATAGTTGATTTTAACATAACATAAACTATCAACCAAATAAATAATCTCTTGGACAAATAAATAATGTTCCGTGTCAGTCCAAAAAAATTATGTTCTATATGACAAATAATTGGTAGCTGACAAATTATATATAACTAAAAGAAGGAAAAATTAGTGAAAATAATAATGAGAGGGACCTGACAAGAAGGTGTTGTTGCTTCTAAGTTTGTCACTGCCCAAATGAATGAGATTGCATCAACGAAGTCAATCTGTCCATTGTGGGAAATCTTATCTAAGTCATCAATAATGATTTTGGCACTGAAGGGGCACATGATTTTGTAGTACAAGTGTACAACCCAACTGAAACTTGCTTCGTAGAAAATGAAGCAAACATGGATGAATTGAAGAATTGGGAGAAAGTAAAGAATAAGAGGTAAGATAAAGGAGGGAATGTGAACAATAAATAAATGGAAGTCATCATTGGAAGTGGATGGAAGTCAATGGTTCATAAGGAGTTAGTTCTGTCATATCTGACACTTGAAGAATGAAAGAGAAAAGGAGCAGGAGCTAACACTCTGAGTATGTGACTATTACTTTTAGTCTAGTGGCAAAGTAAGTGAACTTGTGTACAAATCATTTTTTCTACTATTCCCTTTTTTTATTTTTTTCAATTTTTCTTGACCAAAGTGGAGCCAAACTGATTTATTTTTCCCGTCCTTTATAACTTTTGTATTTTGTTTACTGCAAAGAAAGGGTTGCCTCAACTTAACTTTTTATAATCCATAACAAAAAAAAAAGAAGAAAAGGGTATGCGAAGGTTTAAAAAATCTCTTAAAAATATAATTTTTTGTATGTATTTCAGAAAAAAAAAAAAACAATCCTAATGCAATAGATTGTTAAAGATAATTTTTCATTTTATAACTAATTTAATATAATTTATTTAACTCACAAAAATAATAATTTTTATTTTAAAATTAAAGATATAATTACACTTTTAAATTTAAATTATGATGTATTAAATTAATATGAAAAGATTTAATATCATGTAAATGTTTGCAATATGAACGGTCACGATCTATTAGATATATATGAATTAGTCCCATTTTATCAAATAATATTTGCAATATGTATTTTTTAGTTTTTATTCAAAGAAAGTATTGCAATATTTAGTTAAGTTCTCTATGTATTTAGTTGTAATTGTTTCATACGTTTCCAAGATAAAAAAGGAAAATTTATTAGTTGGGTTTGGTGTTCACAAATGTTGGCTGGACTTGTACTAAGATCAATAACGTTATATTAGAAATTTAAGGAAACGTATTGCAAATCATTGGTATGTCATTTGTTTGCTTTCTTCCTCTAATTTGATGTCAACGATATTTATAAATTTTGGCATATAACAAATTCCATGAATAAAATTCAGCTAAACAACATAAAATCAAGAACAATACCCATATCATTAGTTGACAGTACAATATATACAGTTAGCAATAAACAACGGAGAGTAATAGCCATAATATCATAAAGTAGTGATTTGAGGAGATAATAATTAAATTACAAAAGATAATATCAGAACAGTTAACATTATCAAAATAATTTAGATTTGTAGTGATTTAGAGAATTATAAATCAAAAAAATTAATTAATAGCATAAAGTAGTGATTTTAGTAGATAATAATTAAATTACAAATGATAATATCAAAACAGTTGACATTATAAAAAAAATTAAATTAGTAGTGATTTAGGGGATTATAAATTCAAAAAATTAATTAATAGCATAAAGTAGTGATTTTAGTAGATAATAATTAAATTACAAAGGATAATGTCAAAACAGTTGATATTATCAAAACAATTTATATTTGTAGTGATTTAGTGGATTATAAATTAAAAAAATTATTTTGGTATTAAAAAAGTAGTGATTTTAGGAGTTAATAATTAAATTATAAAGGATAGTATCAGAAAAGTTGATATTATCAAAACAGTATATATTTGTAGTGATATTTATGTGAGAGTATAAAGTAGTGATTTTAGGAGATAATAATTAAGAAACGTTACTATAAAAATCGAGATACATAATTGAACTTGAAAATATATTGGCAAGATCAGCAAAGAGTTGTAAATCTAAGAGATCACCCAAAGGAATTTTTTACTTTGGTGTACTCTGCCATCTAATTTATGTAAGATTCATGAGTGGACAATTCAACAATTTCTTGCAAAACATTATACAAATTTTGTGAGAGAACAATTCACCAAGTTTTTTAAAATTAAACTTCAGACTGTATGCATCATTAAAGATCCATGATGGAAGACAGGTTACATTGAACTCACATATGGTGACGAAAAGCTCATTGTAGAAGTATTAACCTAAAATAACAATAATGAACCAATTATCCAAACAATTTCACAAATCATGACACAATCAAAATAAAAATAAGGCTTACAAATCGAAGGTCATAGTAAGAATCAATTTCCTCTATTGGGTCTGAGGATTTGTTTTTGAATGCTCTGAATTAAACGAATCAGGATGTTCATTCTTCGTTATGATTCAGATCCTCGAGAGAAGGCGTCATCCTTTGGAATCTAACTTCTTCTTCGATGTCTCTAGGGAATTTGCCGCAGAAAGTGATGCGTCGAGAGAGGGTAGATGCCATATTTGAATGGTTGATTCCAGATTTAGGGGAATGAATTAAGGTTTGTTTCAACCTCATTTGTTATGTTAGTCTGACAGTTTTGTTAAGGGTCTAAAGGAGCATTAAGTAGGTAGGACATGTGTTGAATTTTGAGGATGACAAATGTCTAGCTATTGTGCCATGTATTGCGTTTTAGTATATTTAATAGATATATTTTTCTTTTTTTTTATTTAAAATTTAGGTAAATTTAAATTTTAAAATATAAATTGACGTGAAATTCATAACATATCATTAGTTTCATTCTTAATTAATTGATTGAATACTATCATGTCACCATTGAAAATATATTTGAAAGTATATATTTTTTCTTAAAAGTAAATATTAATTTAATTTAACTTAGCTCGGAATTCCATTTATATTTTTATTTAGCTCTGGTTATTAAACAAATATTTATTGAATATCAATTTAAATCAAATTCTCGAGAGTTTTTTGATTTTTTTTTTGAAATTGATATTTTCATAAGAAAAATTTATATTTCTACCATGTTCTCCTCACATAAATAATAAACAAGATCCACATTTATAAAAGTAAAATTTTATGAAAATATCAATTTTTCTCTAATGGAAATAACAATAACTTTTTTTATTCATTACCAAAGGATGGATAAAAGGGAAAACGAAAATGGAGTATTTAAATAAAAAGAAGGGCTTGATAAGGGATCCGGTAAGCCCAGTAGTAGGGTCCAAAAAGGAACCCTAGTATAAAAATCCGTAGATGCTTAATCCAATCAAAGTTTATCCTTATAATAGTCTCAGCTGCTCCCCATAGCATCACCCAACACCACTGGAGGTTGGAGAAAAACTCCTCTTTGTTGAGAGAAAAATTGTCACCATGCCTGAGATCGAGAAGGTTGTCGAAGAACCTAAGATGGTGAAGGAGCTTGAGTTTTTTTTTTTCACTTTTTTTTCTTACCCCAAATGTTATAATCATTTGATTTGAATACTCACAAACTATCCTATGACTGTAAATTTACAGAAGGATGTACCAGTGGTAGAGGACGTGAAGGAGGAAGATGAACACGATGACGTGGTCGACTCTGATGACGACGACGACGACAAGGAAGACGACGCCCAAGGTCTCTCACTCTCTCTCTGCTTTATAGTGCTTATTGTTGTGTATAAGATATGTTTATCAATAACTTGTGAAATAGCGTTATATCTCCTGCTTTTTGGCTAACTATTTACTTGTATAGACTTCAATGTAGGATATTTTATGTTGTTAGCTGGTTGTTTCTTTATGCGCTAGGAATTTTACTTTGAACTGATGAGCTCTAATTGTTTATGCTTATGTACTGATAGGTATTTCTGATTTGCTCTTCACAGAATGTCCTCCAGTACATGCATCTATAGTATAGATGTTATAATTGAATACTATTATAAGTGTTTTGGTAAATGAAATTTTCAAAAGCAGCATTCTTCTCTTTGAGCCTTTTTTTAAATTCATATTTTAAAACTTTATTTGTTGTCTTTCCTTGATTGTCATATAGCCACATTCATTTTTGCATATACTCTTATTGGATTTCTCATTCCATTTTCTTAATTATCTTATCTTTGGAACATATCAGTACAACTATGCTGTGCACTCATGGTTTTTTTGGGTCATTGATTTTAGTTCTAACATTTAGAATTATAACTACATCCTTCATACACAGTCCATTACTCCATTCCCCCCAAAACAAGACTACTATACACTTGATATAAATCATCCGAAGAACTTAATTTAGTCTTAAAATTGAGTGTCAAAACTCATCTGAAAATTATACCCAGCCCAACTGTGTCATATGAAACCTTAGTGTGTGTAAGAAAAAGTCAAAAAAGCGTATAGAACCTTAGTATATTGTGTTTATTCAACTCTTCATAGATCGGTTGATTCATTAGTTTGTTAAACCTAAAATTGTATTTTCTATATCCAGCAAAGGCTATATATAATTATCGAAGGATCTTCTTGTGACTATTTTGAGTTAAAACCGTTATATGCTGATGTCAATTGGTACAATGTTTCACGTCTTATAGACTATTAACTCGTGAAGCAGACAGGATTGATATTGTTCTTGAGACATTATTTAGTGATTTGTTTTACATTGTTAATCTATTTCCGCTGGGATGGTACATGCATCTACTCGGTTTATGTGGTACATTTGGTGGTGACCTGTTGTGCACTTAATTTACTATGTCGTCTCTTGAATTATCTGAACTTGAGATATGAGGTTCAGGTGGGACTGAAAGTTCAAAACAGAGCAGAAGTGAGAAGAAGATTCGCAAAGCAATGTTGAAGCTTGGCATGAAACCTGTGACAGATGTTAGTAGGGTCACCATTAAGAGAACAAAGAATGTAAGTTTCTGTGTTACCTATGAATGTCGTTCATGTCTTTATTACAGTGGGGGTTATATACTAAATATTTCATGATGTAACAGATATTATTTTTCATCTCAAAACCTGATGTCTTCAAAAGCCCAAATTCTGATACTTACGTCATATTTGGAGAGGCTAAGATTGAAGATTTGAGCTCTCAGCTACAAACACAGGCTGCACAACAGTTCAGGATGCCAGACATGGGGTCTGGAATGACAAAGAAAGACCTTTCTGCTGTAACACAGGCTGATGAGGTAGATGAAGAGATTGATGAGACTGATGTAAATGCCCGTGACATTGAGTTGGTAATGACACAAGCAGGGGTGTCAAGAAGCAAGGCTGTCAAGGCTCTCAAAACCCACGAGGGAGACATAGTCAGTGCTATAATGGAACTCACCACCTAGGTAGGATATTAATCTTCCTTTGGAAGCATTATTTCTAGAAGATTGAGTTTTGGAATCAATGGTGATTATATTTCTTTTGTTACTTTGGCACATACCCTGTTGGATTTAGCCTTAATTTTCCTGACGAATATGGATTTGCACTAATATTTTTGATACTGAAGTCTTGATGTGGTTATTTTTCTCCCCATCACTTAACTATGGAATTCTTTTTACTGTCCTACAATTATTCACTGATGCAATGGATTTGATCTTTTGCTAATTGGTGCTAGCCTGTTTCACGAAGTTTGATTTATTCTTTGTTTATCTAAATTGAGTAATGCTAGAAGGTCTCAAATTTTTGGTTTGAAATGGTCTCAAATGACATGACATTGACTGTTTTAATGATAATTTATGGCATAGACAATCAAATGAGATCTATTCAACTAATGTTATGTTATGGTGGCATAACATTTTTTGAGACCAAAAATTTAGACTCCTAACACCACCCATCTAAATTAGAGTAATAACAATATTTAATACCATTATTCACTTGTAAATTTAAATTTACTCTCTCTTTGCCATTTTGTTGGGATATGCTTTAAAACTCATTTCAAGTAAAATTACATATTATATTTTAAATACGTTCCTTTTATTTATAATAATATCCTTTATTACATAATCCCTCCGTTCCACAATGACAATCCTAACATTAAAAGAAATTGGAATCTTTTTTCGGAACAAATTTTTTTGGCAAATAGACTCCATGATTTTGCTAGCGCCAAAAGACGGCCCTTTACCCCAATGAAGAAAAATAATTACCAGCAAAAGTAAAAACCAAAAAACTGAAGAGGATGAACTATACAGGCTTTTGGAGTCTTGCTCCACTGCTAGTATTTTTTTATCATTTGAAAGGTGGGTCCTCTCTTAGTCAATGACCCTACAATTTGCTCTTCTAATCTCGCCAGCAATACCCATCAGTTCTTAAGTTCGACCATTGTCATTTGAGTTCAAGATCTATTGGTCTTGAGATGTTTGTATAATTGTGAGTCATTGAGGTAGTTCAGTGTATAATATTCAATTGATGCTTCCTATGGATGATGTGCAACCAGGTTTAGAATAGCATCTAGTGCATAAATTACATAGGAGGGAGGGAGGGAGGGAGGAGGAGGGAGGGAGGGAGGGAGGGGGGCGGGGGAGTTGGCTGATATCAAGAAGTGTACCCTTTCTTCCTGTAATATAATAGAGAGGATTGATTACCCAGGAGTATGACCATTTCTTCCTGCGTTAGTCCCTTGTTAGCAAAGGATTGAGTTGAGTAATCTAGGTTAAATGTTGGTGCAGGTATGTCGATTGTCTCTGTCCTGCCATCTCGCCTCCCGGCTGGTACATCCCATCCTATACCTTTTGTCTACATTTTCCAAGAAATAATATAACAAAAGGGCTATTAAAATTTTATTTGAAGGGTTTTTTTTTGGGGTGTGGAACAGGGGATTTTTTCTTGAATTAAGAAGAAAGATTTGTTTTCTGTGAGCATTATTAAATGCCGTCCATACTATTTGTGTAGCATCTCTTGCTGTAAATGTAAGGATGTCAGCACAAGAGAGAGACCAGGCCTTTGCATGTATCCTCAGCCCCTTGAAGAGTTATGCCATCATTGGGTGGACCATCCTTCTCTGGGGGCTGGGGTTGAATCTATAAGGATTGCCTGAAAAAACAATAATATAACTGTTTGTCATATATTGAGCCAATGCATATAAAAAAGACGTCAACGAAAGTTAATAATACTCCATCCATTACACACAAAGATTCTTATTTTTGAAAATTTTATCAGATATACTTTTTGTTGAGTTTTATAGTGATGGCATGATTCACATTGACTTGAGGATATCGAGTAATTTTTTAAGTAACCGTAAAAAGGAATGAGATTTATTTATTTATTTTTGTGGGAAGCAAGGGAGAAATGTTACCTACTTACCCTAACAAAGCAATCATGGAAATGCATTCTTATGATACCAGTAGCAATTCCCCTATCCCATGAAAAGGCATTTCTAACCTCTTCTCTCTTCTCTAACAACTGATTCGGCAACATTACATGTATTTCTATAGAATCCCACTTCAAATATTAATGCTACAGCCATCTGGCCTGGCCCATCTCTCTCTCTCTCTCTCTCCAAGTGATTGAAGGAAAGTTTACTTAATTCGGCAAGAAACTGATGCCAATTTATAACTTTATATCAGATCCTCAACTCTCAACTTATCTTTTATTTGACAACAATAATATTTTTTTAAATATTTACTCTGTTTCAAAATATAAGATATGGTTTGATATTTTAAAGTTAATTTAAAATATTTTTAAATTTAAAATTGAAGTGATTTACTCTAAAGTAATAAATCTTGTAATTTAGTATTTTTTACCTAGTTTATGTTTTTTCCAGTATTGTCTTATTTAATATTAAAATTTTAATATTAATTTTGGACTTAAAAATATTTCAAATTGACTTAAAAAAAAGTGACAAAGTAATGGTGTACATATCTTGTGGAAAGTTTAAAATCCCAAATAAAAAGAAAGGATTTACGCATGGTGCGGCTTCGGTTTTGACTAGTAATCAAATCGAAATCGTTAATTTAGGTTTTTTAACGCACCTAAAACCGTCATATACATCGAAACCGTTGGTGCGGTTGATGCGATTTTTGGTACGGTTTCTGTTCCAATTTGATTCCTTACTAAGCTCTAATAAGTATGAGTTGTTAATTTGAAAAAGAGTTGTTTGGGAGGATCATGCTGGTGCCTGGTGCATGACTGCATATAGGGGTTAAATATTAATTCAGCAGATCCGAACAGAAAGTACAAAAATTGGGGATACGAATCTTGATGGGCGAAGGAGAGACTTTTTCGGTTTTAATTTATTTTTGACAAATGCTGAAATGCAAGAGCTAGGACTAGTATACCGAGTTGAGTTTTTTTTTTTAAAAAAAAGAAAGAAAAAAAAGAGAGTAATACCTACCATTCTCCACAGCAAGGAAAATGCAACTCGGAACTGGTTAAATCCAGTGCTCTAGTCTGGGCTCAAATTCTTTAAAGCTTCTTGTTTAGTGAAATGGAAAACATAAATTAACAAAAAAGAAAATGGAAATCATACACAAAAATGGTCAGAATCCTGAAGAAACACCAAAATCAGCTCCCCTTGTGATTGTTGTATCCTCTTGTGCTTGTTCCTCTCTGATTTTTGTATCCTCTTGCTAGGAGTTATCATCAAGAACCTAAACTGGGAACTGGGAACTTTTTGTATCATTGATGTCATGACAATATACACCTGTTTTGGTTTCTACATAAAACATAATGATCTGATTCTTTTGTATCCTGCATGCCCTGGTATATCGAATACACTACACAAGTATCCATGAACTATATAATATGCAGAGAGCTTAGATGAATATCTATGTCGCTGATCCTCCTTTCTACAGCCAGATGAATATTCCTCCCGCTACTCCTTTATATAACCAGATGAATATCCCGGTCCCTGAGCATGTCTATTTTCGTGGGAAGAGTGTCCCTGTCTGCAACAAAAAATGCTTCGCTGACCACTTGAATGAAGCCAAGGTGCCTTTTCGTTTTACATTTTAGAATCAATTTTTTTCTCTTGGAGCAACAATTCTTAATTTATGATATTGGGTTGTTTTTTTTGGATCATTGCATGTTCGGATATAGATTAATTTTGTTCTTGTATGCATTTTTTGATGACTAATTATTTTTATATTCTGCTGATGCAGATGCACTTGAATAATCATCCTGAGATTCAACTTAATGCCCTGGAGATGGGTAAATGCTGTTGTTGAATCTCTTTTTATATTTCATGATTAATTGGGGGTTAATTTTAGTAGGTCATGGTATTTCTTAGTTTCTCGCAAAAGTTCGCTCGACTAATCGTGGTCCTGGTTTAGGATTACATCTTACCCCTTTATCATTTTATTCATTTTTCTTTCTTTTCTTTGCAGATTAAAATTCGGCTTCGAAGGATGAGAGATAACAAAGACAAATACTACAGCAGCAACAGGAGTTAATAGAAACACTACTATATATGAAAGAGTTTTGGTATTAAGTAGTAATATAATTAGTTTTGAGACGGTATATCCCAAGAGAGTAACCAAGTAGAAGTTATGTAATTTTGTTTTTGGTGTTTCATGCAACTATAGATATATATAATCAGTACAGTTAAATTCTTTGATGGGGATTTCTTTTTGTGATTGCTTGTTTAGTTCTTTTACGTAGCAAATGAAATGTTTGTATTAATTAATTTCCTGTGCATGTTTTCGCAAGCTACTTAGAATATATATACATACAATGCATGTTGAGTTATCCAATAACCAATATAGAGAAGAGTATAGAATTACAATAACCAGGTACCAGATGAAAACTATTTTTTAGTATTAATTATTCCCCTAGGTGAAAAAGGTTACAAAAGGGCTTCTTTTGCCCCTTTTACAGCAAACTACTCCAAATCCTTGTAAAGCGTCAGGAAGTGAGTTAAGGGCTGCTCGACATTGTTCACCTACTGCATGCGTCAAGGTCTATTAACAACTAAGTGACTGCATCATTAGGTGACAAGAAGTTTCTGCTACGCATCTTTTGCAAAAATTCCATTGCCTTATATTTTCTTGAAGAAAACCCTGAACGATGATATTAGATGTAATGGAGTTTGGTAAACAACCATTCTCTCCCATTTGCAAGAGAAATTCATTGGCCTAAGAAAGCACATCCCTTTCTTGCAGAGGCCATTGATCATAATGGTACACATTAGAACATCAGGCACAATACCATTCTTTGAAAGTTCATTGAACTGTTTCCTTGCATCGTCCAGTTTGCCAGCCCAGCACATACCATCAATTAATTTGCTTGAAATCTCAATATTTGACGTAAGCTTAATGCTCTTGACAGAGTTATATACACCCATTGCCTTTTCAATGTGTCCGTTTTCCACAAAGTTGCATGTCATCAAATAATTTCTGTAGCAATGTGTTGTCAGGAACATTTTGTGGGCTATGAAACCTGGTGATGCATTTCAAGATGGACATTCATAGCATCATCAATGGCCAAAACCTTAGAATTCCCATTAATCAACATATTGTAGCTAGTAGCATTGGGTTTAAGACCTCTATCTGAGCGAGTTATAAGTATATTCATTAGGTTGTCTGCCTAACTAAATCATCAGTTCTAACAATCTCACAGCATCATCCAGTACTCTTCCTTTCTTCCGGTGAGATATTTTGTCTAAACCATTTTATTGAAAATACTACTGGTCTCCTTCAAGAAGTCCAACTGAATAAAACCATGAACACCCGTACAGTATTAATTGTCAAAGCGTATTTTAGAACAATCAAATTTAACAATATTAAATTAAATTAATTTCTATTGCCACATTCACGGTATTCACCTATCTGCAATCATATTAATAATGACAAACAAAAACTCACAAAACTCAGTACCCTTATATGCTGTACAAATATCAATTTAGTTTCCACACAAACTAAAATTTTCCTATGAAGAATAATGTGAGAATCCAGATTTTATGAATAAATATTTAATTTTTTCGAAATAATTTTTTTAATATTATGGTGTAGATTTGATATAATGTTATAGTTGTGGGTAATATTTATAAATTTTGCAAAGTACGCAAGTTGTTATATAATATTCGATTGGTCGGGGAATATTCTTTTTGTCGGGAAATATCCGTACGACGGTACAATCATTGGTGGACCCCCCACAACGGAATTATTGTCGGATTGAGAAAACGACAAAAATACTTTATAAAAATAACGGCGAAAATTTTACGATTAAGCTGTTGAAACACCCGGTGTTAAAAATACAAAGATGTCTGGCGTGGTTGCATAGTAAGACACTATACAGATTGATTATTGAAGCTTACGTGAGAAGTCACTTTCATTATACTCAATTATTGCTACAATAATTTGTCAGATCATATCTCTCATATTATTGATTCGATTATTGTCATAAGATCATCTGCATAATATGTTATTTTATTAAATTAATAATTGAGACGACAAAGTTATTCATATTATTAAATTGCAATATTTACAATGTCTAGAAGTTACATCAGGAGAGGTTTGGTCACCTAATTGCATGCCGCCAATAGGGAGAAATCCTTATTGAAAGCTCCTCTTTCCTCGAACGACACGGTTGATAAATATTGTGAGTTATAATATTAATGATGAATGTTATTAAAATTGAAGTTGTGTTCGGAGTTGAATTTGGAGACGCGGACGTGATATTTGAGTCCGGAACGATGAAATTAGTAAAAATAGTCTATAAAACACAAAATTTTTCGGAATTCACTATTTGGTCAAAAAGTCAACAGTTGACTTTTTCGGGAAAAGTCAAACTTCAAAATTTCAAATTTTATATTTTTGATAAAAATGGTTTCATTGTGTTGGAATTATTTGTGTTAGTGAAAATCGACAATTATTTCGATAATAATTGTTGTCTGGAGGTTATATTGACCAATCGGGTATTTAACCGGATAAATGAGCAATTGATTGCTATTATTTCACATGAGTATAACTATTTGTTCACATGTGTATACTATTGTTTCACATTCTTGTTACTATTAGGGGAGTTGGTGCAAGATTGATAATACTTGCATGACTAAGTTAAAAATGGAGGTATAGATGGAGGTACTATACTGTAATTTGTATTTTCACATGTCTAGAACTATTGATTCACATAATTTACTATTGAATCACATTATTTACTATTAGGGGAGTTGGTGCAAGATTGATAATACTTCCATGACTAAATTAAAAATAAAGAAAAAGTTGGAGGTATTGTACTGTAATTTTTTGAGCCCCAAAATATGAAATTATTGAAACTATATTTTTCTATAAATAGAAACTCATTCTTTCCTTCATTTCTCACCAATTCACAAAAAGCTTTAGAGCGATTATTATAGAGAGAGAAAGAAGAAGAAAGTCTCACTACCTCACTATTCCAATATCCAAATTTGTTTCAAGGTAGGAATATTATTTGTTGTACCTGTAGGGAGTATTATTTCTTCTTTATCTATGAAGAGAACTTCATTATTCCATTCTTATTATTCGCTGGAATAACTCAGATACGCTGCTACCCTATACTTGGTGAAATTCTTCTATTGTTCCATTCTTTATCATTCTGTTGAACATCCTGCTCACATGCGTTCTACGCTTTACCCGAATCCGTCTTTATTATTCTCGCTGGAATATCCTCATTCATGCGTTTTTACGCCGGACTGATTCCGCCTTTATTATTCTCATTGAAATATCCCGTCTCATGCGTTACATACGCCGGACCGATTCCGCTTTTATTATTCATTGGAATATCCTGTGCATGCGTTTCTGCCGGACCTGATTCCGTTATTTATTATTCTGTTAGAATAGCATGTTTGTGCGGTTTATCGCATGCGTGGTGATTTCTTTTGTTATTCCATTCCTTATTATACTCAGTTGGTTAAAGTTTTGACTTCTATACTCCATGAAATTAGTGGAATATCCTTGATATTTGCGCTTCATCCAATATCTTTTCATGAAAATATTCTTCTGAGCATTCTTGAATTTTACTCTACAAAGCAGTATCATGTTGACAATTTGGACGTTATTAGTTCCGGGGTAAAATAATTTTTGAACTTGTTTTATTGAATTCTTATATCTTTGTCATTATCCTCATGTTTATATTTTGTTGAAAGTCATCTGTGGCCTATAGTGCATAGATGGACTTGATATGATTATGACCAGGAATTATTCGGTGTAATCATGACCGTAATGTTACAAATGATGTAAAAAAAGTCCTCCTTGGCCCGTAGAGCATTGATGGACAGTTGTTGTCATGATCATGACCATTATTGAATACACAAATATTCTTGGCCCGTAGTGCATGGATAATTGTGGTCGTGATACTAAAGAATATCCTTGGCCGTAGTCCAGGGGTGATTCGATGATGTGGATTATTTATTAAGTTGAGTCCCAGCGATAAAAGTGATGAAAAATCTTTTAAATCATAAAAGATAGTATATTTTATTCTCTACTTGACTCTTTTAATGGATTGCTTGTTCCGCTGCAGTTAAACTTGATGATTGTTATATTGTATCAGTTTAATACTGTTGAAGGCTAACGATAATATATTCTGCATTATCTTAGTCATAATATTTTCTATTGGACTAGTTGAGCTCACCCTTTTACTTTTATTGTTCTCTTCAGAAAATGAGAACGTAGCAGGGACTAGTCGGGAAACGGAGTGATGGACCAGATGATAGCATTAGTAGTTTTCACTATTCAGTGAAATAGTGTGATAATAATTGTAATGAGGACTCCTTTTGAGTTTGGATAATCTCTAGTAGACAATATTTGTATTCAAACTCACAGCTTATGTTTTGTCGTATTGTACACGATAGTTGTATTATTAAGTTGTATTTGAATTCTGTACCATGTATCTGGCGACTCAAGATGGGTGATGTATACCTAATTTTGGGAGCGCCACAAATAACCTACCAACACCCAAGACAAAAAATTAATACAAATTTTATTTTACATTGAATAGAGTAAATGACTTATTTAATGAAGAGTGAAAGATAAAATTTGATATTTTCAATCAGAAAGCCTCAATTAAAATATGACATTATATATTTACATATATACATATACATATATGATCGATATATATATATATATATATATATATATATATAAAAAACTGATCAAGTCGGGACTCCCGTACGGGAGTAAAATTCGGATTATTTTTTTGTTTTTTTTAAAAACAACTAAAAAAAAAGTTTAATATTTTATGGAACTGAAATTTTTCCATAATACAGTGTTTTGGGTGTGATTTGGATACACACAACAAAATATGTATGTATAGTCTGTACAAACTGTACATACATGTTTTGTTATATGTATCCAAATCACACCAAAAACACTGTATTATGTAAAAATTCAAGTTTCATAATTTTATTTTATTTTATAGTTGTTTTTAAAAAAAAAAAAAGCAAAAAAAAAAGGTCAGAATTTGGTCCGATCCGAGAGTCCGGACCTGATCCGGCCTCTCTCACTCTCTCTCTCTCTATATATATATATATATATATATATATAATAAAACGTAACAGAACTCATTTTTAATTTGGATGGGAAAACACAAGTACGGTTAAGATTCATTCTAATTGATTTGGGCGGAAAAGCACAAAAACAGTTCAAATTTATTATAATTTTAATTCAAAATAATAATAATTGTAATATAATAATAATAATAATAACAATAACCATAATAATAATTATTATTATTATAATTATAATAATAATATTAATATTAATAATACTAATACTAATAATAGTAATAATTATAATAATAATAATAGTAATAGTAATAGTAATAGTATTACTATTAATAGTAATAGTATTACTATTACTATTATTAATAATAGTAATAATAATAATAACAACAATAATAATATTATTGTGGTGGTGTGGTGAATTATGATAATTGTTATTGATGATTGTAAGTTTTGTAAACAAGTTTAGATTTTTTTGGATATCTATTTTTAAAAGAAAATTAATTATTGTGGTGGTGCGGTGAATTATGATATTTGTTATGACTGATTGTAAGTTATTTTAGATTGTAAAGAGTATTTACATAATATAATATTTTTTAAATTTTAATTTAATTTTTAAATTCTGTAGTAAGATGCATAATTACTATTTACTAGTATATATATAAGCTTCTTTGAGCCATAAGTATTATCGACATCATCAATATCTCCAAAACTCCTATTACTGCCTGATTTCACATATTTTGCTCATGAGAAGGAAAAGCACATATTTTGCTCATGAGATGGAGAAACAGAAGGAAAAGAAAAAAACTGTGTGATGAGGAAACAAAAAGACACGAAAAACAAAGGGTAAAATCTAAAAGCTTGGATAACTATATTTATTTTGGACACTTTTATTAGACTTCCTAATAATTTTGAACTCTACATACTATAGAAAATAAAAGGTTTATTATATTTAGGTATACTTTATTATTGTCTTTAATTTATAATTGATGGTAGAAATTTAAAAATATTGGAGTCTAGAAAAATGCATATATTTATTAGATTTACTTTTTATTGGTCGAATAAGTTTAAAAATATTAGAGAGGAGTGCTCTAATTTGTGAGAGAAACTCTTAGTAGTATTGATGGTAGAAATTTAAAAATATTGGAGTCTAAAAAAATACATATATTTATTAGATTTACTTTTTATTGGTAGAAAAAAAAAATTAATATTGAAGACTATCAAAACGGTCTAATTTGATAGGGGAAACAATCAGTAACTGCCTCTATATAGATTATATAGATATTGATAATCTTCGGTCTCTTTTTTAAAATAAAAATACCCATTTTAAAATAAAAAAAAAAAAATAACCTTTTAAAAACAAAATTAAGAAAACTCTCGGGTTTTTTCCATATGTACATTGACTTCACTTCCTTATGACTCATTTGTCCTCTCTAAGTTTTAGGGTTGCAATGTTATATGATCTAATTGGCTCTTTGGACGTTAGTTTAATATGTATATTGTCACAAATTTATTTGAAATTATAATTGCGAAACTTATTAATATATGAGATTAGTATAAATTATAATTAGATCTCACTTATTACACATCTCTTCAAAAAAAATTAACAATAAAAAAGCGAATTTAAACATTCACAAACCCTTTCCTACAATCATTACCAATTGAGTCATGTGATACATGATAACAATTGTACGTGGATAAAAAATAGTTGACACATGTGAATACATGAAATAGGTAAAAATTAAGTAGATTCCAGAAACTGTTATTATAACTTATCTTTGCAAATAAATGGGTTAAGTTCAGATGACCATCTGGGATTTGGGCGGTTTTTCACTTAACATTTAAACTCCCGACTTTTTGAGGTGAAATAAAAACGTCACTTTTTTCATCTAAATTAACTGTGAGTTGGCTAATGACTTATTTACCCTCCAATTTCATAAATAGAGCCCCTGCTCCTGTGCAACCTTTCATTCGACCCAAAAAAAAAAGAAAGAAAGAAAGAAAAATAGGCTCTCTCATCTCCTCCATTCCAAATTCAATTCAAGCATACCATAAGAAAAATACAGTTAACAATTGAATTGGGGGAAACTTGGAAAGCAATTGCAGCAAAAATTCATCACAAAAAAGGACGTTTATGCGAGTGGCGGAACTAATTTTGCGGCAGTCAGAAATTCGGAAATTCTTTGTCCGACTCTTTCTCACAACCTGCTTAAAATTCAAATAATTTTAGCTTTATTTATCAAGTATTCTTCAATTTCCATGGAGATTTGAACTTCTATATAATATATAATAGAAACATGATATATTTGTAATCGAAGAATATAACCATTGACTAAAACAGAGAAATTGAAATCATTCAACAAGTTGAAATCCAAAACTGGAGAAATTGAAATCAAAGTCGAATAAAGAGACGAAACGAATACCTCATCGTGATTCATCATCAAACGAAAAACAGAGCAAAGACAATATAAGAAATTTGCCATGGGTGAGCATATCAAAACTAGAATATATAGAGGATCCCATAAGTACACAAAATACCATTGAAAATTAAAATCATAATCTAAACAGAAGGTAATATCGAATGACTTCAATCTGGTTTTGCTTATAATTTCAACAATCGTCGAACAAATCCGTTGTAATTTGCTAAAACTCGCGGTTTTCATCCAGATAATTCATAATTCGATAATTTCGGAGAACGAATTTTTGATCGAGTCGAGTACCGTTGCTTTGGCTTCCCTCTTTTGGTCGTATATTGATCTCTCGGTCTTATCGGGCGAGATTCCAAGCTTGCAAGATAAGATTAAATGTCCCATCAAATTTCTTTTGCCTTGTTTTTATCAGATGAAGCATGAGAGCCACTTCTGTCTCAGATCGCTTTCTCACAAGATTCTCTTCATCATCGGACTCACACACCAAGTATCCCATACCAATCCGCTTCCCCATTAATTTTGTTCTCTGCTGAAACATAAACATTAAGCGTTACTGCCAACATGTGGAAATACCCTCAAGCTCGGGATATAAATTCGAGCCTTCATTGCAAATTTTTTGGCCCTACGCATGTCCTTTGACAAAAACTTCTTCTCGGCGATTTCTTTAGCCCTTGCGGCATCGGCCTTATTAGACTCCATTTATAAAGATTAACTTTGTCACCGAGCTCGCTTTAATCGCATGATATCAAAGAACTAACAATTATCAATCACCTCTGTTATTTTATTCTACATCTTCTCAGCTTCCTGACTTAACCCTAACTGAAGCCTCTAACAAACCACCGCCACCACCGCTTCTCCGCCAAACCACCCCCTTTCTCTTCAACGACTCCTCCATCGCTAACATCATCCTCTACCTCTATCTCGAAAACTACCCGTCAGATGAATTCGAATTTGAATCCATCTTCGGCGTCGATTCGGTCGATCAATCAGACGTCCAGATCTACCTCCACTCCTCTATTCTCCATCGCTCGAAATACTTCGCCGCTCTCTTATCTGATCCATGAAAGATACAAACAAAATCAAAACCCACTACGAAGACCCAATTCGTTTTTGGGCATTTTCACGAAGAAAACCCCACAAAGTCTCAGACCCATTTCGTTGTTGAACAAATTTATGAAGAAAAAGCTTCCTAATCACAGACCCAATTCGATTTTGAGCAAACTCATGTAACAAAAATCACAAATACACAGATCTGCTTTTAAAAGTCAATAGGAAGAAGAAGGGGGATATTTCAGACATTTTTCAGTTGCTTTTGACTATTACAGCCCTTTCTCACGCGCTTTTGGCGTCTGACCTACACGCACCTTTAAGTTGGAGGGAAAATGTGACTTTTTCACTTCAATTCAAAAAATCGGGGGTTTAAATGTAGCTTTACTGACTACAGATAGTTAAGTGGGAAACCGCCCAAATCCCAGGTGGTCATCTGAACTTAACCCAAATACATAAAATAGATAGAAATTAAATAGGAATCTAGAAACTATTATTCTATTTTATCTCTTAGAATCCAATCCAAAAGCAATACAAATTGCTAGGTTCCACATGAAACTTGGACTCCCTACTAAGGGACGTCAAACTATATATATATATATATATATATATATATATATATATGACTTTTGAGTGGTGGTTAAATATTATGAAATTTTGGGTTTCGAAACAGAAGTTTTGACTTGTTACTCTTAAGAATTTTCACCTACCACATGAATATCAAGAGTGTCCCTGTCTACAACGTCTGCAACAATAAGTGCTTCGATGACCACTTAAATGAAGCCAAGGTGCCTTGCTTCATTTTCTATTTCTGAATCAATTTTTATCCCTTCACAATTATGATATTGGGTTGTTTTTTTGGATCATTGTATGCATTTTTTGATGACATGAAATGGAAGCAAATTAATTATTTTTATCTTTTGCTGATGCAGATGCACTTGAATAATTATCTTGAGATTCAACTTAGTGCCGTGGAGATGGGTAAATGTTGTTATTGAATCGGATTTTTTAGTTTCCCATTCAATGCTTTTAACATTTTATGTAATGCTTGCAGACATTCCAGACGACAAGATTCGCCCTTAAAAAAGGTAAATTGGAGTGTTTGTTTGATATTTGATAATATGCTGAGAATCTGACTGATTTTGACTAGTGATATCAATTTTTTTTGTTTTGACACAGAGGTTTTGACATATCAAGTTGGCAACCTTGGATGTGTTAAAATGGCTAAGGTTGATTACTCAGTGTCAAAAGTTTTAGTTAACACCTTACTCCCTTTATCATTTTACTCATTTTTCTTTTTTTCTTTGCAGATTAAAATTCGGCTTCAAAGAATACCCCCTAAAAGAGTTTCAGTATTAGGTAGTCATAGTCATAATATTATTAGTTTTAAGTAGACAGATATTAGCTAAGTTGGTAGTGTGGCAGTAGGAATAATTTTGTTTCATGCAACTATAAACAATTGTGATGGGATTTCTTTTTGTGATTGCTTGTTTACTTCTTAGATCTACCTCCATCATACTCAATCTAGCTTTTTATTATCCAATGCCAATCTAACCACAACCAAACAAGATCTAAATTTATTTATTTAAAGTAAACCTGAAACAGAATAATATTTAAATAAGGAAGGGGTAGTAGAGACAAGTTCAATTTTCTATACTAGTTAAATCCATAAAATAACTTGAAACGCAGTCAATTAATTTATACAGACAGAATACTGAGATGTATGTGGGTGGGTGGGTGGGTGGGTGGGTGGGTGGGTGGGTGGGTGGGTGGGATGGAGTTGAAAAGCAGCAAGTTGGATATAATCTCCTAATATCACAAATATTCACACTCTCAACAAGAGACTTATACTCCTCTTGGTTCTCAGTTTTGCCATGCCAAATCATCTTTCAGAACATGTTCCCAGTCTGATGAAGAGTTGTCATACCAGCCAGAGACAGACTGAGCCTAAGGCAAGCTGATTCTGCAGCTTGTTTTTATAAGGTTGGATAGTTGGATCGTCTGTGACACCTAGCCCTTTTATAGCTTCATGCAGAGGATCGTCCCGATAAGGCCCAACCTTGTCTTCCTTATTCTGGCCACCACGATTTTGCAATCGAGATCCGACAGTCACATCAAAGCTTTTATTACCATTTTGGTTTCCAACAATTTGCCAATTGTTTCTCTTACCAGAAAATCCATCATCATCAACAACCTCCGGCAGCTGCTGCTTCTCTTCCACATTACTAGTTCTTGTATTGTTGCCCTGGGATTTTAGGATCTGGAATCTGGCCATGACTGAAGCTTCAACATCATCAACATGACTTGTTGGGCTTGAAATACAGGAATACTGAATAGATGTTTTTTGCCTTGGGCAATCATTAGCCTCAGGAGTCAACGCATGGGTAATGCTTAGGCCAGGATACACGTTAGAGCTAGGAAGTTTATCTACAGCCATCGAAGTTTCTGCAGCATTTCAAGTAAAAGAAAATTAGATAACAAATGTCGCAATAAGGTTTTAAAGGGACAGATATCTAACCTTTTGCTTTGTCTGACCCGCAATTCTCCATCTGAATCTTCACACGATCAAAGCGGGCCTTGAAACCGATGGAACACAATTCAGCTTCTGCATCAAGCCACAGATTCTTGTACAACAGAGTTTCTGACGGTATTTCTTCCTCCAATTAGAAATTCTCTTCAAGGGCCTTTCTTATATCCTGCAAGAAATGATTAGAGATCAATTAAGTTTCTAGATTTTGAAATAAGAAGAAATCATCTGATTTTTCTTCGCTTCAATGAGAAACATTATGTTTCAGCATGATCATTATCTCCTTATCGGGGCATAAGAGAACCACTGAAAAGAAATACCTGGACCATATTATGATGTCTGCTTACATCTGCAGCATCCCTCGAAGAAGAAAAATCCAGATTTTTCTCAAATTCCTTACCAGATACATTACATTTCCTTTTCTGCTCAAGTCTACAGCACGAATCAAGCAGACCACGAGAAGTAGTACCTACTTTATTTAAGGCCTGGGGCTTTACCCCGCTGGCACCCTGGAGAAAGACGTAATCACAAACAGCATAAATGGCCATTCGCAAATGTACGTCAATCAGTAATAAATCAAGTGTTAATGTAATTAAAATAAAAATAGAAATTAAAGGATTTATCAAATCATAATCATTGCATGAAGGAACAACTAAAGTCTAATTTATGTTATAAAGTAACCACCCTAAGAGAAGGCATACGCATGAATACATGAAGCTGTATTTGGAAAAGAATGAACCTAGTCATTCATGCATTGCTAAAAACATTAATGAAGTGCAGACACAAGTGGCAGAAAATTTTGTGTGCATATCCTATATTAGTACTTGAAAAAAAAATAGGATTAGTTGGATAATCAATGGTAGTTGTTCTTGCTAATTAACTGAAACAAAAAAATCCTTGCGAAATTGTGACAGAAATTCAAAAAATTACGGAGGCAACTACAAACTCCCTGTGCCCCTTATTAATAGTATAGATAAGAAAATAGTTCATAGTAGATCGCAAAGAAAGACGAGGAGTTTGGTATCAGAATAATTAATATATTTAAAGCTTTTTTATCTGGTGGATATATGATAAGATAATTAAGCCCCAATATGTAACATTTAAACAGAATTAGAGAGACCAAAACATGACATATGATATACTCTCTGTCCCATAAAAGAAGTCCTAAGTACACGTTTCACACAATTTTAAAAAAAAAAAGTAAAGGAAAGAGCATAAATAAGTTTTCCTTTTACCCACAATAAACCCCACATTAAAGATTCTCTCTTTTTCCTAAATTAGTGGTCCCTACTTAAAAACTTTTGAGGGTAGAACATAATTTATATAAAATTTTGAATTTGAATAATGCACTTTTAAACATCTTTTGTGAGACAATTTTTCTGTACTTCAGTCATCTTTTGTGAGATGGTGAGATTAGTTCATTTTAGACCTCTTGACAACTCAAGAAGTTTGGTACTGGAATTATACTTTATTCGTCCCATAACTATTGCAACTCTCCTTTTTGGGGAGTCTCAAGTCTCAACAAATTGCAAAACTTCCCTTTTGGAAATTTTTTTGGAAGTTCAATAACCAACTTAACCCAGTGTTGCTTAAGGCGCGCCTAGGAGCGAGGCCCATCCCAGCCCACATTGTATGCCTTGCCTCGCCTCACGTGAGGTGCCGCTCCTTCAACAAGGCAAACACGAGGCACGTGAGGCGTGGGCTTCATCGAAGTTGTGTAATATTTTTTTCCTAAACAATCTAGACCATTAATTGCAGTGTCCTCCTCTAGGTAAGTATCTCTCTTCTCTTCTTTTGTTTTTTTTTTAATTCTTCTCTTTACACAAAAAAAAAAGTAATTTTGTAAAATACTAAGGGATTTTCAAAAAAATTGGGTACTTTACTACACTACCATTCCGGTGTTTACTAACTTATTAAATATGAGTATATAACTTATACTCCCTCCGTCCCATAGTTATAAGCTGATTTTCCATTTTGAGATGTCCCAATATATAGACTTACTATTTATAAAATTTAGTTAGTTCATTGTTTTACTTTTATGCCCTTATAATAAATATTCAACCATTACTCTTTTTTTGAAGAAACAACATTCAATGTCATTATTTTTATCACCGCATTTAATGTTGTTGTATTCTCTTTTGTTAAAGTTCTATGGTTATGGACTTTAACACGTCAATCAATGAAGTTGAGAGTTTCAGTGTGATAAGTAAGGAGTAATTAACTTATTCATTAATTCCATATTAAGGGGTATATGTGGAAAATTTATGTAAAAAATTGCCACTTAAATTGATTTTCTTAAACTATGTGCCAAAAGAAATCAACCTATAACTATGGGACGGAGGGAGTAAGTATTTAACTATGTACTTATATATAATGTAATAATGTAATTATGATATAATTATATCAGCTTATCACTGTGCTACAAAGGTATGGTCCTTAAACTTGTTATGGAAACTTTTTGAACATGCTTAGAAGTTTGTAATATTACTTTATGGTTGATAAATGTGATACATAAATGCTTAAATATTTGTGTATATATATTTTTAATTTATTTAAAAATATGTGTGCCTCACTTCGATGAGGTACACCTCGCGCCTAGGCCCCAAGGAGACCTTTGGGCCTCGCTCCTTAAATAACAATGGCTTAAACTTAAACATATAGTCATGTCACTATTATCACTTGAATATATATTGGTTCCCTCCACTTACTAACAGATTTGTGGTTCAGATTCATGAAGCACCCCCAACCTACCATTTTATAGAGATTACATATCAAATAAAAGCTTGAAATTTCTCAACTTTGTGCAAATAACTATGTTGCAATATTTGTCAGATGGAGAGAGTATCATAAATTATAATATTATTAATGCAGTGCATATATGATAAGATGGCTGAGCCGCAATATAACATTCAAACAGAATTGGAGTCCAAATATTTACCATATGAAGATTCGGTACCTCTTCAAGTATTTGAGAAATGGTTTCACTGGGGAACATTGATTCTTGTGACGGAGTCGATTGAACAATCTTCTTCGACATACACACATCAATGTTCTTGATTGCATGCTCAAGAACCTTCAAATCTTGTTCCTTAAGCACACATGCATCATTTGAACAATGAACGAGAAGCAATTCTGAAATATTATGCATCGCATTAACCAGAATTTGTACATCCATTTTTGGACTTGATTCCATCCCATGTGGTTTCACAGCATCTTCTCCAGAAGATGGTGAACATAAAACATTTTCCACAGCATGTAATGGAACGCAACCATCTTCTGATGTATCACTGGTACTAATTCCCCAATCCATAACACCAGCCTGTAGGTCAAGCTTCCTTTTAGATGTAAATTTGGCCTCATTAGAACTCAGTTGCTTAGTATGAAAGTTTATGGAGCCAGACTTGCTCTTTGACCCATTGAGAAGATCATATTGTTTCATTGTGTTGTCAACATTTTCTAAAAATAGAACTCCGTCAATCCTGTTCAGTTCTACACTATCAGAATTTGCACTAGCAGCAGCACCTGCCTTGTCTTCTTTTGCTGGCAAATTGGCCGTGAAATTTCTCGTTACAGTAAGTGACGTACTATTATCTGTACAGAAACTCTCTTTCTGGAGGATAGTTTCACATACTTCACAAGAGAAGGTTTTTACAGAATCATTATAGGGAGGGCACATTTCAGTCCCTTGAAAATTTAAACCATCACATGCTTCTAATTTCTTCATAAGATTCTGCGGCGGCATGGCTTCTAAAGTTTCAAACGGAAAAGCATGAGACGCTGGAGCTCCTTTCCAGCATGGTGAATCCTCAGCTGGGTTGTGATGGTCTAAACTTTCTGATGAATTGGTAGTATGCTTCAAGGCTTCATTACTACCAACAGCCAAAGAGAAACTGTGTGGAACATTTATATCTGGAACTTGAGCACCAAATCTTGCTTTGATTGCATGACCCAAGGCATTCTTAGAAAGTAGTTTGTTTGACATCTCTTCTTTAGTTGACGATGATGCAAATTTGCGATAATCATTCCTGCCTACGTGAAAGCTGAGGTGGTTGGCATCCAAGCAACCTTCTTTGCCTTCAGAACTTGGGGGCAGATGAGATTCCTTTTCTATTGAATGATTATGGCTACCAACATCCTTGGTCTTAACAGCTCCAACATTGCCAATATCCATACTTTTAGATGAAACTGTATCTGACGCAGAAGGTTTGGTTCCAAAAGCTGGGGGTCTAACGATAATTGTAGGAGAAGATTTAGTTACTGATATGCAACCATTAGTGCAAGAATCAAATAGTTGGAACCTTTTTTCGTATGCACTATAGGACTTTTGACAGTTGGAGGAAAATGTTGCCGTTTCTAGGGAGGGTGATTCCAGATGAGATTCTGTAAATATTGTACCACTTCCCAAGATAGGTTCTTTTGTGGATTCCATAGGATTAAACCCGAGATTTCGCACCAAAAATTTATCATCCAACTGCCCTTTGCTTAGAGATCCATTAAGATTTTCTCTTCCAAGAACATCATCGTACTTTCTGTGTGAAATAACAGGATTTTCTTCACATTTCCTCGAGCACTCAACATCAATGCCACCTGCATGATATTAAGAATAACAAAGAGAATTAGGACAATAATTGTGGAAACTGCTTCATAAGGTCCACATCGTGGGAACTACAAGTCTATAACTCTACATTGCCATTAAAAAATAAAAAATAAAAAATAAAAAATAAAAAAAAAACAAAGAAACCAATTGTTTTTTTCTTTTCATATTTGCACTATATTTATAAATGCGTCTTCGCGACATCTTAATAGTCAAACCAATCAAAAGGGTGACAATCTTTGCAGCACAGATTTAGTAACAAATAAGTAAAAAAGAAAATACAATTTAAGTACAAAGGTATAGTCCGCAGAAAAAATAATTACTTGAATCTCAAATGGAGATGTCCTTACTGTTGGTGAATTTCTTTTACACAATTCAGGAAAAGCTTGCCCCTTTGGAATTTTTCACAATTTTTCGTAAAGGTTAATTAGAAGGAATATAGGGGTAAGAAAAACAATAAGTGCATGACTTTGCAGAAGCTGAAATAAGAAAGCAGAAGACCAGGATAATAGGTCAGGAACATCCCATAATCTGAACAAAAATTAGAAAATCACCCTACACAGGAGAATGTGCGCCTGTCTACAAATCATATAGTTAACTCAAAGACAAATATTCACAAGTATGAACCTTCAACAAATGTTGGATAGGACAGTATTTATTTCAAATTCTATAAGTTACAAGGAGTGACCAAATATGATTTATAGAAGTGCCTAACCCCCCAAATGCCAATTCTGGTCAATGCATTTTGTTCTCTAGCAAAAGATAGTGTAAACCTATAGACAAAAACTTGAAAAAGACGAGGACATTAGCAAAATATGATTCACAGTCTGGCCTCAATTACCAGGTACCTTCAATAGAAATTAAAAGGAAAACTAGAGATACATAACATGAGAAGATGAAGTTTAACTTTGAACCTAACTCATTTTGCTTTGCTTGTAACATCACAGCCAGGAACAAGCATCACTTTGGAGTAGTAAGAGCAACTGAGTATAGGACCAGCGCACTAGATTATTGGTCAAAGAGCACTAACTAGACACAAATATTGGAAAGAAAAAAAAAAACATATCTCAAACCAAAGAAACATACCAGCAAAAGGAGACCACAAATTCATAACACAAATATTACATCATCTAAATTACACAAGCAATAATCATTAGACCAAGAATCGCAAAAGCTTATACCATATAGCATAATTACTTCATTTCATACAAAGAAAAACAAACATACCTTGCTTCTTGTAATCCTTGTAAACAAGTGAACCAGAAAGATCGGCCTCTTCTAAGCGGAAACTACCGTCAGCTTCTGTCCTTTTACCCCGCTTCCCCTCTGCCAATCCATTCCAAAAGCCACCCTATGGTGGAGGAAACTCCACACCAGACAATCCTTGGGTGTAATCAACTTGAGATGATCCGACCATAGGGACAAGACCAGAAGTTGACAGCAGATCATAATTAGCTTCATTGACGCCCACCAAGGACGAATTATCATCAACCACCTGTGAGGCATATGGAGGATAGTATTGTTTGGGTGCACCAAGATATGACAATGGATTCGTGGAGTTTGACACACTAGGGTTTGCAGGAGCCCATTGGGTACTTGGTGGATTTATAGAGTCTGAGCCCAAGTAACAATAATCATTTGCATAAGGCAAAGAAGTGGTGCGTATAGAATCGACTTCTGAGTCAAATTTGGAAATGAAATCAGGTCTAGAAGCTGAAGGTTGAGGATATTGCCAATTGTGCAAAGAAGAAGTAAAGGGTACACCGTATGGTGGTGGCTCAGTGAAAATGGTAAGTGGGTTTGAATTGGATTTTGGGTTGGATCGATCTACTGTAAAAGGGGGAGCCAAAGGGGATAGATTGGACGACGAAGGTCCTCCATTACCCAAATACCCTAAACCCATCATCTCCTTGTGCATAAAACAATTGAGTCAACTGATCAAAACCCAGAAAATTTCACATGGAATCAAATACTCCTAGTTAATAGTTATTATCAAGGCAAAAGAATCAAACACTTTGGATATAACAATCGAGAGCAGCATAATAATGAGCGCAAACATAAATTATATCATTTTCATACCGAATTTTACAATAAATACATGCAAGCTGAACGAGAAGCTAAAAAATTTATAGGTTTTAACAGAATGAATCATACCAGGGATAGCGAGTGATCAGGAGGGACACAAAGGAAGCGCCAGTTCCTCTCCCTCCTCTTTCCTCTTTCCTCTTTCCTCTTCCCTCTTCCAAATGCAAGTGATGGCGAGTTGTATTGTAACTCGACTCACTACACCCTTTTGGCTTTTTGTCATTTTTCTGGTAAAATTGCAGAAGTGCCCCTGCATTTTAACATAAATGCTTTGTGACTTGTTTCAGATATATATATAATTTTGTAATTTCAATTAGAAGGGCAACAAAGTCCGGGTCTGATCTAATAACATAATGAATTTTTTGTTTTATTTTTCTTATAATAGAAGGTAATAACTAATAGTAGTAATAACAATGACACTATTCTCATCATATCATATCTTTAGTTGATGTGCCAAAAATTCCAATGACAAATCCAACAATAAATGGAATATATTCTAAAAGTGAATTTATATTATTTAATGAAAGACAAAAACTAAAGAATATATATTGTTAGTGGTAAAAGAATATGCAATATGTGTTTTATAACTCCGATCCAGAATATATAAATTTTATAAAAACAAATTTAAGCAATTTTTTAATAAAAGAATGAGAAAAAAGGATGCAGTGATAACCTAATCTATTATATATACTAAATCACAGTACATGACACAATAAATTGACATTTGTCTTTCTACAATTTCAACACTTGTCCATCATATATCACCATTGACAAAAATACCCTTGACAAAACCCTAAATACAATCACATAATTAGTAAAATGGAGTGAACAGCGACAGCTGACCACAGAGATACTCAACATCAACAGTAATTGCAATGTGAACAAGAGATGGATTGCGAGACGCCGATTTCCCCAATTTTTTCTCACATTAGAAATGAATTTTTTCTAAGATTATGGAATGTGGATGCTTTTCTAAGGAAAACCGATTAAGGAGTCTACAACCAGTGTCCCGACCGGAAATCGGAGTTACCGTTGAGATAAGATGATCTAATGGCTTCAAATTTTAATAAAATGATCAAGATATGGAGATAGAACAATCATCAACATTGTCATGGAGAAGAAGCTCTAAAATCTCATAACCCAAAGCATTTTCATTGGTGAAAATCCTCTCCTCCTATTTTTATTGGATTTTCAAGTAATCGATATGTGATATAAGGCTTTGTTTGCTGATTTTATGGTTTCTTAGGTTTTGTTTTGTTTTGCTCAACGTTCATCTTCTTCGGATCTCAGATTGTGTGAAATTTCTTTTTCTCAGATTGTCCAACTATGAGGGTTTTAGGCTCATTGGCTTGTGTTAAATTATTTGTTCAAAGAAGGATTTTGTGTGTCTCCTTTTTCAAGCTTGTTCTTTGAGATATTATGAATATAATGTGAATATATATTCTGAGTGTTTTAAGATGATCTTATTCTGAGTGTTTTAGGCTCATTTTACTCTGAGACTACTTTAAATAATTGTGATTTACTTGGTTTCTTTAGTTTTTTTTCTCCCATTGGCTTGTGCTTAATTATTTGTCAAAAGAAGGATTTTGCAACTCCTCGAAAAGATCGAACCTTTTACTCCGATTGTTGAATAAGGTAAGGAAATTCTTTCACTTTAGCTTTAAATGAATACTCTGCAGAGTAAAGCTGAAGAAATTGGGAATATTACAGAAATTTCATTAGATAAGCAGAGTGAACTTTTAAATTTTATTAATCTGCAAATTGTTGAATGTCTTCAAGTCGCTAAATAAAATTATTTCCCAAGCACTCAAGAAGAAGAGTAAAATATCGTAAAATAACCTACATTATATGTTATTTCCTATGGTATATTAACGTATCAATTGAGTTTTTCCTAGTATTTTTGTAGAAGACAATGCAAAGAAGCTTATTTGAATTTGGTCACAAAAAGCAAGTAAGAGAGCTTCTTCATCAAGAAAACAACTTGAACAAGCTCATAATCATTTGGTTGAGAATTCAAAGACAATATTGGCCACTCGTAAAATTGTGCATTTTGAACATATAAATTTATAATTTTACATTACAAATTACACATACTATGTTTCAAAGACTTTTGTCCATGTTTTATAGGAATCTTTTGAATCAAAGCAAGCAAGCATGTTTGTTGCTATAGATGCTTCTCTTTGCCCTACATAATGCTATCCTACTTGAATCAAGACTAATTAAAGCATTCATAGTGTACTCAATAACAATCTTTATCATCTATATGTACACACAAGTACTAAGAACGTACACTTATGAGACCAAGGCTTTATATGGGTAATGTAGCTCTATAACTTCACTAAGTATGGGACCTCGATTATTTTTATCTCAATGTCAAATGATTTTAGCTCAACTTCATAATTTATTATTTAACTTTCTGCAGGCTATGTGTTACATTCTTGATTGAATTTTTTGTATCGAAGCATCGACAAATATATTGCAATGAAATATATTTGCATATTTTGTGAGCCAATACATTTGTGTGTTGGTTTAACCTTGATGCTTTTTTAAATTAAATAGGGCCATAGGGGTTGGGATCATTGATTGTGCAATCATAAGATAATAAATATGGTAGGTCTTATCATCGTGGTTTTAGATAATTTGTTACTATCCTGTTTCTTACTCGCGCCTTCTGTGATCACATTGTTTCACCGCAATTTAAGCACTCGACTTTTATTATTGTTTCTGAACTACAGTGGGCACCTAACAATGAGGTATGCAGCTATATAATTTGAACTTCTTAATTCAAGTACATGAGCATTATTGGCATATATCATTTATTGTAGTTTTACATATGCCTTCTTGGGATTACTTGTGGAGTTGTCATCAATATTATTATACAATTATCACTGTTATTGAATGGTATATTAGAAAATTGTAGCTTTCATATGCCTTATTGGGATTACTTGCAAAGTTATCATCAATATTATTATCTCATCATTGTTATTTAATGTCAGATTAGAATTAGTTGTTCTTTTATTTTAGCTATTCCATGTGTGTATATAGATTCCTTCTCTATATTGATTTATGTCAACCACTTGTGTTCTTCCAGAAATTTCAGTTAATTGAATGTTTATATGTAAATTGTAAATGTATCCAATTTGTTAGTTTTTTATCTTATTAATTTGCTTCAACTTATTAGAAGTTTTGTTAGGTGTTGTCATTATACATATTTGATAGATATTTTATGGATCAGTTAGTTTATTCTTTTCTATAGCTATAACATTGCAATGATAGTTCAGTAAATCTGTCAAATTTATGGGCAAAAGGGCAATAAAAAAGTTGTACTGCATGGTAGAGTCAATACAACATCATTGAAAACAGGACATTAAGTTGAAACACTCACTTTTAATGCATCTCGAATATGAAGTGCCTTGTGAATTTCATAATTGAGGATCATATTGTTTTCTATCACCTTTTGTCAACTTTATTTGGTTGATGTTAGAGTGATAGATCATCAAATTTTAACTGTAATATATATATATATATATGAATGAATCTGTTGAAATTTTTAGTGTTGTTCATTGTTAATTTCTTTGCATGATTATTGTTGTTGAATCGCTCTACAACCATCATCAGTTGATACCCCAAGGTGTGGGAGAATGTAAAATGCCTCGAGGAATAACCTCAAGGTAGGTGGCTCAATCCTCATACTTGGACCTAAGTTACTATAAAAAAAATACCATTATATCGACATTTGTTTTGACTAAAATCAAATTTTGTTATCTCAGTGTCTTCTACTTACTATTTTGCATAACCATCCTATTTTACTTTTTAAAATAATTACTAGCCCTTTTGTGGGTTTCAATCGTCCAATTTCTTGGCTTTTACTAGTATTATTACGCAACCTTTATATTTATATTCTTATTAGGTTCTTTGCCGCTCGGAGACTATATTTTACTATAAATGGTTGTTTTATAGTTTATCAATTATACGTGGGTAAACAACAAAATGGGAGTTGGAGTTGAGGTATTCTAATTTTTTTAGCATAGAAAATATAAATTTTTACTCACAGAAGCTTAATGCTAAAACGCTTATCCTAACAAACGCTTCGATCTTTATGTATGTAAGTCACTGGTCTCGATTCGAAGCTTATTTTGGCACATTAGGTCGCTAAGAAAAACATAACATAATGAAAAGAAACAAAAGGAGATGGAAGTTGAAATTTATTTTTAAATTATTCATGATCCTGAAAATGTTAATGATTATCAACTTGCCTTAATGCAAAGAAGTGGCAAATTCTAATAATCTTTGTAATTTTGTTTTCATTTTTGTAGTTTTACGCTTTGAAACTGCTTTTGAATGTTTGGTTGCCATGAAAAATTGGTTATAATCAAGTAGTGGAAATTCATTTTCTGCTTGTCTCGGTTATCGATCAACCGATCGTAGGAAATGTAAACCTTTGCTCAAGTTAGCTTCTCAATGGAAAGGTCTTTTTATTTTCTTTATGTTAACCTTCTTGATCTTGTCATATGTTGATTATGATTATCAATTTTGAAATGCTTTTTAGGTCAAGTTTAGTTTTCAAGAATATGGGGAGCCCAATAAAATAATGGCGGAAAAATGAAGTATGATTTCGCTAACCATAATTTGGTAAAATATAAACTCGCAAAAATTTAACTTAATGCAAAGAAAAAAAAAATTATCGTTGTAGACCTTTTCATCTTTCTTTATCGGGCCATTTGTGTCATGTTGGACTATTTTGGGAATTTTGGTTGCGAGAAAGAAGAAAAAGATTCTATTTAAAAATAATTATTCCTCGTTATCACAGCTTTTTTCTCCCGGAAATCTATTTCTATTTTACAAATCACAATTTTTTAAACTGCTTTTAAATTTATTTGGTTGTTGAGAAAACATAGGGACAACAAAAAGAGAATTTGGAATCTCTCATTATTCTCTATCATTAGAAATGTTAACTACGCTAATGCTCCCGGTGGTCGATATAAAAGCTAGAATTATTATTTTTTTGGTTAGTTTTTCAAATGACCAAACAAAAGGTTGATGAATTTTCATTTGTGTGTTTGGTTTCACCGATTTTGGATCTCTAATTCAATTTTTTTTTTTTTCTTTGGATCGGCCAATCAATATTGAAAGATCTCAATAAGTTAAGAGTGTGATCCGTATTTGGGTACGGGTTCCTAAACAACTCATATATAAACAATTTATATATGCCTAGATCACATACAACCTCATTTATTTCTTAGAAATTTGCAAAACCAGAGTTCGAGGAGCATACATAAAGAGGTGGTAATGCAGAATCGGAGATGGAACTAATGATGTTCCTACTTTGCATGAGGCGCGTACATTGGATTTGCTATGGGTATACCGATTTGGAACAGAGGTTTGTGTATTTCCTCTTTATTAAAGCGATTTTCCATTCTGCTTATTTATATACTACCTCGGTTCCACTTTGAATGTCATGATTCAAAACCATATTTCGTAAACCCATTTTTAGTCCTTCAAAGAACACATTTAGAAACAAGATTTAATATAACCTTTCAAAAATATTCTCTAGCATTTAGAAAGGCGGTTTTAAACAAAGAAATGTTCTAAACATATCAATAAAATTACTTAAATGCTGTGATGCAAATATGGTATTGAAGTATGACATTCCAAGTATTATAAACTTTCTAATAAGTACTACTCATTGTAAGATTTATTGTTTCATAATTTTTAATGAAACATGTCAATTTTTAGGTTGAAAGTGTCTTAAGTTGACTTAAAAAAGTTAATAATGATCTTATATTTTGGAATGGAGGAAGTACAAGAGAAGAATATTTTTTAATTTCGTTCCAAAATTATTAGCAAAATGACTTTTAAAATTATAAATATAAAAGTAAGTGCCTCATTTCTGAAGAGGATAAGCTATCTCTTTAATTTTTACAATTTTTTAGACTTTTAGTAAGTTGCTCTTATATTCTTTGCACAAAGGGAGCTTATGGTTTTCGTCCCATCTAAATGCTATTGGTGTGAAATCACAATGTTTCTTATGTTATACCTTGCTTTAATTGATTTTTTGCATTTCAAAATCTAGATTGTTATGTGGCAATTAATTACTTTATAAAATCTTTCACTTCAATTTTGTACAAAGATGGTTTGGTGGGTTATTTTGATATGACCATGAGGACATCTTACCTTTACTTTCTGGATGGTGTGATCCTTTTATAGTTTCCTCTTTGTTGACTAATCTCATCAAGTTCGCTTTTTATCGGTGGTATTTGCTCTTTCAAATTAATTTATCCACGTAAAGCTACTTAACCATCTTTTCGTAACACCCCTCGGTGTCTACTTGTTGGTCAATGGATTATCAACCCAAGGCGCTTATAAAAGATGGTCATGAGTATTAGTTGAATCTTATTTTGACAACACCGTCCAAGACCATCATGCAGTGTGTTGTCGACTTTTAGGTTATTATCTAAATTTGAAAAAGTTTTCATTTTTCGGTTTCAAAATGATTGTTAAAGATTTTAGGAGCCATGGTTGGTACAATGACTTTTACAATGATTTCTATGGTGAGGAGTTATGTCTTGCTATCGTTGTATCCTCCTTTTCCTTTGCAGTAGGTTAGTGCATACTCTAAGAAAAACCAAACATATCGCAAAATATGGTTCGAAATTGTTGATATTTGGGCTCTTGATCGAGCTTTTGGTTTTGTGGTTGCATGAACAAAACTACTCAAATTTCTCATTATCAAGGATCATTATATGTTGGGTTTACATCTATATTAGGTGAATATATGAGTTTATTTAGAGTATCAATGCACTCTAAAGGAGATGTGACAATCAATGTAACCAGCTTTTTGTCTCTTTTTCGACCGATTCTTCTTCCCTTATATAGTTGAATCAAAGCAATGGACTGTCATAAGAGTTCTCGGATAGATCACCACCACATATTTAAGTTCATCCGGGATGCTCGAATAAGATTTTCAAAGAACATTTAGAGTTTTTTCAATCTGCAAGAGAGAGATATACAAGTTACAAGGAGGAATTATCCATAACCAATCGCTGGTTACATGATTTATCATAATCTGATTTGTGTCATTCTTTTATGGCTCATTGAGGACTTGTTGGTTAATCTGCATACATGACCTTCTTTTTAATTATATTTTAATTTATTAATTGTGCGATACATTTATTATTAAAAATTGAATAATTCCGCCAAGAATGTGCGGGTTTGTATCTAGTTACACCTATTATGATTGATTAACGCAAATCAAATTTTCGAGATCATAAATTTTAAAGAAAAAAAATTCATAAAATAAAAATTAGAAAAATCCAAAACTAGGAACAATAAAAAAGCCCATAGAAGATTAAAAATTAAAAAAAGAAAAACCCATAAACATAAAATAAATAAAATACTTGGGGAAGAAAAAGAGAGAGGCTCTTGCTAAATAATGTCTACTTTAATTTTCTTAAGTTAAGATTAATGACTTTCAGTTTTGAATTAAGGCCTCCATTATGGAGGGATATTACTTATTAGTACTTACAACTATAATAAATTACATAATCAATCTCAACAATTTCTCATAATAATAATAATAATAATTTAACTCACAATCTATGGGTACAAGAATCAAACCATGGACTTAGCTAAAGGTCAGGTGATTTCAGTCTCGACCATCAGGCTAAAACATCATTAATGCTTCCATTCCATACTAAGGGGGTGTTTGATAAAAATTGAAATCAATCAATGAGTCAATCAATCAATCAATGAATGAAAAAAAGTTGTTTAATAATTGACATGTCTGAAACATCTGAATGACAAAACTTTATTATTTTACCCCTCTAAAAAAATTCAAAATTGTTGTAAATTTATTTAATATTACTTAATATAATAGTTAATATTTTTTAAAAAAAATTTTTACTTCATTCTACCATTCATTCAAATTTCAAAAATCTGACTTAGCCATTCAAATTGCCTATCTTACCGATTCAAATGCATTCGCACTCAAAAACAATGCAACCGACCGATTCAACCATTCAGATTCAGCTCCATTCAACTCTAAACAAACACCCCCTAAATGTGTTTATTTGATCAATAATATTATATTTTGATGACAATAGATTTGATACAAAACGACGGATATGATCATTTTTTCCACTAATTATAATCTGACACATCAGTTTGTATTCACTTTTTTGGGGGCTATCTTTTGTTGTTGTAGTATTACTCATGTTTTAGTCATCAAAAAATAATTACAAAATGTTGTGTGGTGTTGTAATTATTTATAACTATTGAACTTACTCATATATGATAAAACATTGATTAATTATAATTTGACACATCATTTTATAACAACTTGTTTGTAATTAGTTTTTGTCACTTGATCGATTTGACTTTGAAAGTCCAAATATAATATGTGACGGAAGTAGTAACATTTATATTCATACTTTGTTGAAAAATCCTATTTTTATTATTTGATCAAAATGTCTTAATTGGATGCAAGGGATTATTTGTATTTCGAGCATTAATTTTTTGACTTAAATATAAATTACTACCTTAAACTATGGTCATATTCCACTTCAGTGATCCACCTTTTAATTTTGTCAATTAGATGATTGAACTATTAATTTTTTTCACTTCCATTCAATTGGGTTTGCCACGTCAGAAATTGCTGACGTGGTCGTTCGGGTGGGTCATAGTTGAGCTGATGTGTAATAAAAAAAGAATATTTTAATTTTTGATTAAACATTTATTATACATTAAGGGACAAATTTGTCAAACCACATTATATTAAATAATAATACTAATAAAAAAATATGAGAAATAGATGGGTTTCTTCGATCAACAAATCCTGTAAGAGAGGGAGAAGAGAGGCAAATCCGCAATTTGGGTCCAAATCCTGTAAGAGAGGAGGATCAACAAATCCGCTCAATCAAACACTTCGATCAACAAATCCTCAGGTTTCTTCTTCCCTTTCCCACTGAAAACATCACCAACGGGGCTACTCACAACAGAAGACACAATTGAATTAGATTGCATTTCGTTGTTATCCCGTGTAAAATTAACGGATTCATTCAAAACAATTATATCAGCAGTCATAAGAATGGAATCATTATTAAATCAACAGGCGGCAATCGTACCCACCCACTTCAAAGTACTTGCTCCACAAAGCCCTAGTGTAAGACCCCAACTTTTTAATGAATAAAAATCAAATTTCCTTTATTTATTATTGTGAATATTAAGGTATTAATTTGATATAATACTTTGGTTATGGGTGAAATGTGCAAATTTTGCAAAATAAGCAAGTGGTAATAAAATATTCATCAGGTTTGGGAATATTCGTTTGGTCGTGGAATATTCTTTCAGTAGGGAATATTCATTTTACTCAAGACAAACCATTTGTGGGCCTCATAACGGATAACCGCTTTACGAAGAAAACGACAAAGTTTGGGTTGTTATAAATAACGACGTAGTTGTTACTGCTAAGATCGTTGGAATACCCGTGGTTAAAATACAAGAATACGCATTGGTTGCATTAAAGAAAGACACTTGTAGATTGCACAAAGATTATTGAATTATTGATCCTTACGTAAGAAGCCACTACTCAATAATTGTTACATAATTATCGCTCAATATTTTATTTTATCGATTCAATAATTGCTACGCTGATACTTTATATTATTGTTGTTCAATAATTGTCAATCGCACAAGATTTTTCCATTATCGCACCAATAATTCATATTATTTGGAATAATATTATTAGATAGATTATTGGCAATGTCTGAAAGTTCACATCAAGGAGAGGTTTAGTCACCTAATCATGGCACCAAGAAGAGAAAATCCTTATCTGAAAGCCCTCTTTCCTAGAACTACTTAGTTATCATAATTGTGATTCTGTAATATGATTTGTGAATAATTAATTATTGATTTATTTGAACCGTTAAAAATGAACGAATGATTTGTTATGAATTTTAAGAGGTGACTGATTCGAAAATTAGGTTATAAATGATTTTGGTAGAAAATTCTAGAATTAGTGGGCCCCACTTTTGGTTGGTGAGAAATGTGCTCAATTGAATTTTCAAATGTGGTGGGTGGGAATAGTAGCAGGTAAAGTCATCGTGTCACAGTTAAGTCCGCTTTTGCCGTCTTAACATTTTCCTATAAATAGAGGGCTAAGTTAGAATCAAAATCACACTAAAATTCATAAGTTTTCTCTTTCTCTCTCTATATTATCGAGCGTATTCTTGTGAGTATTTTGATACTTTGAGTATTGCTATACGGTGCAAGTTTCTTCAAAGACTATATCCAAGATTCCAAATGTAAGACTGCCTTTCGTAAGGTAAGGGATGTTATTTTCTTCATATATGATATTATTTCTTCAATATCATTACGCCAAGTATTGATCCGAATTTTTATCAAATTTGGAACTTTTTGTGTTTGGGTTACTATTCACGATACGCTAATTTATTCACGATACTAAGACTATTCACTTAATCACTTGACTATTCAATTAAAAATGAAATTTTCTTCTTTTGTCCAAGATGTCTATTATGGTTACTATCTTTGATCAGATCCATGTTTTGATCTTTATTCTTGAATTTTGCTTCAAAATTGGTTATTATGGAGTATTATTGATCTTGGATAAACCGTAATACTTAATCTCTAATATTTGTTATTTTGTTTCACAGATTCGCTTTTCTTTAATATATTTTTCATCATCCTCTACCCTAAATGATGATATTATCAATATCTTTGGCCCGTAGTGCAAAGATGAATGATTAATCGATTAATATCTTTGGCCCAGAAGTAAAAGATGAATGATTACCTAATGAATATCTTTGGCCGTAGTGCAAAGATGAACAGTGTTGAGATGAATACTGACCAACCGGTGATACAAATGAATATCTTTGGCCCGTAGTGCAAAGATGAATATTTGATTAAAATGTGTATCGATTGATGTTACAGGATAAAATATTGATGATGGACTTTTAAATTCATAGAAGATAGTAGAATTCTTTCTCTACTGACTTTCTTCTAATGGATTGCTTATTCCGCCGCAGCTTGTTGATCTAAAACTTGTTGTCTATTATATTTTATCGATTTTTTCCTCGTCAAAGACTAATGATAATTTGTTGTATATTATCTTAGTCATAATATTTCTTTCATCGGGCTAGTTGAGCTCACCCTTTTTTTTCATTGTTTTTCGAAATGAGAATATATTTGGGACTAGTCGGGGAATGGATCGACGGTCCGTGATGGTTGCATTAGTAGTCCTCACTATTCGTGTGAAAATAGCGTATCAATAATTGTAATGAGGACCCTTTTGAGTTTTTATACTGCCTATTAGAAAATAGTTGTATTCAAACTCACAGTTTATGTGATGTCGATTTTGCACGACAATCAGACATCTTGAAGTTGTATTTATTTTTGTACCATGTATTTGGCGACTCATAATGGGTTAGATGGAATGGACCTATTTTGGGGCGCCACAATGGTATCAAAGCTTAGGATATGATCCCCGGCCGAGATGTGAGACAAGAACTAGGAGGGAGAGAGATGGGAATTCCTTCGCTAGTATGACCTCGACTAAGTTTATTTGGTATTTATTTGGTCTGGTCGTAGTATAGGGATAATATGTTAATTTGTTTAATTAACCCTTGTTTCATGGCGATTTAAGAATGGCAAAGGGGAAATATTAACGATGGAGTGAATGAGACAGTGGAGACACCTTTAATCACCACCTAGGGGAACGTGCAACAGGAAGACAATATTCCTCCTGTAAACAACACTACCGAGCAAACGATGAATGATGGAATGTTTAGAAGTTTTTTGCAATTCATGCAAAATCGCATTTAGGGAGACTCGTATACAAAATACGGCGGAAATGATAAGAACGCGCCATTGTTACCGCTAAATAGTTTAAGGAGCTGGACCACCGGAGTTTTTGGGAAAGCCGTAACCACTTACTACGCAGAGACGTGATAAAGCGATTACCAAGATATTTGATGTCTTGGGATGTTCCGAGGAGCAAAAGGTTCCTTTGCCACCTTTATGTCATGGCGAGAGAGGCGACATCGGTGGGAATCCAGAAAGCGCACTCAATCACGCCAGATCAAGATGTCTTGGAAGAAGTTCCAAGAATTGTTCAACGATAAGTACTTTCCCGAAAGTATTCGCTACACGTGAAGGAGGTTGAGTTCATCAAGTCGAAACAAAACAATATGAACGTGTCGCAAAGACGGTTAAGTTTGAGTTATCCCGATTTGCAGATCCCATTTGGTCGATAATGAGAACGAATGACACGAATGTTTCATGAGGTTTAAAACCCGAAATACGCCAATACCTCATTTCTCACAAACTTTGTTTATATTCGGATGTTGTGAATAGGGCTCGCTTAAGGGAGCGCGATAATGAGCCAAATTTCAACCGAAGGATAACGAGCAACAACACGATAATAATCGTATTGCTGTGGCAACCGATCCATCTAACAATGATAACCATCGTGGAAGAAATTATCATGCCGAAATGGTAACCACTTCGGTGGTAATCATGGCCAAGATAATAGAAGAAATGATTCAAGTGGAAATTTCAAGAACAGGCGGTTTAACGATGACGGAAGACGCTTAAGAACAAAAGACCAAAGACCAAAGAACAAATTCTAGGGAAGGAGAACGACCGCCGCTAGATGTTACAGATGCGAGAAGAGTTAGTCGATTGACTAATAGAATAATCGACATGCGCATTTGAGGTCAGATGTATGTGTGTCAAGATTTCTATCGCCAATTGATCAACTTACCAAAAAAATAACTTCATGCTAATTGGATCCGAAAAATATAAACTTCTATGGACATCTCAGTGATAAGTTGAGTTTGGGAGTGGTTAGTATGAAGTTTATTTTGAGGTAAAGTTAGTCAATCGATCAATGTATTGACGTCATGCAGGCGAGGTCAGATGTGCGATGATTCTATCGCCAATTAACTAACTTACAAAAAAAATAACTTCATGCTAACCGAATCCGTTGAACTGCAATTAATGATCATTACTAAATTATAATTCTTCCCCTCTAAAAATAACTTTAATTATTTGAAGTCGGTTAAAACATGATTTTTAAATTTACAATTAATATAATTTATTTAAATCTTGAAAAGTAGTTGTATATTTAGAATTGTATTGATTGAAATTAGAATTTCATATTAATTTAAATTTAAGAAATTGATATTTTCACATGAAAATCGTCGTCGTAGATTCTATAGAACAATTTTTATCGTCGTTATACATCTATAGCGACACTTTTCATATGAAAATATTAAAAAAAAATCATGTAAAACTATTAATTTTCTAAATTTAGTGCATTCTCTCCTACTAAGTATTTGCATTAAAGTTTTATTTATCTTGGAACAAGTTGCATATATTATACTATGGGTTATGAGTAGCCTAAAAAACATGTAGGCCATAGACCATAAATGGGGAAAAAGACAATGAAATTCCCCATAGCCATGAATATGATTAGTAGGGGTTCACTTATTAATTCTTATTATTTTTTAAAAAATAAATAAAATATATTTCTAATACAATATTGAAGACAATAAAAATAATTTATGTTGTCAACTACTTCATATTAAAATTTAATAGTAATGATGTAATACTAAAAATGATAACAAAAAATAATATGACAAATTAAGAAACTTGTGTCAATTCGTAATTTTAAAATAAAAAATAAATTTAAACCCTCAGAGTTACTCTACGTTCAAATATTAGACCGGTTCGGACCAAACAGGGACCAAGTAGCGTGCTATGTTGGCTGTTGGTACCATAATAAGACATTGCAAGTCTTAGAACATTCACAACAAATTTTTTATTTTTATCCATACTCTGCAGTGTTATTGGATCATTCTGTAAAATAGAGATTCAATTTTTTCACTATGTACCCAATAGGTTCCTTATATTGATTCCTTAAATTTTAAAATTTGAAATTTAAAATTAAAATTTAAAAATTCCAACAGTTAAATAATGTTTTGAACGTTATAACTATTTTTTATTTAAAAGTAATTGTTGTTTAAATTTAAAAATTGCAATTATTTTAATTTAAAAATAGATATTGCTAGAAATCAAAATGTGCAACGATCATTATGTGTTTATGAGAACTTTATTTTAATTATAAAATAATAAAATTTATAATTATTAGTAATATTTTTTACAAAAAATGATCAAAATCAAAATTTGACTGATTTTTAATTTTTTTATAGTTCTCTTTCTTCTTTAAATCCTTTGTTTAAAAAATAAAAATGAGTGAATTTGATAGGCATACCCAAATCAGTAATTAAGTGAGATAAGATCCTTTAACCAACATAAAATTGTAATAAATAGGGTGTGGAATGTCATTTTACATAAATAGTGAACGCTTTTTTTGATTCGGCTTCATCCTTATGAGAGTCAAATCATATATAGGGATTAAAATAGAGAATTATATAAAGATAAGGAGACTGTTGGATACTGATTTATTGATATATTCTTCAAATGTGGGGATAGAGAGTCTATTGAAGAAACTGTTGTGAATGCTTTTAGGCTCCTCCTCAGTCCTCACCTTATCTTACCATTTTGACATGTATTTTTGATATTTTCATATATTTCTCTCTATAAGTGGGTCACACCTTTGCGTGAAAAATTATGTAAAAATATCAAAAAATACATGTGAAAATAATACTCCCGACCCTTTAAATTATCATCAATACCGGGGACATATGTTACGTGTATAAATTATGTGAGGTAATTAAAATAAATTTTTTATAAATTTAGAGAATTAAATAAAAAAATAAAAAATAACATTAGAAAAAGACAAAATAGTAATAAATTAAATTTATAAAGGCCAAAAAAAAATGACACAAATTCACATAAACTCGAGAGAGCTGCTATAATTTGGAACTACTACTATTTGATTTGTATGACACAACTGAAGATGGGTTTGTTGCTTTCAATTGGGCAGTGATAATTGGGTTTGTGTTCTCGGATATATATTACTCAAATTATATATTATTAACAATTGAAATAATCATACATCGTCGATCAATCTAATATCAAAGCTTAATTCTTAAATCATACTACATCTATCTAATGGAATGTGCAACACTTTTTTTCTTTCTTTCTTGGGTAACAAAATTAAGTTCTACAACATAAAAATGGAGATCGAGAAGAATGGTACTTAAGTTTGAAGGTGTACAAAACTGTGACTAATTATTATATACTCCTAATTTACATGGATGGATCATTAATTCATATATATATATATATATATTTAAAGTATAATAATTGTGGTTAATTCTCATAATCAACTCAAATCGACTTAATTACTTTTGATTGGTGAAATGATGGAATGGCAAAATTGTCACTAATACAAGTATAAGACAATCATATTAGTTGTGATTGCCACAACCATCAGTATTCTGTATATAAATCAATAACTTATTTTTAAAATTATTGTCAATATAAATGAAATGAAATGAAAGTTATATATAGAGAATATATATATAAATTAAAGCCTGAATAAATGAAATGAATAATTAATTTTGTGAAATATAGTATATGAAATGAAAGCAATTAATTAACTTGGGGCAAAACAAGCAAGATGGGGAGAATCGTAGGTGATCAGAAGTAAACAAGAAAATGAGCATCGGCCGTGGGTGAGGAATAAGCATTCATTCTGAGAGAAGACGTCGTCGACAGAACAGGAACAGGAACACGCCTTGAGAGGAAAATCCCCCGTCTCAACATTGCCATCACCACCCTGTATTCTTCCAACAGCTCCACCACCATCCCCAACCTTATCATGATCTCTCTCTCTCTCTCTCCAAATCTCTCCAAATAAATATATGTCGTCTAGTATATATATAATTATGTTATGTGCAATATTTATCTATGTATTTCTCTCCCTCTCTTTCTATATATAGATGGATGAGTTCACTTTATATATATATATATATATATATATATATATATATATATATATGCAATAAATAAATTAAGTAATCAATAGACGAAGGCATGAAGTGGTTGTTGGGAAAACTAATTCAAATGGGGAAGGAAGGGGATGCGAGTTGGTTAAGTGTCGCTGTAAATAGTTAATGCCAAATTTACGCTCTTTTATTAATCACATGGAGTATAATAGTAACAAGTCTAAGTCGTCAAATCAGAATATTTTTAGAAGGAAGTCAAAATATAATCCCTGGAGATTCTAGGATGGAGTTATATGACCCCCGGACCCCCTTAGTTCCGCCTCTGAGTCAAGCCTTGTTTGTAAATTGTGTGAAATAAAATAAAAATGTATTTAAAGTTATAGGGATAAAAGAATAATTTTTTTTTAATAAAAAATAATTAAAAAATGTAAAGCGTGACACAATTACACTATAATATACACAGATGATGGATATATATGACTAATGAAATAATGATGCCGACTTTGTTTGTAGTCCTTGTGCAAATAATTTCTCAACTTTTACTTGTACTAACTTCTACCAAATTAATAATGATTTTTCCATACATAAAATTAAGTTCATGTAAAGGTGGAATTGTATGATGCTGTTCGATAAGTTATTTGAAAAGTATATTTATTTTGATTAAAATATATAAATTTAATATTATATTTAAAAACTTAATAAGTTATTAGGTTGAGATTTTATCTTTGTGAAAATTCATGAAAATATTAGTAAAAAAATTTGGCGTGACATTAATTCTTGGAATTTAAGAAAACTAAAATATTATAGTAAGAGAAATCAAAAGTTTATTAATCTCTAATAAAAATATAAGTAATCATTAATTTTGTTTATATAATTATACAAATATGAAAAGTATAATTAAATAATTATTGTTGAAGCATCCATATTAAAACCAAATGATACTAAATAGAAAATCTCTTTGATATTTAATTAATTTTTATGTCAAATTTAATCGACATGAGACTTTAATCCAATATATCCTTGCTTATCATTTTCTTTTGAAAACTAACGGCCTCCTTGCCAACCTTTATAACATGGACTTCTTAGTTCTCGACAGCGTTGCATATTGTCAATTGGGCAATCACCCATTACTATTATTAATTATTAATAATTAATACGGGAGAAGAGCTTTAATTTGGGGGCAAAAATGTCACACCATGCAGTTAAAATAATAATAACTGATATATATATATATATATATACTCATCCACTAATGACTCATGAATTTTTTTAAAAGTCGGGTAAAAAATAAAATACTTATATTACAAATAATTATCTCCTCCCACCTGGCCACCCACATGTTAATGCAATTATAGGGGTAAGAAAGTAATTGTACACGTCATGGATAAGATAGCTATATATATATATATATATATATATATATATATATATATATATATATATATAATTTGTTTTTCTGTCAGTTCATTTCTTTTTGTCACATGTAGCTGAAAAGAATGCTCAGACTAAAAGAGGTTTTACACACGACGTGTGACCCCATTCCATTATACACACTACATTGTTGCGTTGCGTACTCCGTTAGACTTTTTAATGAATATTCTTCGATCCTCGTCTTAAAATTAAATATATATATATATATATATATGTTAATTTTAAATTAAATTTTTTTAATAATCATTAAGTAATATATATAGAACAGACTGAGCATGTAATTTTGAGCTAAAATTATTGAAAGTCATAGTTAGCGAATAAAGTAGAGGTAAAAGCTAAATAAATAAATGTATCATGAATTTCAATCGTCGGCTATCATTAATAGTCAATGGTTACCAAACGCAAAATATAAAAATTTATCTCAAAATTAATTACTCCATATCCTTTCTTTTGTCATGCAGATTAATTATTTCTTATTACTACTTGTCACGGAAAAAGAATTCTTATACCTTCAAATTTCTATCTATTGTAGGCTTCAATTATAGCCTAGGTGGTTAATTTATAACACATTGCATTTCCTATGAATTTAATTATCAACTTGCATGTGCTATAGAAAGTTAATTTATGCTTAAGTGTGTGTGTATATATATATATATATATATATATATATATATATATGTAATTAAATGACCTCATAAATATACATATTAATTTCATGTCAAATTAGAGTAAGATTAATTTTCTTGTTATGTATTGTCAAAATTTTCTATCCACCAAAATCAATATAAGGGATTGGATAAAATTATCAAGATAACCTACCATATTACGTATACCAAAAAGTTATCACCAATTAATTGTTATCCATCTAACAACATAAAAATACATATAATTACAAATATATCATATATATATTTTCTTTTTATACATATTAAATTTAATAGTGAGAAGTATTTTAAAAACTAAATATAACTATAATAAAATACGTAAAATAAATACACGTATATATATATATATAATTATTTAAAATTAACACATGTTCGACTGAATGCAGGTACCTAATACTAGAAGCCGCATTGCTTGAACACTTGTATTACGTTATTAGCCTAACATTACCTAACATGGGTTCGTATCACATCATATATACTTATTATTTCCTTCTCCCCAAGAAAGTCAATGGAGCTGAATATTAGTATATTCTGATTAGGGTAAAGTTGATATTAATTTTATTCTTAGTAAATTTTATAATTTGTTATTGAATTGATTATAGAAAATATTATATTTATAATTTTTTATTGCATTGATTAATGTAATATTTTTTATAATTAAAATAAAAATTTATATGAACTTATTATGGTAAAATTGGTGTCAAATTCACCCTAATTGAATCCGTATTACTCTCTTTAATTCACAAAAAGAATTTCATGATTTGCACGTGTTAAATATATATTTTTATGCCAAGAACGTCATCCCTAAAAATAACAAAGTATATATTGTTAGCGTGGTAATATACGTGGTAATTAAGATGATGAAATTATATATGTTGATAAATTTAAGGAAATAATTTCATTTTATACTAGTACTAGCTGTACCCGTCCGTGCTTCCGACACTATTTAATTTTGGACAATAAGATTTATCTTAAACTTTGGACGACCCTAATGATTTTTGGGTTGAGCGCGCGGGAAATTCAAGTTGTGTTTTGTTATATAGATAAGATATATTTTGATATATTTACATGCATGTCTACATATATATTTTGATAGATTTGATATATTCACATGCACATTACCCATTTTGATATATTGTGATATTTTGTGAAATCAAATATAACAAAATATATTGATATATTTGATTTCACAATATATCAAAATATCACAATATATTTGATATATTGTGAAATCAAATATATCAAAATTGTGATATTTTGATATATTGTTTACAAATATATCAAAAATGTATCAAATATATCAAATCTGGAATCCATTGGAGAGACTTATCCTTCACAATATATCAATATACTAGATGTACCCGTCCGTGCCTCCGGCACTATTTAATTTTGGACGGTGAGATTTATCCCAAACTTTGGATGGCTCTGATAATTTTTGAGTTGAGCGGGAAATTTAAGTTGTGTTTTGTTATATAGATAAAGATAGTATCTATTAATTAATTAGTGGACTCATTTGTGAAATAAGAAAATTTGACGAATGAGACTTTTTTGTAAAACCCAAGAAGGGATAACTTCTGTTGGAGTGTGATTATTTGGGTCTAGCCAAGGTGTAACTCAATTTATTTAATAGGCTAAATTTGGTGTTGACCCATAAGATATTTATTTTGACAAGGATAGAGTCCTTATTAAGATATGATTGTATTTCAGGATTGTATTTCTTTATTTGGAGGGATAATGAATCCTTCTCCTAGTTAGATGCAGGTGGAGGTTACTTCTATATATACGGCTACAAGCTAGGGTTTGAAAGGACAAAAAAGAACACAATATGATAGGGCACAAGAGATACAACACAAATACACAACTTGTACTCCCAATATTTTTATAGTGGATTTCTCTTTCTCCGTGGTTTTTCCCCAATTGAGTTTTCACGTAAATTAATCTTGTACGTGTTCATACTTTATATTTCTTTCACTACAAGAAAACCGCCTATTTCCGACTGACGTATCCTCGACGGATTAAATTCGGTCGAAATAGGATTATGTCAGAGGAAATAATGTGTCGGATATAAGTCCCTCGAAAATACATTAATTAGGACGGAATTCAGTCGAACTTAGTCCTCCCCAGTTGGCGCCAAGTTTGGCGCCACCGCGAAAAGTAATTTCGACGAAAAAACATTAATTTCGAGAGACTTTTCATCGAACTTAAACTATTTCTGAGAGACATATGTCCGACGGACATTCCGTCGGAGATAAAAATAAAAACCTTTCACCTTCTGCCTTTTCATTTCAGACGTTCATTTTATTTCTCTCTCTCACTCCTCCTCGATCTCATCCTCACCGCCCCACCCTATCTCATTCTCTCAGTCTCAGTCGATCTCCTTCCCTCTCTCATCCTCCCCACCCCACCCATCCAACACCACCGGTCCCCTGCATACACCCTTTTTCCCCGCCACCGACGTCATTTCTCTCTCTCTCTCTTCACCACTCTCTCGACTTTCATTTCCACCGGCCACCACCCTTCCACACAATAACATCATCGGCCAAGAATCCTCCTTTACGCAATGACGTCGACGACGACGCTTCAATTCTGGCCGGGTTGACTCTCTACTTTCTCCTTCTCCTCCTTTAACCGGTTTTCAAACTAGCTAAGGCCAAAGGTTAGTAATGATTTATTTGTATAATTAGGTATAATTTCCTGCCCAATATTGTGCATATTACACTGAAATTGGTACTATATATATATATATTGATGATAATTACTGCTACTATATATATTTCGAATTCATTGCTAAAATTGGGACTTAAGTGTTCTGCCGAAATGAGTTATTTGTGTTCTGTCGAATATTGTGCATATTACACTGAAATTGGTACTATATATATATTGATGATAATTACTGCTACTATATATATTTCGGATTCATTGTTGAAATTGGGACTTAAGTGTTCTGCCGAAATGGGTTATATCTATTTGTGTTCTGCTGAAATTATAAGGGTTATTATTTGTGTTAATTGCCTAAATTGTGAAAATTGGGTTCTTGAAATTGTGTTATGCCTAATCATATGCAAATCATCAGGTAAATTGGGATTGCAACTTATGTTATCAAGCCTTACATGCTTAGTGTATAAAGATCTCGTAAATGTTTCAATCTTGATATATTTGTTATTAATCTTGATATATTTGTTATTTATGATCAATTTATGACATGTAAATTCGTTGTAATTCTAAAATTGCGACTTGTATGTATTGTATTAGTAATTAGTTTTCCAATATTAATAAATCATAAACTAAGTGTCATTTACTTAGTTTCTTACTACTAAAATAAAATAAAGTAAATATAATTTAATTTAGTTTATTAAATAAAATAAATTTAGTTTATTAAATAAAATACAATTCAATAAAAAATAAAATTAAATAAAATAATAAAATAAATTTAATTTAATTTAAATAATCTAAATTAAATTAAATTAAATTTAAAATAAAATTAATTTAATTAATTTAATTTAATTTAATAAAAAACATTAAAAATTATATAATATATATAATACAAAATAAAATAAAAGTAATAAAAAATTTAATTTAATTTAGTTTAATAAATAAAATAAAATAAAATATATAAGTAGTCTCTATAGATTCCAAATAAAAATTTTCATAAATTAAGTACCACTTACTTAGTTTATCATCATCAAGCAAAATAGCAGCTTTATAGCTAGAAGTGAATGTCTAACAAAGAGTCTCTATAGATTCCAAATAACAATTCTCATAAACCAAGTACCACTTACTTAGTTTATCATCATCAAAAAAATAAATTAAGAATAGCTAGAAGTGAATGCTCTAACAATAGTCTCTATAGATTCCAAATAATTAATAATTCTCATAAACTAAGTACCACTTACTTAGTTTTATCATTGGCAAAATAAACTAAGTAGCATTTGCTTAGTTTGCCACAATTTTCAATATATAAATGTAATAATACTCTCCCACATATATGTACTCTTTCTTGTATGCAGGTTCGACATAGCGAATGCAGCCTAAATAAGACTATTAAACCTGCCTCGACAACAATTAAAAAATAGGTCGAGTTCTGTTTGTGTTCTATACTCGAATAATAAAAAGTAATTGAATTATCAGAGACATTCATCATCGTTTCATCATATAAGATGACAACATCCTAAGTAAGTGCGGTAAGTTGTTGAACTTTGTTCAATAAATAGAATGGAACTCCTTCGGGATGTTGTCATCTGTTATGATGGAACAAAGGAGGAATGTTCTGAATTGAATTAACTTTATTATTCGAGTATAGACAAAAACAAGAACTACGACCCTTTTTTTTTTTGCCTTTGCTGTCGTACTCAAGTAGAGATTCCACATAAATTCTCATAAACTATGTATATATACTTTGAAACTTAGAAACCCGCTTTGGCATACACTCAATAGGGGTGAATGTCAACAGCCCCCAGCTTGGGATCAATTATTGGATGTTATGTCTCTCTCACTTAGGCCATTCCCCAATACTTAAACGGTACATTTTTGTTATTTTGAGGATTAATCGATCGTTATCTCTATATGTTCTCCGAGTGCATACTTAGATTAAGTTATCTTAGTCTATTTCGTGTCTTTGGAGACCATGGGGAGGTGCTACCAAAATTTTCTTGAAACTCATGAAATGTACTCAACGTGTTTGCACTAAAGTGACGAGACACATCCAATAACGGATGAAGCCTACCCCCGTCTCCGTAGAGATACTAGGTAAATCTAATTCACGCATGAATATCCAAATTAACTTAATGCGATTTACGTAGTAGTTAAAAATGTCACCGACCGAGTTGGATGTACCGTAGGATACCCATTGATGGGAGGAATTAGTCTCACCATCGTATTGGGGTTTTAGATTTCTTGACCAAAGCACTAGAACATACTGAATGATCCGCGCACGGAAGATGTGATGCCCGTGTCAAGTGTAAAAATCGATTTGGAAGAAAGTCGACGAGATTAAATTTGACTTATTTTCTCGTGGATTTGTAGATGGGTACTTCAGATATGGACTCATCACGGGAATCGTAAGTGATTGAAAATATTGTGGAACAACCAATTCCACCTGGATTCATACGTCGAAAAACTATGATCCATTCGAGATGTTGGTTGATGCTTATGGCCCTACTACTATCGATCAATAATATGAACCTTCTTCAAGCGGTCTTGAAGCAAGTGCCAAATGATACATATCCGGCTAAACCATTTGATCCTGAGACTCTGACTTACTTAAGCGACAAAGAGTTGAAGATTGTATCTACATACGTGCTTCTAAATATGCCCGAAGTATCATCATACATCACATAAGTCTAAGCTTAAATTCTCCAGTTAGTACAATTTATAAGTGTAGTCATCTCTATATATGTTAAAGACATTTTACTAATATCGCAGTTCATTCAAAGAGGAAGCGTATGCTTCTAACCCAACTTTGACTGCAGCAGACTTGGAAACATTCACTAATGCTAATTTCCAACAATGGTTTAAGAAAAGAGTTGAAGCGGAGAGTATTTCTAAGCGTTTTATAGATGTCATCCAAGGACCTTACAAAGTTGTTAGTTCTTTTCCTGGTTGCATCGTGAATGGGTATAGATTTAGAGTCGATGACTTGCATGAACTCACATCAGTCAATTCTGGGGTTGTGGTGTTAGGAAGCTGCTATCAAGATTCTGAGTCCAATTACTATGGTCGTTTATAGGATGAAGTTGTGCTCAATTATCACGGTGGCAAAAAGGTAGTTACATTTAAGTGTAGCTGGTTTGATACTGAAAAGGGGGTTAAAGTTGATCGTAATAGAATCACAACCGTGGATATCAAGTCGGTGTTAAATTACGATGACGTAATGCGTGTTAGCAAGTCAAGTGACTCAAGTGTATTACGCTCCTAATATCGTAAATACTCGAAGCCCCTGGTATACAGTAGTCACTACTAAAACACGCTAATTTAATGCTGATAACATGTTTGGTATGGATGAGGCGTTGCAAGAAGATGTGAGCAACCCATTGTCCGTAGTGTTCCATCTTGTGAAGATGTGGTGAAAGATCGATGTCATTGACGTACCTAGCGATGAGGATGATGAGGATGTCGAGGCCACCGTACACATGAATGATTATGTAGTCGTTGAGGATGATAACGATGATGAAACTGATCTCGAAACTGAGGATGAGGAAGATACCGAATCCGAGAATGATATATACGTTGATTCTGATGGGTTTGATGACGTTCGTAATTGAAAATAAGCTTTCATATTAGTCCTGACCACATATTGTTAAACCTTACATATTTGTAATCTACCAATTTTGTTATTGCAGTAGGATATTCATGGCTAGACATAGCGGTGGAGGTCGCCAGGGGTGGTGGGCGATCCAAGATCGAGACTGTAGCCACGATGGAGGCTCTTCTTCAAAGCGCCAGTAGTTATCTTAACTAGGATTTAAATATATCTCAAAGTCGCATTAATTACAATGATTATTGAAGTACTATGTTAAATATAATTATTATAGATGCACCTCGTCGACGACATCGAGGGATCGAACCTCAGATCTTTGGTCGTCCGCGGCAAGCGGCTACTTACAAGATCTTAGTGGATGTCATTTCCCAAAGATAGGTGTTAATATTTTCAAGATTATTTCTATCGGTTATTGCAAAATACAATTCACATAACACATATTGTTATACTTTTTCTCAGAGTATACTAGACCGGTGGCTAAGCACACCCTACATGCGATTTGTTTGATGCATCTCCCGAGAAGGTGCATGCGGTTCGGTCAATGTCAAGGCAGATGATGCCACTTTTATGCAGACCGTCTTACGGGAGTTCCACGTAAGTTAAGCATATTATCACCACATAGTTTTATTGGTCGGTTAAATCAAATATTCTTAATTTTAAATAATCTTTGTTATAGGTTTATTATCGATTTGACCGAAAGATCTCTCGGTCAACCGGCGATGTCGTGATTGAGCATCACGTCATTGCGAATTACTCGGATGGTCAGATGAGATGCGATGGAAGGCAACCCGGGCAACAGTGGACCACTGGGACCACCATCGAGATCATAAGCCCCAAGATAGTCTCCGATTTAGCTTTGGAGGTCGATGACTTCAAGAAAAGTCGAAAGCGGCGAAGAAGAACCGTGGTCATCTCCGGATAGTAGACACACCATCGGGTTCTCGATCGCTCGAGGAGGCGTAAGACGGTAAAGTCGTTAGTATTTAGTTATTTATGTGTCAAGTTCTCACACAAATACTTAAGACCTATTTTATGATTGTTTGTATTAGGCATTGGGGAGGACCTTGGGCCGTGATCCTACCATTCTAGAGTTTTGGGATCGAGCCCATACGCCTAAGGACGAGCGTGATTTGTCTCAGGCAGCTTTATCTATACGGGTAAAACTCATCTTACTAGTTAGCTTTTAATAATATTCAATCGTAACTAAAATGATATAATTAACATACGTATACGGAATACGTTATAGGACCGATTTTAGAGGCTTCGGGGCGAGCGTATAGCTGAGATAGAGACTATTAGGAGGGGTTCTGAGCTGTTAGATTCTGCCACCCTCTTCCCGATATTGTATTAGATCGGGATGAGGAGCTAAGACTATGGGTCGCGTCTCAGGATCCCCCTACTAGCAATTCCGGCAGATATCGAGTGTTGGGTCTGCCGAGGATACCCGCATATACACTTCCTGGAGGCAGGGGTGAAGCTATGGTCCAAATGTGGGGTCAATTGACCCCACTCAATTTTTGAGATCACTTGAATTTTTTTTTTTACCACACTCAATTTTTGATCCCCATTCAATTTTTGACCCCACTCAAAAGGTAAACCGTCCTTTCGCGAGTGGTCGGAGTTAGTACTCGTGACTGGCGAGCCGCGAGTGTAGAGACTGGAGTGCGACTCTATTCTACTGTGACTCTTTTGCAGCCTTGTGCCCTTGCAGATAACAGAAATTACTCTCTCTTCAATTTCTCTAACCTCAGTTTTGTTTTCATAAATCAATTGTGATTTCCCCCTTTTGTTAGTATTATTAAATTGGATATTTTGATGCATTTGTCTAAGCCGAAAGTATAAATTATTAAAAAAAAATTTGGCTTTGGGCGCCGCCCAACCCAACCCCGCCAAATTTTTTATAACTTATTACTAATTTTGACCCCACTGCTAAATTTTTTTTGACTTCGCCACTGCCTGGAGGTAATATTTTTTAATGTTTCACGAAATTATCCAAATTTATCACATTATATAAATTATTATTAAGTAATCGAATTTGTATCTTTTATAGGCTCCAAACCAAAATAGTCTCGAGAAACACATATCGGACCATCTCATACTGCTACTGGCTTGATGACGATATCTTCCTACGCCGATAGGGGCCGTGGTTTGATAGTTCCATACTGATCCTGGTCTTTCGGCGTCGTGCTTGCTTCCAATTCTTGTCTTCACCAGATTGCTCAGGATATTATAGCAGGGGCCTCTGCAGAGAGTACGAGATTACCACGGGAGCAGTTCGACGTTTGGAACGCCGAGATGCTCCGGATGGTGATTACCCTCTTGGAGGAGGCTTTTCGTCCGCCCCCACCTACTCAGGTATTCTTATTGTTTATGTTTTTCAATTAAGGCTAGTTTGTTAATTCTCACACACACATATATATATATATGGACTAATGATATATATTTTGATTCTATCAATGTGGTGGCGATGGCGAGTCAAGGGCGATGATGGCAGGAGCACGAGTCCGACATCCATACACCGAAAGCAAATCATTCACCTCCGCCTGGATGATGATCATACTTTTACTAGTTTATAGTTCATTTGTATATATTCATGTTATCGGTAGACCCTTTTGTATATATTGTATTATCTAATTAAGTTCATCAGATAACTATTGTAAATTATATTGTTTAACATTTATGGTCAATTAATTATATTTATAATTGGTTAGCTTATAATACGCTTTTGGTGGATATTTGAATGTGAATGTGAATGATAATGAGTCAAGATTAAGTTTTAGTGCTTACGTTGCATATTTGAATGTGAGATACAAGTTTATATTATCGTGTATTGGGTCAGGACAAAGTTACAAGTACATTAATGGGTTTAAACACCGAAAACCGAACTTTTAAAATCAGATTTAAAAAAAGGCTAGTTAATTCTTTCGAGCTAATAAGCTAGTTGCGACGGAATTTCCCTCTAAATAACAAATAAGTAATTTTTAATAAATACCGAAATATCCTAATTTCAATGAAAGATACGTTATCTTCGACGAAATTATCCGTCAGAAACACCCTATCTCCGACGTAAAGACCGCCGAAGGTAATAATCAGCCAATTTTAATGTTTGATGGTTTATTTTATTTTTCAGTCGGGAATAAGGTAATTCCGAGGGAATGTATCCGTCGAACTTAGTTACTCTTATATTCGACGAACAGTTTTGTCTTATATATTTGGTCGAAGATAGCTAATGTTCGACGTACATCCGTCGGAGATACGTTCGTCGAAGATATGTAATTTTCGACAGAACTTTTGACGGACGTTATTTTCGACGCGAATATTTACGACCGAATATCTGACGGATATTTCCGTCGAAAATAAAGTAATTTCGACTGAATAAGAGTAATTCCGACGGAAAAATCCGTCGAACTTAAGCCTTTTTCTTGTAGTGTTTATTTATGTTTATGTGAGTGTATTTCGTGAGTTTGATTTCACAACAATTACTCCATCAACCGTTGGCGATATTTTGGCCTGCTGTTTTGGGTGATTTCGTCAAGCGTACAAAATCAGGCGTTAACAACTTCTTTGGTCATACATAAATTGGTAGAAAATCCCACCAAAAAACTGACCTTTAGTATGCACATCCATGGCACGAAATGGCTAGTGCTGGAGCCTGAATTATATGATGGGCCAAGGTCCATGTGGAATTGTATTACCCATATGGGATTTTGTTTGGGCAATTGAGAATTTTAAGGAATTAAAGTTCGTAATTATATTTGATTTATCCCTAAGAAAGTGTGAGGTTCCTAATCAACTTCATTTCCTTAAGGGAATTGTGTTTGGTCCTGATGAGGAACCTAATCCAATACGGGGAAGGATTCTGAGAAGGTAGTGAGATCTAGGACTGAACACAAAATGGGTATAACCGAATTACCGAACCGAAATATTATAATTTAACCAATTTTTTTTGATAATTTGGTTATTTTTAACAATTCGGTTATACTCGAATAATTTACGGTGTACAATTAGTTAATACGAGTTTCAATTTTGAATTATTCGATCCAACTGAATAACCGAATAAAGAGTTAAACTTATACTTATCTAATCTCAAATTAATTCATTTCTCAACTGTCACTCCTCATCGCCTTTAGTGAAATCGGTATGCCATTTTCCCTTATTCAGGAGATTTTGATTCCTCTTCAGGTCAGCCCTTCATTCATCGCCTCATCACTTCATCTTCTTCAGTCATCGATCATCGCCTTATCCCAAACAGCAGTCACTCATCATTTGGCCTCGACAGTACTCTACTGCATCAATCAAGGGGTTAACATCAATTGGAGGCCATCATTCCACCCCATCTGCAGAATCAAATTCATCATCTCTATTCCAATACAAGGTATTTTCGTCAGTTTTGAATATTTGAAAGATTGGGCTGAAATTAGGTGTTCTTTGTTTAGATTTCTATTGGGTATTACTGTTTTTGTGTGGTGAATCGATTGTATTCTCGATTGGGATACATTTCTTACTAAACGGATTTTAAACTTTAAGGATTTTGGATTGCCCACCAAGTGTTCGACAAATTGACTGAGTAAACTCTGTACATGTTCGGTTATTAACCGAATTACCGAATTGTAAATTCGGTATTCGATTATTTCCAAAATTTGGTTAGTTTTTCGGATATTGAAATTATAATTATTTCGATATTCGGTTATAACCGAATAACCTATTCGGTTCGGTTATAACCGAATGATCAGTCGTAGTGAGGTCACTATAAATACAAGGCTTTGCACTGATTCTAAGGTACACACAGCTCATTATTATTATTCAGTACTATAGTTTTTTGTCTCCATTGGTAAACCTTGTTCAGCTGTATTTATTTTTACATCGGAGCTATCCCCGACGGCACAAACGTTTTTGATGCGCTTACCGTTTCTGTGCAGGATTAAACGCGCTTTTGGTGATTGAGGCGCTTGGCATTAATAGTTAGATAAAGGAAAATTAATTACATTGGCTGAGTTTCATTTTAAAAACAAGAAAAATATTAAGAGGCAAAATGAGGAATTGTAATTATGCCAGAAATTAATTAAGGCAGTGAAAATAAGGCAATCACAATTAAGATTATTGATTATTTATTTACATATGAGATAATCGAGAAGTAGTTAATTAGCATTAATCTTCCAAAATGGTGCATAATTGATTTAAGCTAAAAGGAATAGGATCTTATGAAGACCTTCTTCCAAGCTTTCCAGCTTAAAGACGAGCGGCACCTAATCAGAGTCAAAGGTGGCACTATTCCTTTTCCTTTAAGAAAAGATGATGAAGATGAAGATGGGAGTGCAGCAGCAGCAGCAGCAGCAGCTGGTGATTCTTCTTGTCCCAATACGTCTAAGTCATCGTTGTCTTCTGGTTTCCAAAAATGAGCTCCTTTCCTCTTGTTCCTTATGGTATCTAGCACGTCGTATTTGTTGCATATTCCCCACACTGTCACCTTTTGTTCATTAAAACTCACATTTACCGAGTATATTCCTGTCATTTAAACAAAAACAAAAACAAATGCTTGAATACATCTCATGTGTTTATTTGGATTTTGGATGATTAAAAAAGTAGGAAAAAAAATTCATATTAGAAGCTCTCTTTTAAAACTAAAGATACATTTTGATTGTTTCATATTCAATTTGTAAAATTCTAAATTTACAAGTACCAAATATTCTTATTAATAATACTTTTTAGCTAGTATACATGCACTATTTATAATTATTTATACTAAAATTAAATAAGTTCATATCAGTCTATAATTAAATTTTCGCAAAGTAACCACAAAAATTAAATGTACTACTAATTTTAGAGGCAGAAAAGTAGTAATAATAATAAGTACTACGTAGCAAAAGAATGATGAGATCGACATGAGACAACTGTCCTTAATCAGCTAAATTAATGCTTCTAATATCATCAGTACTCTTTAACTTGAGACTACTTAATTTATAAACCAATCTGCTATTCTTTAGGCCCATTAGCTTTAGCCTTCACTCTTTAGCTTTAGCTTTATTTGTCCGCTTTATTTTTCCCAACTTTAGGACTCTATGCTAGCTAATTAGAAGCAACCTATGAACAAAATAATTTTTCACTAAATTATGACAAGCTTTGGATATATAGACCTAAGACCATTATTAATTCTTCTCACCATTGCCCGGCCCCTAATATCCGTCTCTACAAACTAAGCAAATAGTAATGAAATCAATCTGTATAATTCAACTTATGCTAGTATATATATTCTGTTAGAATTGAGGTGTGCCTACGGAGTGGTTGACCTGGTAGGAATTCATATGGGTTCTTGTCTAGGTATATACAATGAACACATGGGAATTATTCTCCTCTTAATAAGTTACAAATCATATCGTTAGTATGGTGGCATATATTAGTGAAAGGGAGATATCCCATAACCACCAACCTTGGTAACTTATGCTGAAAATATAGAAAAGTGAGAGAAAATGCTTTATAATACTCCACCATTCAAGTTTTGGAGTTTGAGGGACAATAGAATGACTAGCCGACACTAATCTTTTTTATTGTAGTCCGGTCACCGCTGTTTTCTTAAATTAAAACATGTTCTAGCCAAGTGTCGTCGTCATAAATATAAATACGCTTCAAGAGTAATTAAATTCAGATAACCAATTAACCCGAATTACTATATTTGAATGCCTAGGAGTACTTCTAGCTACATATTCTAAGTAGCATACTCATTTGTGACTCATGTTAACAACCGAAAAAAGAAAAGAACAAAATGCAATCTTTTTAATGTGTTTGTATTCATTTACAGAAAACGATAATGGATTGGAGAAATTTAAACAAGCCGGGTTGGGTTTATTAAATAAATAATATAGATTGATGTTTAATTATAGACAATATATATCAAGTAGGTAGGTAGGACACATGATACAACTCTGTATAACATCGATCATTTGTGCTGAAAATATCCATGCATGTCTATAAACAGTAATAATAGCTAGCCTAGCTAGGAGTATTAATTTGCGTACCTCTAAGATGGGCCAAGGCCTTCTTGATTTTCTTTTCACAACCGTAAGAATAAAGAGGCACCCTCATTTCCACGTACTGCGCCTCTACGTTCTTCCCTACTGTTGCAGGAACTATTTGCAGCTCCGCCATTAATTTTCGTCACTTAAGTAACTATACCAAATTAATTACAATATATATATATATATATATATATATAATATGTATGTATTATGTATTACTACTATTGATCATCTCCTAATTAATGTGTAAACTGTTTTTGTTTTCGAACAGTTGATAATTATATAGCGCTATATATAAGAGGTTAGGGTTCATAGTTAACGCATCAACATGCATGATGTGGATATCAGAGTTTAGCTACTCATCAAAAAAGCAGCACACACATCCAAGATACCCTTTAAACTAAAAAAGAGGGATTAAGGAACACCCTTACCCTTTACCTTTTCTTTCTTTACATACTTCCCCATGTTGCATGCATGTTTATGCTTAAGTTAATTATTTAATTTGTTTATGGGATTCTTTGAGTTGAGAGATTTGTTATTAATTCGTTACGTGGGGACATATATATATATATATATATATATATATATGTATATATATATATATATACACATGCATTTAATCGAGAAATGCATGTAAAGTCTAATTAAAGATGCATGTGTCATCATCTAGACTTAATCTATATATCTTATCTGCTAGCTATCTTTACATATATAGTGAATTGGAATGTCGAATAGATAGATTTCGCCCCACGTGGGATGCCCTCGCTCGTTGCTTAGCAGTTAAGTTGAGTAAACTATATGTAGTATCACCAATATTAAATGTAATGTTATCTCGAAAATTATGCTTAATTAATTAGAGAAATTTAATACATCTACAAAAGAATTTTACGAAGAAAAAATAAATTGAATGATAAATCAAACAACACATAATAATATAAGAGGAAACTTCTAGTGGTTTGCCTGTGTTTTTTAAGGGACAATTTGATGGCGGGTGGCAAAGTAACTCTTAAATGATAAATCAACACCTAGCTAGGTTGTGGGATCAATATTCTTCTTTCCGGCCCCAAATTCTCACAAATATTTGAAGAGTGGAAGGTACTAGCTAGTTTTAATTATTTTTAGCTTTAGTAAGGAGGTTAATGGTGCAATATTGTTTATATAATTGGGAGTAGTTAATTGGGTGAAATACGTACGTAATTAGATATCATTAAACAATTTATATATCCATGCACTGATCAGGTTATCCGATCCGACCCGGCCATGCATGTGCTTGTTAACGTTTTTATTGATTGATTGATTACGATGGGACTAATACTATATACAGCTTTGGACATGTCTGTGTTTTGATGTGAGCTAGGGATAATAATGAAATTACATTGGTAAATTTAATTTAATTGCTGATATTGTATCCTTTTATATTATTATTATTATATTATCATCAGCTTATTTTAGAATATATATATTTGTTATAATATTTCAACCATCTTTTTAATCTATTTTAATTGATACGAGGTATGATGGAAGAACACTGCACTAGCTAGCTATATTCGATCTACCTGATTTGTTCGTTGAATCCTTGATCTCCCATGCATGGATTTGTTGATATTGACGACATATTTAATTAATACGTGCTTGAGAGATCTCTTTACATCTGTCACATGAGGATTTCAGTTTGTACGTTATTTTAATTAATAAGAAAAAATATCTATCAGGGATTTTAAATAAAAGAAAATTATCCGTAGTAAAAATAAACTTAATTACTAGTATATATTTATACTCAATTATAAACTATATATATACGCCATTAACTTTACTCTACTCACAATAAAAATTTACATATTTTTATTTTTATTATAACATTGAAAAGTCTTGTGAAAAGTACTAGTCTAGTCACAGGCTAATAATCTGGTTAGGTGTAGAATGCGAAAAATAATTAATTTTCTTTAAGAAAAAAATAATGAAACATGGGCTGATGATGCAGGTAGCCTGAATCCGACAACCGGTCACCACCGCCACGTTAGAGAATGGGCCTTTTGACATGAGACGATGACTCAGATCTCACTATATAGGAATAGGACAGAGAAAGTATGAGGATGATGATGATAGAATGAAGTCCCTGTCCCACCCATGTGAAACTAGTGAAACCCAGGGCCCGGGACGGGAGGACTTCATTTCACAAAAATGGGAAAAAAGTTTTGTTTTTTTTTTTAATTCAAAACAAGGAAAAGATAAAAAGGCCAAAAAGTTGTAAAATATGCATCTACTAGTTGGATCCCGTGGTACTGTATGGACGGTATGATTTATCTTAAATTTTAAATAATTCAAATAATTTATTGAATGAGCGAAAAATTCAAAATTATTTGTATTTTATTAGATAGATTATCTGTATTTTGTTTTATCCCTCCCTCTGCAACCGTCACGTGACATCCACCATTCCATCCAATATTGCTAGCAAAAACAAAAATGTTACTACCTTTATTTATTAATCTCTCTTTTCAGATTGTAAATTTGAGTGTAAAATTAATTAGCTAGCTCAAAAAGAAGATAATAATTTAAACTAGTTCTAATAAATCCCAATCGTGTTCTTAATTATTATGTGTCAGAAATGTTATAGAAAATACCATTTTCTTAATAAATATTCAAATTATATAATTATTATTCACTTTTGAAAGTCAATTTGAGAGATTTTCAAACTGACTCTTTAAAGATTATAAAGCAATAAAATTTACGATGACTAATACTTCCTCCGTCCCATAATAAACGTTTTAATTTGACTTTCATGATTAAATGGAACTTTTTTAGAATTATTAATTAAAAGTATTTATATATAATTTTCAAATCTCAAAACTTGACACTAGTGATAAATTATCGTAGTTTATTATGATCATAATCAGTTGACCTATATTTTGATTTTTTAAGGTTTATTATTTTAAAAAAAGTTAAATTATGACGTTTATTACGGGACAAAAGAAGTTTTTTGTGTGTGGTTAATTTGGGGGAGGGAGGCTTGAACTATTATTTATTTAGAGGAGATCTAAAATACCACTTGAGCCAAAGGTTCTCGATAAAGAATTATTTTTTAGATAGTTTATAATATTTATTTTTAAAATAAAAAGATATATCAATTTTAAATTTAAATTTCTTTTAAATTAATTTTAAAAAGTCAACAATAATCCATAATAATAAGATAAAACCCAATTTGGATTTGAGCAGGAAAACACAAGAACGGTCAAATTCATTCTAATTTTCAAATTGTTGAAACGAAAAAAGAAAGAATTTCGTTACGTGGTATCATGACAATTATTAGTTGAGAGAGAGAGAGAGAGAGTACATGAATTACCAATGAAAGAAATTGATTGTTACTAGGAAACAGATGAAGAAAGACCGAGCTGGCCTATTGATGCATATAAATAGAAGTTAATTATATACATTACTGTCCTCTCTATTTCATTTCATCCAAGAATTTTTATTTTCATTTTTTAAAAAGTCTAGGGCAAGTAAGGGGATAAATCAATTTTTGGTACATATACTGGGACACGACTTATAATTTGGTATCTAAAGTGAAAAAAGTTACAAATTGGTGATTGTACTCGAAAAATGTTACACTCCGTTAAACATTAGGGACACGACTTACAATTTGGTACCCGAAGTGAAAAAAGTTATAAAGTGATGATTGTACCCAAAAATTTTTGTAATCTGGTACTTGTACTTTCTAATTTTTAAATAATCGTTAAAATTGATCCAACGAGAGAGACAAACATACAGAAAGAGAAACGAAGTCGACGCGAAGAAGAATTGCTCCACAGTGGCACCGACTTGAAAACTCTGGTGTAATCCATTCATTTTTGTTGCATGAACTACAATTTTCTTCCCCGATTTCATTTACGATTTCACTCCAAGACGAGCTCATCTTTTCAATTAAACACTGAAAACCCTTTAATAAATATATGGGAACCAGTAATCAATGAAGAATCGAGACAAGAAAAATAAGAGAAGAAGAAGGATAGAAGAAGAGAACCTTAATTTTCAAACAGAATAAAGATGAAACCCTCTTTGTTTAACAGAGTGTAATATTTTTCGAAAGATAATCACCAACCAGAATTTTTTCACTTCACCAAAATTGTAAGTCGTATCCCTAATGTTTAATCTTGAGCAGAATATTTTTTTAAAATACAATCACCAATTTATAACTTTCTTCACTTTGGATACCAAATTATAAATTGTGTTCCAGTACATGTATTAAAGTTGATTTATCCCAATATATTTTTGTATGTTTATTAACCTAACCCTCCACGTATATTCTTTAACCAATAAACACTGCTGACTTTTCTGCAACTAAATGTGACATATTTTTGTATTTTAAGTTTTGTTACAATTTTATGAATCAAGCTAGCATACCTTAATTAGGCCTTTACATACATTGTTTGACTAGCTCCATTAATTATTTAATTTTTTTTTTGTATATATACAAGCTGAAGAACTGCACAAGTAGAGGTTGTAGAGAAAAATAGATGATGCATCGATCGATGTTTACTGCCTTAATTACTATATATTGGACATTGAAATAATATTGGTACAATTTAATATATATTTTTATATTAATAATAATATATAGTTGAGTAATAATTTTGATTACGAAATACAACAAGCATTAGGATTTTCATCAGAGAATAACTGGGGAGCTGGGATCCTCTCAATAAAGTAGAGAGGCTGATACTGGTGATACATGATCATTTTTTGCATCATTAGATCTTCACCATTAATACTGTTCACCATTACTACCTCTTCCCCGCCGTCCCCCTCTTTCTTTTCTTCTTCCGGTTGCGGCGGTCCCGGTTTTTCACCCTCCTCGCCCTCTTTCTTTTCTTCTTCCTTCTTATTATCCTCGGCACCTGCCTTTTTCTCTTCTTCTTTCTTCTGCTCTTCGGGCTTTGCTTCTTCTTGTGGGGGATTTTCGGGTACTACTTCAGGCTGTGGAACGATTTTGGCTTGTTTTTTGGTACGTCTGTACACGTAATCGACTAGCCTATCTCCGTCCATGCTTCCACTCACCGTCACTTTACCACAACTCAGCTCCGTCTCCACTGTTCTCACCCCTGCATGCATGTAATTAATTAATTACTTTTAAATATTAACAACATCCGTATTATATATATATATATATATATATATATATATATATATATATATATATCCCAAAAATTAATTACTATATAATGATCATTATTTAATACACAGACATAATTAACGGAGTATTATTTTAATTGATTGTTTAATGAAATACCGTTGGTGTTTATATATATATAGAGGCACTACATATGGATATGGGATGGCATGGGCGCATGGGTGGTCAAATGCAATGTGACGTCATATTATTATGGCTAGCTAGGTGCCATGGCAAGATGGGAACGAGAACAGCCCCACCTGTTGGCCAACATTCTCTGTCTTTTCCAATTGGGCTTATAATATTATCTCTTAGCAATTGGGCCACAGTTGATGTGCATGAAGAATACTTTAACAAATACTAATGTAGTAGTCCTAATATTTACCTTTCATTTTGAGTATCTTTTTCTTTAGTTGCAGTGCGCAGGCCTCGCAGTGCATGTTGACATTAAGTTCCACAGTTGTTAATCCACTAACCTGAATCAACCCATCACCATTCACCATTGGCATATATATATAAAGAAAGCGGGAAAAGAAAAACAGAATTAATTATGAGGTAAATTAGTAGACCTGTGAAGCAACAACTTCAGGTATGGGATCACCCTCAACAGCAGGTAATGGGGACAGAACTTTAGCCCTTCTCTTTGTTTTCTTCATAATCTTCGTACATATAGCTTGAGGCTCCACAATTCCCTTAATTGTTACCTGGTTTTGGCTCATATCAATCACTACTCCTTCAACTCCTGTAAATTAATTAAATAAACCACCATACTTGTAATTTATTAATACCATCTGTTCTATATACTTCCTTATATTATAAGTAATATATAGTTGTAGCATGATATATAATACTCAATTAATTAAGAATAAAACATAATAGTTTATTATCAAGAATTTAGTATCTCTAATTTTGAACTAGACTAAATATTAAATGTATATCTAATTTTGGGAAGAAGAGAGTACATAATAAACACATACCTCTCATTCTCAAAATGGACTTCTCAATTTTCTTTGCACATCCAACACAATGCAGATCGACAAACAAGACGAATGGAGAAGGTGGCTTAGGCTCTTCCTTCTTCTTCTCCTCCTCCTCCTCTGCTTTTCCTTCTTCTTTCTTCTCCTCAACTTTCTTCTCCTCTGGCTTAGCTTCTACTGGAGCTTTCTCCTATGATCATATGTGCACCATGTTTAATTAATTAAACGATTAGCTAGTTTGTTAAAAACATTACCCCACGAATGATCCATGAAACCATATAATTAACAACTTCATTAATTAAACGATTAGCTAGTTAATTAAAAACATTACCCCAAGAATGATCGATGAAACCATATAATTAACAACTTAATTAATTTTTACCTGCTTAACTTCTTCACCCATTACCTCCTTCTCTCTAGTTAATATTGATCGCCACAGAAATTAAATTAACCAAAATCTTGTGTTATATTCCAGAAATGAGAGTGTTAAGTGGTGAGAAAGAGTAAAAGAGAAGAGGAGGGGAGTATGAAGTAGAATGAAGTGGTGTATTTATATATGTAGGAATGTAAATGAATCAGCTGAGTGATGGTATGTAATATTGGAAATGGACGGTGGAATTATTATTATTATTTCTATAAAGCAAAAGAAAAAAAATCCTCTGTGATGGCAGAGCACATGCAGAGCCACTAACTAATACATTGGGGACCTCTAATATAATTAATTCTTTGATTTTGTATCCTTATTGCTTTAGGGGTTACAAATGAAGGAAGGGATTCCACCAAATATTTTAGTCCATAAAAAGAATTAAGAAGATAATTAAATAATTTGGGAACTTCTTTTATGCTGAGCACCGAGTATAATAACAGTCAAAACTTGCGTTTTTTACTTACTAATTGAATAGTATACATGTCTACATCTCTTTTACTAATCAAAGGTCATAATCCTCGTCTCAGGTTATGTAATGCTGTCATGTCATGTGTATTTTATTTACGTAAAAGATTATTGTAAGCCAATATATGCATATATGGAATATTTGAATTGGATAGATACCCTGTTTAATTTCTTATCCATCTGTCTAAAACTAATATATGAATTTCCCACACATGTTTTCCTCATATTCAAGATCCCCAACTTTTCATTTATTCTTGATAGAGCAATATGCCTGATTTATACGGAAAAAATAAACTTGTTTTAGTACTTGAAATGACTGAAGAGATAAAGAAAAGGATCTTCTCCATTTAATTTCCACTCTTTATTCAAAAGCACCTTTTTTCGACTGTTTTTCCGGATCAGTCGGCAGGCCAAACTATTCCAAATTTATTCATCTAATCATCTTTCTTCTTCTTCTTTTCACTTTGGGGATGCCAAAGCGCTTTACGTGTAAAGACCTGCTTACTAGAAAGTTGTTAATTCTCACATGGCTTGCCACCTCCATGACTCATCATCACATATATACATTTATATATATATAACTCTTTTTATGAAACAGGGGAATTGGTATTTTTTTCACTTGATAATTAATTAATTTATACACCTAGCTAGCTACAGCTACAGCTTATACTCTTTCTCTTTCAATACTCCGTTTCGTAAAGATATTTTTGATTAGTTGTTAACACCAAAATGGAGTTGACATGGCCTGGGGTTACCAACAATTTGTTTCACGAAAAAAACTCAAAACTCATGCTTCCCTAGTTTATTTGTAATTTACTCTATGACAGATAGAACAAAAATTAGATATAAAAAAAGGTGCACATCTATCTTGTACCAACTAACCCAAACTTTACTCCGGTTGGTCACGCGTGGAAATGACTCAGCTAGCTAGCTTGTGGTTTGAATTGAATTCATTAGTGGAAAAACAAATGATGTGGCAAAAAAATACAGGACATGCATATATCCAGCCAAAAAGATTTTAAGTTAGGCAGGCTGAACTCTTTTGTAATTTAATTAGCATTATAATGTATAATGTATAATATTGTTAATTTCTACTTATATAATATAATTTAAAAAGGTGGTTAGCACGGCATCTGGGCAGTTGCGTCCAGTTAGTAAGGCATCGATGTAGATCATACTCAACCACCCATTGGCCCAACTTTTTTTCCAAGATCAGATTAATTTCAGTAGTACGTAATAATACGACATATATAATCAACTCGGAAGTGGTTAGTATGAAATTTATTTTGAGATAAACTGACACGCAGACGAGGTGATATGTGTGTGTCAGTATTCTATTGGCCAATTAATCAACTTACCAAAAAAATAACTTCATACTAACCGGATCCAATCAACTCTCACTTATCATGATTGATAATAGTCAGGTACTTGGATCGGCTAGCTTATATATATATATAGATATAGCCGTATAGGTGTCAAACTTTGAAGATCAATGGCTATTCCCATTAACAGTTTCTTTTGCAGTAAACTAATACTAAAAGCTCCATTAAACAAGTTAAAAAGCAGATAAGAAAAAGATTTTGACCTTAAAATTTTAACAGGATAGCTAGGGAGATTGTCACCACTGGTAAAGAGCTATTTTGTTCGAGACCACTGCTTTAGCATAAATTAATTCAATATTGCTTACATGTACTTCAAATTAATTATGACTGAAGACCAAAAAGAAAAAACTTTAATCATTATTTCATGGCTTAATTATAAAGAATTCGGAATACAATTAATTAACTTCAAATTAAGAACCTATGTGTTGTCTGTTAGTTTCATATTTAATCATTATTTCATGGCTTAATTATAAAATATATTTTCTTTCCAATAAATTAATAAAGGCTATTAATAATTATACTGTCAAAACAATAAAGTGTTAATTGTTAAAAGTTTAAAATACCGTTAAAAAATATAAAAATGTCGTTAAATATATATTTAATTACTCAAATAACATAAATATTATTTTGTCATTATCAATCATCCGAATAAATAGTTTCAAATTCAAGTCTTCAACATTGAATTTCTAATTTCTAATTTAATATTAATTACACCAGCTAGGTAGGTAGGTATCATCGATCTTATCTTAAAAAGATAGATTGATGAAGCAGTTAAGCAATTAAGCACTAAAGCATGCATGCATGCATGTGTGGACTACACTTCACGTCAAGCACAAAATTACAATAAACTAGAATATCCAAAATAAAACACGAGCGAAAAAAAATTCATCTCCATGTCGGAGATCGAAAAGTAATTTCAGATTAAGGAAGATCCGTCACATTTACGTCTAGCTAATAAGAATGAAATAGTATAAAGGAGGGTGGTTAGTATTTCCTCGTACACAGACGACGACGGAGTTTGCAAAATTAAATGAAGGCTTTTATAATTGGTACGTACGTAATAATTAAGCACAAGCACAAGCATAAGCATAAGCATAAGCATAAGCAAGCAATAATCTCGAACGAAGGAAGGCTTTTATAATTTAAATGAAGTTGGAGATACGGTCATTTCTTGTGCATTGAATATTGCGCTGTTTTGTGCTTGTCGACTAAGTAGTAGGTTCAGTACTTTGTCATATATAGAAAGAATTGTTTGTGAATATATATTGGATAGTCACCGGACCACAACTTGTATTCAATTCAAAATCAAATTAATTAAATAGATTCAGAAATGAAGCACATGCATTGTTTTTATTGTGATTGCCATACTCCTTGATCACTTATTCTAATAGAATCTTTGACTTTGCCTAAACATAGACAAAAAACAAAGAGAGAGAAAGAAAGAAAGAGGTTGGGTGTGGTTATTAATTATAATTGTATAGTATATAATAAAATTTATTTTATTTTAAATTTTTATGAGTTAGTTATACTCAATTTTAAAGTTTAATATGTCATTTTTTGATCTTAAAAATTAAATTATATCTCTAATTTTGAAACGGATTGAGTAATTTTTTTTCTGTTTAGTCATGTGAAATCCTAAATTTTAAAATTGATTTAAGTTCATTTAATTTGATTTAATTAATAGTTAATATTGTAAACTAGTACTTAAAGACTAATGTTATGTAAAAAATGACATTTTAACGTTAAAATAAATTAACATTACACTTGAACTTTATTTTTCTTTTTCTTTTTTTATTTTGGAACGGAGGAGGGAGTATATGATTGAGGTTGAACTTCATCAGCATCTGCATGCAATTTGTCTAGGGATCCATTATATAGAGATGAATTTAGGGAGTGATCATCATGTGCCTGTAAAGCCAGTGACCAAGAATTTAATTTCTTGTCCCTTATAAAAATTTAAAAAGTGCATCACAAATCAAAAGAAATGGGCGCCATGTGTGTGTGTTTTTGTTTGTTCTTTATAGATATAAACAGCTAGATAAAAGGTTTAAAGTTGCGTATCAAGATAGTATGATCAGATTATATATATATATATATATATATATATATATATATATATATATATATATGTGTGTGTGTGTGTGTGTGTGTGTGTGTGTGCAATGTCTCCCAACATTCGGATCACTATAAAATAATTTTATCATGCGTGAAATAATTTCATGAATATCTAAGCAATTGACTAGCTAGCTAGGATCCTTCATATAATTCCACAATGGCAGGCAGGCAGGCAGGCATGGATGCATCCCCACCCCCCTCCCACACACACACACACACACACACACACACACACACACATATATATATATATATATATATATATATATATATATATAGCTTGCTTCTTTTGGTGGTTTCATCTTTTGTGCAATTTAATCAACTAATTCTTCCAAGTACATGCATGCCCCCACAACCATATGGGCTGGGTGGGGGTCTTCATTTGGTTACAATTATATGTAGATATATCCTTTTACCTTTTCTTTTTTTCCCTTTCATTTGGATTTGGATTTGGATTCTATACTAACTCTATTTCAAATATATAAAATCACTTGTATTTATATATTTTTATACAGCAATTAAAGGAAATATTTTGAAACTGAGTGAGTACACTTATACACAATAACACATAGATTGTTTCCTTTTTAACTTAACTTTGCCCCCATATTACTGAGGTTAGTAAAGTACTACTATGTTAATTCCAGGACTCTACCTCATGTAAGCCTTTATGTATATATTCCAATTTAGAGCCCGTGGCTTTTGTCCAAAGACTTTTAATATATAGGACCCGATTGGGCAGTAATAGTGGACTGCCTTGATGAGCCTAGGCCTTGGTAGTACGGGCTAATTGTAGCATCTGGAATTATTAGTAAGAGGTCCATTGAGAAATTTAGGAATACAGAAAGTTCAAGCTACTGAGCCAATTTATTAGAGGGTGAATCTCCATGACAAAATATGAACGAAAATTTCTTTACTGCACAAAAGAATGGTGATGATTATGGATCGCAACGGGGCGGGGCGGGCGGGCGGGCGGGGCGGGGCGAGGGCGAGGGGGGCGTGGGCGTGGGCGAGGGCGAGAATTATACATCTCACCCAATCCTGACCTTATAAAAATTATAACTATTCGGAACGGGGAGAAAGAATCAAATACCATCCCATCACCTTCCTTATAAATAACATTCAGTGATTCTCCATCCCCGCTCCATCTTCAGCTAGAGTCAAAATCATCATCTCCATTTAGAATGGGACATATAAATTACGGTGAAAACAGGACAAATTATCATCCTTAGTGATGATAATTAAAGTATTCGATCAACAATAAGCGATTAAAAGAATTACGCACTCTTTGCCCATCATAAATAACCAGAACATTATAATGCGTAGACAAATAATATATGTAATGCACAAGGATATTTGTTGTTTTATATATATATATATAGAGAGAGAGAGATCAGTCATCTACCCTTTTTTACTTTCACTCGTGCTCACCCTTTTTAAAGCTGACAGGTTTTGGCCATACAATCGTCGTTTATACTTTTAACGACGCTATATGTTGTCAGTCGTTAAAAAGTATGAGCATTTACTTTGTATGTATGACTAAACCGCATTAAAGGGGTGAGCACTAAGTAATAAGATAAGGTATACGACTGATCCGATCATATATATATATATATATATATATATATTATCTTAAGGACGACCTTGTGTGTTTTGGAGTCTTGAACAATCAAAAGAAGCATAAATAGGGAAGTTGTTCTTAATTCTGAGTTGCAAACCCTCTTTAGAAAGATATGAACTCACATAAAGCAATTATTTAATTGTTGATATACTCATTATGTTCTAAATTATATGATCGTTATTGATTTTTAAAAATTAATTTGAAACATTTTTAAATTCAAAATTGAGATAACTCATTAAAAGTTATAAAACAATAAAACTTACAATGAGTAATACTTTTTTAAATAGTTTACGATATTTATCATTGACAAATATTAATTAAAGTTAAAAGAATTTATGTCAATTTTATGATAATGATCAAATAGTATGAAACGAAAGGAATACTTGTATCAAAAAACTTTTAAAATTGATTTTAGTGTTATACATGTGATTCCTTCCTGAGGAGGGAACTCATGCTCTGCTCGCTGCTTTTCTCCTCTTCTCTTCTCCCGTGATGATTCCTTCCTCACCCGTGACTTCTCTTTCTCCTGTATAAGGAAATGATACTGAAGGAAAATATAAGAATTTTTTTGAATAGTTTCTCTTTATATCTTTATATAGTAAATTATAATAATTATAAATTATATAAAAGGTATCATTAATTATAATATTTTTTGTAAACAAATATTTAAATTGAATTTAAAATTACAACACTAAATATGTTATGCTTTTTTTATTTTGAATTTTAGTATTTTTTGTTTCGATTAATTAAGTATTTTGATTAAATGGTTAAATGATGTAAATATAATTTTCTGTTTTGCCACGTCAGCAAAAATTGTCCACGTATTAATAGAGTTAGTGTATGTGGCATCTCCGTTAAGGGCAGGGGCACGGTTGACCTAAAATGTGTAACGTTAAGGGTACTTTTGGAAAAAAAATTAGTTTAGGGTGAAAGTGAGACATCCGTATAAATATCAGGGGTATTTTTGCACCTTAACCCTATATATATATATATTCGATTACAATTTTGTCCGCTAGAAGTTCTAGCGCACATGATTAAAAAAGAATTGGACCATTATGCCCCATAACAAAAGCTGCTGCGAAAATTCACAGTAAATTGGGACGAAATACTGGTAACATAAGTCCCTGCGAAAATTCAGTGGATTGGGGCAAAATACGCTGCGAAAAATCACAGTGAATTGGGGCAAAATACTGGTAAGCAGCTGCGAAGATTCAGAGTGTATTAGGGTAAAATGCTAGTAACAAAAGCTGCTGCGATTTTATTAGATTCTTCTAGTTTTGTGATTTTATTGCGGAGAGATGCAAGGAATCTGTTAGGTTTGTAATAGATGTATGGGTAGATGGTTTCTTCTGGTTTGGTATGTAGTGATATGCCATGGATGTAGATGAAAGTAGTATGAGATAATGTTATGCGCATTATTGGATTTTTGTAAAATTTGGATGTCCATCTTGTATGTACTCGAAACCATAAGAATTTGGATAATCTTAATGTGGTGTGATTGATTTGTTATGCCTGGTTGTTAATCTTGGCACAAACAGGAGTCTGAAATATTTGCAGAAATTATGGCTCTAGTGTCGAAGAGAATCAAGAACCATACTTCGTAGAGGGAGTGGATGAGGAGAATTCATAATTGTAATAGAAGGTAAAGATAATATTTGTCAATTTTTTATTTATAGCAAATACATAATATGTATTATTGTCCTATATATATATGAATACTAAATTGATGTAAATTTATTTAATTTTAGACAATACAATCATAAAAACCTTATATAAAAAAATATTACTAAATACAAAAGAATAATACTAGAGACACAAACTATTCTATAAATATTTTACAAATTACTGATGTGACATACTCCATCTCAGCGTATTGTGTGGGGTCAAAGACTACATTGAAATAATTTGTTGATCAAATACACTGAGGTAGAGTATGCCACATCAGTAGTTTGTAAAATGTTTGTAAAATAGTTTGTGTCTGTAACATTACTCAATACAAAATTATTTGTTTTCAAATATAAAATGAATCACAACAATTTTAAACTTAAGAGTTTCCTTCCAATGACGTGAAGTTATACAAAAAATGTTAAAAATATCTCAAATAATTAAAAGTTAGGAAAATAATATATATTACGACTTTACATGTCGATTTTTTTTATTACGAGTTACTTGGATAAATTTAATTAGTAAAATTTTTACTATATATTTAATATAATTAACCAATTTTATATTAATATTGATTGATATACGTCGCAATTCAATTATAATTTGACAAAAATCTTTAGCTATGACTCTTTAAAGCTATGACATTGAATTTTGAGATGTTAGTGTGCAAGGGGGGTAGTAATCGGTTAATGTCCTACACCCTTTCTTGCTCATGCTGAAATTTTAAAGTTTTTTTTGTCATTAATTAGTACATTTATTTTTTCTACCAACAAATAAAATAAAATAACTTGCACATTTTTTGAAATACTCCCTCTGTTTTAAATTATGTGATCAATGACTTCTAAAAAATAAATTCAAAATTGAGATAACTAATTAAATATTATAAAACAATAAAACTTAAAATGTGTAATACTTTAACACATCATTTTATAAACTAATTTTTGTAAAAATTATTTGTAAGTGTAGCAGAACTCTTTAAATAGTTTACAATGTTTATCATTTTATTAAATATTGATTAAAATAAAAATAATTCCTGCCAAAAAATGACTTTTCAAAAGTTAATAATTATCAAATAATATGAACAGATGGAGTACAATAGTATAATAACTTAACTTTACGAAATTGTTATCACCACTCCCCCCCTCCCCCTGGCCCTCCCTCATTTATTACCAATACAGAGTTGGGACATCAACAAAACACAGCAGAGTGAAACAATTTGCAAGAACTCTTGGCAAAAATACTGAAGAGTTTAGCAGTCTCCGTAACTGATGAAAGTCCAAGACAATAGTTAGCATAATGAGGGCCAAAGGTTGTTAGATTCCAAGCAAAAATAACCAGACATAAGTGAGTTCTTGCCGGACTCCAGTTGAAGCTTCCATGACTAGATGAAGACTATTGGCAGTAGAAACCATCTGGTGAAATTATTTAACTTTATTAGGCTAGCAACTCCCCGATATACCTATCAGGGTTGCCTATCAACAAACTAACAGTAACTAAAAAAGCTCTCCTTATAATAGAAGGCATCCCCAGATGCCAACAACTACTACTACAAAACCAACAACCATAAGTTTCCAAGGAATATGCTGGGCCTGGGATGATGAAATGGAGCACAATATAGGAGTATTCAAGGACACGGAGGGAACCATAATCCGGTTACTAATTGGACAATTACCTTTTTGCCTCGCATTTAAACTCAATTCCTGAACAACTCCATTCTGATAGGATTTGACTAGGGATACTTCTTCAATCTCATCTGTGTTAGAAGCAGCGTCGGTGGCGGAAGAAGAGTTATAATTTTCCATAGCTTCGTCAGCCTGCAATGTCAATTTAATGGAGCTCAGGATACCACATAATATCATATTATGAAAATTGGCACACAAGCTTCATCAGAAAAAACTCTTACCTCACTCACTGAAGGTTTTACTTTACTATTTTCTTCACTGTAGCTAAAACCTTTAGGCAGGCCACAAGAAATTGATCCGACTTGAAGTTTCTTCTGTAAATTGATTCTTTTTGGTTCAATTCCTTGTGTCAAAAAACCTTGCTCACTTGATTGGAAACGTGCTTGGTGAGACCTTAATCTAATACCAGTACCAATATCTTCACTGCTTACTGCATCGCTTCTGGTGCAAGATTTTTCAAGATTCAACGAATTATTGTCTTGATCACCGACAGGAACAGAAGATAAAGCATCCCGTCTGTTTGGCAAGAAATGCAAATTCCTCTGCGCTTTGTCATTATTACTGAAATCAGGAGTTACACATTCTCCTAAAGGTGTTACCAACTGCAAAGGGAAAACTTTCTGAGCCCCAGTAAAAAATCCACCACAAATAAATCCCTTGTCAAGCTGGAGTACGCATGGGGAAAATAAACTTAATGTTTCAGGAAAAAAAATGTTAGAAACACAAGAATCCAACATCCTGGAATAAATTAAATATCCAACCTCGAGGAATATTGCATTCCAGTACCTGACCACTCTCCTTAACAAAGCCCTGTTCAACAGCTCCTGAATTTTCATATGAATATTCATTTGAACTAACTAGAAGTGAGTCCAAGAACTCATCAAGATCCACAGAATTTGTACCATCCTGTAACTGAACTCCCTTGTTGTCATTGATGAAAGTCGTGGAGCTATGCAAAAAGGAGGATCCAAGCTCGTTCATCATCTGCAAATTGAACGGGAAAAAGATTTTCAAATCCAGAGGCTCTGCCGGCCCATAAAAATCACTGAAAGCATTTTCCATGTATGAATCTGGCTGAAGTATGGAACAAGAAAAATACAAAGTTTTACTTGATTACTCATTTAAGAACAAGGCAAGACGGCCTAAGATAAAATTAGTTTCTTTTCTCACCTTGATGGATGTATCTAACCCTTTACCTTCAGCGTCATCAGCAATAGGTAAAGGGGCGTCTGGAATTGTTTCGTTAGTAATTTCATCGTCAATCCCTTCAATACTTATAGGTTGCATTTCAGGTCGTTGGCTCAATATTAGGCTCACTGGCTCTAACTGAGTATCTTCAGCAGAGAATTTAACTACAGTAGGAGAAGAAACGTACTGCTCAACTTCTTCACAGTTTGAAATTTCAGCCATCTCATCTTGCTTCTTAAAAAGACGACAGAGTACAAAGGCACCCTGGCATGAAAAGAATACATAGTAAAACGAAAATAATAAGAATTTAATTATATAAAAAAATCACAACTGGAGTAAATCCTAGCTTGTTCTAAAGAATTTGAAGATGAAGGAAAACTGAATCTCCATATACTAATAAGAGCAAATCAAAACAAAAGCTTGTATTATGTGACGAAGTTTAGACTAAGCTGTTGATACTAGCAGATATTATTAAGAGTTTATATAAAGAAAAAAATATATAATGAGTGCTGGATAGTATTTAAATTAAGTTCTGCAGGTTTAAATAAAAGCTCAATCAACCCTTATCACAAACTAATAATTGGGGTAGGTCCCAAAGCATAATTCTTATGGTGGAAACAAGTAACTTACTCATATGTACCAAATTCAACTATATTACAAACCATTCAAACACAATTTAACAAATGAAACAAACTAAAGCTATGCAAACAATTGGGTGACGAATAAAAATACACAATAACTTGAAAGAGGAAAGAAGACAGTATACTAAAATTGACAAGTAAAAGAAAAGGATCAAATGAATAACTTGTCCGGGATGGGTGCCATTAAGGGCCTCCTCAGTAGCGCTGTACTCGTGAATTAGCCAATGAGTCCTCTGACCCTTAGGAGCACGTCCAGTATGGAAGACCAGAGTCTTCTTCCTCCCAATCACGTTCATTCCTTTACTACTCTTAATAAATCTGTCTTTGCCGGTGGCTTTCCAGTACCCAGCCACTGTTGCTCTGTTGGATCGGTTTCCGTTCTGATACTTCCGATCCTTGGGACAGAAGAAGAACCATTCATTATCAATTGATTCAACAACTGACAAATCTGCATTTGTTTTAAGAAGAAAAACATTATACAAGATCGTTTTGATATAAACCTGCCGTAATTTTAACCTAAACAAATCTTACTACACTGACGGTACTGTTTAAAACATAGATTGCGTCGAAAATTAACATAACCCCAAATTTTAGCAATGATCCAACATCAAATATGAGGGGTCTTCTCAAAGTATGAACATTTATGAAAAAACTTAAAGACGAAGCAAAGAAAAATCCCGAATATTTAGTAAGAAAACAATAGCATACCAGGTAAATCCCAAGGCTCACATTTACAAACATCAACCTCTCGTATAACACTGACTTTCTCATCAAAACCATTGATTTTTAAGTTTAGGTAGTGATTTATGAGTTCTTCGTCAGTCGGCCGAAAGCGGAATCCCACCGGCAGAGTCCCCGCCATTTTCCACCAAATATCTAAGGAAAAAAGAGAGGGGTGATATAAATAAATATATGTATATATATAAACAGAGATAGAAGGGGAATAATTTGGTGGATGAGATAGGAGTAAACCCTAGAAGAAGAGGAAGAATAATAGAAACTAGAGAGAGAAAGAGATACTTGAGGGTTTTATAGAGCGATCGAGTTGCAGGTGAAAACATCACCATAGTGAAAGCGAAGGAGGGAGTATTATATATTTTGCCGAGTTGGAGGAAAGAGAGTAGAGGAAAGGAGAAGGAAGATGCCGCGTAATTTAAATTGTACTACATACCGTGTACAGAAGTTAACAGTATTTGTGAGTTCTACGAAGAAGAGAAGAGAAAAGAAAAAAAAGGACAGAAAGTAACTTTAGCGTAAGTAGGTCAATTAATTAATATAATTTTTATTTTATATATTAATTAATTAATTAAAATTAATTTCATATTAATTATTTTTAAAATTAAGAGATCAATTTTTAGGAAGAGAGAGATTTTATAAAAAAAACTTCTCAAATTTAAAAAGATTTAGAAAAAATATTTATTAAAGACTTGGATGACATTCTAAGCCATTTTAGTGGCTCTTAAATATAATCTCATAATAAAATAATAATAATATATTCTCTTAACTTAAAATTTTCTTCTAAAACTCACAAAAATAATAAAAAGAAAGTAAATTTTCATTTTTTCACTCTCTTTTTTCTTATAAGTTTTAATTTAATTTTATTTTCTTCTCATCCCAAATTCACAAATACAGTGCAAGTCAGATTAGTCAAAAGGATTTCTCATAATACCATATGTTTGTGAGTCTTAAATTGAAATAAAAGAAAATGAGAATGATAAAAAAAATTATAATAAATGTAAAATAGGAATTGTTATTTATTATTTAAATAAGGGAAAATTGCTATTTTACAACACGAATATTTATTTAAGTTACTATATATTTATGTAAGAGAAATCTTGTGAAATTATTAATTCGCTTGTGAAGATATCGATTTTCACAAAAAATTCTTAATTTATAAATTTTTGGGACAATAGAAGGAGAAAAAATTTAAACAAAATTTCTTCCATTTTTTCCCCAAAGTTTAGAATATTTAAGAAGAAATTCATGATACATACTAAAATGTCAAATAATTGCTCCATTCTAAAATATTGAATTAATATTAATTTTTAAGGTTTATTTAAGATATTTTCAATTCAAAGTTTGTAGGAATAATTTAGTCTTATACAATGTAATTTTAAAAATTGTAAACTATCTACATATTAGAATAAAGTAAAAGATTTATCTCTTTCATTAAAAGTTAATTCTTTTGTAAAGCAGAAAATTAATAACAATAAATAATTATTTTAGTCTTGGTCTTGAATGAAGACCAGAGAAGAGGTCATTACTCATTAGTCTGCCACGGTTAAAGCATGAGGTCATACGATTACTTTTTGTGCTCAAATTCATTAATTTTAAAATTAAAATTTATATTATTTTTGTCAAAATATAAGTGAAGATATTATTAACTCATAGAATATTCATTTATTCTTTTATGGTTTAAATATAAATTATTACTCTTAATTGTTGACTCTCTTTTTCACTGAATCACTTTAATTTTTTTAATTAAATAATTAAACTGTTATTTTTTTACATATTAGTCTAATTAAAACTCACAAGTGATATGACTTGAACATGTGACATTACAATATTAATGTGTTAAAAAGATTCAATTATTCCATTAATGTAAATCATTTTATGAGACTAAAAGGACATAAATGTAAATAACCCAAAAAAATAAAAAATATTATTTATCGCTATCAATTCACTTATTTTAAGTAAATAAATAAAAATAACTTGAAAAACATTATTAGCCATATTAGTTTGAAAAAATGTAACTAGAACTTTATTTAATTAAAAAACCTTAAAAGTCAACATTTTTTTATAAAGCTAAAAATCACATCAAGCTAAACAATATCAGAAAGATATAACATTAACGTATATGAAAAGTAGGACAAAAAATAAATGATACTCCCTCTATTCTTATATCTGGGTTATTTTAGATTTTTTTTTATTCTTAATTATTTATTATTTGTGGTTATCTAGGAGAATTGATTACTATTTTTCACAAATTACTCCTTATTACTCCACTTAATCTTTTGATTCATATTTATGAGATAAGTGAGGTGAAGGGTATTATAGATAATTGATACTATAGTTAATGCTTTTCAATTATTTTCTTAATTCTTATACACATGTCTAAAACGACCTATATTAAAAAACGAAGAAGAGAGTACTAGAGTATTAAATGACTTTCTTACAAGTAATAATACAAGATCGAAAATTCTCCTACTTATTGGAAGTGGAAGGGGAAGGGGAAGGGGGTATGTTTCCAAGCAAGGAACAAGGACATAGGTAGAGCATATGGCCAGTCCGAGTGTTGTGTCATTTTAATTCCAAGCTACCACCGCCAAGGAAACACAACCTTTTCTGCTGCTGCTGCTTAAATCATTAATATCACCATACTCGTACCAATCCCCTTATATATACTCTCTTCGTCTCAAATTAATTGTTTAATTTTGATTTTTTTAAATTAAATTGACTATTTTTAAAATTAATTTTTTTACTATTTTTGCTAAAATATAGGTGAAAAGATTATAACAAAAAGAAAATATATACTCCCTCCATTCCTATATGTAGATCGTTTTAGACTTTTTTTTATATTTCTAATTATTTGTCGTTTGTGGTTATCTAGGAGAATTGATTATTATTTTTTCTAAATTGCCCCTTATTATTCCACCTAATCTTTTGATCCATATTTATGAGATAAGTGAGGTGAAAGGTATTATAGACAATTGATATTATAGTTAATATTTTTCAACCATTTCCTTAATTCTTGTGCACATGTCTAAAACGACCTATATTAAGGAACGGAGTTACAATTTATTTCTAATCCCAATTTTTATAATTTCAAAAATATATTTATATATGCTTAATTATTAATTCTAAAAATAGTCAATTTGACTTTAAAAAGTCAAAACTGATCAATTAATTTGGGACGGAGGGAGTATAATAATTTATGGATGGATAGCTGTCTCATAAGTCATAAATAAATAAAGAAAATAATATTTGAGGAAAGGGCATAACCCTATTTTTGTATATGTATTCAAATTACACTTAAAATAATATATTTTATAAAAATTTCTATTGAAATAAATATTATACATTTTTTTAAAATCACAAAAAAAAAATATATCCCATTTTTCTGTCCATCGCCTGTCCGTGTAGAACTATTCCTACTAATATTGTTACTTGTATTACTGGTCAGCAAGGACGAAGCCACATAGGGGGTTACGAGGTCAATTGACTCGATTAATTTTTTATTTTATTTTATACTCCCTCCGTTCCATGATAAAAATTTTTATTACTATTTTGAGTAGTTACATGTTAAATGTTCATTTTCCTTTAATAACCAAATTTTTATACATATTTTTCTATTATACTCGTAGCATTAAATATCTAATACTTTTCTTTTTCTAATTCTCTCCCCATATTTAATGACATTATTATGGGTAATTTTGTCATTTTATTCATCTTCTTAATATGCATAAAAAGTTCACCAAGACTTTTATCCTGTGACGGAGAGAGTAATATTTAAAATTTTTACGTCTTATATATAAATTGACTCTATTAAAATTTATAATATATGGGGTTAAATTAAAATATTATAACTTTCTCACTTAAATCTCAATCTCATATCATTCATACATCCTCTATATCTATATATGTATATTCCATATAATTTTTAAAACTAATTAATAATTTATTTTACACTATTTTTTGAAATAATTAAGCAATTAATTATTTATGATTAATATATACAATCCGAAAGTATAAATTATTATAAAAAAAAGGGTTCAGAGACCTGCCCCAGTTAAATAATTTATAATCTCATAATTATTTTGATCCTACTAAATATAAATTCTGACTTCGTCACTTCTAGTCAATTATTAAAGAGCTCTTCTAGATGTATATAAAAATTAGACATTAGTATATTTGAATTTTACTTATTTATATTTTTATTCAACATTGGAAGTCAAAGTATAAATAAATAAAATTTAAATACGCTCCTATCCAATTTTTATGTTCTAAGAATTTTTGATTACTAAAATAATAATAACAATCCAACTTAACCTCGTCATAAAGAAAAACAAAAAAGAGAGCAGTTCAGAAGGTATGTTCTACTAATTTATTGGCCCATTTGATTTTTGGCCTCTATTAACGTCGATGGCAGTATCGTGATACTTAGTCTCATGAACTAAAAACCCACACTTAATATATATATACACATATTCTGAGTCTAGCTTTTTGTCTACCTTCCCAAATCTTCATTGCTGTTAGAACCGGAGAGAGAGCAGAGATGAAGACGATTCTTACATCCGAAACCATGGATATCCCTGATGGTATCAAGATCAAAGTGAATGCCAAGATGATCGAAGTTGAGGGGCCTAGAGGCAAGCTCACCCGCAACTTTAAGCATCTGAATCTCGATTTTAAGCTCATCACCGATGAAGCCACCGGCCAGAAGAAGCTGCAGGTCGACGCCTGGTTCGGTTCTCGCAAGACCACCGCCGCAATCCGCACCGCTCTCAGCCACGTCGAGAATCTGATCACCGGCGTCACCAAGGGTTACCGATACAAGATGAGATTCGTCTACGCTCACTTTCCAATCAATGCTAGCATCGGTAACACCAGCGCTTCCATTGAGATCCGTAACTTCCTTGGAGAGAAGAAGGTATATCTCTGACCATTTCTCGTTATTTTTTGTGATACCGTATATGTTTTATTTTTGGTTGTATGATTCGTTTAATATTCTGATATGGAAATTACTTTGTGTTTTTAATTATCTATAATATATATAGTGTTTTAAATATCCATCTCTTTCGGGAAAAAGTCCCATTTTAATTTGCAAAATCCTAAAATTCAAATTGTCAAATTGTGATGGGATTCATGTGAACGGAGGGAGGAGTTGTTTTACAGACTGCAATGAGAAGAATATTTGTAGTTTTGAGAACGTATATAAGTTGTCATTTATTGCGGAATGTCACAAATGTTTGTGATTGACTGTATTGACATTCTAGCTTTATATAAAGAAAAACTGAACTTTGTGAAAACTTATAGACTTGCAATAAGTCTATGGGGACATTTTTTAGTGACATTTCTAGTGATATTTTTTCTTAAATTTTTTTTTTTTGGTTTTTTTTTTTTTTGTAATATCTCCCCAAAAATGTATAGTATTTATTTCAACTTAATTTTTTGTAAAAAACAGTGTTTTAGGTGTAATTTGGATACATACAAGAAACATGACATGTACAGTCTGTACAACCCTGTTTCTTGTATGTATCCAAATTACACCTAAAACACTGTTTTTTTATAAAAATTACAGTTGGAATAAATACTATATATTTTTTGGGAGGTACTAAAAAAAAACCAAAAAAAAAAAAATTAAAAAAAATTTCACTAGAAATGTCACTAAAAAATTGTCCCCCTAGAAGGACTCATAGACTTGTTTATTTCACAGTTGAGAGTGATTCAACGTGTATTTGAGGAGTCTGGGGAGATAGTCTTTTTATGATGTAATTATTGTAGAATGCAGGTGAGGGGAGGTGATTGGTCTGAGTGATATTCTTTATATGCTTTTATTAAAGTTTTAACTTTGTTTTAATGTGTAATGACCCAAAGCATCTTGTGGGCAATCTATCTATATCTAGACCTAGATTTACAGCATATTTTAGCTGTTTGGTTCTTCTGTAAGTTTCTTTCACCCAGGAAGTTTCATTTAATAATACTATTAGATAGTATGTCCATCAATTTAAGCTCTGATTGTTTATCCTTGTTGGTATGCCTTTTTAGGTTTGTTCTTATAGTTCTTTTGGTTTTAGAACCTTATTGCCCCAACAATAAAAATGTTTTGGGATGCAAGATCATTGTTTCCTAATTTTACATTTCTATTTCCTATTCTTGCCTTGTTTAATGCAATGTGAATTGAATCAATCTAAAGTATATTTGTGTAATTTGCATTTGATAATTCAGCTGTATTTTGACATTTGCATCTAAAAACAGGAGGTATGAATATGTAATGACAATGTATAAAAGTTATTCTATATTGCTGTACCAACTTATAGTCTCTAGTTAGGCTGTTAGGGTTAGAACTTTAAATATCTTATAAAGGCATTTATTTTGAATGATTGTCAATATAGTTGAATGGTATACTCTTTGAAATACTTTGATAGTAGCAGTAAACAGGTGCTTGAACATGTCTTATGCGAGTGTTAACTTGTATGAAAGCTTCAAAAACTGGTATTGGTCACATTCTAGATTTATTTGGCACCTTGTAGCCTATTATGTCCTTGAAGAGGAGATGCATTGATCTGTGGTGCATGAAATATACTACTGGTTTGAATGCCTTCAAATTTATTGTTTTCTTCGGATTGCTTTAGGTGAGGAAAGTTCAGATGCTCGAAGGGGTTTCAGTTACCCGGTCTGAGAAGGTTAAGGATGAGCTTGTGTTGGATGGTAATGACATTGAGCTTGTTTCCCGTTCTGCTGCCTTGATAAACCAGGTATCTGACTATCTCTCGCTTATATTTACACTCACGGACATTGAGTTATGTCATGTGGTGAGGTGATCACCTACACATTATGATCTGTCCTTTGTGAAGTTTTTTGGAATTATACTCCTTGCACTTATATTGCCATCTCTTTTTGTTTGTACAGAAATGTCACGTCAAGAACAAAGATATCAGGAAGTTCCTTGATGGTATCTATGTTAGCGAGAAGGGAACTATTTTGGGAGAGACCAATTAGTTAGACAGTAGTTTCTACATAGCCGTTTCTTTTTTGACCAGATAATTCATTTCACCCTCTAGTTTGTTAGAACAACTTCTAGTTTGAAGTTGATTTTACAATTTTGTGTTGAGACTTGTGAAATCTCCATTTTGAAGTTTAAAGATAGTTAATGTTGAGTTTAATGTTGAGTTTGTTAGAACTTCTAGTTTGAAGTTGATTTTACAATTTTGTGTCGAGACTTGTGATGAAATCTTCATTTTGAAGTTTAAAGATAGTTAGGTGGTGTTTGATAAAATTGAGTGTTAAGATCTGAACAGTTTAGACGTCTGAATAATATAGAGCATCGGAATAGAATTGTGTCTTAATGAAAAAATGTTGTTTGATAATTAATTTTTTCATAATATTTGAATAACAATATTTTACCATTTTAACCCTTTGAACAGTTTAAACAAAACCTGTTTGATAATCAGAAGGTTTGAATAGTATTTTAAATACATATTTATAATGTTTTGACCACAATATGATAAAATAAAAATAAAACGTACAAATTAAATTAACTTCAAATATAGTATCATGTCCTAAAAATATCAACATAATATAATAATTCAACCATACAAATTAAATTAAATCTTTTTGCTACCTGTTTGGCCTGATGGATTGATTTGTGTGCCTGATATGATGCGCAGGAAATTGGTATTTGTTTGTTTTCATAATTATGAGCACTTGTATATAGTTTGGCATGATGGATTGATTTGTGTTTGCTGTTATTCTTGGCCTGAGATTTTTTACTATAAGGTTTGCAAAAGGACTAGGCATTGGTTACCTAAATGTTCTTCCATGCCTGAAAAATGGAGCTCTGGTTTCAAATGGTTTTCTTTTGTTCTAGAGCTTCATGCTTTTGTATGATTGATGACTGTACTAGGATTTTGCATTATATATATATATATATATATATATATATATATATATATATATATATATATAGATTTCATCCACAACAACCGGTTGTTGGGAGTAACCCATTTTTGGCCAACCGCTATAGCCTGTACCGGCCCTTATGTAATTTTTTTTTTTTTTTAATACTACCTGTGTGGTGGCTGGCCAAAAAATAGATTGCTTCCCAACAATTCATTGTGGATGGAATCCCATAAATATATATATGTGTGTGTGTCTGTGTGTGTTTCTTCTTGGACTTATATGTAAATATATATATGTATTGTAAATATATATATATACTCCAGCATAAATATTTCATAATTCTTTTTGTTTGTTTTTTTAATGTAAACAGATGTCATAATCAAGTGTATGTTCTAATGTTCATGACTCTGATTATTTGAGCTAGACCAGACTTCGGAATATAATTGTGGGAAGGGTAGCTGGAGACGGACATTGGAAGTGGAAGGACAATATTGTAATTTCAGAATATAAACTCAATCAGATATATCTGTAAATGGTTAAACTTTAATTTTGTGTCTAACCGATTAAGAGACAAATGTTTTCTTACCAAACATGTTTTGTCTCTGACCGAATCAGATGCATTCCAATTAAGAGGCGTTAAGAGCTAATCAAACATATTGCATGATATTTAGATTAGAGCTCTTCTAAGTGGACATGAAAATTAGACATGAGTGTATTTGAACTTCACCTATTTATATTTTTACCCATTATTAGAGGGTCAAAATACAATTAAGTGAAATTTAAATACACCCCTCTACAAATTTCATGACTACATAAAGTTTTTGTTCCCATTATGTTTGTGCCCGTCTATACTTTTGTTGGTAATACTTTTGTTGGTAATATTTTCATTCTATTTATGTGATAAAATAAGTCTTGGGAAATTACAAAAATTTACTTTTGGAAATATTAATAAGTCAAGCACATCTTTTAGTTTTCTAGGTAAAAAAGTTAGATTATTTACTCGTTCTCTTAAAATATATTTTTCTCTTTTATAATTAAAACTTCAAAATTCAATAGTTTTTTGTTTATTATCAAAAAAGAAAGAAATAAAATATATTTTTTATTATTACAAATTTAAAATTATCAATCTATATATTATATAAAAGCTCTTAAAAGATTTTCAAAACAAGAGTTGATGATATCACATGGTGTAGTTAAAATGATTTATTAGAGAATTTTCAAGAATAGTAGAAAACAAAAATTTTCAAATTGATGTTTGTTGATATACGTGGTAATTTGAAGAGTATTATTTGTTACTTTCATATTTTGTGTCTTATCAGTCTCCTCAATTTAATGAGCTATACATCAAACCCATTAAGGGTAATAAATATTTTTAACTTGTAGATTTGAAGAGTGAGAAAAATGTTTGTTGACGTACGTGACAGTTTGAATAGGCTGTTATAGAAGATTTTTCTGATGTGGCTTACCTATTTGAGTATCTCAAAGTGGTTGAAAAAATTGTTAAAGATGCTCTTACCCCCTCTATATTTTGAAAAAAAATATATATTTAATTTTAATTTTCAAGTCAATTTGTTTTATATTTTAAAAATATAGTTTATGCAAGTTTTTAGAATTAACAGAAGTCAGAGAATATGTATGATAAAGTGAATGTAAATTAAACATAAAGCATCACAATTAATTGTATGTAATGGATTATTCTTTAAAAAATATTATAAAATTTTGAAATATTAACTAGTAAAAGGTGGACTATGTGTAAAATTGGCTGTTGATACAAATATGTCAAATGTTTTAGTAATAAATAATAAAAAAAAATAAAAGACTTTATTCATTTCAAATTAATTACCATACTTCTTCATTTTTGAAACGTCTCAAAGCATTCCTTGCTTTTGGAATCTAACATTTTTGTAACTTGATTGAACCATGGAGTATTAACTTCACACTCCAAACTAAAATGAATTTAGTAAACTTCAATGTTTTATTGTTATGGTTATTATTATTTTTTTTGCTAATTAATTATTACTCATATTAATGGAAAAGAGATCAAGTAGCAAATTTTTTTTTTTGTGTGTGGGGGACAGGGCCTTGTAAACCCCAACAAAAATAGGTTTAAGCTAAACAGCCTAAACCCCAAACCTTAACAAATACTACCCCAGAGAAGGGAAGAGCGAGAGATTCCAAGATTTCACCAATTCAAACATTTCTCCCAAAAAATCCCTCAATCATGAGATCAAAAACCCCTCTTAGGTCTTTGAAATTTGTATGTCAATCGGCAATTTCCTCTAGACACCTCTCTACTTCGTCTCCCTCCCTCTTTCCTAAACAGTCTTCGCTCTTGTTCAATCAAGCTGTGCCTCGTCAATCGCCTCCTCTTTCATCCCCATTTGCCTCTTTCGTTCGCCATTTCAGAGGTCCTCGCGATCCCAACATCAGGTGATTTTCCCTCTCATATGTGTTTTAATCATATCTATAGCTGTATAATTTGTGAGAACTGGTGGGTAGATATGAAATTGCACCTCCAATGAACTGGGGAGTTCGAATTGTGCCCGAGAAGAAAGCCTTTGTAATTGAACGATTTGGAAAATATGTGAAGACGCTTACTCCTGGAATTCACATCTTGATTCCCTTTGTTGACCGAATCGCCTACGTCCATTCATTGAAGGAAGAGGCAATTCCAATTCCGGACCAGTCTGCTATTACCAAGGACAATGTCAGCATCTTGATTGATGGAGTTCTTTATGTTAAGGTATGCGACAATGTTACTTTTGTTTTGACTTTTCATTTTTCAGTTCTTATTAGTGTCCAAAAAAATAAAATAAATTATTTTCTACTAGTGTGTTGGTTCGTTGATTGTATTTTTGATTGATTGAACAGATTGAGGATCCTAAATTGGCATCTTATGGGGTGGAGAATCCATTGTATGCAGTAATTCAGCTCGCACAGACAACTATGCGTAGTGAGCTCGGTAAGATTACTCTTGACAAGACGTTTGAGGAGAGAGACACCTTGAATGAGAAGATAGTGGTGAGATTTCATTTTCTCTGAATATCTGTATATACATTTTTATTTATCTTCATCCAAAAGCAGGCAGCATAAGTTGTTAGCTATTAACTTATTTATTTATTTTAGTCCTGTTCTGAATTTTTTTTAAAGCTTATTAATTGTGAAAAGTATTCCACCTGCATCAAATCTATTGGTAATTGGTTTAACTGCCCCCACAAAATTAATGTTATCTGTAATAAGAAAGCAATATACATGAAACTTCATTCAGCTTGGACACCTTGTGGTTTGGCTTCAGGAAAAGGTCGGACACTTGTAATAAGAGTTAGTGTTACGGGATATTAATATCTTAAACCTATTTGCTGTGTGTCTGCTTTTAGGTGTTTCTGTGTAGACCAAGTCTAATACAAGTGTAATCATTTTAGAATGATTTTCAGTTGAAGTATTTTGGTAGAGCTATCTTGTTTATCCTTTACACCAAGCAATAAGCAATGGATCCAGCTATTCTATACCTCAGAACAGAATATGAATTTTCTGTTGAGATAATGTCCACGTCACCGGCTTTATAAGCTCTTGTTGCTTATGAGCGTTGTTATTTATAATTTGTAACCTCCTTTATAGATTCTTGTCTTTAATATGCTAACACTATGTAAAATTTGTTTGTGTGCTGACTTGTTTATCTTTCGTATACAATAGAAAGATAGCATAGGATATTACTACAGGTTTCGTTTAGAGCACCTAACTTGAAGATTGTTACGTGAAAAATCCTATATCGAACGAGAAAACATTGATTGTGTAGAGACTTGGTAATACCAATGTAAATTTTAATGCTGCCTTTAATCGTTGATATCTGAAATCGTACTAGCCATATTTAATCAAAACATTTTCCAGATGCTTTATTAATATTTTTTTAATTAGATATTTATATATGATCAGCATGTCAGAAGTCAAGATCATTATGGTTAACATTTTATCTTGTCATATGCTTAGTTTACTGCAAAAACAAATTGTATATTTTTTTTGCAGATGGCTATAAATGACGCTGCAAAAGATTGGGGGCTGAAATGTCTTCGTTATGAAATAAGTAAGGACCTTTATTTGCTGATTTGTTTAACTGGAATATTCCATTGCAACTTCTTAGAAATCTCACAGATTTTCTTCTTTAGGGGATATATCTCCTCCCCGTGGAGTAAGGGCAGCTATGGAGATGCAGGCAGAAGCAGAACGCAAGAAGAGAGCTCAAGTTCTGGAGTCTGAAGGTGATGACAATTTTTTACTCCTTCACGGCTCCTCTTATTTGTTTATAAACAGTTTGAGTCTATACATGTGCTGAAAACTGCTGAGTTTTGGCCTTTGGGTGAGGCATACTTGTAAATGCTACATGTTTACTTTTAACTATTTTTGATAAGAAAAATAAATCATCAAATGTTTATTTGTATGTATAATACTACCTTTGTATTCAGAACACAGCAAAAGGAGTCAAGCCCATTCACTTGTATCGTTTACGAGAAACAGTCCAAACTTAATTATATGCAAGATAATATTGTTTTGGAAAAACAGATCCCCTTAAAAGATTAAAACCAACTGTGATTCCCATATACGAAATAGGTCCTACTATATGCACCAGGGGTCCAGAAATACAAAACTTACAAATGTTGTTTTATCATATGACACCACACAAAAATGCAACATCAAAGCTGATTAAGACACAACGAAGATTCGCAATGGGGCTATCCCAGTGAATGGAGATATTATAAAAGATGCAAGGACCTTCAAATTCATTAGGACGGATTTCTCCTAAAGCGACTTATCAAGAGAAGAGAAAGATTTCCCCAAACCAACCTTAGTATTTGCTTTCCAAGGTTCTACAATTTCCCCCTTAATCTCATCTCTTAAATGCTGTAGAATCCATTAGAAAGATTTCCAAAAAAGCATGCTCTTCTTCCCATGAGTGTACGCATGAGAAATTTGTTCTCTTCTCTCATTTATCCTTTACATTGATGTGATTTTCATTTAACAGGGGAAAGGCAGGCACACATCAATATAGCTGATGGGAAGAAGAGTTCAGTTATTCTTGCATCAGAAGCTGCAAAGATGGACCAAGTTAATAGAGCTCAAGGTTGGTTATTATATTCTTATATAGTCAATCAAGTTATTGTTAACCTCATTTCAGCCTGAGGGCAAAATGAGTCTTAAATATTACTACTGCTGGGCAAGTTTGCTTGTTTAAAAATTCTCCCTCCATCCTATTTCACATGTGCTCCTCTTCATAAATGTGCATGGTATGAGCTTTAAGACAAGACACAAGTGAACTCAACATATATATATATATATATATATATATATATATATATATATATATACATATGTATATTATTTGGTTAGTAATTTTATGATAGAAGTTAAAAAGTAAATTATCTACTTGTATCATTAAAGTACTCCCTTGCGTTGCTTTGAAAAGGACATAAAGCTTGGGTAGTATTAGAGTATTAGAAATCAATACCTCTGACACTGGTAAACATTGTACTCTTTTTTTCGGTCTGAAATTGGAATCTATTGTCAGTTTCATGTGTTAGCATATATGTGACACCCCCAAATCCGGTACCTTCAAACCTGATTCCGTTGCAACACGACACTAATCATCCATACATATAATTCTACCAACATGAAAGTAATTACTAGTTATTACAGACATGTTTTTACAATTTCCAGGTTCTAAGATCTTAAAATCTTCATTACATGAGAATACATACACAATATTTATTACAATACGTCTAACTATTACAATCATCTTCTACTCGTTCATCTTCCCCTTTCTTTTGTCCTTACCTGAACCTTTTAATTTCAAGCAAGGTTGAGCGTTCGATTGCTCAACAAGTATTAACAATTAACAAGCAACAACAAAATCAAGAATCAAATCTTATTTTCATACTGAACTTCAGCAACTGAACAATAATTGTGAAGGCATTTCGAATCATTCTGAATAACAAAACTTCTCGTTTAACAATTTTTGAAACCTTGAACATTTTCATTTCATAAATGGTTTAATAGTAGTTCAACTATAAACCGAACAAATTTTCCTCGGGGCACTTTAGGTGATTAGCCTATTGTATCCTATGTTGTACAACATTTTACTGTAAGCGACTATATGCGTTTGTTTTATCACCCGACATGGACAAATAGTAAAATCGACCAAAACTTCCTAATATTGGGATCGTTCTTCTCAGTTTTTCATCGGAAATCCAATCCAAAGCAATTTGATTGGATCTCTCTACTTAACATCAATAATATTTGAAAATTTTATATCCAAATCAACTAAACATTTAAACATACGTCTAACCGAAACAAATGACATTGACATCTCTTCTTAAACGGTTCATGAATATTAGAACGTCTTCATTAATATGCATTATAGCAAAGTTGAACAACTTATACAAGTTTCAAAGGATTTGCGCGAGTTCAAAGTTCACGCAATACACAAGTATTGCGTAACTGAAATCATACATACGAATATTCACAAGAATATAGTTCACATACGTGAAAGTTATTGTACAAGATTCAAAAACTTGCATTCAATATACAAAATTGAATGGAGTTAGGATACTTACCTTAAACATTCTTTAAATTCAACGATAATCGTCCTTCAACGTCCTACACATTTAAGTTCATATCCACATACCAATTAGTCACGTAAAGATGTTTGTTACCGGCTTACGTTAACTTTATTTCATTTTCTAAAACATATTTTTATTCAAAATTTGACTTTAAACTATGTTGTTTAGACTTGGCCTCGCGCCAAAAACACGCTCAACGCTTGTTGAACACGTCCCCGACAATATCCCTAACATCTAAGTTCATAAAAGCTCTTCATTGGGCATTGCCTTGTATTGGCGCTGCGGCGCCCGATTAAGCCTTGGTAGCGGCGCCGGCCAAAACTCGAACCTAATGCAGTTGAGCACTGCGGTGCCCAAATGAACTAAATAAGCAGCGCTGCGGCGCCAGCTAAGAAACTTATATTTTTCAGTGTTATGCAATCTCTTCCTGCACCTACTTTCGAAAATCGTAACTTTCTCACTCGACATCGGAATGAGTTCGTTCCCGAGTCACTTTCTTGCTCGTAACATTTTCTACACATCCCCGGATGAAATATTTTTCTGATTCTTTGACTAGCTGAAAAATTGACTCAAAAATCATTCGTGAGCCAGTTTTCACTAAATGACATTTTCAACGTTGGATTTTCAAATCTTCACAACTCGTTCATCTGAAGTCGGATTAAACTCGTTCTTGAGCCTACAGCTCAACTTATTCTACGAATTACAAAACCCCAGAAAATAGAAACTTTCTGACAGAGTTAATTACCCGTAAACTTGGCTCTGAAATCGTATCAAGCTAGAGTTTTTCATGTTTTATTAACGTCTTTTACTAAAAATTTATGACATGTTTTTACTCCGTTCCACTTGGAACATTTACGTAACCCCCCTAGGTACGTTTCCTTCTTTTTGGATTTCGATTTGTCCATACAGACAACTATTAACACTAGTCCGATTCCTCTAAACAAATATTGTTCATCCTTTACGCTTAGGCTTATGTTTTTAGTGTTTTGTTCACTTGACATGCATATTATCGGGTAATTTACAAGATATAAACCATACACAACATCCTTATTACTCCAAGATCCTTCATGATCTTCCATTCACAACAACCACCACCAACTAAGAAAAACTTAAAAAAAGAGATGAAGATGGTAGGGTTTAAGGCTTACCTTTGTTGTTGTTGGTCTTCTTCCTCCTTATGCTTGATCCGAGCTAGCTTTTACTCTCTCTCTCTTCTATATCCGACCACGTCTCTCTCTCTTCTCTCTTGCTCTTTCTTTTTTGCTCTCTTTAAAACACTTAATTTGATTAAGTGAATGAAGAGAAATGGAAGTATACTTGCAATATACTTTCATCTAACCACTAACCATGCTTTAGTTAGTCTAACCAACCAAGGTAAGCTAATCAAGGTTATGCTAACCATCCACAATTAGGCTAACCTAGGTTGGGTTAAGGGAGCATAATGATGGAAAAAGAAGACTTAATGGTTAAGATAGCTTCATGGGAGAGACAAGCAATTAATGCTTTGTCCAATTAAAATGAAACTTTGACAAGTGACTCACCACTTGGCCCCCCCATCCGCCCTTGGTCGAATTCCCCTTCCCATTTTGCATCTCATTTGGCCTTTTGCTTTAATTATAATTTCATTGACCCCTTCCAAGAATCTAGGGCTTAACCCTAGCTTTCAACACTTGGCTCCAATTTAAACCCAAATTCTAGGCTCAACCCTTGACTCAACTCTAGCCAAGCCATTCAAACCCTAGGCTCTTGGCTCAACTCTAGTTAAGCCATCCTAATCCTAACCCTAACCAAATCTTTCACACCCTAGGCTCGGTTAGGTCAAACCGATTCGATTACTCATTTTCTTTCTAGTTAAGTTTTCTAACCTTTTCAATTACGTTTTCATAACACGTTCGATTAGTTGAAAAATCGACTTTCACGTTTCGTAATTTCGATTACGCTTTCCGTTCCCATTTTCTGAATAAACGCTATGTCGTAATTCGAAAAGTCGAAAAAACGAAAATGCGGCGTAAATAGCGTTTTTACGTCTTTTTCTCGAAAAAAATTATTTTCCTCCTACGATCTTCAAACACACATTCACATACACAACACATTTCGTGGTCATAATACAACCATAATCACATAAAACATAAAATTATCCATAAAATCTCATTTTATTAGATAATTGCTCATAATCCTATTTACAAGGAGATTCGATCAACGCGATCATTACAATATAACCTTCTCTGTTACTTAATGACCAAATTTCAAACCAAAAGAAGCTTGCAACTAGAGGATAATGCGAGTACAATGAAGTAAACTCACACAATTTGACTTCTCCTTTCAGCTGAGGCTCATAATATGTTCTTCTGACTTCCTGTCATATCAAATTGTGGATTATTTCCTGGTCTATGATGCTCTGGTCCTTTTCTTTCTTGACCCCTCCAAATGGCGCCCTAGTTGACCATCTATTTACATCACACTCATCACTGCTCAGCTGAAATTGTGTCTTCATATTATATCAGGAGAAGCAGAAGCCATACTTGCTAGAGCACAAGCAACATCCAAAGGAATAGCTATGGTGTCACAGTCTCTTAAAGAACATGGGGGCGTAGAGGTAATACTTTTCACTGCTCTGATTGCATGTAATATAATACTCTCTGCTGGTGAAGTGCAATCTGCAGACCCTATCTGCTTTAATTTGCAAACTAGTCTTTCATTGTAGACAAACTAGAAATGGATCTCGATACCAGTAGTAGGTTATTTGATTGAATAGAAAATGAGAAGTAATGATTAGCATGATATTTCAGGAAACATATGTGCCAATACATTGCAGAGGTTCAAAGAGTTAATGAGCTCATTGCTCGATTTTGATAACGCTTTTTACTCTTTCAATTCTTTTCTCGTGAATACATAAATTTTGAGTAGGGTTCCCATTCTATCACTTCATTTGCGTACTGTCTATGATATATAACTGGAGGGAATTGGAACATTAGAGCTGCTTGCGCTTAATTTTGGCAACCCTTTCTACTTGTCCGTTCTTCTTGCCAGGTGGATACAAAAATTTTAATTGGAGTTTTCCACTCTCTCTTCATTATTTTGTAAATATCTGTATGGATGTCCCATTCTAAATTTTTTTATGTATGGTTAGATTTAGCTAGTGCATGAATGCTACCTTGAGGCACAGATGTGCTTTGCATTTTGACTTTACTTCTTAGCTTCAGCAGTATATTTCAATTGGCATTTGGAACTTCGTGATATTGAAACTTCATTACTAAATTTTCATTTATATTGAAACTTCATTACTAAATTTTCATTTATAGATGTACCTATTTAACTCCAACATTATCCCCCCCCCCTCCTTCTACAATTTCTTTCCAAAAGAGTATATGTTTCCCTAAACCATACGGTGCCATATTTTTAGCATAAAAATGCTCTCATTTAGTTAGATATGTTTTTCATAGAAAAAAAATAGTAAAAACTTGTGACATTCAAAATTTTAAATTGGGATTGCAAAATCATATTGCATGAGCGGACTTCTTTGTGCATATACACATAATATGTATCAAGGATAAACTTTGTTGCGGAAATTTCAGGCTGCAAGTTTGAGAATAGCTGAGCAATATATTCATGCCTTCAGTAACGTGGCAAAGGAGGTAAAGCACAGAGCCAGCAAAAGAGTGTACCATATAATTTAACCTATTTCCATATCTTTCATTTACATGTTTGCTTGTTTTATGTTTACTTTTTATCTTCTAGGGAACAACTTTGTTGCTTCCTGTAAGTGCTTCAAATCCTGCCAGCATGATGGCTCAAGCTCTAGGCATATACAAAAATCTAATTGGCAACAATTCTCAGCACGGGCTTCCTGAGATCTCTCACACTGATTTTTACAAAAACATCAAGGATGAAGCCCATTCTGAAGAAACTGAGAAAGACAGCAACTCAACTGTTGTATCCCTGAATCCAAATGATCCAGGGGAGCCTGTTTTCTCTCTCCAGAGCTCCAAGAGGGAGGACTAGAGGTGGTGCAATCATTAAAGTGAAAATCTGAATGTGCCACTCCATTTTGTAATCTTTTATTGATAGTTTCTTTTAGGTACAAATATGGTTGCAGGAGACATGAGATTTCATTATAGGATGCTTATGCATCTGCCTTCAGTTCCTGATATGCACTCATGATTTGGCTAGTTTATTTTGTTTATGAGAACATTCATCAACATACCGGAAGAAGAAATCAAAATCATATCGCAATTGTGATTTAAATTATCTCACAATTGTGAATTTTTTTCCCTTCTTAGCAAGTGTACCTACTCTTTAAGCAACTTCTTAACTTTGCATAATGTTACTGTAAGGAATTGGTGTTGGAAGAAGAAGCAAGTACCATGTATACTCCCAGGTGTTCTGGAGATTTCACATTTAGGAAGGACCCTTTCGAGATCGCCCTCATCTCAATCCCTTTTGCACTTCTAATAGAATAATTAAAATTTTGTATTTTGCACAGTTTCACTGAATTAAAAAGAATTTATAAAATCAAGACCAACATACCGGAAAAGCAAACTTACAACAACTAATATGAAGAAAAGAATTGAATTTGTATATTAATCGTAATTTTTTATTTTTTTGTTAATTTCCACTAGCACACCTAAAATTATTGCTGGGCCAATAACCATACAACTATTAATCATAATTCTTGTCGCTGGGGCAACACAAATTTATGCACATGAATTAAGAAACTCATTTAATACTATTATTTAAGAATTAAAATTTTTATGAAATTTTATCACTATTTTTTGTGGGAAATTGAAAAGTATTAATACAAGAGAGAAAAATTCTTGGGACAATGAGAAAAGTTACTGGTGATAAAATAAATAATTTATTTTCCTAAAAAGATGTAAACGACAAATAAATTAGAACAAATTTTCTTCTTCTAAAAAGACGGTTATTATGGAACCGAGGGAGTATTATACTAAAAGGTGTTAAAAATTTAATTTCTTCCCATAATAATACTCCCTCCATCCTTGTTTAATTGACGTTTTAGAGAACAAATTTTATTCCTATTTATTTGACGTTTGTAGATTTCTAAGAGACATTGATTACATTACTTCCTAAATTACCCTTTAACATTTAATACTCTACTTAATTCTCTCCTACTTTTTAAGACTATTTTCTCCCTCTTTTAATATCTTAATGATATGTTCTCTTTCTCTCTTATATTTTCTATATTTTCTATATCCTCTAACAAATATTTCTGTCTCATCTTTATCATCTACAATTTAGCTTTTCATTTATCTATGCAAGAATATTTTTGATAATACATATTTTATTGGAGTAATTTTATGGAGGGAGTAATAATAAAACCCATCATGGATGGGGAAGAAACAAGAAGCTCCAGTTGTTCATAGAAGGCCGAGCAAGACGAAGAAGCCTAGTAAAAAGAGCCACACAATTTTAACCAACAGGAGCGCTTGGCCCTGCAACGGCCCATTTGCCCCATTACCCAACTCACAAAATTAATCCTAGCTTTGCAACATGGGTGTCGGTGTAAGACCCCAATTTTTATAAATAAAAATTAATTTTCTCTAAATGTTATTTTGAATAATAAAGTGTAGATTTGATATAATGTTATAATTGTGGGTAATATTTATAAATTTTGTAAAATAAGCAAGTTGTCATAAAATATTCGTTTGGTCGGGGAATATTCGTTTTATCAGAGAATATCTGTACGACGACACAATCATTGATGGACCCCACAACGGAATTACTGTCAGATATAGAAAGCGATAGAAATAACCTTTTTATAAAAATAACGGCAAAACATTTACCATTAACTGTTGAAATACCCGGTGATAAAAGTATAGTAATACGTGTGGTTGCACAGTAGCACACAGTATTGTACAGTATCTTTGATTATTGATGCTTACTTAAGAAGTCACTCAATTTTATTCAATAATTGCCACAGTAGTTGTTGCATAGTATCTCATATTATTGATTCAATTATTATCACAATATCATCTGCATAATATTTTATATTATTAAATCAATAAATGAGACGACACAGTTATTCATATTATTATTTGCATTATTGACAATGTCTAGAAAGTTCTGTCGATGAAAGGAGTTAGGTCATTTAATTGCGCGCAAATAAGGAGAAGTCCTTATCAGAAAGCCCCCTCTTTCCTGGGAATGATCTGATTGTTAATATTGTGAGTTATAATATTAATGATGAATAATTATTGAAAAATTAAAAATGTGTTTATTGAAGACAAGTGATTTATGATAAATAGAGGGGGTTTTCATGAAGTATTTATTGTAAGTTTGGCTTATTACATGAACCCCCAGTTACTCATTTTTCAAAATCACCAGTAGAAAGTTATCTCAGTTGTTGTTTTATTATTATTATAATAGTAATAAAACAGAAAAACTTTTTATATAAAACAGAATACTTTATATATAAAGTTATTCGTTTTATTAGATTATAAATAGAATATATTATATTTTATATAAAATTTTTATTTTATTAGAATATTTTATTGTACAGTAATGAATAGTAAAGATCAGATTTATGCGCCTGTGAATTCGTCCGAAATTCAACTGTTCATCCGTGATTAAATAGTTCCTTGTCATTCTCCTATAAATAGGATGCTTATTTTAGAAATGAAAATCACACCAGAATCAAAGAATTTTTCTTCTATAATATTGAGCGTATTTCTTTTGAGTTTAAGGAAACTTTGAGTGTAACAAATAGTGCAAGTTTTTTTCAAGAATATCCCCGTTATACCAATCAGATTACTCTCATACTAAGGTAAGAGATATTATTTTTGTTCAATATTCGTTAGAAATAATATTTTCTTCCATATTGTGTAGTATGTAAGTAATATTATTTCGTTTCATATTCCTAAATCTACACTTATTTTGATAAGTATTGATTCTATACTCCTTGAAATTAATATAATATCCTTAAAATTTGCGTTTCATCTAATATCGTTTCACTGAAATATTTTTTTAAACTTTCTTGTTAAATTTTAATATTTTCATGTCAGAGTACTATTTATGGGCATTATTCATACATATGGCACTATTCTTACATACAATACTATTCATACATACGGTACTATTCACGAAGTACTATTCATGATAAAAATTGATTTCTTTTCTGTCCAAATTATTTTTGATACATGAATATCATTCTTGAATTTTACTCCACAAATTAGTTATCATGTTGACAATTTAGACATTCTTAAACTCTGGATAAATTGAATTATAAATCTTTAATATTAATCCTTAATCTCACTTGATTGATTTCTTATATCATTGTTATCATCCTCATGCTTATATTGTGGTGAAAGTCATCTTCGGCCCGTAGTGCATAGATGGACTATTGATTGGTATGATTATGACCATGAATTATATATTAGTATAATCATGACATGTAATGTTACAAATGATGTGGTAAAAGTCCTCTTTGGCCCGTAGTGCATAGATGGACATTGTTTGGCATGATCATGACCACTAGTGATATTAACGAATATCCTTGGCCCGTAGTGCATGGATAATTCGATGATAATTGTAATGAGGACTTCATTTGAGTTTGGATATTGTTTCCGAGATAATATTCGTGTTAAAATTCTCAACTTATGTTTTGTCGTATTCTGCACGACAATTAACACGAATACGACAAAACATAAGTTGCGAGTTTTAACACGAATACGACAAAACATAAGTTGAGAATTTTAACACGAATATTGTCTCGTAGACAATATCCAAACTCAAATGGAGTCTTCATTACAATTATTATCACACTATTTTATAGAATAATGAGGACTACTATAGCAACCATCTCGGACCGTCACTCTATTTCCTGACTAGTCCCAGCTATATTCTCATTTTTTCAAGAGAACAATGAAAGAAAATGGTAAACTTAACTAGCCCAGTAAAAAATATTATGACTAAGATAATGTAGAATAAATTATCCTTAGCCTTCAACAATGTAAAAACTGATAGAATACAATAGATAATAAGTTTAATTGCAGCGGAACAAGCAATCCATTAGAAGAGTCAAGTAGAGCATGCTGTCTACTATCTTCTATGATTTAAAAGTTCATCATCAATATTTTATCTCTGTAAAATATTTTAATAAATAATCCACATCACTGAATTATCCATGCACTACGGCCAAGGATATTCGTTAGTATCATATCCACGAATTATCCATGCACTACGGGCCAATGATATTCGTTATTATAGCCAGTGGTCATGATTATGTCAAACAACTGTCCATCAATGCACTACGGGCCAATGAGGACTTTTACCACATCAATTGTAACATTATATGTCATGATTATACCGATACATAATTTCTGATCATAATCATACCAATCAACAGTCCATCTATGCACTACATGCCAAAAATGACTTTCATCACAATATAAACATGAAGATGATGATAATGATATAAGAATCAATCAAATGAGATCAAAGATAAATATTAATTTTTTTTTTTAATTTATCAAGAGTTTAAGAATGTCCAAATTGTCAACATGATAACTAATTTGTGGAGTAAAATTCAAGAATGATATTAATGTATCAAAAATAATTTGGACAGGGAAAAAATTATTTTTTGTCGTGAATAGTACCCCGGATGAATAGTATCTGAGTGAATAGTACCTCGTGAATAGTACTTCGTGAATAGTAAAAGATTAAAATTTAACAAGAATGTTCAGAAAAATATTTTAGTGAACCGATATTAGATGAAACGCAAATTTCAAGGATATTCTACTAATTTCAAAGAGTATAAAAACAATACTTATCAAAATAAGTGTAGAATTTGGAATATGAAATGAAATATTATTACTTACATACTACAGATTATGGAAGAAAATATTATTTTTTACGAATATTGAATAAAAATAATATCCCTTACCTTAAAAGGAGAGTACTTCTGACTAGTATAGCGGAGATATTCTTGAAGAAAACTTATACTATTTTCTACACTCAAAGCTTCCTTAAACTCAAAAGAAATACGCTCAATATTATAGAAGAAGAATTCTCTAATTCTGGTGTGATTTTCATTTCTAAACTAAGCATTCTATTTATAGGAGAATGACAGGATACTGTCAGGAATAAACATGTGAATGATATTCCTATTTATATATAATTTGATTTGATTATGATATATATGAATGAATATGCAAGTATGCTTGCATTAAGAAAAGCTGTAAAGTCCTTTGATAGATAATAGAAACATATGTACAAGGACTTAAAATGAATTGATCAAATGTGTTAGGTTAATCCTATATAAGCAAAACAACCTTGTAAAGTCCTTAAAAAGAAATGATGTACAAGGACTATAAATATAGAAAGATCAAGCTTGTTAGGTTGATCTTATGATGTAATATATAGGCATGCGATCGTCGAGCACCTTTGCTGAAAATCGTGAGTCTGTCAGGAGAGTCAAGGAAAACTCGAGAGCTATCGATGCAGAATCGTAGTCTGCAAGATAGTAGATCTCAGAGTTCGTAGACTTCCAGGAGAGATGAGGAGGATCGTAGTGTGTTGAGGAGAACTTACTCAGAGCCGTAGTCTGCTGAGAAAGTCATGTTCAGAATCATAGAGACAACTTGCCTACAAATCGACCGAGCATCTTCTGAAGTCAAGTCAAGAATTGTAGACTACACTCAGAATCGTAGAGTCTACTGATCATATCAGAGGCAGAGATTGTAGTCGAGCACGATCAGATAAAGACAAGGAGCACAAAGTCAGAAATTGTAGAGTGTCAAGATCAGATCTTGGAGTCGTAGTGTCTGCACAACTAAAGTTGAATCGTAGTGTGCAGAACTAAGACCTCAATAGAAGTGCTCACAATGCCAAGGCATAATTGTAGAGCAAATATGATTCTCAATAAATGAGCACTCCCAGAATGTCCAAAGAAATGAAGCCTCTGATCTAAACTACAAAGATACATTCAACAACAGGAAATCAGAGAGCACTCAACGAATGACATGCAAGCTAACAGAAGTTCCAAGCACCAACCCAATCAGCATTTAGATTGAGTTGGGAAGCCATTCAAGATGAAGTCGTCCACAAGTTGATTAGAAGAAGACTTCAGTAACTGACTAAGGAAAGTCAGCAAGTGCAGTAGCTGTCAAGTAAGCAGAAGACAATGATCTTGGAGGCAACCAAGATCGTAGTGTTTGCCAAACAAAGGAGGAACTGATGGAGTGTATACAATGATACTGGTCAGCCTCTAAAGAACAAGGTTAAAGTGATTAAGAATTGGGTCATTCCATTGATGATAACTGAACGGGAGATCACAAGGAGAAAGTGAGCTGGACACGCCATAAATCTGAAGTGTCTTGATATTCAGAAGGGGCCAAAACAAATAGTCAAGCCATCGATGTCGAGAACGATCGAGGCAAAATGCGAAGTGTTGAAGCCTTTGCATGCAAGAGAAGGAAGAGGTGTTCTACATTGAAGATCCAATCAACACTCTTCAAGATCGTAGTGTTGTCTCTACCTGTCAACTAGACACTACGATCAGGTCCAAGAAAATGTGCATCAGAATCGTAGAATTCAGTCATCTGAAGGTTAAAGCATTGACAACGGTTCAATCTGAAGATTGATGGTCGAATAGAGCTTATTGAGAGCATCGATGCAAAAGGACAACCTCTGATCGAGAAATCAGAAGGAGGAAATAAAGTTGACTACATGCCCGAGACATCAAAGTGACATCTCTGACAAGGTAGGTGAAACAGTAGACTGCAGTGTCAGAAAAGGGGATGTCATGTCACATATGCAGTCTACACCAAATAACTCGAGATCTGCGAAGCAATTCAAAAAGCTTTTAACGGCTACTTTCCAACGGGAAGATTGGGAATGAGTATAAATAAACAGAACTTCAAAGATCAAGAGTTACTGATGATTGCTATGTTACAGAATCGTTGAGTTGGTAGAATGCTAATGTTGACTCTGCGAGTTCCACCTAAACAACGAGCAAGTCACAAGTCTCGGTGAGGTGAGACTACGAAGGTGGAAGTGAAGCAGCTTTGAAGAAGGACTTAAACAGAGCAAAGCTTCACTCAACAAAGATGAGAATGCTACTTGAATTGGCATCTAAGTTGAGATTCGAGAAGGACAAGAAGATAAAATTCAGAAGAGTGGCAAAGCACAAGGCAGATCCTGAGAGCCACTCTACGATTCACCATGAACCTAAATCTGAACCAGAGCAAGTGCAGAACCATGTCTGCCAACATGTTAATAAGGGTTTAGGAAATGGTGATGGTGCATGCGATTGATCTTATATGAATATGAGAAGCAGCGAAGAAGATCAATTTGCACCTGAAAGAAGATGTGGTCCAGACTTGAAGCAGAATGCAAAGAGGACCACACCAAGCTGCTAAGTACAGAAGATGTTCAGAGCTTAAAGACATCTTAGCAGCTCAACACCACCACCAACAACAAACAACAAACAACATCAACAAGAAGCCAGGGTCTGAAGGGTCCTTGTCCGAAGGGACTAAATGAAGTTCCAAGCCTGCTGGGCTTGAAGAGTTTCTAAGGAACTAGAAAAGTTCTAATGCTGCTGGCCTTGAAGAGTTCTTAGTGAACTGAAGTCCCAAAACTGTTGGCCTTGAAGGAAACTTAGTGATTCAGGGTGCTGCCCTTTCTTAGTGGAAATCCTGCTAGTTGAAAGCATAAGAGTGGATTAGGAGCTTGAGTCTCTGAACCACATAAAATCTCTTGTGTCTTTTACTTTATGTCATTTATATTATGTACTTAACTGCTATAACTGCTATGTATGTATTAACTGCTTACCACTGAACTAACTCTAAGAACAATGTATGCATAATTATGGATATATCAATGAAAAGGATCTTTTACTTATTCTGTTGTGCTTGAAAAGATTCTTATGTTTGTCATATGTTAAATCATTAGCAATACAAAATCAACGAGAAAAGTATTTGAAATTAAAAAGGATCTATTCAACCCCCCTTCTAGATCTATATTGTGCCTACTGGGAACTAACATATACTATTTAGGGGAAAAAAACACGGATTGCACGGTAAGGAATCACGGGCGCAGAAAAATTCGACTGAAATTTTTGATTATTACTATGCAGTACTATACAAATACTATGCAGTATTATGCAATATAATAAAATATAATATATTCTATTTATAAAAAAATATTTTATTTTATATAAAAAGTTTTCTGTTTTATACAAAAATTGAGATAACTTTCTACCGACGATTTTGAAAAATGAGTAAGTGGGCCGGGGTCCATGTAATAAGCCAAATTTACAACAAATGTGACGCCCCCAAAATAGGTCCATTCCACCCAACCTATTCTAAGTCGCCAAATACATGGTACAGAAAACAACTACAACTTTATTACAACAATTATCGTGCAAAATACAACAATACATATTCTATGAGTTTTGACACAAATATATACCAACTGTGACTCTCATCCCAACCTTGGATAACACGTCACAATGGCACCTTACATAAAGGTATAGTCAAAAACTGTTCTAGAAATTAAAATATTTGGGAAGTGCTCAAGGAAACCTTCGTACATGGGAGCCCATGCGTCTAGGTTATGATAGATATCATATGTCCACAGAATTATCCTTGGTTGACCTAATAGACCCCAAAGAAAAACGAGAAGAATACTATCATATTCTTTCCAATGGTGAGTCTTCTCTTGGCATATCATTATCTCCACTGTCTCTAATTGAGAGTTATACTTCAACCAAACACCAAGATTATATAGGTAGTGCTCATAGATATACTCAGCAAGTGGATGAGCACAACCCTGTCTTATGATGACACGAGGTTGTATGTCATTAGACATCTTGTATAATAGTGGCAAAGCACCCTTCCAACGTTGGGTTCGCCTCACCCTATTTGATTCACCAAATATAACTACTAAATGATGTATAAAATACAACACACTTTTTTATACTGTTTAGGGAGAACCCCACAGCTAGAGACCACCGTTCTATTCCCTTGTTACCCTCGCTCGACCCAGCTACACTCTTATTGCCTGAAAGGAATTGTGAAGCAAAAGGGTGAGCTCAACTAGCCTAGTAATGAATATCATGACTAAAGATAAATAAATTATCAATAGCCTGCAACAGTAATAAATCAGAGATTTAGAACATATGGTAGATGATAAAATTTTTCAACCATAGTTGCAGCAGAACGAACAATCCATTAGAAGAGTCAAATAGACCATAAAGTCTATTATCTTCTCCATGTTAAAAATCCACCAACAATATTTATCCCTGTAACATCAATCAACAGTTCTGGTCCACAATCATATGAATAACTCATAATCATAATTGTGATTCTAAATTCCTTTTCGCATCCAGGACGAAGATAATTTTCATCACATGTCTTTACCTGAAACCTCAAAGATCATGGTTATACCAAATCACAGTTCTTGTTCATAATCATACTAATAAATTCATCTTTGCACTACGGGGCAAAGATATTCAACAACAGTTCATCTTTGCACTACAGGCCAAAGATATTCAATATTCAATGATTCATCTTTGCACTACTGAGCCAAAGATATTCAACAACAGATCATCTTTGCACTACTGGCCAACGATATTAATATCTCAAAGAAATATATAATCATTTCAGAATTTATATAAACAATAATTATAACCATGTTGATCAATTCACCTTTGTACTTAAGCTAAAGATATTCAATTATAAATTCAATGGTCATGATCATACCAGTCAACAATTCATCTTTGCACTACTGGCCAAAGAGAACCCATAGTCACGATCATACCAATAATCTACCCATCTTTACACTCAAGTCAAAGAGAAATATCATCATTAGGGTTATAAAAATGTTATACATGATAATAAAAATAATATAATCAACAACTGTATTTAATTACAAGAGTAAGATTCATAAATCAACGATAATTTGGTCAGAAAAAGAAACTAGTTTTATCGTGAATAATACTCGTGAATAGTAACTCGTGAATAGTAACTCATGAATAGTAATCCCGACATGAAAAAGGTAAAAATTCTACAATAAAATCCATACCAATATTTCGGTATAATAATATTGAAAGAATAACATTTCTTAAACTTATAAATAATTTATTTTAATTGTTTACACTTTACTAAATAATGCTTTTAATCATTCTAAAATGCCAAACTCATAAGATTTTATCACCAATAACCAAAATCCTCATAAAAAATCTGCATATACCTAATATAGGATTCTCAAGTCATAAAATCCTATTTTCTAATTTCTAACTTCACATAACATATTTAATTCATTTACTCATAACTAGTCCATTTTCATGAAAAATACCAAATAAGTAAAAATAAATTTTTTTTTCTGGGATTTAGCAGAATATAGTCCCATATTGAACATATATTTTTCTCAAAATTTTTAAAATTCATTTATTATTTTTCATATGACCAAAACTGCCTAATATTTAGACATTTATCATAAATTGTATTTTTATCTAAAAATTTCAAAATTTATAGAGTATACTTCTGTTATAAACATGTACTCCCAATAAAAATTTTACCAATTTTGGTGTTAACCACAAGGAGTTATAAGGGTTTACTTTTAAAATAGTCTTTTCTCATAAAATTCATAACTCCTAATCTATACATCCAAAAATTGTCATTTTTGGACACAATCTAAAAAACTCATCAAATTATCATTTTAATTTTTTCCAAAATTTTTGAAGGTCGAAAAAATTACGAAACTGAAAAACATAATAACCCTTACAATCCCTTACCTCAAAAGAGCAGTATTTCTGACTAGAATATCGGATGTAAAGCCGAAGGAACCTTGCACTGGATAACAACTCTCAAATATCTAAATACTCACAAAAATACGCTCCATAATAAAGAGAGAGAAAACTTATGTTTCTGGTGTGATTTTTAATTCTAACTTAAGCACCTATTTATAGGAAAATGCTAGAACGCCAAAGGAGACTAAATAATAAAATATTAATATAATTTATTTTTCTTCCTACGGCTGCTTCCTTGACAATTCTCAGCCACCACACTTGAAAATTAATTCCAACACATGTTTATAAAAAAACAAAAGTGGGTCCCACCCACAATAAAAATATTTTAATTTCTGAAATTTCAACAATTCATAATAAATAGCCCTTTATCAAAACAATACAAATTTTATGTCTATTCCACACGAAATCGAATTCTCTAAAACTTTGCAGAAGAACGTTTTTCCAAATTCCAAACATAATATATCCGAATTCCACAAACGGATAATTCTCAACACCTCTTAAAATTCATAACAAATCATACATTAATTTTTAACGGTTCAAAATTTATGGATATATATTCAACTTATATATGTATAACATATCCAAAAATCACAACGATCCAACAGTCAGTTTAAAATTATAACTCACGCAGTAGAGCTTTAAGAACACCGATTTGATCTTTTAATATCCCCAATCCGACAAAATACTGATAAAACACCTCAGCATTATTTCCTTCATTTATAACCACATAAATAAATCCATCATTTATATCCGCAAAAAATAAATATTTCTTTATCATATAAATCAATAATTAATTATTCATAAATAATGTGACGACCCCAAAATAGGTCCATTCCATCCAACCCATTCTGAGTCGCCAAATACATGGTACAGAAAATAACTACAACTTTATTACAACAATTATCGTGCAAAATACAATAACACATATACTGTGAGTTTGGATACAAATATATATACCAACTGTGACTCTCATCCCAACCTTGGATAACACGTCACAATGACACCTTACATAAATGTATAGTCAAAAACTGTTTTAGAAATTAGAATCTTTGGGAAGTGCTCAAAAAAACCTTCGTACATGGGAGACCATGCTTCTAGGTTATGATAGATATCATATGGGCACAGAATTATCCTTGGTTGACCCAATAGATGTGACACCCCCAAAATTAGGTATACATCACCCATTTTGGGTCGCCAGATACATGGTACAGAATTCAAATACAACTTACTAATACAACTGTCGTGTACAATACGACAAAATATAAACTGTGAGTTTGAATACAAATATTGTCTACTAGAGATTATACAAACTCAAAAGGAGTCCTCATTACAATTATTATCACACTATTTCACGAATAGTGAGGACTACTAATCTTATCCTCTCGGACCATTACTCCGCTCCCCACTCGTCCCAAATATATTCTCATTTCACGAAGAGAGAACGGTGAAAGAAAGGGTGAGCTCAACTAGCCCAATAAGAAATATTATGACTAAGATAATGCGAGACTAAATTATCATTAGCCTTGACGATTATTAAACGATTAAATATAATAAACATCAAGTTTAATGCAGTGAAACCAACAATCCATTAAAAGAGTCAAGTAGAAAATAAAATCTACTATCTTTTATGATTTAAAAGGTTTTAATCATCATATAAATTGAGACTCGACAATAAATATTCCACATCATCGAATCACCCTACTGGCTACGGCCAGGGATATTCTTTAGTATCACGACCACAATTATCCATGCATTACGGGCCAAGAATATTTGTGTATTCATTAATGGTCATGATCATGCCAACAATCATCCATCAATGCACTACGGGCCAATGAGGACTTTTACCACATCATTTGTAACATTACGGTCATGATTACACCAAATAATCCTGGTCATAATCATACCAAGTCCATCTACGCACTACAGAATACCACGTATGACTTTCAACATAATATAAACATGAGGATGATGACAATGATATAAGAATTCAATAAAACAAGTTCAAGAATTAATTTGTCCAAGAACTACTAATGTCCAAATTATCAACATGATCTTGCTTTGTAGAGTAAAAAATTTAAGAATGATCGAAGAATATTTCCATGAAAAAAGATCTTTGGATGAAGCCTTGCAAATATCAAGGATATTCTACTAATTTCATGGAGTATAGAAGTCAAAACTTTAACCAACTGAGTATAATAAAGAATAGAATAACAAAAGAAATCACCATGCATGCGGTACTTGCATGACAAGTTATTCAACGTAATAGTAATAACGGAAAGCAAAGTCGGGCAAAATTTGCAACAAGCGGATGTTCCAACGAGAATAATAAAGAGCGGAACCGAGTCCGGTGTAAAACACACGATGCAGGATGTTCCAATGTAATAATAATAAGATTTTAACCCGGTCCATGTAAAAACACACGAGACGAGGATGTTCCAACGGAATAATAATAAAGAAGCGGAACCAGGTCCTGTTGTAAAATACACGCAGCGTGATGTTCCAACGAGAATAATAGAAGAATGTCACCAAGTATAGGGTGAGCATGGCGTGTATCTGAGTTATTCCAACAGAATAATAAGAAATGGAATAACAACAGTTCTCTTCATGAATAAGAAAGAATAACACCCCTTACTTTAGTAGGAGATTGAATCTTTGTAGTAGTGTAGTAGAATGAATACTCTTCTTCTTCTCTCTTATTCTCTATACTTTCTCTCTCTATAGCTTGAATGAATTAAGTGAAAATAATGAAGCAATAAGCCTCTATTTATAGAAGATTTCTAGCTTAAGACCGCCACCGCGCAAAGCAAAGGTGGCTTGGCTTGATTTAGTGATGATGTGAAAAGAAAAAAAGTGGTTTGGCAGCAGTAATGTGAAACGACAATTGGTTCGACGCCTGTAATGTGAAACGACAAGTGGTTCGACGCCTGTAAGATGAAACAACAAGTGGTTTGACGTCTGGTAAAGATAATTACTATTGACGAAGGTAATTACTATTGACGAAGGGACTCTTAGATGATGACATATGGGCCCCCCCATAAAATAATCAAACTTACCACAAACGTCTCATAATAGACTCTTTATATGCATCTAGGGGTGAGCATTCGGTTATAACCGAACCGAATAAGCTATTCGATTATAACCGGAAACCGAATTATTGACATTTTTACTATCCGAACAACTAATCAAAATTTCAAAATAACTGAATTACTGAATACCGAATTACCGAATAGTAATTTCGGGTATTCGGGTAAAAACCGAATAAACATCCAACAGAAATTAACTGCTAACTCATAACTGTCAAGCAAATTAACTGTCCAACAAAGTAACTATCCATCAACAAAATAACTTGAAACAAGCCAACAAAATAACTGTCCTTAAAACCTTAACAAATTTTATGACTTGAACAAAGCAGCTAGTAGTCTAGCACCCTACATCTACAAGAATTTATTCTACTAGCAGGCAACAGCTACTCAGCAGTGTGCTTGTGCAACAACCAAGACTCAAGAGCCAACAACCAACAACTAACAGTACAACAAGTCAGCAACAGTCACAAGCCAACAACAATCAGCAAATTCAGCACAAGGAGCAAAAGGCATATGAAATTACAACAGCAACAACCCAATTGCAATTTGAAATCAGCACAAGTATATAATAAGATCCAACAAGTGTAGCACAATCAAACAACATGTGACTGTAACTTGAATCATAAGTGGTTCTGTGGTTTGCATGTTTATGTAATTGGTATTAAATTATTAGAACAAAACAGTGCCAAATTCAAATAAGCCAAACAACATATTGTCCAACCAAATACAGCCTCTTAAAACATTCCCCTAAGCAAAAGAGCATGTTGTTCAACCAAATTAAACCCCCTTAATGCAACCCTCAAAGTCCCATATGTAGATTCATGGTTGATACCATTATTCAAAACTGAAACCCACAAGTCTTCCTTTTAAAGAAATTATAGGACAAATTCAATAGTTCTAATAAAAATATTCCAATGCAAAGCAGGTTCCCGGCCATAGGCCCATAGCTCACAAAATAACAACTTCTGGACTGTACAGACTTATCATGATAGAAAGATTTCAACCTAAATCAGAGAGAATCCATATACATACATCAATTGAGGCAGGGCTGGTTTTTATTTAATAAGAAAATTAATTAATTTCCACAGCATAATTAATGCCCTTGCTCCATAATACTTGTCTCCTTCAACATAAGCTATTGAATCTTTGGTTTACCCCAAAAGGCCAAAATTGCACAAGGTTAGAGAAACTATATTCTGCTCTAAAGAATAGTACCCAATTCATTTCCAACAATGAAAATAGTATGAAAAAATCGCTAATAATGAAGATGAAGTTTTACTTTTGTTGTTCGAAAATTACCTGATGACCACTCTCATTGACGAGGTCAGGATCTGCAGACCTGGTTTTGTTTTTTCACCAGAATCTGTTGTGGACATCTTGTTCTCATCAAAGAGAAGAGCCCTTCTGGGTGATAGCTAGGTCTCATCTAAAGAAAAACCAAATAAATAAAAAAATCAAAGTTAATATAACTATCAAAAACATGTTCATAAACATAGAAACATCTAAAACAAATTTCACTTAATGATCACTTTCCCACAAAATCCAAATCACGGGCAAAAGGAAATTTACAGGTAGACAAGTAGACTGAAAGAGGGAGGAAGTCGAGAACATATCACAGTGAGACGGCGAGACAGCGAGACGACGAGTCGGCGAGAGTCGCGAGACAGACAGAGAGGCGGAGCCGCGCCGGAGATTGAGACAGGGACAGTCGAGAGTCGAGAACTTGAGATGCAAGACTGCAAGAGGGCAAGAGTGAAGAGGCTGAGGTCCTGAGGAATCGAGATTGAAGATCTGGCCTCTGGGACCGGGAAAGTAGGAGCGGCCGAGCGGGCTAGGGCAAAGAAAAATGGATGGGAGAAAATATTACGGTGAGTCGGTGATAGTTATAAACTTATAATAGATAAAATTATAAAATTAATTTTTTTTAAGTATTAAATTTCGGTTATTAGGGTATCCGATAACTTATTTTTGAAAATCAAAACCGAAACCGAATAGCGAGTAAGCAAGTGGTTATAAAATATTCATTATTGTCGGGGAATATTCGTTTGGTCGTGGAATATTAAATCTTGTCGGGAATATTAAATACAACTGCATGATCTTTTGTGGGCCCCATAACGGAAAGTGATTGGATGAAAAAAATGACAAATATAAGTTGTTTATAAATAACGACGTAGTTGTTGCCAGATTATCTTGTTAGAATACCCGTAGGTTAAAACACACTAATACGCGTTGTTGAACAAGAAGTACGGTATTGCACCAATTATTGATTCTTACGTAAAGAAGCACTACTCAATAATTGTTACACGGTAATTACTATTCGATATTTTATTTTATTGATTCAATAATTCTTTGCATTGATATTTTATATTCTTTGTTGTTTCAATAAATTGTCATTACACAATATTTTCCATTATCGAAGCAATAATTCATATTATCTGAATAATATTATTAGAAAACATTATTGGCAATGTCTAGAAAGTTACGCTCTAAGGAGAGGGTTGGTCACCTAATTGCGCTTGCCAAGAAGGAGAAAATGTTTATTGAAAGCCCCTCTTTCTTTGAAGGAGCGGCACAGTTGCCGATCTTGTGATTCTGTAATATTATTTGTGAATAATTAATTATTGATTTATATGATGAGGAAAATATTGATTTTATGTGGTTATAGATGGAGAAAATTTTTAATGTGACAATTGTTAAAAATTAATATTTTATCTTTTTCGATAAAATAATTCATTTAAATATATTATTTTAATAATATATTAACGGTGATATTTTTATAATGAATGTGGGATATATGAGTATATGAGGAGGAAGAGTATTTTGTGGCATTAAATGTTTAACACATATTTTGTGTGTTGGTGGACACAATTATTAATCAAATTTGATTATAACTTTGTAAAATCGTCTGTTTGTGGATTTCGGTTAATTTCATTTGGAATTTGGAAAAACTTCCTTACGCAAAGTTGTAGAGAAATGAATTTCCTATAAAAATTAGCGAGATTCAATTTTCTGATAAAAGGGCTATTTATTATGAATTATTGAAGTTCAAGTTCAAATAATTGATTTTTTGGAAGTTTAAAATATTTTAATTACAAAAATATTTTTTCATTTTTGAAACTCATTTAACATGTGATTAGGAGGCTGAATTCAGATTGTTAGTGTGCGTATGAAGTTGTGGAAAAATTATAATATTAATTTATTAAATTTTCTACTTTGGTGTTCTAAGCATTTTCCTATAAATAGGGTCTTGGGTTAGAATTGAAAATCACCCCGAAATCGAAGTTTTCTCTCTTTATATTATCGAGCGTATTCTTGTGAGTATTTTGAGTATACTTTGAGTATTGCTATACTGGTGCAAGTTCAAGTCATAGCCTATATCCTGTTTTTTACTAAGTCTTGTCTTTCGAGGTAAGGGATGTTATTTTCTTCTCAAATGATATTATTTCTTCAATATCATTATCTTTGAAATATTGGTTAGAACTTTTTATCAAATTTGGAACTTTTTCATGTCGGGGTTACTTATTCATGAGTTCTTATTCATGAGTTACTATTCACGAGTTACTATTCATGATTCTTATTCATGAGAGTTCTTATTCACAAGAACTATTCACGAAGCGTGAAGATGTTTTTTATGAAATTTCTATCTTTTGGTGTCTGAGTTACTATTCACGATACGACCTTTATTCACGTGATACAACACTATTTCACGAATACTTGGTCTTATTCATAGAAAATAAAATTTCTTCTTTTTGTTCAAAATATCTATTATGGATACTAGTTTTGATTGTATCCATGTTTTGATCATTCTTGAATTTTACTCCACTATGGTTATTTATGAAGTATTTTTGAACTTGGATTATTTAAAGTATGAATCCTTAATACTTGTTCTTTTGTTTCACCGGATTCGCTTTTCTTTAAAATATTTTCATCATCCTCACCCTAAATGATGATATCTTTGAATATCTTTGGCCAGATAGTGCAAAGATGAATGATTTCTTGATGAATATCTTTGGCACATAGTGCAAAGATGAGCAGTGTTGAGATGAACATGACCGAATCGATGAATATCTTTGGCTTGTAGTGCAAAGATGAATATTTGATTCCGATATATATTGATTGATGTTACAGGGATAAAATATCGACGATGAACTTTTAAATTCATATATAGAAAATAGTAGTTTGCATTCTCTACTTAACTCTTCTAATGAATTGTTATTTTCGCTGCAGTTGTTGATTTAAAGCTGGTTGTTCTATTGTATTCTATTAGATTTTTCCTGTTGAAGACTAACGATAATTTGTTGTATATTATCTTAGTCATAATATTCTTTACTGGGCTAGTTGAGCTCACCCTTTTTCTTTTTGTTCCATTTTTCTTCTCAGGAGGCGAGAATGTAGCGAGTACAAGTCGAGGTATGGAATGATGGTTATAGCGAGAGTTGTTTAGTAGTCCTCACCATTTTTGTAAAATAATGTATAAATAATTATGATGAGGATTTATTTGGGTATGTATATTGTCTAGAAGACAATAATTGTATTTAAACTCGAGAGTATATATGTTGTCGTATTTTGCCCGACGACAAATGTATTAATAAAGTTGTAGTTATTTACATACCATGTATTTGGCGACTCGAGAATGGGTTGGATGGAATGGACCTATTTTGGGGGTGTCACACAAGTCCCATGTAAAACACACGCATGTGATGTTCCAATGTAATAATAATAAGATGGAACCAAGTGTCCGTGTAAAACACACAGACGTGATGTTCTAACGGAATAATAATAAAGATTTTAACCGGTCCTGTAAAACACATGACAGTGATGTTCCAACAGAATAATAGAAGAATGTCACCAAGTATAGGGTAGACCACGTGTATACAGGTTATTCCAATAGAATAATAAGAAATGGAATAACAACAGTTCTCTTCATGAATAAGAAAGAATAACACCCCTTACTTTAGTAGGAGATTGAATACTGCAGAGTGTAGTATGTGAATACTCTTCTTCTTTTCTCTCTTATTCTCTCTATACTTTCTCTCTCTATAAGCTTGAATGAATTAAGTGAAAATAATGAAGCACTAGGCCTCTATTTATAGAAGATTTCTAAACTTAAGCTTTTGACCGTGTGAAAAGGCAAGTGGCTTGACGACGGTGATGTGAAAAGAAAAGTGGTTTAACGACAGAATGTGAAGCGACGATTGGTTCGGCGCTTGTAATGTGAAACGACAGGTGGTTCGACGCCTGTAATATGAAACGGCAAGTGGTTTGACGTCTGGTAAAGGTAATTACTATTGACGAAGGTAATTACTATTGACGAAGGGACCCTTAGATGATGACATATGGCCCCCCCCCCCATAAAATAACCAAACTTACCACAAACGTCTCATAACAGACTCTTTATATGCATTAAGGATTGAATAAATATTACCAAAAATCATTTTATTTTTAATCAACACATATTTAATCTTTCAACAATTATTAATCATTTATAACTTGTCGTCTCAATTATTGATTTAATAATATAACATATATACGTCTGAGATATCTTGTGACAATAATTGAATCAATAATATAAGAGATATAATGCGTGAATTATCAGAGCAATAATTGAGTATAAATTTGAGTGACTTCTCACGTAAGCATCAATAATCAATACTGCGTCTTCTTATGCAACCACGCCAGACATTCTTGTTTTTTACTACCGGGGTAGTTCAACAGTTTAATTCAGTAACACCTCCGTAGTTATTTTCATAAAGTATTTTTGTCGCTTTCTCAATCCGAATAATAATTCCGTTAATAGGGGTCCACTTAATGATTGTCTTGGTCGTCATGCGAATATTCCCCACAAAAGAATATTCCCCACCAAACGAATATTTTATAACAACTTGCTTACTTTGCAAAATTTATAAATATTACCCACAACTATAACATTATATCAAATTTATTCCATAATATTCAAAAATAATATTTATAGAAAATTCATCTTTATTTATAAAAGTTGGGGTCTTACAATAGACCCCAAAGAAAAACGAGAAGATTACTATCATATTCTTCCCAATGGTGAGTCTTCTCTTGACTTATCATTATCTCCACTGTCACAAATTGAGAATTATACTTCAAACAAATACCAAATTATTATATAGTAAGTGCTTTCATAAATATACTCAAGAAGTGGATGAGCACAACCCCAGTATTATGATGACACAAGGTTGTATGTCATTAGACATCTTGTATGATAAAGTGGCAAACACCTTCCAATGTTGGGTTCGCATCTCCCCTATATGATTCACCAAATATAACTACTAAAAGATGTATACAACACACTTGTCTATACTATTTAGGAAGAACTCCACAACTAGAGACCACCGCTTCTATTCCTTTGTTACCCCATTTCAACCCAAAATACACTTTTATTACACGAAAGGAATTGTGAAGCAAAAAAGGGTGAGCACAACTAGCTTCGATAAAGAATATCATGACTAAAGATAATTAAATTATCAATAGCCTTCATCAATAACAAATCGTAGATTTAGAACATATGGTAGATGATAAAATTTCAACCATAGTTGCGGTGAACGAAGCAATCCATTAGAAGAGTCAAATAGACAATACAGTCTATTATCTTCTCCATCTTAAAAGTCCACCAATAATGTTTTATCCTCAGTAACATCAATCAATGAGTTCATTTCCACAATTATATGAATATCTCATAATCATAATTGTGATTCTAAATTCTCTTCGCACCCCAAGCATTTAATATAATTTTCATCACATGTCTTTACGAAACATCAAAGATCATGGTTATACCAAATCACAGCCTCTGCTCATAATCATACTAATAAATTCATCTTTGCACTACGGGCCAAAGATATTCATCCATAGTTCATCTTCGCACTTCATCGGCCAAAGATATTCAACAACAGGTCATCTTTGCACTACGGGCCAAAGATATTCGTTAACAGTTCATCTTTGCACTACTGGCCAAATATATTCATCAACAATTCATCTTTGCACTATAGGCCAAAGATATTCCTAAACAGTTCATATTTGCACTACAAGCCAAATATATTCATCAATAGTTCATATTTGCATTACAGGCCAAATATATTAATATCTCAAAGAAATATATAATCATTTCAGAATTTATATAAACAATAATTATAACCATGTTGATCAATTCACCTTTGCACTTAAGCTAAAGATATTCAATTATAAATTCAATGGTCACATGATCATACCAAATCATAATTTAACTTTTCACTTTCTTGCCAAAGAGAACCCTAGTCATGATTATACCAATAATCTACTCATCTTTACACTCCAGTGAAAGAGAATTTCAACATCAGGGTTATAAAAATATTATATATGATAATAAAATCAATATAATCAATATAATCAATATATAATTTTAATCTCCAGAGTAATATTCATAAATCAACTATAATTTGGTTAGAAAAAGAAACCAATTTTGTAGTGAATAGTACCCGTAAATAGTAACTCATGAATAGTAACTCATGAATAGTAACTCATGAATAGTAACTCTGACACAAAAAAGGTAGAAATTTCACAATAAAATCCATAACAATATTTCGGTATAATGATATTGAAAGAATAACATTTCTTAAACTTATAAACAATTTATTTTAATTGTTTACACTTTACTAAATAATGAATTTAATCATCATAAAATGCCAAACTTATAAGATTTCATCACCAATAACCAAAACCCTCATCAAAAATCTGCATATACCACATATATGATTTTCAAGCCATAAAATCATATTTTCCAATTTTCTTCCTTCACATAACATATTTAACTCATTTATTCATAACTAGTTCATTTTCATGAAATATATACCAAATCAGTTCCAAAAATATTTCTTTTCTGGGATTTAGCAGAATATAGTCCCATATTGAACATATATTTTTCTTAGAATTTTTAAAATTCATTTACTATTTTTCATATGGCCAAAACCGCCGAATATTTAGACATTTATCATAAATTATACTTTTATCCAAAAATTCCGAAATTCATAGAGTATACTGATATTATATAGATGTACTCCCAATAAAAATTTCATCAATTTTGGAGTTAACCACAAGAAGTTATAAGCGGTTATTTTTAAAATAGTCTTTTCTCATAAAATTCATAACTCTTAATCTATACATCCAAAAATCACCATTTTTGGACAAAATCAATAAAACTCATCAACATATCATTTTAAAATTTTCCGAATTTTACGAAGGTCGGAAGAAGTACGAATGAAAAACATAATAACCCTTAAAATCCACTTACCTCAAAAAAGCAAACTTACGATTTGGATATCGGATCTGTCAAGAAAACTTGCAATCGATGAATATCAACTCACCAAGTATCTAAATACTCACAAAATACACTCAATAATCTAGAGAGAAAAGAGAAAACTTGTTTACGGTGTGATTTTTAATTCTAACTTAGCCTCTATTTATAGGAAAATTTTAGCAGACTTGACTGCGCAACTTTGATGGATTTACTCACTACTATTCTCACCCACCACATTTGAAATAAAATTCAGCACATTTCTTCACCAACCACAAGTGGGGCCCACTCAATTCTAGAATTTTCCACCAAAATGCTAAATTCGGATACTTGACAATTTCCGAACAATTCACCTCTTAAAATTCATAACAAATCATACGTTCATTTTAACGGTTCAAAATTTGTGGACATATACTCAACTTATATATGTATAACATATCCAAAAATTACAACGATCCAACGGTCGGATTAAAAATTATAATTCATGCAATATATCTCAAAAACACTGGTTTAATTTTTAATACCTTCATTCCGACAAAAATACTAATAAAATACCTCAACATTAATTCCTTCATTTATAACCACATAAATAAATCCATCATTTATATCCACATCAAATAAATATTTCATTATCATATAAATCAATAATTAATTATTCACAAATAATATTACGTAATCACAATTATGATGACCGGATTCATTCCCCGAAAAGGGGGCTTTCAATAAGAATTTTTCCTTCTTGGCGCCGCAATTAGGTGACCAAACCTCTCCTTGACGTAATTTTCTAGACATTGCCAATAATGCTATCTAATAATATTATTCAAATAATATGAATTATTGATCGATAATGAGAAATATTATCTTGATGATAATTATTGAAACAACAATAATATAAAATATCAACGCAAAGAACTATTGAATCAATAAAATAAAATATTGAACAAAGAATTATCGTAACAATTATTGAGTAGTGCCTTCTTACGTAAGAATCAATAATTCAAAAATACCGTGTGCTACTGTGCAACAACGCGTATTACTTTATTTTACCAACCGGGTATTCCAACATTGTTAACGGTAACGATTACGCCGTTATTTATAAAAACTTAATTTTGTCATTTTTTTCATCCGACAGTTATTCTGTTATGGGGCCCACAAATGGATGCGCCGTCGTACGAATATTCCACGACCAAACGAATATTCCCCGACAACAATGAATATTTTATAACCACTTGTGTATTTTGAAAAAAATTTCATATATCACCCTTAACTTTAACTTTTATCAATTTAACCATTTACTGAATAATAATTATAAAAACAATTGAATACTTTTATTTCATAAAATTCGGGGTCTTACAAATAATATTACAGAATCACAATAATGACAACCAGGTGGTTTCCAGGAAAGAGGGGGCTTTCCGATAAGGATTTCTCCTTACTGGCCCGCAATTAGGTGACCAAACCTCTCCTTGACAGAACTTTTTAGACATTACCAATAATGCTATCTAATAATATTATTCAAATAATATGAATTATTGATCTGATAATGGGAAATACTGTGCAGTGACAATTATTGAACAACAATAATATAAAATATCAACACAGTAATTATTGAACCAATAACATAAAATATTGAGCGATAATTCTTTGTAACAATTATTTAGCGAAGGCCTTCTACGTAAAATCAATAATTCAAAAATACTGTGCAATACCGTGTGCTACTGTGCAACAATGCGTATTACTTTACTTTACCCACCTGGTATTCCAACAGTGTTAAAGGTAACGATTACGCCGTTATTTATAAAAACTCAAATTTGTTGTTTTCTTCATCCGAAGCTTATTCTTACATTATGAGACCCACAAAATGGTCATACTGTCGTCATTTAATAATCCCCGACAACAAGAATATTCCACGACCAAACGAATATTCCCCGACAACAATAAGTATTTTATAGCCACTTGCTTATTTTGAAAAAATTTCATATATCACCCTTAACTTTAACTTTTTATCAATTTAACTATTTAATAAATAGAAAAATTGAATACTTTTATTTCATAAAATTCGGGGTCTTACAACAAATACTTCATGAAAAACCCCTTTATTTATATCAAATCACTTGACTTCACTAAACACATGTTTAATCTTTCAACATTTATTCATCATTAATATTATAACCCACAATATTAACAACCATATCATTCTTAGGAAAGAGGGGGTTTTTCGATAAGGACTTCTCCTTATTGGCGCACAATTAGATGACCAAACTCCTTTTCTCGACAGAACTTTCTAGACATTGTTAATAATGCAAATAATAATATGAATAACTGTGTCGTCTCAATTATTGATTTAATATTATAAAATATTGTGCAGATGATACTGTGACAATAATTGAATCAATAATATGAGATACTATGCATTAACTACTGTTGTAATTATTGATTAAAACTAAGTGACTTCTCACGTAAGCATCAATAATCAAAGATATTGTAACAATACCGTGTGTTACTGTGCAACCATGCGTATTACTTTATTTTTATCACCGGGTATTTCAACAGTTAACGGTAAAAGTTTTGTCGTTATTTTTATAAAAAAGGTTATTTCTGTCGCTTTCTATATCCGACAAGAAATTCCGTTAATGGGGTTCACTACCGATCATTGTCTTTGTCATCTTTATATTCCCTACAAAAAGAATATTCTCCGACCAAACGAATATTTTATGACAATTGGCTTACTTTGTAAAATTTATAAATATTACCACGCAACTATAACATTAAATCAAATCCACACCTTATTATTCAAAATGATATTTAAAGAAAATAAAATCTTTTTTCATAAAAGTTGGGATCTTACAGGGCTAGTTGAGCTCACCCTTTTCTTTTTTGTTCTATTGTTCTTCTCAAGAGACGAGAATGTAGTTGGAACTAGTCGGGAAGTGGAGTAATGCATGATCCAAGTTGGTTATTATAGCAGTCATCACTATTTTGTAAAATAGTGTAACAATAATTGTATTGAGAATTTTATTTGAGTTTGGATATTGTCTACAAAACAATATTTGTATTAAAACTCTCAGCGTGTGTGTTGTCGTATTTTGCAGGATAGTTGTATTAATGAAGTTTGTATTTTATTTCTGTACCATGTATTTGGCGACTCAGAATGAGTTGCGTGGACTTATTTTGGGGGCGTCACATTAATTTTCAATTTCTAATTGTATTATTTCATAAGAATATTATTATTTGTATTTTAGGTTATATTTGTTTACGATGATAATAATTTTCGGGATTATAATCGCAAGACTATTAATCCTATGATTAAATAATCTTTGTCATTTGTTTATTTTTTATAGGATTATTCATGAGATAATTTAAAATAATATTATATTATGTTTATTTTTTCGAGGATTAATTAAAGGGTTGGATAAAAAATATCGTTTAGACTATATATTATACTCTTTACCAATAATAACATATTTTAAACTTGTTTATATATTAAAAAATAATGAATAAATAAATAATGCAAAATACATGATATGTGAAATATTAAAATTTTATTAGAAATCACCAAAATTAAAATTAGAAGAAAGATTAGGATTTTAAATAGTTTTAAAGTTCTATTAATTAACCTTAAAAAGTTTAAACACATCTTTAATTTTGACTCAGTTTCTAGGATTTAACAAATGATATAGTAATATACCTCAGCATAACTTAGTTTCCCAGCACATAAATTAACAAATATGTTAAAATATGCTTTCACCAAAAGAGGAGATCGTTTGATAAATGGATAGAATAGAATATTATGATCGTTTTAGAAAAAGGTTGAGGTTAATTTTGTCTAAAAAATTTTAGTCTCAAATAGTGAGATTATAATGAAAGTAGTATGTTATGAAGCCAATCATGAGGTGCAAACCTGGATAATTCTGCGAACCTTGCCTCGTCTTCGAGACACAAATCGTTGTTGTTACTCGCTCGAGTCTAATAAACTCTACCTCCTTCATATGATGAATACTTTACGGAAAGTACTTGTCATTGAACGCAGGTTACAAATCTTTCCCAAGACATATTAAGTGCATCCGGTTGGTACGCTTCACGATTCCCACCAAAGTCTCGCTTCACCACGAAACATAAAGGTGGCGAATGGAACCTTCATTTCTCCGCACCCCCAAGACATCGAATATCTTGGTAATTTGCTTGACCCACGTTTACGCCTTGATCGGATCCGGCTTTGCATAGAAATCTGGTGGTCCCAACTCTTTGAATTGTTTGGCGACAAACCGCACGCTACTATCATTTCCTCCGTATTTTGTACGTGAGTCTCCTTCGTTCGATTTTGCATGAAACCGCAAAAAAGCTTCTAAACATCCCGTGCTTCATCATTTGCTCGATTAGGCGTTGTTCACGGGAGGAACATTGCCACTGACTGTTACGCTTCTCCTCGTTGGTGAGTAATGCTGCGTCTCCGGCCTCATAAACTCCATTGTTAACGCTCTCAGCAATGACCATTCTTAAATCTCGCCATAAAACAAGGTTAATTAAACAAATTAACATATCACATAATATCCTATATTATGACCGACCAATAAATAAGCTTAGGTAGGACACACTAGCGAAGGATTTACTCGTCTCTCCCCTCCTAGTTCTATTCCCCGATCTCCGCCAGAGATCATATCCCTAAGCTCTGATACCAACTGTGACGCCCCCAAAATAGGTATACAACACCCATTCTGAGTCGCCAAAATACATGGTATAAAAAGCAACTACAACTTTGACAATACAGGATGTCGTGTGTATCATACGACAATACAACTGTGAGTTTGAATACAAATATTGTCTTCAGACAATATACACACCCAAATAAGTCCTCATTAATTATTCATACACTATTTTACGTAAATAGTGAGGACAAATAAAAATCTTCCTAGAACCATCACTCCATACCCCAGACTCGATCCTGCTTATGTTCTCACCTCCACGAGAAGAAAAATGGAACAAAAAGGAAAAGGGTGAGCTCAACTAGCCCAATAAAAGAATATTATGACTAAGATAATATACAACAAATTATCGTTAGTCTTCAACAGGAAAAAATCTAACGAATACAATAGACAACAAGTTTTAGATCAACAAATGCAATGAAGAAATAACAATCCATTAGAAGAGTCACGTGAGAAAGAATTCTACTTGTCTTCTAAGGTTTAAAAGTCCATCATCAATATTTTATCCTCATAATAACAATCAATATCCATCTTTGCACTACTGGGCCAAAGATATTCATTTAAATCACCAATTGGTCATGTTCATCTCAACATCCATTCATCTTTTACTACAGAAGCCAAAGATATTCATCGCTTAATCGTTCATCTTTTTGCACTACAGCCCAAAGATATTCATTTATATCATCATTTAAGGCGAGGATGATGAAAAATATTTTTAAAAGAAACGAATCCAAGGAAACAAAATGACAAGGATTAAGGATTAAGGATTCGCACTTTGTTTTACCCATGTCCAAAAATACCTCAAAAATAATCATATTGGTGTAAAATTCAAGAATGATCAAAACATGGATACAATCAAAGCTAGAATCCAGAATAGATATTTTGGGCAAAAAGAAATTTTTTATTTTTTAATTGAATAATTAACTTAGTATATCGTGAATAGTAACCCAGAGCAACAAGTTCCAAATTTGATAAAATAGTTCACCAATACTTGGATAATGATATTGAAGAAAAATATCATTTAAGAAGAAAATAATACCCACTTACCTCAAAATAACCGTGATTTCCATTTGATTTCGATATAGTCTCGATGTAAACCCGCACCGTATAGCAACACTCAAAGTATACTCACAAGAATACGCTCGATAATTTAGAGAGAGAAAGAGAGAAAACTTAGTTTCTGGTGTGATTTTCAATTCTAACTTAGCCCTCTATTTATAGGAAAATGTTAGAACGCCAAAGGAGACTAAATTAATAAAATATATTATTATTTACCAATATTCAAGCCCACCACCAAGGAATCTGATTTTAGCCACCAACCACATGTTAAAGATGCTTACCAACCTTTGAAAAACGTTTTTCTTGAAAATAATAATTAAAACTTCCAAAAATCAATTATTTCGGAACTCCGGAACTTTAATAATTCACAATAAATATCCCTTTTATCAGAAAATTCAAATCTCGCGAGTTTTTATAGGAATTTCAATTCTCTACAACTTTGCAGAAGAAAATTTTTCCAAATTCCAAACAGAAATTATCCAAAATCCACAAACGAGTGATTTTACAGTCTATAATCAATTTTCGGTCAAGAATTGTGTCCACCGACACACAAAACATATGTTAAACATTTAATGCCACAAAATACTCTTCCTCCTCATATACTCATATATCCCACATTCATTATAAAAATATCACCGTTAATATATTATTAAAATAATATATTTAAATAAATTATTTTATCAGAAAAAGATAAAATATTAATTTTCAACAATTGTCACATTAAAAATTTTCTCCATCTATATCCACATAAAATAAATATTTTCTTTATCATAATACTCAATAATTAATTATTTTAAAATAATATTACGGGGATCACGAAGATCGACAACCGGTAGTTCCGGAAAGAGGGGGCTTTCCAATAAGGATTTCTCCTTACTGGCGCGCAATTAGGTGACCAAACCTCTCCTTAGACAGAACTTTCTAGACATTGCCAATAATGTTATCTGATAATATTATTCAAATAATATGAATTATTGATTTGATAATGGAAAATACTTGTGTAATGACAATTATTGAGCAACAAATGATACAAAATATCAACGCAATAATTATTGAATCAATAAAATATTGAACGATAACTCATCGTAACAATTATTGAGTAGTGCTTTTCTTACGTAAGGATCAATAATTCAATAATATCTTGCAATATCGTGCTAATCGCCATGCAACCACGCGTATTATTGTATTTTAACCACCGTGTAACCCAACAGAGGTTAATTCAGAACAATTTACGTCGTTATTTATAAAACTCAATCTTTGTCGCTTTCCTTCATCCAACCGTTTTTCCGTTATAGGGCCCACCAATGATCTACTGGCCGTAAATGCGGAGATTCCCCGACAAAAAGAATATTCCACGACCAAACGAATATTCCCCGAATAATAATGAATATTTTATAACCACTTGCTTATTTTGTAAACTTTGCACATTTCACCCATAACAAAAGAATTATATCAAATTAACCCTTATTAATTTAGAATAATGAATAAAGGAAAATTCAATTTTATTTATAATAAGTTGGGTCTTACAACCTCCCTCCTTATGAAATTTCGTCCTCGAAATTGACGTGCGATACTGTGTGTATCGAAAAGATGAGGTACCTCGCTTTCATCTCCGATTCCAACTCCCATGTCATTTCCTCAATTGCATGGTTTCTCCACAAAACCTTAACTTGTGGTGTAACCTTCGTCACGTAAAGACATGCTCTTTCTATCCAAAATCTCAACAGTATCTCCTCAGATGTTAAATCTTCACTATCTCGTGCGGTTCTAGCCTTGATAATGTGTGGTTCGGGTCTTTCACATATTTACGAAGCATAGATATGTGGAATACATTGTGAACACGAGACATACTTGGAGGTAACGCAGCGAGTCTATAAACTACGCTTCCTATTCTTGTTAAGAATCTCAAATGGACCAACAAACCTTGGATTGAGCTTTCCTCTTTTCCCAAATCTTGTAACTCCTTTCCATGGAGCAATACGTAACAATACATGATCTCCAATATTAAACTCCACGTCCTTTCTATGAAGATCAGCATAACTCTTTTGTCGATCTTGTGAGGTTTGAATACGTTGTCGAATCATTTGGATCTTTTACGTAGTCATGCGTACTAATTACGGTCCCAACAACGTTAAGCTTCTCCCACCTCGCCCCAAAGATACTTTGAGAACAACATTTTCGGCCCATACAACGCCTCAAATGGAGCCATGTCTATACTTGCTTGATAATCATTGTTGTAGGAGAATTCCACCAGGTGGTAGTACTTATCCCAACTTCCTTTGAAATCTAGGACACGAGTCTTAATAGATCTTCAAGGGTTTGAATAGTCCTCTCGATTGTCCGTCCGCTTTGAGGATGGTATCTTTGAATCATCGTAAATCCGCGCCCATAACTTTCGTAAGCTAACCCAAAATCTTGAAGTGAATCTCGGGTCACGATCCGAAACTATGGATACCGGCATGTCATGCAATCGTATAATCTCATTCACGCATATACGAAAGAAAGACGTTCAAGGAATAAGTCTCACGTGTCGGTAGAAAATGGGCGACTTGGTTAATCTATCAACAATAACCCAAATTGCATCTACGCCTTGAGAAACTTTGGGAAGACACCAGAACAAAATCCATAGTAATGTGTTCCCATTTCCATTCCTAAATCTCAAGTGGTTGCAATGGACCTTTTGGCACTTGATACTCCGCCTTTACACGTTGACAGGTTAAACATCTTGAGATAAACTCTGCAATCTCTCTCTTCATATTGTTCCACCAAAATGTATGTCGAATATCATGATACATTTTGGTACTCCCAAGATGGATTGCAAACGGGGTGTTGTGTGCCTCCATCATGATTTTATGCTTCAGGTCAGAATCGTTAGGAAAAGAAAATGTCCTATGTGATTCGATAAGTAACAACTTGAAAATCCCTTGCGAGGGTGAATGAAAATTAGAAAAGAGTTTTTAATTTATATTAACTAGAGTTGTGAATTTTTGAATCGAAATACCTATGATCAAATAAATAAAATTTGACAGTAATTTCATGTTTTATATTTAATTATGACATTGTATGTTAAAATGATTGAATTGTACGGTAACTATTTACGAAATATGTTCTTTGGATAGTCATGATATACTGTTGTAAGGAGTGAGATAAATATTATTTATTTATATTTGAATTAAAGGAGTTTAATTAATTATAAATAATATTAGAGCGGATCTAATTTATTTAATCTACTCACATGTTTAATATTGAACCTAAAGGGTTACACCATAAAAGAGAAATATAATTTTAGAAGTGATTGACTTAATAATAATGAATTAAGCGTATTCAATTTATTAGTGAAATAAATTAAATAGCTTAATATTTATAATTAATTATTTAGAGAAATACTAATTATAAATTAATAAGAAGTAATCTTCTTCTTCTTAGAATCTAAAATTCACTTCTTTAATCAATAAATTCTTGGTGGATCAACTTTTGAGCGTTGCACACTTGGGTAACGAACGTTTGATTCGAGAAATTGAAGAAGTACGAAGGAGCAAAGTATTGGAGCTTGAAGATTAAATCAAAGAGGTATATCTTTTATCTTTCCTCAATTAATAATATCACATTTTAAATACTATATTTGCATGCTTCCGCTGTCTTTTATAATGTTGATTGTATGTATGTCTTGTTTCTGCAAACCAACATATAATAACTTGTTGAATATGATATTAAATAGTCCCCCATATTAAGTCATTTTATAATCCCGAACTAATAGTTTCAAATTTAAATTTAAAATAAATAAAATATTTGAAATTAATAATTTTATCTCAAATATAATCTTTGCAAATAAAAATAATATTAGGACCACCTAATAATACATCCAAGACTAATGATTCAATATATATTCTCTCTTTAATAAGTTTCCGGAATTCTTACCCTTTTTAACATGGTTTTACGTTTACCCACAAAAAAATAAATTAAAAGCTTTATTTAAGTTAAAAAGGTATTTGTCTGCCCTCATTAAATTTATATTTATTTTTACAATTCGTGAGGCATATTAAAGTAAAAAAGTAATGTCACATAATTTAGATAAATTATTTATATACTCATTTGGGAGTAATTTATGTTCGGTAAACCTATTTTTATGTTATTTAAAATTTTCAAGTGATTTTGGTAATTGAGAATTATTGAATTATTCATATACCTATTTAAGAATTGATATTTGGGTATAGAAAATGAGTCCCACACTTACGTATAGGAATTTATAAAAACAATAAATTTTACTTGGTCAAAATATCAACCGATAAGCATTATAACTTATTGAAAACAAAACTAAAAAGAAATAAATTGAGTTGAAATCCAAGTCAATGTTCCTTAACTGTCATAACTACCTCCCATTTTTATGGCCTCCCGTTCCCGAAAAAAGAAAAAAAAAACAAAAAAGTTTTGTATGGTGGTGCATGTTCTTATGACAAGCTAGGTCATATATGCAGGTTTGACTGACGTCCACAAATACACAGCTCTTATCATTATTAACAAAACCTCCACTACGCCTATATAAGCATTTCTTTGCCCTCATTTTCATTCCAGCCTCTTGTAAGTTTTTAACTAATCTACTACCCCATTTTGAACAATCTTTCACCTACCTCCCCCTACTCGACCAGCCTCACACATTCGTCCCGTCTTATTCTTTCGAATCATGGGAGGCTGTGCGAGCAGACCAAAGGATTTGAACCTCGGATCGGAGCCTGTCCCAGTTGAGGCCCCTGTCAGTTCTATGAAGCTCGAGGCCGAGGCCGAGGCCGAGGCCGAGACTGCTCCCCAAGTATTCACCCTCTAACCTAGCTTCATTTAATGTTAGCTAACCTAGCTTCGTTTAATGTTAGGTAGGTAGATCTAGAGATACATTTCATGGTTCATGGTTCATGGTTCATGGTTCATGGTTGTAAAGTACAACACTCCAATGATTAATGAGTTGCACCAACAACATACCAGTGCTTGTCTACATCTATCTAGACATATATTTTTTTCTCTAGATACCCAACATTATTCCAATATATATATATATATATATATATATATATATATATATATATATTTTTATTGCTGCAAAATATATATGTATTTAACAACACTTGTTTCGATAACACTTATTGTGACATTACAATCGCTTTTTGCAATTATCTTATATTCTTAATCTTCAACATATATATAAATATATAATATAATACCCATATTACAGGAGAACAATGTCGATGAAAAGAAGGAAGAAGAGCCTTTGATTGATATCTCCGAACCAGCTAAGGAATCCCCCGAGGCTGAGGAGTCGAAGACAACTGAGGCAGAAATTGTTCCGGAGTTGATCAAGCCCTCCGAGGAGGAGGAGGTGAAGCCTGCGGACTCAACTGAGGTGACAGCACCAACCGCGGAAATAGCTGAAGCCCTCAAGGAGCCAGCAGAGGTGAAACCAGAAGTTGAGGTAGTAACCCCAAGATCTGTAGATAAAAGTGATGCACCTCTTGTCACTTTGTAAACATCATTAATTTTTACTTATTTTTGGGTGACAAGTAATGGACTAATTCTACAACTTTACATTGTTGAGGCTCTTGTAACAATAAAACAACACCAATTTTAGTTCTAAACATTTCTACATATCTATGGCTGCGAGCCGTCCATACAAAAACAGCCATCTCTTGTGAAATATTTCTATATATCTGCAGGTGTCAATGGATTATACTCGCTGCATGAATATTATTTCAAGTGTTGTTATATTTTCACAATTAAGTAAGCTTGGCCCCAGCACCATGTTAGGGGGGACATTTGGAAATAATAATCCCCCCTTTTATTTTTTATTTTTTTATAATACGATGCATATGCTTTGAATGCCTATGGTGATATATAGCAAAGAAGAGGATTAGACTATTGAAGTTTTCTAAAGGTAAATGCAGACATAAGGCATGAATGCCTTAAGTTTCATAGTTTTTGGTCTAATTTGATTTTACAAAGTCACATAACATCAGAATTTGCTTCTCTTACCATCTTCTCTTAATGCTTTTGTATGTTACTTCTAAATTTAGTCAAATACAGAGGACTTCAGAATTTGCAGGGTCGAGTTTAAGCCGGTGAAATTTGTTACCTTTTCTTTCATGCGCGACAGAAACAAAAACTAATAATGTGATACTGAAAGAAGGATGCCACAAATATTTTTTTTTACTTTCAAACACAGTGACAGAACACAAACATAATTTTTCTTATTGAGGACAAGTCAGGAAGAAATTTTTAAACAAAATATGGACTGCAATCATCCATTGATACTTACTGATACTCATAAAACACACTACATTTACAGTTGGAATGAAAATACACACAAAAAAACACCACTATAACATGAATAAAAACAAAAAAAGGAACAAACTTTTAAGTAGACTTGTTAAGCGCACCATTGGTGTCCTCCAAGGACTCTTGGATAGCCTCTGGAAGTGCATGCTCCTTTGAGGTTCCCTCTTCAACTTTGTTCTCATCTTTTACAGCCAATATTACTAGAACCACCAACAATGGATAACTTATTGTGCATAGTACCCAATTCACAACCAATTGGGACATGAATGACACTTTGTGTGTATCGATTTGCCAAGCAACTGCTGCTCCTGCACTCTGCACTCCTTTGTAGAATCCAGTATACCTGCAACAGAGTGAAAGAGAAAACAGTTAGTACCAAACAAATTGTCAATATGAACGGCCTAATAGTTTAATTAAGAAACAAAAATTACCTGCTAAGAATAGCAGAATCATCAGCCAAAGTTCCGATAACCCAGTAAACCATGCTCTGGAACATAGCATCTAGTAACCCATAACTGAAATACAACACAAATGGCCCTGCAAAATCAGAACCAGAGTCCTTAAAATCAAGCTTGTTGGGATGATCAGGGCTAGAATACCCAAGCTGATTTGCAAGCCCTCCACCCCAAATTGCGGTTCCAAGAATTCCAACAGCTCCAATACCAACTAATCCCCTCATCCTCCTGCTCTTAAAACTGAAATCCATGATATACCCAATCGTAACTGACCCAACCATTTGGGCTCCCCAATAGAACACATTGTTCAACCCTCTAGTCCTCAAATTAAACAAAACCCCATTCACATTATTAAACTGGTAGGTGTAAAAGAAGTTACTAGCCCAGGCTGCGGGCACCAGCAACAGCATTTTCCAATTCAAAAACAGCTTCAAAATAGCAACACTTTCAATGGAAACATTAGAGTACTTGATGTTAGTGCAACGGGAACCATCGTCGCGAATAACATTGCTAGGATGTAAGATTGCAAGTGAAATAACTGTTCCAATGGTCATGAAAATCATGAATCCAATGTAGGTTCCGTCATTGACTGAATTGGCCTCACTTCTGTTATAATTTAGAATAAAGGGAATTAGGCCCCCAATAACGCCACCCATATTGAAAATACTCCAAAACATGGCAATATAACTTCCTTTCCGATCTGGGGGTGGATATGAGGTCATGATGGCTCCCTGACCGGCCCATAGGAGTCCGGCACCGATACCGAGGAGGGCTCCGGCGACGATAGCGAAGGCCTGGTGTTTGTGGTGGTTGTAATAGAGGAAGGAGCCGGCGTAAAGGATGTAAGTGGTGCAGCCGGAGAAAAGGGTCAGCCGTGGGCCTAATATGTTGTAAATTCCGCCGCCCAAGACGCCGAAGATGGCGAAGGTGGTGTAGAGGGCGGTGTTGGCGTTGTTTGCGGCGGTGTGGTCCACCTGTCCACCACCTCCCATGCCGGATAAGGCATTGAACATGCCGGGACAACAGAAGCAGACCAATCCAATCAGACCCACTTGGACTAATGGGGAATTGTACCGGAAATAAGATGATTTTTGTAGTTCCAATATTTCTGGGTTTCCCGTTTCTTCATCAGCTTGAAAACCCATGATTGGATTCTATGAAGAGAGAGAAAATGGAAAATGATATGGATGAGTGATGGAAAGGAGCATGAATTTAAGGAGGTTTTAGTATTCAAAGTCCTGTATAGAGTGTCACGCCTGATCTTGTTGACAACTGGATAAATACTCCAATATTGGTCTGATCTTGTTGACAACTGGATAAATACTCCAATATTGGTGAATTCACTAAAAGTTCACGAAAACATGTATAATGACAAAACTGCAAGAGCTTTCTAATCTTATGATTCCAAGAGATTCACCTTGTCTTGTTAAAGCGTTAAACTCATTATTGAGTTTCATACCCTCTCCCTCTCGCACGTGTTAATAATATTTTAGGTGTAGTAAATCATGTAACTCAAAATAAAAGATAATTAAGTTTATATTGACTTCAACATATTAATAACATTATCAGTTTTATCATTACTGATAACATTATCCGCTCACAATATTAACTTAAATTCTGATAACATTGCCAAGCTTGCAACTTCAAGTTTTAATACATGCTTATTATATGTGCTTAATTACCATGATCAGTTTTATCAATACTGATTAAGACAACTAATAGTACTTATTAGCTGTGACCATCTATAAGTATAATTTAATTAGGCACTCCAGTACTGCTGCATAAAAATAAAAGAATATATCTGTCTGCACATCGACTTAAAAAACATTCAAAGAGTAAAAATAACATATATAGAGAAATACTTTTACTACAATATTACATTTTGTGAACCGGCCTTAGACTTCCTCTCCTTTGAATGTTTTCGGGTCAACTTAAAAATAGTGTATTTGATAATTATTTTGGAGGATAAAAATTTATTCCATCTCTTTATTTTTTTATTCCATGTGGAGAAGGTAGAATCTATTCCGATGAAAGATATACTACCTCCGTCCCATAATAAGTGTCTTTTTAGCTAAAATCACACATACCAATACACAAGCTAAAATGACAAAAATACCCTTAATATATTTTCCTTAAAGTTGAAGAGTTAACGAGTGTCATTTAATTGTAGTGATAGTAAGATGCAATAAATACCATTGAATGCATAAGGGCATATATGAGAAAATATTGCAAAAATTGTATTGGAGTTCTAATACATAACTTATTTTGGAAAAAATTATTAAGCCTAAAAAAGTACTTATTGTGGGACGGAGGTAGTATATAACAAATTTGTCATTATCTGACAACATCCACCACCACCGCCAACCAAACATGCACTTAAAATAATTTAAAATCATTTCATTCTGATTTTTTCAATCCAAACACAGCATAAATAAAAAAATTTAGCTGACCACGATGGCACGATGTGGTGGTGCAGGCCGGTGACGAGGTTCCTTTGTTAATGGAGTCTCTCTTTTGGAATCTGGGACAAGATTTCTAGTTCAAGACAATCATAACCAAGGAAGGCGACACACTGACTCACAATGAATACAAAGACAGATGTTGAACTTGAGAAACCAAGAATTGAGATATTGGTTAACTCATAGCTGCAAGCGTGCTTCAATCTGGCTCTGTCCAGGAAGAAAGAAACAAAAATAAAGTTATATTTTTTTGTACACGATGCAATACACGATGCAACAAATAAAAATTACAAATCCAATAAAATTAAGGAGCTTTACCTTCCGGTCCGTTTGCTATGATTCCGTTGGCCGGAGACCTTCCGTTGGCCTTTACCTTTACCTTCCGTCTGCTACAGTATCGCGTGAGAAAGAGGGGGAAGAGTTGGAGAGAGAAATCAATTTTTGCATCTGATGATTATTGGGTTTTATTTTGTTAGTAATTTGACCCATGATGACAACCCGCGTGTTTTTTGCCCCAGTTCGTCTTTAGTCCGTATATTTAGTACGTTGGAGAAAGAAATCCTATATATATATATATATATATATATATATATATATATATATAAAGAGAGAGAGTCCGTATCAGGTCCGAACTCCCGAATTTTATTAAAATACGGATTTTTATTTATTTATTTTGCTTTTTTTTTAAAAAATAATTAAAAAAAAGTTTAATATTTTATGAAACTGGAATTTTTCCATAATACAGTGTACAGACCTATTTTGTTATATGTATCCAAATAACACCCAAAACACTGTATTATGAAAAAAATTCAGTTCCATAAAATATTAAACTTTTTTTATAGTTGTTTTTTAAAAAAACAAAAAAATAAAGGTCGGTATTTTAGTCAGGTCCGGACTCCCGGACCTGATCCTCATTATATATATATATATATATATATATATATATATATATATATATATATATATATATACGGAAGCTTCAAGAGCATAATCCTTAAATAGCATAACGCCTTAAATAGCATAATTTTATCAAAACGACGTAGTTTTGATAAGACGCGGTGACATTTTTGTAAATACCATGCCACCGCGTATTTACAAGAATGTACTTCCTTTTACGATACAAGAATAGCTTTACGATTTTTTCAATAAAAATGTACTTCCTTTTACGCTTTTTGTTCAAACTTGTTTATTATTTTTTATTTTTTTTCTCATAATTGTGGTAAAAAAAACAAAACAAAAAAATTTAATGACATGCGACGGACTAAGATTCGGTCATTAAGATGCACCGGACCGCCCCCCAATTACAGAAAAAATGGGGACAGAGGATATGCTCTCCCCACAAAGGGTAGTGATGGAATTTCAAATAAATTTTACTTGGTAAATGAAACTTTCTTAATCCATGTGCAAAAATCTTAAACGATAATCTTTTAGGAACATATGTAGTATTTGTTTAGGAACATATACTACTACATTTCAAACCAAGGCACACGGGGGAAAACGAGGGAGGGACATTTGCAATAAAAGGCACAAGCGATCACTAGACTATTACTGTGACGACCCCAAAATAGGTCAATTCCATCCAACCCATTCTGAGTCGCCAAATACATGGTACAGAAAATAATACAACAATTGTCGTACAAAATACAACAACACATATGCTGTGAGTTTGGATACAAATATATACCAACTGTGACTCGTGTCCCAATCGTGGATAAGACGTCACAATGACACACTTTTACATAAAGGTATAGTCAAAAAAACTGCTTTAGAAATTAGAATTTTTGGGAAGTGCTTCAAGAAACCTTCGTATACGGGAGGCCATGCTTCTAGGTTATGATAGATATCATATGGCCACGAATTATCCTTGGTTGACCTAATAGACCCCAAAGAAAAAAACGAGAAGATTACTATACATTCTTCCCAATGGTGAGTCTTCTCTCGACTTATCATTATCTCCACTGCCTCAAATTAAGAATTATACTTCAAACAAACACCAAGATTATATAGTAGTGCTCAGAATATATACTCAAGAAGTGGATGAAAGACAACCCATCTTATGATGACACACGAGGTCAGTATGTCATTAGACATCTTGTATGATAGTGGCAAAACACCCTTTCAACGTTGGGTTCGCCTCTCCCTATATGATTCACCAAATATAACTACTAAAAGAAGTATACAACACACTTGTTTATACTGCTTGGGAGAAATCCACAACTAGAGACCACCATTCTATTCCCTTGTTAACCCCGGCCACCCAAATGCACCATACACTTTTATTACACCGAAAGGAATTATGAAGCAAAAGGGCGAAAGCACAACTAGCTTCAAGAAAGAATATCATGACTAAAGATAATTAAATTATCAATAGCCTTCATCAATAACAAATCGTAGATTTAGAACATATGGTAGATGATAAAAATTTCAACCATAGTTGCAAAATGAACGAAGCAATCCATTAGAAGAGTCAAATAGACAATACATACTATTATCTTCTCCATGTTAAAAGTCCACCAACAATGTTTTATCCTCAGAACATCAATCAACAGCTCTTTTCCACAATTATATGAATATCTCATGATCATAATTGTGATTCTAAATTCCTCTTCGTACCCATGACAAATATAATTTTCATCACATGTCTTTACCTGAAACATCAAAGATCATGGTTATACCAAATCACAATTCATGTTCATAATCATACTAATAAATTCATCTTTGCACTACGGGCCAAAGATATTCATCCACAGTTCATCTTCGTACCACTGGCCAAAGATATTCAACAACAGGTCATCTTTGCACTACGGGCCAAAGATATTCATTAACAGTTCATCTCTGCACTACTGGCCAAAGATATTCATCAATAATTCATCTTTGCACTACATGCCAAAGATATTAATATCTCAAAGAAATATATAATCATTTCAGAATTTATATAAACAATAATTATAACCATGTTGATCAATTCACCTTTGCACTTAAGCTAAAGATATTCAATTATAAATTCAATGGTCATGATCATACCAAATACAATTCAACTTTTCACTATCGCCAAAGAGAACCCTAATCATGATCATCATACCAATAATCTACTCATCTTTACACTCCAAAGAAAGAGAATTTCAACATCGTAGTTATAAAAATATTATATATGATAATAAAATCAATATAATCAATATATAGTTTTAATCTCTAGAGTAATATTCATAAATCAACTATAATTTGGTTAGAAAAAGAAAACAATTTTGTAGTGAATAGTACCCATGAATAGTAAATCTCGTGAATAAGAACTCATGAATAGTAATCCCACGACACAAAAGGTAAAAATTCCATAATAAAATCCATACCAATATTTCGGTATAATGATATTGAAAGAATAACATTTCTTAAACTTATAAACAATTTATTTTAACTGTTTACACTTTAGTAAATAATGCATTTAATCATCATAAAATGCCAAACTTATAAGGTTTCATCACCAATAACCAAAACCCTCATCAAAAATCTGCATATACCACACATATATGATTCTCAAGCCATAAAATCATATTTTCCAATTTTCTTCCTTCACATAACATATTTAACTCATTTATTCATAACTAGTCCATTTTCATGAAAAATACCAAATCAGTTCCAAAAATATTTCTTTTCTGGGATTTTGCAGAATATAGTCCCATATTGAACATATATTTTTCTTAGAATTTTTAAAATTCATTTACTATTTTTCATATGGCTAAAACCGCTGAATATTTAGACATTTATCATAAATTGTACTTTTATCAAAAAATTCCGAAATTCACAGAGTACACTGATATTATATAGATGTACTCCCAATAAAAATTTCATCAATTTTGGAGTTAACCATAAGGAGTTATAAGGCGTTACTTTTAAAATAGTATTTTCTCATAAAATTCATAACTCTTAATCTATACATCCAAAAATCACCATTTTTGGACACAATCAATAAAACTCATCAACATATCATTTCAAATTTTTCCAGAATTTTCTGAAGTTCAAAAGAAGTACGAACTGAAAAACATAATAACCCTTAAAATCCCTTTACTATCCCTTACCTCAAAAGAAAGCAAAGACTTTGGATATCGGATATATTATGACGAAAGGAAACTTGCACTGATGAATATCAACTCACCAAGTATCTAAATACTCACAAAATACACTCAATAATCTAGAGAGAGAAAGAGAGAAAACTTGTTTCTGGTGTGATTTTCAATTATAACTTAGCCCTCTATTTATAGGAAAATTTTAGCAGAGTTGACCCGCAACCTGATGGCTTTACCTGCTACTATTTCCATCCACCACATTTGAAATAAAATTCAGTACATTTCTTCACCAACCACAAGTGGGTCCACTCAATTCTAGAATTTTCCACCAAAATGCTAAATTCGGATACTTCAACAATTTCTGAACCATTCACCTCTTAAAATTCATAACAAATCATACGTTCATTTTTAACGGTTCAAAATTTGTGGACATATACTCAACTTATATATGTATAACATATCCAAAAATTACAACGATCCAACGGTCGGATTAAAAATTATAACTCACGCAATATATCTCAAAAACACTGGTTTAACTTTTAATACCTTCATTCCGACAAAAATACTGATAAAATACCTCAACATTAATTCCTTCATTTATAACCACATAAATAAATTCATCATTTATATCCACATCAAATAAATATTTCCTTATCATATAAATCAATAATTAATTATTCACAAATAATATTACAGAATCACAATTATGACAACCAGCCGCTCCTGTGAGAAAGAGGGCTTTCCAATAAGAATTTCTCCTTCTCGACGCCAAGCAATTAGGTGACCAAACCTCTCTTTGATGTAACTTTCTAGACATTGCCAATAATTCTATCTAATAATATTATTCAAATAATATGAATTATTGATCCGATAATGAGAAATATTGTGCAAAGTGATAATTATTGAAACAACAATAATATAAAATATCAACGCAAAGAACTATTGAATCAATAAAATAAAATATTGAACAAAGAATTATCGTAATAATTATTGAGTAGTGCCTTCTTACGTAAGAATCAATAATTCAAAATATCGTGTAATACCGCAGCTATCTTCTTTGTCTAACGCCAGACATTTTTATTTTACCAACCGGGTATTCCAACAAAGCAGTAACAGTAACGATTACGCTTAGTTATTTATAAAAACTTAATTTTGTAGTTTTCTTCATGCGACGCTTATTCTATTATGGGGACCACAAATGGTCAAGCGTCGTCGTATTTAATATTCCCAGGATAAAATGAATATTCCACGACCAAAACGAATATTCTAATACAACAATGAATATTTTATAACCACTTGTGTATTTTAAAAAAAATTCATATATCACCCTTAACTTTAACTTTTATCAATTTAACAATTTACTGAATAGTAATTATAAGAAAAATTGAATACTTTTATTTCATAAAATTCGGGGTCTTACAATTACTTTTTGTTTATCTATTTAGAAATGCTAGGAGGACCGGGATATGGGACCAGTCAAGCGATCGTTTTTTTAATAACTCCCAAATCACATAAAAAACACTGAATTTTATAAAAACTACATTCAAATGAATATACATTCAATATCTTTGTAACTAAGGGGGTGTTTGTTTAGAGCTGAATGGAGCTGAATCTGAATGGCTGAATCGACAAGTCGCGTTGTTTTTGTCTCGAATGGTCAATCGGTAAGATAGACGAAATTTATTGCATGACTAAGTCGATTTTTTGAAATGAATGGGTTGAATGAAGCGGTGAATGAAGTAAAAAAAATTTAAAAAATTTTGAAATTAAAAAAAATATTAACTATTATATTAAGTAATATTAAATAAATTTACAAGAATTTTGAATTTTTTTAGAGGAGGTAAAATAATAAAGTTTTGTCATTTAGATGTTTCAGACATGTCAATTATCAAACAGCTTTTTTCATTCAGATTCAGATTTATTCAGTTTTTATCAAACACCCCATAAGATTGGAAAGAAGGCTGAAAAATCGTATACATTCAATATCTTTGTAATCCGAATTTACTTTCGGGCAGATTTTAATTATTTTTTTTGATAAAATAAATATGATTTAAATGTGATAAATCTAAAAATAACAAAATTTTTATATAGTAACTACTTATAATAATGTTTACAACTTACAATGTTATCATTCTAAATCTCATCACTTGAAAATGTTCCAAGATAATTTTATTATCAATAGTTTCAAATACATCATTTTTGATGTAAGAAACTAAACAGTCATTCAACCATTTATCTCCTATTTCGATTCAAAGAGTGAATTTAACAATATGCATAGTTAAAAATATTTTGACAGTAGCGATCGGCAAAATAAAGTCAATTTCAACAACAAATAAAGTCGAGGATACGAATCAAGCTTATTCTTGTTAACCAACTTTAATTTTGAGCAAGTTCACAAATTCCTTTTACATTATAAAATTTGGACTCCTTTTTCATATCTACAATAGAAGTCCCAAGTTCATCAAACCCCTAAAGATCCTCATTTTAAAATTCCAATGTGGTTAAAATTTTACAAATTGAATAAATCGCTCCTTGTCATCAAATGATGAGAAAGATTTACATGGATCAAGATACGTCATAAATGAGAGCACACATTCAAATTTATAAAAGAATAATTTATATTTTCTGCCCTTACATATTCATTTTGACACATTTCTACCCCTATAATTACAAAATTTTAAAAAAAACAAAACCAAACAAAAAAAAATAAAAACTACAAAAAAAAAATTGGATCCAGCATAGACAGCTGCCTATGTTGCCCTTTGTATTTCTATAAATAAGCACACCTAGAGGGGGTGAATATGTGTAATACTCAAAAGTGATCAATAATGGTTAATTTATAAATTTTACTGATGTAGTATATAATCGGACAGGTAACCCCTAAGAGCAGAACATAAATCACATCAAAATTTTTATGTGGTTCATCCCTTAACGTATAGTCTAGTAGCTTAATATACGTCCAATACCAATTAGTATTTGAGACATTTTTTTTATTAAACTTAACACTTAATAAATTGTAAATAAAAAGAACTCTTTGCTCAAAGTAGCTTGACATTATTGGACACCACTGCTCCTTTGCACCTATGCAACCTTTCTTACCACTAAGACATTTGCACCTCTGTAACCTTGAAAGCTCTTCTTGAACAAACACTATCCACTATTGGATCAATCAAGCCAAATAGTACTTGAATTCAGAATTTATTAGAAGGAATTTTGAATATGGACTGATTTTCCTAACAATGAGTAGTTGGAAATAGACTTTTATAGCTCTCTATAGAAGTATATATCTTTTTGTAAGACTTATATTTGCTTATGTATGCTTCTTGTCTTTATCCCTGTTTAGCCAATAAGAAGTAATATATATAGAGAAGGAACTAACGGCTATATATTCTCATTAGCAAGAAATTTTTAGCTAATTAATTTCTTTAGCCTCTCTTATTGACTAATAGATTTAAAAGATAAGTTAGCAAAAATATCTCACATCACAGTTGGAATATCACATGTTTTCATCAACTTAAAGACCCAACGAATATAATATATTAGATACCAAAAATATAATATCCTAGTTAAATCAAACTAGCTAAAATAAAGGAAAGACGAAGAATATACCTGATAGAGTTTTATCTAATTCCAATAACAAATCAATTTGCATATCAAAACAGTTTCTTTTTCCTAATAAGAATTCTTTTTAAATTATATTACATATTACTCCCTCCGTTTCTAAAAGATTGTTGTTTTAGAAGAAAAAATTTGTTCCAAAAAGTTTGTCGTTTACAACTTTCAAGGAGAATAAATTATTTACTTTCCTATATTACCCCTACTTTCTCTCATTGTCCCAAGAAATTCTCTCCCTTGTATTAATAGTTTCCAACTTCCCATATAGGTAGTTCTATTCCCCTCCTAGTTCTATTCTCCGATCTCCGCCAGAGACCATATCCCTAAACTCTGATACCAACTGTGATGCCCCCAAAATAGGTATACATCACCCATTCTGTGTCGCCAAATACATGGTATAGAAACAACTACAACTTCATTAATACAATTGTCGTGCAAAATACGATAACACATAAACTGTGAGTTTAAATACAAATCTTTTACAATAGAGAGTATACAAACTCAACAGAGTCCTCATTAAAATTATTGATACACTATTTTATAAAATAGTGAGGACTACTAAAACAACTATCTTGAACCATTACTCCACACCCCCAGTAGTTCCCCGCTATATTCTCGCCTCTCGAGAAGAAAAATGGAACAAAAGGAAAAGGGTGAGCTCAACTAGCCCAAAAAAGAATATTATGACTAAGATAATGTACAACAAATTATCCTTAGTCTTCAACAGGAAAAAAATCGATTGAATATAATAGACAACAAGTTTTAGATCAACAATCTGCAATGGAAATAACAATTCATTAGAAGAGTTAAGTAGAGAATGAAATCTACTATCATCTATGAATTTAAAAGTCCATCATCGATATTTTATCTCTGGAATACTGGATATAGTGTTGAAGGGAACTTGCACCGTATAACAACACTCAAAGTATCAAAATACTCACAAGAATGCTCGATAATATAGAGAGAGAAAGAGAGAGAAAACTTCAGTTTCTAGTGTGATTTTCAATTCTAACCTAAACACCCTATTTATAGGAAAATGCTTAGAACACCAAAGCAGAAAATTTAATAAAATATTAATATATTTAAAAAAATTTCCTTAGCCCACCTTGACCATCTGAATTCAGCCACAAAATAATGACAAAAATAAAAAAAAACGTTTTTTTAATTAAAAATAATTAAAACTTTCCAAAACCAATTATTTCGGAACTACGGAACTTCAATAATTCATAATAAATAGCCCTTTTATCAGAAAAATTTGAACCACATGTCTTTTCTATAGGAAATTTCATTATCTACAACTTTGAAGAAGAAAGTTTTTCCAAATTCCAAACAAAAATTGACCGAAATCCACAAACTGGCGATTTTACAGGCTATAATCAAATTTCAGTCAAGAAATGGGGTCCACCAACACACAAAATATGTGTTAATCATTTAATGCAACAAAAATACTCTTTCTTCTCATATACTCATATATCCCACATTCATTGTAAAAATATCATCATTATTATATTATTAAAATATAATAATATATTTAAATCAATTATTCTATAAGAAAAGATAAAATATCAATTTTCAACAATTGTCACATTAAAAATTTTCTCCATCTATATCCACATAAAATGAATATTTTCCTTATCATATAAATCAATAATTAATTATTCACAAATAATATTACGTAATCACAATATTGACAACCAGTCATTTCCCGGAAAGAATGGGCTTTTCAATAAGGATCTCTCTCACTCAAGGGCCCGTGCAATTAGATGACCAAACCTCTCCTTAGATGTAACTTTCTAGACATTGCCAATAATGTTATCCAATAATATTATTCGGATAATATAAATTATTGTCTCGATAATGGAAAATAATTTATAGTGACAATTATTGAAACAACAAAGAATATAAAATATCAACGCAATAATTATTGAATTAATAAAATAAAATACCTTTGAATAAAGAATTATCGTAACAATTATTGAGTAGTGCCTTCTTACGTAAGAATCAATAATTTGTGTAATACCGTGTGCTACTGTGTTTTTAACCACCGAGTATTTCAATAGTATTAAAGGTAACAACTACGCCGTTATTTATAAAAACTCATACTTGTCATTTTCTTCATCCAATAGCTTTTCGTTATGGGGCCCACACAAGGCTGCACCGTAGTACGAATATTTCTCTACAGTAAGAATATTCCACGACCAAACGAATATTCCCCGACAACAATGAATATTTTATAACCACTTGCTTATTTAAAAAAATATTTGTGCATTTCACCCATAACTAACCACATTTAATCAAATCAACCCCTTACTATTTCAAAATAATAATTAGAGAAATTAAATCTTTATTTATAAAAAGTTGGGGTCTTACAACCTCCCCTTCTTATGAAATTTCGTCCTCGAAATTGACATGCGTAGGACATGCTCCTTCCTATCCAAGATCTTGACTGGTACCTCTTCGTACGTTAAATCTTTTACTATCTTGTCTGCTTCTAACTCAATAATGTGGTTCGGGTTGTCCACATATTTACGTAATATCGATACACGAAAAATATTATAAACACGCGTCATACTTGGCGGTAAATTATGTCTATAGGCCACAGTTCCTACTTGATCAAAAATCTCAAATGGACCAATAGATCGAAGGTTTGAGCTTTCCTCACATCGCCGATTCTCGCTTTTGGAATAACGACTTCTTGCATCTTCCTCTTCATATTCATCAACTCCAGGTATGTAGCTTGAGCATCTTTAAATTTATCGATTAAAGTCGATTCTAATCGTATATTCGTTATTTTTACTCAGGTTCTTGGAATCGTTAACTCTTTCTCCATCTTCTGTAAGTCGTACGAAATGAGTCTTTATGTTAACAATATCGTACTCGTAAACGCATACAATCTTTCAGTCAACGCGTCAGCTACCACGTTCATTTTTTTTTCCAGGATGGTATTGAATGGTATGGTCGTAATCTTTCAACAGCTTGAGACAACGTCGTTGCCGCATGTTTAGATCTTAGAAGCTCTTCTCACATTCCCCGCTCCATTCGAATTTTGTATCTTTTCGAGTCAGCTGAATTAATAGAGTATCGATTCGAGAAAATCCTTCCACGAATCTCCGATAGTAACCAAATTAAGCTTCAAAAAGCTACTTATTTCGATTACTGACTTAGGTTGCTCTCAACTGTGACTCATATCCCAATATTGGATAACACGTCACAATGGCACCTATCAGTTTACTACCGCACGAATATGACGTCACCTACAGAGAGTCTGGTTTCAGTGCATTCCACAAAGGAAGTCACTAGATAGAGACTAATGTACCAACTCCTGTAGTTAGGTTTTTAACTCCTGAAGTTCAATAGGAGCCATTTAATATGAGATTTTAGAAATGAGTTTTGTACCGGGTTCAAAGTCGATACAAAATTCAATATCACGCTCTGGGGTAGGCCAGGATGTTCTTCAGGAAATACGTCAGGAAATTCATTAACAACAAAATATTATTTAAATATGACGTATTCAAGTCCATGACATGGGTAAGAAAGCTTGACATCCGTTTTTCAATAAATGAATGACTTTATGGCATGATATGACAGTGATTGACTTTAGTGGTTTGGTTGTTTGAATTCGCATAACAGGTTGGTTAGGAATATAAAAACTAACAACCTTACGAAAATAATCAATTTTAGCATGATGAGTGGTTAACCAATCAATCCCTAAGATCACATCAAATGCAAGAATTTTTAAAGATATAAGATCAACAGGTAGGGTGAGGGTACCAATGTGAATCAAGCAAAATTTATAAACAGCGGATGTAACGAAAGTTTCTCCTAACGGAGTTTCAACAAATAAGTCAAAGTCTATTTTCTCAGTAGTCAAGTTCAAACGTTGAGCATAAGTAGGAGAGATAAAAGAATGGGTAGAACCAGTATCTAATAAGGTATAAACTTCGCAAGAATTTATGATTAACTAACCCGTGTTAACTTTGTTCGGGTTACTCGCTTTTTGAGAAGTCACGAAAAATGCTCTTCCAAGAATCGATGACTTTGACTTGTCAAGGACAGTCTTTGGAGTCACCATCCCCGCTGGACTTGGTTTCGCTACAGGACAATCTCGAGCTATATGACCATCTATTCCACAACTAAAACATACCTTAGAAGTTTGTGAACAGTTTGGACTTATGTGTCCCTCTTCTCCGCATCTGTAGCATCTAACTGGTGGTCTTTCTCCTCCCCTAGAATTCGTTGTTGGTGTTGGTGCTGACGTCTTCCCGTCATTGTTGAATATTCTCTTTTTGAAATTTTCACTTGACTCACATTTCCTATTATCTTGGCCATGATTACCACCGAAGTGGTTACCATTTCTGGTATGATAATTTCCTCCACGATGGTTATCATTGTTCACGACCGCTGCACCTTGCCGATGCGATTATCATCGAGTTATTGGTCATTATTCTTCAGTCGAGCCGATTCATTATCGCGCTCCAATAACTGAGCCCTATTCACAACATCTGAATATAAACAAAGTTTGTAAGAAATGAGGTATTGACGTATTTTGGGTTTCAAACCTCGCAGAAACATTCGCGTCATTCTCTCCTCATTATCAACCAAATGGGATGCAAATCGGGACAACTCGGCAAACTTAGCTTCGTCTCGCGACATCGCTCATATTGTTTTGCTCCAGTTTGATGAACTCTACCTCCTTCATGTGACGAATACTTTCGGGAAAGTACTTATCGTTGAATAATTCTTGGAACTTCTCCCAAGACATCTTCAAGTCATGACGATCGAGTACGCTTTTGATTCCCACCAATAATCAGCTCCCTCGCAACATGAAGGTGGCGAAAGGAACCTTTTGCTCCTCTAAGCATCCCAAGACATCAAATATCTTAGTGATCTGCTTTATCCACGTCTCTGCCGTAAGTGGTTCTGGCTTTCCCAAAAACTCTGGCGGTCCTAACTCCTTGAACTGCTTAGCGGTGACCATCCGTGAGTTGTCAGTGTTTCCACCTACATTTTGAGTAGTAGTCTTTCTCGTTTGGTTTTGGATGAATTCTAGAAAGTTTCTAAACATACCATCGTTCGTTATTTGGTCGGTGTTATTGTTTACAGGAGGGTTATTGCCTTCCTTATCCTGGGTATTGATCAGTGGTGACTCAACGGTCTCATGTGCTCTATTGATTATCTCAACATCTTCAGATGCCATTTTACTGTCACAAAACAATGGTTAATTGACATGCCACATATTAACCCTATATTCTGACTGACAATTTAAATAACAAATAAGCTTAGGTAGGACACACTAGCGAAGGATTTACTCGCCTCCCTCCTAATTCTATTCCCCATCTCCGCCAGAGACCATATCCCTAAGCTCGATACCAACCGTGGACGCCCCCCAAAATAGGTATACATCACCCATTCTGAGTCACCAAATACATGGTACAGAAATAACTACAACTTCATTAATACATTTGTCGTGAAAAATACGACAACCCATAAACTGTGAGTTTAAATACAAATACTGTCTAATAGAGAGTATACAAACTCAACAGGAGTCCTCATTAAAATTATTGATACACTATTTTACAAAATAGTGAGGACTACTAAAACAATCTGCCTTGAACCATTACTCCACACCTTTACTAGTTCCCGCTTATATTCTCGCCTCCGAGAAGAAAAATGGAACAAAAGGAAAAGGTGAGAGCTCAACTAGCCCAAGAAAGAATATTATGACTAAGATAATGTACAACAAATTATCCTTAGTCTTCAACAGAAAAAAATCGATAGAATACAATAGACAACAAGTTTTAGATCAACAATCGCAGTGAAACAATAATTCATTAGATGAGTTAAGTAGAGAATGAAATCTACTATCATCTATGAATTTAAAAGTCTATCATCGATATTTTATCCCTGTAACATCAATCAATATACATCCTGAATCAAATAATCATCTTAGCACTATAGGCCAAAGATATTCATCAATTGGTCATGTTCATCTCAACACCTGTTCATCTTTGCACTACGGACCAAAGATATTCATCAAGAAATAATTCATTTTTGCACTACAGGCCAAAGATATAAAGTAATATCATCATTTAGGACTGAGGATGATGAAAAATATATTTTAAAGAAAACGAATCCAGTGAGATAAAAGAATAAATATTTGGGATTAAATGCTTTTGGTTTATCCAAGTTCAAAAATACTCCATAATAAACTATTGTGGAGCGTAATTCAAAATAAAGATCAAAACATGGATACAATCAAAGATAGAACCATAATGTATACAATCTTAGACACGAAAAAGAAAATTTATTTTTTTTGTGAATAGTGTCGTATTCATGAATAGTGTCGTATACGTGAATAGTAACTCCGACACTAAAAGGTAGAAATTCCACAAAAAAAAAATTATTATGCTTTGTGAATAGTACTCGTGAATAGTAACTCATAAATAGTAACCCCGACATGAAAAGTTCCAAATTTGATAAAAAATTCAGACCAATATTTGACATAATGATATTGAAGAAATAATATCATTTACAAAAAAAATAACATCCCTTACCTCAAAAAGATAGTACTTCTGACTGGAATACTAGATATAGTGCTGAAGGGAACTTGCACCGTATAGCAACACTCAAAGTATCAAAATATTCACAAGAATACGCTCGATAATATAGAGAGAGAAAAAGAGAGAAAACTTCAGTTTACGGTGTGATTTTTAATTCTAACCCAAGCACCTATTTATAGGAAAATGCTTAGAACACAAAGCGAAAAAATTTAATAAAATATTAATATATTTATAAAATTTTCCTTAGCCCACCTTGACCATCTGAATTCAAATACCAAATAATGAAAAAACAAAAAAATGTTTTTGTAATTAAAAATAATTAAAACTTTCAAAAACCAATTATTTCGGAACTACGAAACTTCAATAATTCATAATAAATAGCCCTTTATCAGAAAAAATCGTACCACAAGTCTTTTCTATAGGAAATTTCATTATCCACAACTTTGCAGAAGAAAGTTTTTCCAAATTCCAAACAAAAATTGACCGAAATCCATAAACGGACGATTTTACAAAATTTATAATCAAATTTCAGTCAAGAAATGGGATCCACCGACACACAAAACATGTGTTAATCATTTAATGCAACAAAAATACTCTTTCTCCTCATATACTCATATATCCCACATTCATTGTAAAAATATCACCATTATTATATTATTAAAATATAATAATATATTTAAATCAATTATTTTATCAGAAAAGATAAAATATCATTTTTCAACAATTGTCACATTAAAACATTTCTCCATCTATATCCACATAAAATGAATATTTTCCTTATCATATAAATAAATAATTAATTATTCATAAATAATATTACAGAATAGCTATATTGACAACCAGGCTGTTCCCAGGAAAGAGGGGGCTTTCCAATAAGGATCTCCCCTTACTTGGCGCGCAATTAGATTACCAAACCTCTCCTTAGACAGAACTTTCTAGACATTGCCAATAATGTTATCCAATAATATTATTCAAATAATATAAATTATTGCTCCGATAATGAAAAATACTGTATAGTGACAATTATTGAAACAACAGTAATATAAAATATCAACGCAACAATTATTGAATCAATAAAATAAAATACTGAACAGTAATTACTGTAACAATTATTGAGTAGTGCCTTCTTATGTAAGAATCAATAATTTGTGCAATACCGTGTGCTACTGTATTTTTAACCACCGAGTATTTCAACAGTATTAAAGGTAACAACTACACCGTTATTTATAAAAACTCATACTGTGACGCCCCCAAAATAGGTATACATCACCCATTCTGAGTTGTCAATACATGGTACAGAAATAACTACAACTTTATTATTACAACAAGAAAGCGTGAGTTTGAATACAAATATTATCTTCAGACAATATCTATACTCAAATAAATCCTCATCACATTTATTGATACATTATTTTACAAAATGGTGAGGACTACTTAACAACTCTCTCTGTAACCTTCATTCCATACCCAGACTAAATCACTATCGCTTATTCTCGCCTCCCGAGAAGAAAAATGGAACAAAAAGGAAAAGGGTGAGCTCAACTAGCCCAATGAAAGAATATTATGACTAAGATAATATACAACAAATTATCATTAGTCTTCAACAGGGAAAAAAATCTAATAGAATACAATAGACAACAAGTTTTAAATCAATATTCGCAGCAGAAATAATAATTCATTAGAAGAGTTAAGTAGAGAATGCAAACTACTATCTTCTATGTATGAATTTAAAAGTACATCGTCTATCTTTCATCCCTGTAACATCAATCAATATATATCTGGAATCAAATATTCATCTTTGCACTACAGTGCCAAAGATATTCATCACCGGGTCAAGTTCATCTAAACACTGGTCATCTTTGCACTACGGGCCAAAGATATTCATAAGAAATCATTCATCTTTGCACTACAGGCCAAATATATTCAATAATATCATCATTTAAGACTGAGGATGATGAAAAATATTTTTAAAGAAACGAATCCAGTGAAACAAAATGACAAGGATTAAGGATTAAGGATTAAGGATTCGTACTTTGTTTTATCCATGTCCAAAAATACCTCAAAAATAATTATGGTGGTGTAAAATTCAAGAATGATCAAAATATGGATACAATCAAAGCTAGTATCCACAATAGATATTTTAGACGAAAAAGGAAAAAAAATTCATTTATCGATGAATAATCACAAGTATTCGTGAATAAAGGTCGATATCGTGAATAGTCAGAGTATCGTGAATAAGAACTCCAACACCAAAAGTTCCAAATTTGATAAAAATTTCAGATCAATATTTTAGCATAATGATATTGAAGAAATAATATCATTACGAAAAAAAATAATATCCCTTACCTCGAAAGATCAGTACTTCTAGCTGAAACACCAGATATAGGCTATGACTTGAACTTGCACCTATAGCAATACTCAAAATATACTTAAAATACTCACAAGAATACGCTCGATAATATAGAGAGAGAAAACTTAAATTTATGGTGTAATTTTAAATTCTAACCTAAGCACCCTATTTATAGGAAAATGCTTAGAACACCAAAGTAGAAAAATTTATTAAAATATTAATTTATTAATTTTTATTCCTACGCCCACATTTAGAGATCTGAATTCAGCCACTTCTAACACATGTAAGACCCACAATAATGACAAAACATTTTTGTCATTTTAAATATTTTATACTTCCAAAAATCAATTGTTTCGGAGCTTCGGAACTTCAATAATTCACAATAAATAGTCCTTTTGTCAGAAAATTCGAATCTCGCAAGTTTTTATAGGAAATTCCATTATCTACAACTTTGCAGAAGGAAGTTTTTCCAAATTCTGAACAAAAATTGACCGAAATCCATAAACGGACGATTTTACATGTTATAATCAAATTTCAGTCAACAAATGGGGTCCACTGACACATAAAACATGCTTTAAATATTTTTTTATAACAAAAATACTCCTCCTCCATATATACTCATATATCCCACATTCATCGTAAAAATATCATCATTATTATATTATTAAAATATAATAATATATTTAAATGAATTATTTTATCAGAAAAAGATAAAATTTCAATTTTCAACAATTGTCACATTAAAAAAAAATTTCCATCTATATCCACATAAAATCAATATTTTCCTCATCATATGAATCAATAATTAATTATTCACAAATAATATTACGAATCACAATATTGACAACCAAAGCGCCTTGTGAAAGAGAGGGCTTTCCAATAAGAATTTCTCCTTCTTGGCGCCGCAATTAGGTGACCAAACCTCTCCTTAGATGAACTTTCTAGACATTGCCAATAATGTTATTTAATAATATTATTCGGATAATATGAATTATTGCTTCGATAATGGAAAATCTTGTAGAATGACAATTATTAAAACAACAACAATATAAAATATCAACGCAAACAATTATTGAATCAATAAATAAAATACCGAATAAAGAATAATCGTAACCATTATTGAGTAGTGCCTTCACTTACGTAAAATCAATAATTGGTGCAATACTGTAATGTCTTCTTGTGTTTTAACCACCGAGTATTTTAACAAAGATTAATCTGTGAATAACTACGCCAGTTATTTTTAAACAACTTATTTTTTGTCATTTTCTTCATCCAATCGCTTTTTAGTTATGGGGCCCACAAAGATCGCACTTGCTGTCGTCGCATTTAATATTCCCCGACAACAAGAATATTCCACGACCAAACGAATATTCCCCGACAACAAGAATATTTTATAACCACTTGCTTATTTTGAAATACTTGCGTATTTTACCCATAACTATCCACATTAATCAAATCAACCCTTACTATTTCAAAATAATAAATAGAGAAAATTAAATTTCATTAATAATAAGTTGGGGTCTTACAACCTCCCTCCTTATGAAATTTCGTCCCAGAAATTGACGACGTCGATGCAGTGTTTGAAAAGGTGAGGATACCTCGCTTTTATTTCCGCTTTCCAATTCCCGGATCATCTCCTCTATAGCATGATTCCTCCACAAAACTTTAACTTGTGGTATGACCTTTATCCGTAGGACATGCTCCTTCATATCCAAGATCTTGACAGGTACCTCCTCATACGTTAAGTCTTCGGCTATCTCGTCTGGTTCTAACTCAATAACGTGGTTCAGGTCTTTTACATATTTACGGCACGATATGTGAAACACATTATGAACACGAGACATACTCGAAGGTAACGCGAGTCTATAAAGCTACATTTCCTACTCGGTCAAGAATTTGAAATGGACCAATAAATCGTGGATTGAGCTTTCCTCTCTTCCCAAATCTTGTAACTCCTTCCATGGAGCAACTCGCAACAATACATGATCCCCTATACTAAATTCCACGTCCCTTTCGATGAAGATCCGCATAACTCTTTTGTCGATCCCGTGTCGTTTGTATCGTTGTCGAATCATTTGGATCTTTTCCGTAGTCATACGTACTAACTCGGGTCCCAACAATGTTGCTTCACCCACCTCGTCCCAACATACTGGAGAGCGACATTTTCGTCCATATAATGCTTCGAATGGAGCCACATCTATACTTGCTGCGATAAGCTGTTGTTGTAGGAGAATTCCACCAATGGTAAATACTTATCCCAACCGCCTTTGAAGTCTAGGACACGAGTCTTAATAAATCTTCAAGAGTTTGAATAGTCCTTTCGATTGTCCGTCTGCTTTGAGGATGGTATGCTTAATCAATCGTAAACTGCGTGCCCATAGCTTTTTGCAAGGTAACCCAAAATCTTGAAGTGAATCTTGGGTCACGATCCGAAACTATGGATACTGGCATGCCATACAACCTCACAATCTCATTTACATATATACTAGCAAGACGTTCAAGGGCATAAGTATGCCGTATCGGCAAGAAATGAGCAGACTTGGTTAATCTATCAACAATAACCCAAATAGCATTGATGCCTTGAGAAACCATAGGAAGACCCATAATGAAATACATGGTAATGTGTTCCCACTTCCATTTCGGAATCTCAAGTGGTTGCAATGGACCCTTAGGTACTAGATGCTCCGCCTTTACACGTTGACAAGTTAAACACATCGAGATAAACATTGCAATCTCTCTCTTCATATTGTTCCACCAAAATGTATGTCGAAGATCACGATACATTTTAGTACTTCCAGGATGGATTGCAAATGGTGTATTGTGTGCCTCCATCATAATCTTGTACTTCAAATCGTAGTCGTTAGAACACAAAGTCTAGAGTGGACTCAAGTATTCCTTCTTCATCAATTCTCGCCCAATAGCTCCTTCTTGTACTTTCTTCTTCATACGCATGACGCCTCGGCCGATGGCTTGAGCAACCTTAACTTTTTCTATTAAAGTTGGCTCTATACGATACTTGACATCATCGCACTCATTCCTGCATATGATCTTCTACTCAACGCGCGTCATTACCACGTTCGCTTTTTCCGGATGGTATTGAATAGTGTGGTCGTAGTCTTTCAATAGCTCGAGCCAACGCGTCGTTCTTGGCATGTTGAGTTCTTTTTGAGTGAAGAAATATTTAAGGCTTTTATGGTGCGAATATATCTCCACTTTCTCCCCATATAGATAGTGCCACCATATCTTTAATATGAAAAACAATCCGCTAACTCTAGATCATGAGTAGGATAATTCCTATCATACTCTTTAAGTTGTCGCGAGGCATAGGCTATAACTTTCCCATGTTGCATGAGAACACATCCTAACCCTTTGCCTGAAGCATCGCTGTAGATAACAAATACATCCGTACCAGATGGTATTGTTAGAACAGGTGCCGAAATGAGTCTCCTCTTGAGCTCTTGGAAACTCTTCTCGCATTCTTCGCTCCAAACAAATTTTGTATCCTTCCAAGTTAGCTAGGTTAATGGAGTAGCGATTCGAGAAAACCCTTCCATGAATCTCCGATAATAACCAGCTAAGCCCAAAAAGCTACGTACTTCAGTCACCGACTTCGGTTGCTCCCAACTTTGTATTGCTTCAATCTTCGCCGGATCAACAGATACTCCATGTTTCGACACCACGTGCCCAAGGAATGCTACTTCCTCAAGTCAGAACTCGCATTTCTTCAATTTGGCATATAGTTTGTTTTCACGAAGCATTTAGAGTACCAGCTTCAAATGGTGCTCATTATCTTCACGACTTTTGGAATATATGAGGATGTCATCAATAAAAACAACAACGAATCGATCCAAATATTCCTTGAATACTCGGTTCATCATATCCATGAAAGCCGCAGAGAGCATTAGTCAATCCGAAAGACATGACTAAGAATTCATAATGCCCGTCTTGAGTTCGGGGCGCTTTGGAATATCTTCGATTCTAATCTTCACCGATGGTATCCGTAATCGAAGATCGATTTTTGAAAAAATTGTGCTCCTTACTGTTCGGTCAAACAAGTCATCAATACGAGGTAGAGGATACCTATTCTTGATGGTGACATGGTTTAATTCCGATAGTCAATACAAAAGTCGCATACTCACCGCTCTTTCTTCTTTACTGAATAAAACAGAGCACCCCAAGGAGATGTACTAGGATGAATGAAACCGATGTCCAACAACTCATGTAGTTGGACCTTTAACTCTGAAGTTCAATAGAGCCATTCGATATGGGGTTTTAGAAATGGGCTTTGTACCGTGTTCAAGATCAATAAAGAATTCAACTTCACGCTCTGGGGTAGGCAGGAAGTTCTTCAGAAATACGTCGGAAAGTCAATAACAACAGAATATTATTCAAATTTGACGTGTCTTTATTCAAATCCATAACATGGGCTAAGAAAGCTTGACATCCGTTTTTCAATAAACGAATAGCTTTATGATTAGATATTACGTTGATTGATTTTAATGGTTTAGTTGCTTGAATTGCATAACAGTTGGTTAGGAATATGAAAACTAACAACCTTACGAAAATAATCAATTTTGGCATGATGAGTAGTTAACCAATCAATCCCTAAAATCACATCAAAAGCAAGTATCTTGAAAGAGATAAGGTCAACGGTGTAAGGTGATGGTGCCAACTTGAATCAAACAAGATTTATAAACAAATGGATGTGATGAAAGTTTCTCCTAACGGAGTTTCCACAGATAAGTCAAAGTCTAATTTCTCCGGAGTCAAGTTTAAACGTTGAGCACAAGCAGGAGTAATGAATGGGTAGTACCGGTATCAAGTAAGGTATAAACTTTGCAAGAATTTATAAATAGCTTACCCGTGATCACCTCGTTTGGGTTCCTCGCATTTTGACCAAATACACAACAAACGCTTCTTCCAGAACCGTTGACTTTGACTTTTTCTCGGGACGATCTTTTGAGTCACCGTCCCCATTGAACTAGGTTTCATTCTACCGTATAATCTCGGCGATATGTCCTTCCTTTCCACAATTATAGCATACCTTGAATCATTGTTGGGCGCTTTGACCGATATGTCCTTCTTTTCCGCATTTGTAGCATACGACCGGTGGGTCGTTCTCCTCCCTTAGAACCGATTCTTCTTAAGACCGCTGCGTCTTCATCACGTAGTCGTTGTTAAATCTCCTCTTTTTAAAATCTCCTCCTGACTCGCTTCTTCTATTTTCATGGCCATGATTACCACCAGAGTGGTTACCATTTTTGTCCGTCTTTTTCTTTCTCCGCTGGTTATCGTTGTTTTGTTGACTGCTATCTCCGGTATGATCCTGATTGTGGTCCCTCGGTTGACCGTACTCGTTATCTCGCCTAATAATTGTGCCTGCTTACAACATCTCGAATAAAGAGAAAATTTATGAGAAATGAGCTATTGTCAGTATCTTGGGTTTCAAACCTCTCGAAACATCCGCGTCATACGCTCCTCATTCTCCACCAAATGAGGTGCAAACACGGATAACTCGCAAATTTTGCCTCATCTTGAGACACCGCCATGTTGTTTTGTTCTAATCGATGAACTCCACTTCCTTCATATAGCGAAACACTTTCGGGAAAGTATTTGTCATTAAATAGTTTCAAACGCCTCCCAAGACATCTTTGAGTCACGGTGGATGGAGTGCAACTTCACGAGACTCCCACCAATGAATCTCCTTTTCGCCATTTTAACATAAAGGTGGCGAATGGAACCTTCTGTTCTCCGCATCCCCAAGACATCGAATATCTTGGTAATTTGCTTGACTTTATGTTTCCGCCATGATCGGATCTGGCTTTCCCTTAAATTTTGGTGGTCCCAACTCTTTGAATCTAACTTGGGCAGTGACAATCCGTGAAATTGCTATCATTTCCTCCTCAGATTTTGAACACGAGTCTCCTCGTCGATTTTTGCATGAACTGCAAAAGCTTCTAAACATCCCTCGTTCATCATCTCGCTTTCAGTGGTGTTGTTCACGGAGGAACATTGCCACCTGTTGTTGACGTTCTCTCTCGTTGGTGAGTCTGGCGTCTCCACGGTCTCATTTCCACCGTTAATATTCTCAATTCGACATTCTCAAATCTTGCTCATAAAACAAGGGTTAATTAAGGAAATCAATATATCACATAATATCCCTATATCTTGACCAACTAACAAATAAGTTTAGGTAGGACACACTAGCGAAGGATTTACTCGCTCTCTCTCCTAGTTTTATTCCCCGATCTCCGCCAGAGATCATATCCTAAGCTCGATACTAATCGTGACGCCCCCAAAATAGGTATACATCACCCATTCCGAAAGGTTGTCAATATATGGTGCATGAAATAACTACAACTTTATTATTACAACAAGAAAGCGTGAGTTTGAATACAAATATTATCTTCTGACAATATCTATACTCAAATAAATCCTCATCACATTTATCGATACATTATTTTACAAAAATGGTGAGGACTACTAAACAACTCTCTCTAGAACCCTTCATTCCATACCCCAGACTCGTACTCGCCATATTCTCGCCTCCCGAGAAGAAAAATGGAACAAAAAGGAAAAAGGTGAGCTCAACTAGCCCAAGAAAAAATATTATGACTAAGATAATATACAACAAATTATCATTAGTCTTCAACAGGAAAAAATCTAATAGAATACAATAGACAACAAGTTTTAAATCAATATTCGCAATGAAAAATAATAATTCATTAGAAGAGTTAAGTAGAGAATACAAACTACTATCTTCTATGTATGAATTTTAAAGTTCATCGCTCATCTTTCATCCCCAGAACATCAATCAATATATATCTGAATCAAATATTCATCTTTGCACCATGTGCCAAAGATATTCATCATTAGTCATGTTCATCTAAACACATGTTCATCTTTTGACTACGGGCCAAAGATATTCATCGAAATCATTCATCTTTTGCACTACGTGCCAAAGATATTCAATAATATCATCATTTAAGACCGAGGATGATGAAAATATTTTTAAAGAAACGAATCTAAGTGAAACAAAATGACAAGGATTAAGGATTAAGGATTCGTACTTTGTTTTATCCATGTCCAAAAATACCTCAAAAATAATCATAGTGGTGTAAAATTCAAGAATGATCAAAATATAGATACAATCAAAGCTAGTATCCACATAGATATTTTAGGCGAAAAGGAAAAATTTTCATTTATCGATGAATAAGTCAGATTAAGTGAATAATTATCGATATCGTGAATAAGAATCTCAGACACCAAAAGTTCCAAATTTGATAAAAATTTCAGATCAATATTTTAGCATAATGATATTGAAGAAATAATATCATTACTGAAAAAAATAATATCCCTTACCTCGAAAGATCAAGATTTCTAAATTTAAAAAACCTGGATATAAAGCATGACTTGAACTTGCACCAGTATAGAATACTCAAAATATACTCAAAATACTCACAAGAATACGCTCGACAATATAGAGAGAGAAACTTAAATTTTTGGTGTAATTTTTAATTCTAACCTAAGCACCCTATTTATAGGAAAATGCTTAGAACACCAAAGCAGAAAATTTATTAAAATATTAATTTATTAATTTTTATTCCTACGCCCACATTTAGAGATCTGAATTCAGCCACTTCTAACACATGCAAGACCCACAATAATGACAAAAACGTTTTTGTCATTTTAAATATTTTATACTTCCAAAAATCAATTATTTTGGAGCTTCGAAACTTCAATAATTCACAATAAATAGTATTTTTGTCAGAAAATTCGAATCTCGCGAGTTTTTATAGGAAATTCCATTATCTACAACTTTACAGAAGGAAGTTTTTCCAAATTCCAAATAAAAATTGACCGAAATCCATAAACGGACGATTTTACAGGCTATAATCAAATTTCAGTCAAGAAATGGGGTCCACTGACACATAAAACATGCTTTAAATATTTTTTTATAACAAAAATACTAATCCTCCACATATACTCATATATCCCACATTCATCGTAAAAATATCATCATTATTATATTATTAAAATATAATAATATATTTAAATGAATTATTTTATCAAAAAAAGTTAAAATTTCAATTTTCAACAATTGTCACATTAATTTTTTTTTTCCATCTATATCCACATAAAATCAATATTTTTCTCATCATATGAATCAATAATTAATTATTCACAAATAATATTACGAAATCACAATATTGACAACCAAGGCGGGTTCCTGAGAGCAGGGGCTTTCCAATAAGAATTTCTCCTTACTAAATACAAGAATTAGGTGACCAAACCTCTCCTTAGATGTAACTTTTAGACCTTGCCAATAATGTTATTTAATAATATTATTCAGATAATATGAATTATTGCTTCGATAATAAAAAAATACCGTAATGACAATTATCAAACAACAAAGAATATAAAATATCAACGCAAAGAATTATTGAATCAATAAAATAAAATCTTTGAGCAAGAGAATTCTCGTAACCATTATTGAGTAAAGCCTTTTCACGTAAGAATCAATAATTGCGCAATACTGGTGTCTTCGTGTGTTTTAACCACCGAGTATTTTAACAAGAGATAATTGATAATAATTACGTCGTTATTTTTAAACAACTTATTTTTTGTCGCTTTTCTTCATCCAATCGCTTTTACATTATGGGGCCCACAAAAGATTGCTACTTGCATTTACGACTATTCCCTCTGATGCTAGAAGAATATTCCACGACCAAACGAATATTCCCCGACAACAAGAATATTTTATAACCACTTGCTTATTTTGAAATACTTACGTATTTTACCCATAACTATCCACATTAATCAAATCAACCCTTACTATTTCAAAATAATAAATAGAGAAAATTAAATTTCATTAATAATAAGTTGGGGTCTTACACATACTTGTCGTTTTCTTCATCCAATCGCTTTCCGTTATGGGGCCCACACAAGGCTGCACCGTAGTACGAATATTCCCCTACAGTATGAATATTCCACGACCAAATGAATATTCCCCGACAACAATGAATATTTTATAACCACTTACTTATTTAAAAAAATATTTGCGCATTTCACTCATAACTAACCACATTTAATCAAATCAACCCCTTACTATTTCAAAATAATAATTAGAGAAATTAAATCTTTATTTATAAAAAGTTGAGGTCTTACATCAATAATATTATCATCATTAAAATCATAAAAGATATAAACCAACACCCTTAACATAGTTTCGCCCCTGCATTCATCAATACCAAATAAAAACGTACTCCTTTCATTTCAAAAATAAAAAATCTCCATTTAAATTTTGAGTCATTAAAAATTGACTTTATATAATTAGGACAAATTTACATAAATATTAAAAGAACATACACATTACTATTACATTCGACATAAATTTAGTCGTTATATAAATTATTTTGTTCGTACAATATTACAAACTTCATTTGACTGCATTGGATTTGGGCCTTTGCTACGACTCGAACTCTGAGGCCTAATAAGAATTTATCAACTTGGCACATCAAATTAAACACGTGGGATAGTCTTGTGACCCATAGGATAATGATCAAGTTCAAGATCCAAAAAATAAAAAAATCTACCACAAAGTGTTTTTCAGTAATAAGTAGCGCAAAAGTTATAAACTTTAGAGTTGTTATATTAAAATAATTAGTATTGAATAATGTTAGAGACACAAATTATTTTATAAATATTTTATAAACTGTTAATGTGACATATTCCATCTCATCTTTTTATGTGAAACCGAAAATTATATTAAAACAATTTGTTGATTAATATGTTGAGGTGACAGCAATTTATAAAATATTTATAAAATAATTTGTGTCTGTAACATTACTCATTAGTATTTAGTGGTTGAACTAATAACTACATTTAGCTTCAAATAAACAACTTAACACAAAATGGATCAACCTAAACCAAATGAAACCTTTGACCAATGTTTAGGTTTTAGATGTTTTTTTATTTTGGTCTGGATGCATATCAATGACATTTAGTTTGGTTGAAATAATCACACTTAAAACTCTACCCATATTCTTAACATCCTCTACATCGTTCTCTTCTCTTTTTTTTGTAATAAGTTAAAAATTGAGCTAGAATATGTAACATTCTGGTAACTCTTATGTTTTAAAAGTAATTAAATAAATAATTTATGACTTAATAGTTTAAAATTTAACCTTAAAAAACGGACATTAAAATTATAGTTGTTATTTGTTCTCGGTCCCTTAATATAAAACGTTTTAGAGAAGTTTTTTTATCCCTTAATATATGACGTTTTAGAATTTCTAGTAAGCATTAATTGTTTAGTTTCTAATATTACCCTAAGTATTAAATAAAACTTTGGTTCTCTCACTATTTTTTGTCCAATAAATAACAATTTTTTTTAATACAAGAACAATATAAATATTTGATATTATATCTAATGTTATATAATTATTTTTTTAATACTTGTGCACAACTTAAAAAACGCACGGAGGGAGTAGTTAGCAAAGAATAATTGTTTTTAACCAAGAGCATAGACATTAAAAGAATAAATGTTTTGGGCCTAAGGATACGAGGAATCATTCTGACTGCATCTACAAGGCAAGCATATTTGGGCCTAATCATGCAACAAAGATTCACTGGGATTTACGGATAACAAATTAACAGTGTCAAGTAAACGACAGAGTGCCACGTGCGCCGAAAAGAACCTTCTTCTTTTCCTTTCCCACGGCGAGTGCGACCAGCGACTGGGTAACAAAATCTAACAACAGTAATCTGTAAACCAATAGCAGTAAAATTCCAAGAGGTTAGTCCGGTGGTGATTAAAAATGTTTGCTCCTGTCCTCAGTTTAAACTTTGAGGCTAATATCTAAGAAAAAATCTTTTGAATTTATCAGATTGATTGATGTGAGGGGTGCATCCTTAACATTATTGGGAGAACAGTTTAATCTTAATTAGTAGCACTTAAATTGCCCAAAGAATATATTTTTATCGTTGAATCAATAGGCAATAGCAGTACACTATATAGATGTTATATATATTAATTTCTTTTACACTTTGGATATATTTAAGTATTTTTATCGTTCTCTAAGTTTTCCTTCAATATGTGTTATTTATTTGAAAGAATTTAAATTATTTTAACATTTTAATCTTTAATCATTTATACCAAATTATAAGTTTAATATATTTCCCTAGTGTTTTTAAAATAAAAAAAATCTATGTATCTGCCTTTATCTGAAAAAGAAAAAGAAAGCATAAGCACGTCATTTCACCTAAATTTCAGTTTAATTTCACGTGCATTTACATCTACTCCCCTATTAAACAGTGTACACCATAATCGGATCACCTTGTTTTTATTCTATAAATATCTCACTCCCTCTCCCTCCTCTCGCCAATTTTTGCTTCATTAGCTAGCCACATTTAGTGAGAGATAAAGGGTAGGAGAGAGAGAAGGAGCTGAATCTTCTTGTTTGTTACTTGGTGAGTTCTTGGCCTTTTCCCTTCTCTTTCAAATTTGATATTTTTTTTTCTTTATGTGGGTATATATGAATGCAGAAAAATACTGTTTTTACCATTTGGGTACTTTTCAGTTCATTCTGTATTATATATGTGTATTATGTATGTTTCTATTATTTCTTTGAATGATATTGTATGGTTTTGCTAGACATTTGACTTTGAATTCATGGGGTAGAATCTACTTTACCATTTCATGCTTCTAGGGGTTTAATTTTTTATTTTTATCCTGTTCCGGGATGAATTTTCTTGATGTTTTATTAGATTGTGCAATATAGGGAGCTGATTTGTTTAATTTGGTGTAATTAACGCTGTTACCCCCATATGTTTCTATTTAAATGATGATACTAATGGAGTGGAAAGAAAATGATTTATGATGGGTACTTCTTTGATGTGTTGTGCAAAAATTACAAATTTTAGGATATTGATTTAGATTGTTTAGAAGCCAAGTGGGTAGGGAAGCCAGTATTAAATAATGAGCAAGACCTGAATTATTTATTGAATCTAAGATGAATCAGTATTAGCCATAGGAGAACATAGTTCTGGTTATTGCTTTCTGCTCACTTTATTTATTATATGTTGAGATTAATAGTTCAAAATAATATGGGAGAATATAATTGCCATGTTTAACCCTAGGTTGGTCTACCATGATATAAGTAGCTATGTGTACTTGCTTAGAGGAAGACCTTTATTTAGAACATCCTCTGACTATTTTAGGATTCTAAACATAGTAAGAGAATTGTTGTTATCTAATTTATTGTTTAAGAAGTCTGGACAAATGTTAAAACAACTTTCAGACACGTCATCATTGTCCATAGAGCTGCACGTTGGTCCCATCAAAATTGACAGTTTCTTGTGTTGTGTTGGGCCTGCAGAACATTAGGGCAAGGCATTAGGAGTGTCGAATCTTCATTAAGACTTTGGAGCTTGCTGCTAGACTGAAGTAATGGAGGTATATGGAAAATCTATGGTTGCGGTGCCTACAAATGTTATTTATCTGTCAAGTATTCTAGGCCAAGATGGGCCACACTCTGTTCACAAATGCGACTGGAAATGTGAAAACGAACATGTGTGTGGAAACGTGTATTGCTGCAGACTAACTGGACTCACTCACATCTGTGACAAAAACTGTAACCAGAGAATACTGTATGATAACCATAGCTCCCTTTGCAGAGTGAGCAGGCAGGTTTTCCCTCTAACTCCGGCGGAGGAACAGGCTGTGAAAGGTGCCCATAGGAAGCTTGATGATGAGAGTTCCCCTTCTGATATTTGCACTTTTAAGCGCAGACGGAGTGCGCAATTTCATCCCTCTCCTTTTGAGAGATCCTTCTCTGCTGTTGGTCCAATCTGCAGTCAAATTGGAGATGGCATGGATATTAGCTAGACATAAAATTAACATCGACAAACTCCTATCCTCTTTCTTCTTTTTTCTTTCTTCTTTCTGAATATCTCTTTTTTCGGAAAGTATGGATATTTGAACTTCATTTGGGTACTTAAATGGCGGATGTGATTGTCCTGCTCATCTGTAGGAACAACTTATATTTGAATCAGGAATGTATTGTAGAGCTTCAAATACCAAACTATCCGTAGGAGTTTGACAATGGTATATTAATATTATCTTCTATTATGTAGTCTGAGTTGCATTCGAGCAGCTACAAAATCTGAACTATGATAATTACAGGGTGCTTTAGGTGTCTTGATAGTTTCAGGGTTTGACCACTTGTTTGTGTTTTCAACTTTGTCGAACCACTGCATTTGATGAATTGTTTTGACACTAGTTTATTATTTTAGATATAGTTTTTCCTTTAAATTTGTTCATTCATTATTTACTTCATCTCCATCTCAATGGCATAATAGTTTTTAATTGTGTTGTTGGCTCATGCTTCATTGGATTTAGTTAGTTCAAATGATGATCATAACATCTAGGATAGGGTAGAAACTTTGTTCTCTTTATTTTATCTTGCCTGACTTTCCTACTGTTTTCCAGGTTTGAGAAGGACAAACCAGTTCATCTTCTATTTTTTGTTTTTATCTTTTTTTTTTGTATTTGTTTTTTCTCAATCTTATCTGGCTGCTCTAACATTTGGTTCCTGAAAATTAATGTCATTTTGCGGGGGTTGATGTGCCACTCAGGAGAGCTGAAAATAGCTTATTGCATTAAAAATTAATTATTATATTCTGAAAGCTTATTGGAAGCATGAACTTTCTGACAATTTTGATCCTCTTTTTTTGCAGAACATATTTGGATCTCCTTTGTTTTGCTGTGCAGACATGGGACTCACCTTATGATGATGAACATTGGGAAAATTGCACCAGCTGCATATTTTTTTCAGTTAATGGCCTTTTTGAGTTTGTTTCATAGCATCTTTTCTGTGCCTGTTGAGCAATGAGGAGAAACTATAATGCACAAACAGTTCCTTTCACCCTTTTTATAATTGTGTTATTTCGTCCAGCTGTCACTGATCTTATGCATTAAGTTTAAGCAGCACTTCCCTGTGCATTAATGCTATTTAACTGCCTGAATCGTGGTTACTGCTGCCAACTCAATTTGGGTAACAGTTGCAGTGGTTCAGTGAAGGCGAGAACCCTTATTATTTCTGATTCAAATTTCTCAAGAGGAAAAGGTCACTAAATTTAGTTTCCACCTTCAATTTTATCTTTCGCCATGGCTGTTGGACATCTTTGAATAACAACAGATTACAAGAACCTGCTCAAATTTGTTACCTAATACAGATATATGGCTGGCTGCTTCATGCCGTAATCTGGTTCAGAGTTACTATGCAGGTCTTTCATCTAACACAAATTATCTGTGAGAAGTATATAGGGTCTTTCATCTTTCTAAAGCAATGAGCATTACGATTAGTGTATTCTTCTGCCTTAGGTGGCACTTAATGGATAAAGCAGTATAGACGAGTTCAGTTCGGGCTAATCACAATGTTGGTATGATCTATTTATACATGTTCTGCATTATCAGATTCTTAATTGTAATTATGTTCTAATTTTGAATTGAACGAGGGTTTATTGGTCTAGCTTTTCTATCCAGCTTAAACATTCTTCAATATGTACTTTAGCATATGACATTATTCTCAACTTTTGGAGCTATATAGCAATGGAAAGATGAATGTTTTTGTGAATAATACTGCCAAATAAATCTTCATTGGATGAATTTTCTCCTTGCTGAGAGAGGAAATGATTATCTTTGTTGGAAGAGTCTGAGATGATTTGTATGTCTTTTTGAAATTGAATTTATGTTGTGAGTTGTGACTATCTGGCTAGATCTTGATTAAACACCTCTAGCTCAAAGACGTTTTCAGACCAGACTTATAACGTACTGCACCAACTTAGCAGCTTATGGGACTTGTTCTAGTTGAAGTTAGGCGTGATGTGCTTAGATTTGTTGTTTAGTGATTTGATTTCAGAGAGGGAATTGATATTTCCACAAGTAAAAGTTAGAGTTCCACAAGCTCCCTCTCACATTAAATGGGTCCCATACTCGTGCGATGGAAATATCAAATTTTACTTGTGAAAAACAGTTCCCTTTAGAGATTTTTCCTATTATTGATTACATATTTAGGAATTGTTTGACTTGTCAAAAAGAAGGATTTTTTGATGAAAATAGTTGAAACTTACCTATCATGTAGTTTCGTTGTTGACTTATAGCAACTTCTATGCAACTGTTCCCTTGTCAAACTGCCAAAGTTCCAAGATATGATGATTGTTAAAAGGTAATGGAGTTGTTGGCTTCTAACAACTCTCAAAACTTGAGGCATTTTTGGATGGTGGACAGAATGGTTTATTCTTTATTCAACTCTATTTCTTTTCTTTGAGTTGTATCTTTTGCTGTTGTCAGTTTCTAAATTTAATTTCAGAATCTTTGGGGCACCTTTATAATGACTACTTGCATTAAATATTATATGGCATGACCAGATTCAAGTTGATATGTTGGTAGGAGCCTCCCTAACGATTATCTCAGTGCTTGTCTCTGCTTAGTTTGCGTGGACAAAATCCTCCATGAATTAATTTCCAAAGAAAGGAATTGCTTCTCGGTGATTCCATCCCCAATCTTATAATAAAGAAATCCGAAACCCAAAAGTCTGATCTTGCGGCTGATTGATTTAACAAAACTAGGTACCTCTTTGTATCCTCGATTAATCTTTTCATATATATGTGAGTGTGTGCGCGCGCACTTAACTTCTGTGATGGGGGTGGGGGTGGGAGGGGGGGGGGGGAATTGGGTCCTAATTAAGATTGCAATTAATCAGATGCTCAAACCATGTAAAATAACTCAGCTGATTAGTTGATAAATTTTTCAATTTTTTGACTGGGTCTTTGCCCTCCAGTTCCAGATATATAAACACTTTTGAAGAATCAACAAACTTATGTCGACCTTAATCCCAAAGCCATGGCTTCTCTCCAGCAAGCCCAGGTTTACGTCCTTTCCAATTCCTTTTATATGTTACAAAAATATCCTCTTTGGCTCATACATGTAGTACAATTAATTACATGTTACAAAAACTATTGAAGGTAACAAAAGAATTGGGATTGGCAATAGAGAAACTAAACAATGTTCTTGCCCTTATAGCAAATGTTGGAATCGAAAATTTTTGATCAGTCTAAATGTTAGCTTCAGATTCGTAAACTCACTAGCAACATGACATATAGTCAATATTGAATAACACAACATGAGTAAATAATCATATATATGCTTGAACAAAGATCGTTTCTTGAAAACTTGAGATTTATCTTTGGTAAATGCAGTTTAACTTTTTGAATTCACTGGTGGTAAATTGACGGTTTTTTAATTAGAGGTGGTTAAGTATAAAAAAATGCAAACCATATAATTAGTGCTATGTTACAATTAATATGTGATATGTGTGTTTAGCTTAAACACTGGTTGCGCCTTATAATTGACTTGAATTGGTGAAATTGTGTCTTTTGATTGTTTACCAAAGCTTTTTGGGATATTAGATTCTTTCTGTTACGTACCAAGTGCTTTTCATCTGTAATAGATTTTGAACTAGGAACTTTTGCTTTTACTGCTTAAAGTTGTGGATTTATGATGATGATGATGATGATATATAGACGAATAAAGCCATAAAAGTGGAAGTTCTCTCATTCCAATTATAAGGTGCCAAATTGTGCTATTAAATGCATTCTTTCAACTGTATATTCGTGGAGAATTTTCACTCTTTTGTAACAGGCGGTTTAATATCTTGCAGGGGGTCCTTTGGTACAAGACCGCAATTTAAATATTATTCTAGGACGTTTTAATATTGGCCTATCCTTAATTCTTTTACATGTGCACTAGTCTAAGATTATGAATTTATCATTGCAGTATGTTTTTCATTGGTGAGTGGATTGGGTGGTCCTAATCACTCTGGAAAGTTAGGACCTGCCCTACCTGACTAGGTATGTGCATACCCACATATTACTGAACAGAACATGTTATTATCAATGTGTTACTGTACTTGTAGTTTCACTTCTATGATTTCTATAGCACTAATTTGGGTTTTGGTGCCTGACTTTGAAGAACTTAGATTCCTACTAACAGAATCCAAGTTTAGAAAAGAACCATGCATAAAGAAAAATAGTTATCTATTACATGTGTCCAAATTATAAAGACTGGATTTTGGAGTTGCATTCTATGACACTTGATGGAACGTATAATTAGATGAATACATCTGTGCACCATTCATCTGCTTTATGTCATTCTTCAAGTAGTCGGAATTGTTAAGCTGAATCTGTAACTATGTTCTTGTGAATACTTCTGGTTCTTAAATTACTTTCCGTGCGTTGATGCAGCTACTGTGTAAGAATTCCCAGCCCCAAGCTGAGGATGAGCACTATAAGAAAACTAGAAGCATGTTGGTAAGCCTTGGCCTCCAAAATTACAAGAAGGATTTCAAGAAGGGCTTGTTAACAGACGATACTTTACCTTTGCTTACTGATAGGCAAGCTGTTGAACTTGACTCATTTCCTTTGGATGTTCTCCATAATTTTCTATTGTGTTTTCTTGTATTCTCATTGCCTGTCATTTGCTTCAAATTAGTGTTCTTCGATATGTTAGAATACCTCCCGGACCAAGGCTCCTCATTCTTGATCACATAAAGAGGTCTGACCCCTAGGCCAATCTCATGTCAGTATTTAACTACAGCATCCCGTTGAGATTGAATTTCTGTCTGAAGCTAAGCTCAAAGAAAGGTGATGCGGCATTAGTTGAAGTGCTGACATTTGACTGGTCTGTTTCCAAAGGAGATTTTATTTTATAAGTTAAATATTAATTAATCTGCTCTATATAGCGAGAAGGGAAATTTTGTCAGTTTCTCTTTTACTGGAGTTCTTATCAGTGTAACTGGTTACAAACTCAGTAGACAGCTCAGTTATAGTTCTAATATCTTCATACTCTTTCGTTTTTTTGGTTGTCAATATTCATCTCAGTAGTTTTGATTGCCATGCAACAAATAAATGGTGAATTATATGGAAGTAAAAATGCCTTAAATGTTGTGTACTTGTCAATTCTTTGTTTTCAGAGAACGAGAAACAGGAATTAAATGAGCATGCATAAGGTTTGGCAGTTCGATTGGGCACGAGTTCAGACGTTTATTGAAAACCCTGATTCTATGGGGGTTTAATTGAGATGGTAAAGGGATTGGGATTATGAGGATTAGATGTAGAATGGGTTAGGGGTGGAGAGGTATGATAAGGTTTGGCAGTTCGATTGACAGAGGGAATGAAGAAGAAGCAAGTGACTGAAATCCTTGTTTTAAGTTTAACCCAGCCGATCGTGTGGCTTCATCCCCCTCCGTGTTTTGTTAATAATTTTTTAAAGGGTTAGATTTATTTCAACTTTGGACGGTCCGGATCTTTTAATAGGTGAGAGCGGAAATTAATTTTTTTCAAAAAAACTTGTGTTTTGTATATATATATATATATATATATATATATATATATATATATATATATATATATATATATATAGCGATCAATCATCATATCTTATCTATTTTATATGTTACACCCTTTTAGCGACGATTTTTAAATACATACAACATCGCTTATACTTTTAGTGACGGCCAACATATAACGTCATTAAAAAGTATAAGCGACGATTATATTTAATCGAAACCGTCGCTTAAAAAGGTGAAGACGATTAAGAAGAAATATATATATATATATATATATATATATATATATATATATATATATATATATATTATCATAGGTACTTTGTTCCCGGGTACGGGGATTGAAACCCACTTGGTGTCACTTCCCCCACCCCTTGGGGTAGCTCCCCCACCCCTTGGGGTAGCATGGACGTTTCTTAATCGAACAGAGTTAACAAAATTTCATTAGTAAATACCTAAAATAGTTCTGCTGTCCTGACTAGGTTAATATTGGAGTTCTTCTCTCGTCAGATTGTTTGCAAATTCTTATCAATTGATCTTCAATTGCAGCCTTTGTAAAAGTATTAAGTCTGTCCTGGTGTCCTACCAGAAATGAGAAAACTACTTGTGTTCTGTTTCAAGTACCTAAACATAGAAAGTTTTAATATTTTTGCAAATCCAGAAGCTTGGATATTGATTGGTATAGCATGATAGTATATAGTGATTTCCTCATAAATTATGCATTTTGATATTCATTGGTGGCTTAGAAATCCCTTGAAAATTGTGGTAATGTGTCTGGTCTTTTCTTCTTCTTCCTCAACACTGGGAATTGGCAAGCTGTTTGTTTCAGCCATGGATTGCTAAAGAACTAACTAGTACAGCCTTATGGAAGATAGATAGTTTGGAAGTTGACTTAATGCTACGTTTGGATTAAAGGAATGAAACATTCTTAATATTAGAAAGTTTTAAAAAAAACTAAAAATGGAAATTAAAATTAAAAAAACAGTAAAAGATAAATAAAAAAACTGATTCAATTTTTTCAAAAAAGAAATTAATAACTTTTATTGTGAGATCCCAGATTTTATGAATAAATATTTAATTTTCTCGAAATAATTTTTTTTTTTAATTTAATATTATTATGTTTATTTGATGTAATGTTATAGTTGTGGGTAATATTTACAAATTTTGCAAAAGTAAGTTAGTGGTTGTATAATATTCGATTGGTTTGGAATATTCTTTTTGTTTGGGAATATCCGTATTTACTCAAGTGACAATCATTGGTGGACCCCTTACAATGTAATTATTGCTTTGACAGAGAAAACGACAAAAATACTTTTTGAAAATAATCGGCGGAAGTTTTACTGTTAATCTGTTGAAACACCCTTGTTAAAAGTAATAATAATACTGCTGTGGTTGCAGAGTAGATACGGTATTGATTATTGATGCTTACGTGAGAAGTCACTCAGCTTATACTCAATTATTACTACGATAATTGTGCATCATATCTCTCATATTATTGATTCAATTATTTTTACAAGATCATCTCGCGATAATATGATATATTGTTCAATCGAATATTCGGACACTTTTCGTGTTTGAGTACTTTCATTCATGAGTTACTATTCACGAGTTACAATTCATGAGTTACTATTCATGAGTTACTATTCACGAAGTTACTATTCATGAGTTACTATTCATAAGTTACTATTCATGAGAGTTACTATTCACGAAGTTACTATTCACCCGATTACTATTCACTCTAGTATTGTGCATTCTAGTATTTGGGTACAATATTATTCCATGAGGAGATGTCTTTAATTTTTCTCGCACCGTTGTCAAGATATAATAAGTAAGTTAATATGGATCATTGGTGGAGTTATAATAAGAAATCAATATGGATCACCGGTTTAAAGTTTTAATAAGAAATCAAGATAGACTCATTGTTTTAAGTTTTAATAAGAAACCAATACTGGATCGTCCGCTTAATAATAAATCAATCAACTGGACCGCTCATGAATTAGTTACTATTCATTCCATTTTCATATAAATAAAAGCTCATTCCTTCATTATTTCTTACGAATTCACTAAAACTCTAGAGAGAGAATTACAAGAGAACCTATAGAAAAGTATTATGCTACTTCCCTACTCTTATATTAAGTTTCTTTTACAGTAAGGGGTATTATTTTTTTTGTATTCATGAAGAGAATTTCAGTTATTCCATTATTTATTATTCTCGTTGAATAACTCAGATACGCAAGCTACCCTATACATGGTGACATTCTTCTAATATTCCGCTCTTTATTATTATGTCGGAATATCACATGCATGCGTTCGCCTTGGGACTGGTTCCATTATTTATTATTCGTCAGAATATCCTCATCATGCAATGCGTTCTGGCCGGACCGGTTCCATCCTTTATTATTCTTGGAATAACTTGTCTGCATGGTTTATCGCATGCGTGGTGATTTTTTTGTTATTCCATTCTTTATTATACTCAAATGGTTAAAACTTTGACTTCTATACCCACGAAATTAGTGGAATATCTTTGATATTTGCACTTTCATCCAAAGATTTTTCATGAAAATATTCTTCTAAGCATTCTTGAATTTTACTCTACAAAGCGATGATCATGTTGACAAATTTGAACGTTATCAATTCTCGGATAAATTAATTCTTGAACTTGTTTTATTGAATTCTTATATCATTGTCATCATCCTCATGTTTATATTATGTTGAAAGTCATCTCATGGCACAGTGCATAGATGGACTTGGTATGATTATGACTCGTGGATTATTCGGTATAATCATAACCGTAATGTTACAAATGATGTGGAAAAAGTCCACATTGGCCCGTAGTGCATTGATGGATAATTTTGGTATGATTATGGCTATGGATTCTCTTTGGCCGTAGTACAAAGATGAATTGTTTTATGGCATGATCAGGACCATTGATGAAAACATGATTATCTTTAGCTGTAGTGCATGGATAATTCGTGGTCGTGATACTAAAGAATATCCTTGACCGTAGTGCAAGGGTGATTCGAGGATGTGGATTATTTATTAATGTGAGGCCCCCAAAATAGGTATACAACACCTATTCTGAGTCGTCAAAGTATATGGTACAGATACAACTACAACTTTATTAATACAACATAAAAACTGTGAGTTTAAATACAAATATTGTCATCTAGACAATATCCACACTCAAATAAGTCCTCATTACAATTATTGATACATTATTTTACAAAAATGGTGAGGACTACTAAAATAATTTCTAGAACCATCATTCCATACCCCGACTAGTACTCGCTACATTCTCGTCTCCTAAGAAGAAAAATGGAACAAAAAGGAAAAGGGTGAGCTCAACTAGCCCAGCAAAGAACATTATGACTAAGATAATACATAACAAATTATCGTTAGTCTTCAACAGGAAAAAATCTAATAGAATACAATAGACAACAAGTTTTAAATCAATATTCGCAGCGAAAATAATAATTCATTAGAAGAGTTAAGTAGAGAATGAAATCTACTATCATCTATGAATTTAAAAGTCCATCATCGATATTTTATCTCTGTAACATCAATCAATATACATCATAAATCAAATATTCATCTTTGCACTATAGGCCAAAGATATTCACTAGTTGGTCATGTTCATCTAAACACCTGTTCATCTTTGCACTACGGGCCAAAGATATTCATCATAAAATCATTCATCTTTGCACTACAGGCCAAAGATATTCAGTAATATCATCATTTAAGACTAAGGATGATGAAAAATATATTTTAAAGAAAATAAATCCAGTGAAACAAAAAAACAAGTATTAAGGATTCATACTTTAAATAACCCAAGTTCGAAAATACTTCATAAATAACCAGAGTGGAGTAAAATTCAAGAATAAAGACCAAAACATAGATCCAATCAAAGATAGGAACTATAACAGACAATCTTGGACATAGAAAAGAAAATTTAATTTTTCTATGAATAGTGTCGTATTCGTGAATAGTGTCGTATACATGAATAGTAACTCTGACACCAAAAGATAGAAATTTCATAAAAAATATCATCATGCTTCGTGAATAGTACTCGTGAATAATAACTCATGAATAGTAACCCCGACATGAAAAGTTCCAAATTTAATAAAAATTTAGACCAATATTTTGGCATAATGATATTGAAGAAATAATATCATTTACGAAGAAAATAATATCCCTTACCTCAAAGAAGAATAAGATTTCGGTTGGAATATCGATATATAGTCTTTGAAAGAACTTACAATCGATATAAAGAACACTCAAAGTATAAAAATACTCACAAAATACGCTCGATATTATAGAGAGAGAAAGAGAGAGAAATCTGTAGTTTCTGGTGTGATTTTCAATTCTAACTTAAGCACCCTATTTATAGGAAAATGCTTAGAACACCAAAGTAGAAAATTTAATATAATATTAATATATTATATACAAATTCTTACGCACACCAAATCAGATCCAAACATCAGCCACCAATAGTCAACTAAATCAAAAAAACATTTTTCTTATTAAAAATAATTAAAACTTTCAAAAATCAATTATTTCGTAACTTCTAACTTCAATAATTCATAATAAATAGCTCTTTTATCGTAAAATTCAATCTTGCAATTTTTATAGGAAATTCAATTCTCTACAACTTTGCGTAAGAAAGTTTTCCCAAATTCCAAATGTAAATTGACCAAATCCATAAACTGGACGATTTTACTGTGCTATAATCAAATTTCAAACAAGAAATGGGCCTACGTATATGTTTAACATGTTTTAAATAACTTTTGCAACAAAAATACTCTTCCTCCTCATATACTCATATATCCCACATTCATTATAAAAAATATCATCATCATTATATAATATAATAAAATATTATTTTATCGTAAAAGATAAAATATCAATTTTTAACAATTGTCACTTTTAAAATTTTCTCCATCTATAACTGATAAAATCAATATTTTCCTCATCATATAAATCAATAATTAATTATTCACAAATAATATTACGTAATCACAAGACGGCAACCGTGCCGCTTCCAGAAAGGGGGCTTTCCAATAAGCATTTCTCCTTCTTGGCAAGCAATTAGATGACCAAACCTCTCCTTGTATTGTAACTTTTAGATATTACCAATAATGTTTTCTAATAATATTATTCGGATAATATGAATTATTGCTTCGATAATGGAAAATATTGTGTAAAGACAATTATCGAAAGAACGAAGAATATAAAATATCAACGCAAAGAATTATTGAATCAATAAAATAAAATACTAAATAAGAATAACCGTAATAATTATTGAGTAGTGCTTCTTCACGTAAGTTAATCAATAATTGGTGCAATACCGCAGTGCCATCTTGTAACAACGCCAGACATCGTGTTTTAACCATCGGGTATTCCAACAAGATAATTGTGAATAACTGCGCTGTTATTTATAAACAACTTATACTTGTCGTTTTCTTCATCCAATCACTTTTCGTTATGGGCCCACAAAAGACCGCATGACCGCCATACCTAATATTCCCCGACAACAATGAATATTTTATAACCACCTGCTTATTTTTAAAATATTCGCGCATTTTACCCATAACTAACCACATTAATCAATTCAACCCTTACTATTTCAAAATAATAAATAGAGGAAATTAAATTTTATTTATAATAAGTTGGGGTCTTACAACCTCCCCTCCTTATGAAATTTGGTCCTCGAAATTGACGTCACGATTCGGTGTTTCAAAAGATGAGGATACCTCGCTTTCATTTCCGTTTCCAACTCCCATGTCATTTTCTCAATAGCATGGTTTCTCCATAAAACTTTAACTTGTGGTATGACCTTCGTGCGTAGGACATACTCCTTCCTATCCAAGATTTGACAGGTACCTCTTCGTACGTTAAGTCTTCGGTTATCTCGTCCGGTTCTAACTCAATGACGTGGTTTGGGTCTTTCACATATTTACGAAGCACAGATATATGAAAAACATTATGAACACGAGACATACTTTTAGAGGTAACGCGAGTCATAGCCACATTTCCTATTCGGTCAAGAATCAAAATGGACCAATAAATCGTGGATTGAGCTTTCCTCTCTTCCCAAATCTTGTAACTCCCTTCCATGGAGCCACACGCAATAATACATGATCCCCAATATTAAATTTCACGTCCTTTCGATGAAGATCCGCATAACACTTTCGTCAATCTTGTGCCGTTTGTATACGTTGTCGAATCGTTTGGATCTTCTCTGTAGTCATTCATACCAACTCTGGTCCTAACAACGTTGCTTCTCCCACCTCATCCCAACATACTGGAGAGGGACACTTTCGTCCATACAATGCTTCAAATGGAGCCACATCTATACTTGTCTGATAACTGTTGTTGTAGGAGAATTCCACCAATGGTAGGTACTTATCCCAACTCCCTTTGAAATTGAGGACACAAAGTCTTAATAAATCTTCAAGAGTTTGAATAGTCCTCTCTGATTGTCCGTCCGTTTGAGGATGGTATGTCGAACTGAACCGTAAATCCGTGCCCATTGCTTTTTGCAAGCTAACCCAAAATCTTGAAGTAAATCTTGGGTCACGATCCAAAACTATGGATACTGGCATGCCATGCAACCTCACAATCTCATTACGTACATACTAGTAAGACGTTTAAGGGAATAAGTCTCCCGTATCGGCAAGAAATGAGCAGACTTGGTTAATCTATGAACAATAACCCAAATAGCATTTATGCCTTGAGAAACTGTAGGAAGACCCGTAACCAAATCCATGGTAATGTGTTCCCACTTCCATTTCAGAATCTCAAGTGGTTGCAATGGACCCTTTGGTACTTGATGCTCCGCCTTTACACGTTGACAAGTTAAACACCTCGATATAAACTTCGCGATCTCTTTCTTCATATTGTTCCACCAAAATGTATGTCTAAGATCATGATACATTTTGGTACTCCCAGGATGGATTGCAAACGGTGTGTTGTGTGCCTCCATCATGATTCTATGCTTGAAGTCAGAATCGTTAGGAACACAAAGTCTGGAGTGGACTCGAAGTATTCCTTCTTCATCGATTCTTGCTTCTGGAATAGTACCTTCTTGTACTTTCTTCTTCATACGCATCAGCTCCGGGTCTGTGGCTTGAGCAACTTTAACTTTATCTATTAAAGTTGGTTCTATGCGATACTTGACATCATCGCACTCGTTCGTGCATATGATCTTCTACTCAACGCCGCCACCACCACGCTTTGCTTTTCCCGATGGTATTGAATAGTGTGGTCGTAATCTTTCAATGTACTTCGAGCCAACGTCGTTGTCGCATGTTGAGTTCTTTTTGAGTGAAGAAATATTTGAGGCTTTTATGGTCTAAATATATCTCCACTTTCTCCCCATATAGATAGTGCCTCCAGGATCTTTAGAAAAAACGATCGCCGCTAACTCTCTAGATCATGAGTAGGATAATTCCTCTCATATTCTTTAAGTTTTCGTGAGACATAGGCTATGACTTTCCCACGTTGCATGAGAACACACCCTAACCCTTTGCCTGAAGCATCGCTGTAGATAACAAATCCATCCGAACCAGATGGTATTGTCAAAACAGGTGCCGAAATGAGTCTCCTCTTGAGATCTTGAAAACTCTTCTCGCATTCCTCGCTCCATACGAATTTTGTATCTTTACGAGTCAGCTGAGTTAACGGGGTAGCGATTCGAGAAAACCCTTCCACGAATCTCCGATAATAACCAGCTAAACCCAGAAAGCTACGTACTTCGATCACCGTCTTCGGTTGTTCCTAACTTTGTATTGCTTCAATCTTCACCGTCAACAGACACTCCATATTTTGACACCATGTACCCAAGAATGCTACTTCCTCGCCGCGAACTCGCATTTCTTCACTTGGCATATAGCTTGTTATCACGAAGCCTTCGCAGTAGACAAACTTCAAATGGCGCCATGATCTTTACTGGCTTTTGAATATATGAGGATGTCATCAATAAAGACAACAACGAATCGATCCAAATAATCCTTGAATACTTTCGGTTCATCATATCCATGAAAGCAGCAGGAGCATTAGTCAATCCAAAAGACATGACTAAGAATTCATAATGCCCGTCTTGAGTTCCTCAAAGCGCCTTTGGAATATCCTCGCCTCTAACCTTTAGTTGATGATATCCGTAATGAAGATCGATCTTTGAAAAGAATTGTGCTCTCAGAATCGGGTCAAACAGTCATCAATACGAGGTAGCGGATACCTATTCTTGATAGTGACATGGTTCAATTCTTGATAGTCAATACAAAGTCTCTTACTCCCGTCTTTCTTATTTACAAATAAAACAGAAGCACCCCAAGGAGATGTACTAGGACGAATGAAACCGATGTCCAACAACTCCTGTAGTTGGACCTTTAACTCCTGAAGTTCAATAGACCCATTCGATATGGGGTTTTAGAAATGGGCTTTGTACTGTGTTCAAGATCAATAAAGAATTCAACTTCACGCTCGGGGTAGACCGGAAGTTCTTCAGAAATACGTCGGAAAGTTACTAACAACAGGAATATTATTCAAATCTGACGTGTCTTTATTCAAATCCACAACATGGGCTAAGAAAGCTTGACATCCGTTTTTTAATAAACGAATGGCTTTATGACTTGATATAACCGTGATTGATTTTAGTGGTCTAGTTGCTTGAATTCAAACAACAGGTTGGTTAGGAATATGAAAACTAACAACCTTACGAAAACAATCAATTTTGGCATGATGAGTAGTTAACCAATCAATCCCTAAAATCACGTCAAATACAAGTATCTTTAAAGAGATAAGGTCAGCAGGTAAGGTGATGGTGCCAACTTGGATCAAACAAGATTTATAAACAATGGATGTGATGAAAGTTTCCTCTAACGGAGTTTCCACAGAGATAGTCAAAGTCTAATTTCTCCTGAGTCAAGTTTAAACGCTGAACACAAGTAGGAGAGATAAATGAATGGGTAGCACCCAGGTATCTAGTAATGTATAAACTTCGCATGAATTTATGATTAGCTTACCCGTGATCACCTCGTTTGGGTTCCTCGTGTTGACCGATCCACCACACAACGCTTCTTCCAAGAACCGCTTGACTTTGACTTTTCTAGATGACCTTTTGAGTCACCATCCTCACTGGACTTGGTTTCATTGCAAAGGTCAATCTCGAGCGATATGTCCTTCCTTTCCACAAATTATAATATACCTTAAACCGTTGTGGACAGGTTTGGGTTGATATGTCCTTCTTTTCACATTTATAAGATACTGACCGGTGGTCGTTCTCTCCCTTAAAACCGCTTGTTCTTTGTGTCGACATCTTCACAAAGGTCATTGTTGAATCTCCTTTTTAAAATCTCCCCGACTCACTTCTTCTATTTTCATGGCCACGAGTACCACCAGAGTGGTTCTTCTTTTGTCCGAATGTTTTCCTCCCCATTGGTTTTCATTGCTTCAGATGATCGCCGCCACCGATGACCACAGTTGCGGTCCCTCGTTGAACATACTCGCTTATCTCGCTCTAATAATTGAGCCCCATTGACAACATCTCAATATAAAGAAAATGTATGAGAGATAAGATATTGCCAATCTCTCGGTTTTAAACCTCTCGAAACATCCTCGTCATTCGCTCTCATTCTCTACCAAATGAGGTGCAAACTCGATAACTCTGCGAACTTCGCCTCGTATTGGGACACACCGCCATGTTGTTTTGTTCTAGGGTTTGGTCACCTAATTGCGCGCCAATAAGGAAAAATTCTTATTAGAAAGCCCTCTTTCCCGGGAGGCAGTTCATTGTCATAAATGTGATTCTGTAATATTATTTGTGAATAATTAATTATTGATTCATATGATAAAAAATATTTATTTTATGTGGATATAAATGTTGGATATATTTATTGTGGTTAAAAATGAAGGAGTTAATGTTGAGGTGTTTTATCAGTATTTTTGTCGGAATGAAGGTATTAAAAATTAAACCACTATTTTTGAGATATATTGTGTGAGTTATAATTTTTAATCCGACTGTTGGATCGTTGTAATTTTTGGATAGGTTATACATATATTTGTTGAGTATATGTCCATAAATTTTGAACCGTTAAAAATGAACGTATGATTTGTTATGAATTTTAAGAGGTGACTGATTCAGAAATTAGGTTTATAAATGATTTTGGTGGAAAATTCTAGAATTGAGTGGGCCCCACTTGTGGTTGGTGAAGAAATGTGCTGAATTTATTTCAAATGTGGTGGGTGAGAATAGTAGCGAGTAAAGCCATCGTGTCATGCAGTCAAGTCTGCTAACATTTTCCTATAAATAGAGGCTAAGTTAAATTGAAAATCACACCGTAAACAAGTTTTCTCTTTCTCTCTCTAGATTATTGAGTGTATTTTGTGAGTATTTAGATACTTTGTGAGTTTCTATTCATCGGTCTGCAAGTTTCCTTCAAATTTATATCGATATTTCGATCGTAAGATCTTGATATTTTGAGGTAAAGGATGTTATTTTCTTTATATATGATATTATTTCTTCAATATCATTATGTCAAGTATTGATCCTCAAATTTTATCAAATTTAGAACTTTTTGTGTCGGGGTTACTATTCACGTACTTATTACACTATTCACGATACTGACCTTTATTCACGAATCACGGCCTTATTCAATTAAAAAAATAAAATTTTCTTCTTTTTTCTAAGATGTCTATTATGGTTACTATCTTTGATTGTATCTATGTTTTTATCTTTATTTTTGAATTCTCGCTTCAAAATTGGTATTTATGAAGTATTATTGATCTTAGATAAACCGTTATACTAATCCTACTATTTGTCCTTCCGTTTCAATCGGATTCGCTTTTCTTTAAAATATTTTTCATCATCCTCATCCTAAATGATGATATTACTAAATATCTTCTACCAGAGTGCAAAGATAAATGATTAATCGATGAATATCTTTGGCCAGTAGTAAAGAGATGAGCAGTGTTGAGATGAACATGACCAACCGGTGATACAAATAAATATCTTTGGCACTGTAGAAGCAAAGATGAATATTTGATTAAAGATGTATATTGATTGTTGTTAGTGGATAAAATATTGATGATGGACTTTTAAATCTTAGAAGATAGTAGAACTCATTCTCTACTTGACTCTTCTAATGGATTGTTTGCTTCACCTGCAGCTTGTTGATCTAAAACTTGTTGGCTATTATATTTTATCGATTTTTCCTGTTGAAGACTAACGATAATTTGTTGTATATTATCTTAGTCATAATATTCTTTACTGGGCTAGTTGAGCTCACCCTTTTCCTTTTTGTTCCATTTTTCTCAGGAGGTGAGAACATAACAGGAACTAGTCGGGGTACGGAGTGATGGTTCTAGAAAGATGTTTTAGCAGTTCTCACTATTTCTGTAAAATAATGTTTGAATAATTATAACGAGGACTTATTTGAGTGTGGATATTGTCTAGAAGATAATATTTATATTTAAATTCACAGTATGTGTTGTCGTATTTTTCACGACAATTGTATTATTGAAGTTGTAGTTTGCTTTCTGTACCATGTATTTGGCGACTCAGAATGGGTGTTGTATACCTATTTTGGGGGCGTCACATCAAAGATTGAATAAATATTACCACAAATTATTTTATTTTTAATCAACACATATTTAATCTTTCAACAATTATTAATCATTTATAACTTGTCGTCTCAATTATTGATTTAATAATATAACATATTATATGAGATGATAATCTTGTGACAATAATTGAATCAATAATATAAGAGATATGATGCAACAATTCCATCAGAGCAATAATTGAGTATATATTGAGTGACTTCTCACGTAAAGATCAATAATCAATACCGTGTTAGCTACTACGCAACCACGCATATTATCGTATTTCTTTTACTACCGGGTAGTTCAACGCTTTTAACTACAGTAACACCTCATGATTATTTTCATAAAGTATTTTTGTCGTTTTCTCAATCTGACAATAATTCCGTTGCAGGGTCCACCAATGATTGTACCGTCGTACGGATATTCCCCGACAAAAAGAATATTCCCCCAACCAAATGAATATTTTATAACAACTTGCTTACTTTGCAGAATTTATAAATATTACTCACAGCTATAACATTATATCAAATTTACTCCATAATATTCAAAAATAATATTTATAGAAAATTTATCTTTATTTATAAAAGTTGAAGTCTTACATTACTCGTCTCTCCCCTCCTAGTACTATTCTCCGATCTCCGCCAGAGATCATATCCCTAAGCTCTGATACCAACTGTGACGCCCCCAAAATAGGTATACAACACCCATTCTGAGTCGTCAAAATACATGATACAACTACAAATTTATTAATACAACATAAAAATTGTGAGTTTAAATACAAATATTGTCATCTAGACAATATCCACACTCAAATAAGTTCTCATTACAATTATTGATACATTATTTTACAAAAATGGTGAGGACTACTAAAATAACTTCTAGAACCATCATTCCATACCCCCACTAAGACTTCGCTACATTCTCGCCTCCAGGAAGAAAAATAGAACAAAAAGAAAAAGGTGATCTCAATTCAGCCCAAGAAAAAACATTATGACTAAAGATAATACATAACAAATTATCGTTAGTCTTCAACAGAAAAAATCTAATAGAATACAATAGACAACAAGTTTTAAATCAATATTCGCAATGGAAATAATAATTCATTGAAGAGTTAAGTAGAGAATGAAATCTACTATCATCTATGAATTTAAAAGTCCATCATCGATATTTTATCTCTCAGTAACATCAATTAATATACATCATAAATCAAATATTCATCTTTGCACTACAAAGCCAAAGATATTCACCATTAATCATGTTCATCTAAACACTGCTCATCTTTGCACAACGCGCCAAAGATATTCATCATAAAATCATTCATCTTTGCACTACGTGCCAAAGATATTCAAGAATATCATCATTTAGACTCGAGGATGATGAAAATATTTTAAAGAAAAAAATCCAAAGAAACAAAAAAACAAGTATTAAGGATTCATACTTTAAATAACCCAAGTTCAAAAAATACTTCATAAATAACCGAGTGGAGTAAAATTCAAGAATAAAGACCAAAATATAGATCCAATCAAAGATAGGAACTATAACGAATAATCTTGGACATAGAAAAGAAAATTTAATTTTTCCCAGTGAATAGTGTCGTATTCGTGAATAAAGGTCAGATACGTGAATAAAGGTCGATACATGAATAAGAATCTCAGACACCAAAAGATAGAAATTTTACAAAAAACATCATCATGCTTTGTGAATAGTAACTCATGAATAGTAACTCATGAATAGTAACCCCGACATGAAAAGTTCCAAATTTGATAAAAATTCAAACCACTATTTTGGCATAATGATATTGAAGAAATAATATCATTTACTAAGAAAATAACATCCCTTACCTCGTGAAGAATATTACTTCTAGTTGGAATATCGATATAAATCTCAAGGAACTTGCACCAGATAAAGAACACTCAAAGTATAAAAATACTCACAAAAATACGCCGATATTATAGAGAGAAAGATAGAAATCAGAGTTTCGTGTGATTTTCAATTCTAACTTAAGCCCTATTTATAGAAAATGCTTAGAATACCAAAGTAAAAATTTAATATAATATTAATATATTATATAAAAATTCTTACGCACACCAAATCGAGATCCAAACATCACCACCAATAGTCAACTAAATCAAAAAACATTTTGTTATTAAAATAATTAAAACTTTCAAAAATCAATTATTTGAACTTCTAACTTCAATAATTCATAATAAATAGCCATTTTATCAGAAAATTCGAATCTTGCGACTTTTTATAGGAAATTCAATTCTCTACAACTTTGCAGAAGAAAGTTTTTTCAAATTCCAAACATAAATTGACCGAAATCCATAAACGGACGATTTTATAGGCTATAATCAAATTTCAGTCAAGAAATTGGCCCACAGACATGTTTAACATGTTTTAAACAACTTTTACAACAAAAATACTCTTCCTCCTCATATACTCATATATCCCACATTCATTATATAAAATATCATCATTATTATATAATATAATAAAATATTATTTTATCAGAAAAGATAAAATATCAATTTTTAACAATTGTCACTTTAAAAATTTTCTCCATCTATAACCACATAAAATTAATATTTTTCTCATCATATAAATCAATAATTAATTATTCACAAATAATATTACAGAATCACAGTACGGGCAACCAGGCCGTTCCCAGGAAAGAGGGGGCTTTCCAATAAGGATTTCTCCTTACTGGCGCGAAATTAGGTGACCAAACATCTTCTTAGACAGAACTTTCTAAACATTACCAATAATGTTTTCGAATAATATTATTCAGATAATATGAATTATTGCTTCGATAATGAAAAATATTGTGTAGTGACAATTATCAAACAACAAAGAATATAAAATATCAACGCAAAGAATTATTGAATCAATAAAATAAAATACCTGAATAATAATTCATCGTAATAATTATCGAGTAAGGCTTCTTACGTAAGAATTAATAATTGGTGCAATACCGGTAATGCCATCTTTGTAAACAACGCCAGACATCGTGTTTTAACCACCGGTATTCCAACAAAGATAATTGTGAGAATAATCATACCAAGTTATTTATAAACAACTTATACTTGTCGTTTTTTTCATCCAATAGTTTTCCTTTATGGGCCCACAAAAGACTGCGCCATCGTACGAATATTCCCCAACAATAAGAATATTCCACGACCAAACGAATATTCCCCGACAACAATGAATATTTTATAACCACCTATTTATTTTTAAAATATTCGCGCATTTTACCCATAACTAACCACATTAATCAATTCAACCCTTATTATTTCAAAATAATAAATAGAGAAAATTAAATTTTATTTATAATAAGTTGGGGTCTTACAATTAAGCTGAGTCTCAGCGATAAAAGTGATGAAAAACCTTTTAAATCATAAAAGATAGTAGATTTCATTCTCTACTTGACTCTTTTAATGGATTGATTGTTCCGCTGCAGTTAAACTTGATATTTATTATATTTTATCAGTTTAACACTGTTGAAAGCTAACGATAAATTATTATGCATTATCTTAGTCATAATATTTCTTATTGCGCTAGTTGAGCTCACCCTTTCTTTCACTGTTCTCTTGAGTAAAATGAGAACGTAGCTAGGACTAGTCGGGGAATAGAGTGATGGTCCTAGATGGTGCATTAGTAGTCCTCTATTCTTCCATGAAATAAAGTGATAATAATTGTAATGAGGACTCCTTTTGAGTTTGTATAATCTACAGTAGATAATATTTGTATTCAAACTCATAGGTTTATATGTTTTGTCGATTGTACACCACAAATGTATTATTAAGTTGTATTTAAATTACATGCACTCACGATCCGGATTTACTTCAAGATGGGTGATGTATACCTAATTTTGGGGGCGTCACGCTTATAAATAAATATTATTTACAAGAAAAAAAATTGGAAAATTCTTCATATTTTAGAAAAATGAGTAAAATTTTATAAAATATAGATTCAAAAAATAAACTTTATTTTCAAAAGAAAAAAGATTTTTTAAAATCAAAGAAAGTTTCATAAAACATTAATTTTTTAAATCTATATTTTATGAAATTTTACTCATTTTATGGGGAAAAAAAATAAAGTTTCTAATATTTTTTTACTGAAAATAATAATTATTTTTAAAAATATGTAAAATAATTATTTTTAAATTAGTTTAATGGGGTAATCTGAAAAATTAAAAGTTCAATAGTGTAATCAGTAAAACATGTCAACTACAGTGGGTAATTCATTAGTTTTGTAGATAAAAAATTAACGTCCGTTTATTTTTTTTAACGGAATAAACCGATTTCAAAATAATAATTAATTTAGTGGTGTAATTTGAAAAATTAAAAGTTCAATTGTATAATCAATAAAACTTGCCAACTATAGTGGATATTTCATTAGTTTTATCGATTTCATTAATATTTTTATTTTGTAGGTACATGTGATAATTCTTTGCTTCGATGATATTTTGAAGTGTTCTTTCTTATCTTTTATAAATTCTTATAATTTTAATAAAAATAATTAATTAATACTTTTTTTTTTAATTTATATAAAAGGGCACATTTAAGAAAATTTGTACTGAGTGTTAAAAAACCGAGGACGGACTCTGATCACCACATGATTTATATTTAGGTGAGAGAAGAAAAAAAAGAGGATGTGGGGTTTTGCTGCTTGTTCTTTGCCATGTTCTAGCACGTAAACATTATTGCTTTGTGTGTGTGTGTGAGAGAAAGAGAGAGAGAGAGAGAGAGAGAGAGAGAGGAGGGGAAGATTCTGTTTTTATTCCCTTAACTATTTCCGTCGGAACTGTTTGGCCCTTTTTCCAAACTTTTTACCGGACGACAATGCAATCGCATCGGATGCCCTACCATTTTTATCCTTTCCCGATTGTCACGATTTCAAATTTAGTGTGTCGTTTCATGAAATCTTTATTTATTTACAAAATTGATCACAAATAAATAAATAATGATTAGACTAAGGGGGTGCTTGATAAAAACTGAATGAATCTGAATGAAAAAAATTATTTGATAATAAAAATGTTTGAAACATCTAAATAACAATTTTTTATTATTTTACCCTTCTAAAAAAATTCAACATTGTTGTAAATTTATTTAATATTACTTAATATTTTTTTTATAAAAAAAATTCATTCAATCCTCATTCAGTCAAAAAATGACACTAAACCATTCAACTCAAATCGTTCTAATCAATCATTTGTGATTCACCATTCGCATTTATTTTTTTTCTTCAAAACAAACACAATCGAATGACCGAATCGATTCATAATTCACCCTACACAAAATAGCCCATAAGATGATACAGTAGATTAGACAAATAATAAATCTAACAGAATTAGACTCTTATTTAGAGGGCAAAAACTATTTTATATGTACATGTGTAATCGTGGAGTTGTGTCCACAAAAATAACGAGTTCAGGACTGTTTTGAAAAATAGATGAACTATGAGGAGAAAGAAGTCTAAAGGAAATTTTAAAATATTAATTTATTTTTAAAATGTAAATAAAAAAGTAACAAGTCTAAACAATTATGATTTTTGACTTTTTATAGCCATAAAATACTCATCCCATATGAAAAATAAAAATGTTGGATCTTTTTGAATTTCCTTTTACGCGTATTAATTAAGATTTGTTACGACATGGAGTACTTCTTTGTGAGAAAGAATCTACTTTGATATAAATTATTATGTTACTAATTTAATTGTCAAATTACTAAAAATACTACTTATACATGGACACTACTTTTTTTGTTTTCCTTTCAAACTTCAAGGTAATCATAAAAAAGAAAATTGTTGTTAATTTACCATTCTATTAAACTTAATAATTTAAAAATAAAAATAAAAATATATCCTAATTTTAAAGCAACTTTTTCAAAAATTCAACCATCCAACATTATCCTATCTCAAAATAGCATACCAACATTACATAAGTGGAGAGAGAGAGAAATGACAGTGGCAGGCTAATATACTCCAATTCCCAATTATATACGTCATGCAAGACCTTTATATACCCTACCTGACTGAATATAGATGGCCACATTGCATGGCTCAGAAATAAATCAATTGGTCCCCTCATATATGTCGACCGCGATTTCTCGATTGTTCATGTCATCATGTGTCACTCACCGTTTTAAAAATAGAGATAATGTTTTGCAAAATGCTAATTTCAAAGAATGATTTTTATTTTTAAATATGTCATTAAGTACTACTCCAGTCTCCACTTAAGAAGTTAGTAGGATGGTATGACCGATCGACCGTTAACTAAATTGACAAGTTAGAAATATCATCAATTTTCTAAAAGCAATTCTATTTTTAAAACTGACTGGATATATCTATTTTTGAAGAGAATGATTAATTGGTTAGTCCAAACACATGGAAGGAACACCCCTACTCAAAAACTATTTTACTAAAGGATTAGGCTTCTATATTATATGCGCGGTGGAGGATTGTGATTTCAAGATTACGCTTCCTACTCGATACTAGCTAGTTGAACATTGTGATAAACATATCTGATCCATCTTGGAGGAAAATTATATATCTACGTACCCTCTTATTGAGTTTTAAACACAGGAAGAAAAAGTATGTAAAAATTCAAAACCAGCGAGATTCAAATACATAATCACAACAAACATATTCTGTCTATTGTCAATAATATATTCCGATAAACAATTCTTGCATGATCTCAGCCACCTGGGGAATCAAATAATTAATACAGCTAGCTAGTACATCTCAAAAATTAGTACCATCAATTCTATGATATATCTATACTCCCACAGAGAAGAAATTTAAAAGATAAACAAAGCTAGCCCAGGGGCAGGATCATTGATTAATGATGGGAATAGAAATGGAGGCGGATTGTAGTAGGTTTTGAGCCAGGGAGAGTTGATCCATTAACGACAACATTCCAGCTCTGTAGGCTCTGGCCTGCTCCACGGCTTCGGCTTCAAGCTCTCCAAGCTGAGAACAAAGCCGCTCCTCCGCTTCCTCAGCCACCCGGAGTCTCTCCCATGTTTTCCTCAGCTCCTGTTTCATCATCTCCTCTCTCTCTAAGCTCTTCTTTATTTCTCTTTCCAGCTCCTCATTCTTCTTCCTCAACATCTCCTCCGCCGCTTCTGATCGGCGGTGTTGCTTGGTTTGGACGGACGGCATGGCTATGCTTGGGGCCATTACTAGTACTAGTAGAAGGTGGACTTGAACCCAAACACTAGTAATGGTTTTGGATTGTCGCTTCGGTGCTTCACCAATGGCAATGCTTGGGGAGTTTTATAAGCGGAAAAAATGAAATTGGTGCATGTCCAGGTTCAATGTATCTAGTAATTATTAGAGTTCTGTTAAGAATTGTTTCGATTTAATTTATTCTATCTTATCACGTATTCCTCCTCAAATAAAAATTATCTGGCACGTTACAGTAGCCCATACGAATACTCAATATATATGATAAAAATACTAAAATACCCTTTGTGCTGATTTTTTTATTTTTCACCAAAATCCCACAAAACAGTTTGTGAGAATATAAAAAGGATCTAGCTTGAATTAAAGATTAATTAAAGAGAGAGAGAAAGCAGCGGATTAATTGGAGAGAGAGAGAGAAACAATGATTAATTGAAGAGAGAGAGAGAGGCATGAATGTGTATGTTTAAAAAAGAAGAAAGGTATGAATGAGAGTAATGATTATCAACAATTAGGGTAAAGGGGCAAATTTGAAAAACAAATGAAAAAAATGCATTGAAATTTTAAAAAAGCAGATATTGTGGGACAAATTTTTTTTGCTAAAACAGCAGATAATTCGGGACAGAGGGAGTAACGTTTTACTTTACTCACAATTCAACTCTATCAAATATTTGTAAACATGTATATTGTTATATTTGTTGACATGTATATAATTTTTTTATAAAAATATGTTAATAGATAGTTGATGATATTAAGATCAATTCTATCAAAAATTAAAATCATTAAAAATATTTTTACCGTTAAAAGTTTTTCAAAAAATTAACCATTGAAATTTTGATGAAAAGTCTACATATTCATCAAATAATGAAAAATTGTCGGATTACTTTTATTTTTGCAACAACTATATTATTTAATATTATAAATTAATTGACTCTTGGTGTTAATTTTAATTATATTATTTAAAATTATAAAAATATAGTGTATTAAATAGAATTGAAGGAAAGGTGTAACACAGAAAACAGAAGACCATTTTATTTGGATCCGGATTCTCTATGAGGATTTCTCTGTGAGGATTTTGTTGTGGAGTCGACAACACAGCAAAAAAAAGATCCAATGGCTCACAACTCATATCTTTGTCTGTGTATCAAAACGACGTCGTTTTGATAGGAATTTTTTTTCTTCAAGTTGGCAGAAAATTGGAAGCCACCAAATGTTGTTTACTTCGTTTGTTTGCTTTGTTTTTCTGTTTTCTTCTCCTTTCTTTCTTTGCTTCGTTTCTTGTTCTTCCCAGAGCATGCCAAGGTTTAGGATTAGCCAAATTTTATTTGATTTTTTCCCCCTTATTCAAAATTTTCGAAGATTGTTTACCCCAATTTTTTTGTCTTTAATTTTTTTTCCAATTGGCTTAAAGAATCACAATGGAAACTCAATTTTTTAAATAGGATAAAAATTGTTCGTTGGATTTATTTTTTTAAAGAGCAAAGAATAATATTATTAGCCTTTGACAAAAATACAAAGATTAATAACCCTATCGATTCCGAAGCACAAAAAAAATGATTAATAAAACGACCCAACCCATTACAATCATGAAAAAGTCATGCCGCTCATAACTAACAAGAATTAGCAAACAAACGAAGTCAACTTGTAAGAAAAAATTCATGTCAAAATGACGTCATTTTGATACACAGACAAGGAAATGAGTTGTGAGCCATTGGATCTTTTTTTTGATGTGTTGTCAACTCCACAACAAAACCCTCACAAGATCCTCACAGAGAAATTCTCATAGAGGATCCGGATCCATTTTATTGGGTTATGTTTAGAACAATGCTACTAGCACATAAAAAAATGTTACATCATGTTTATATACACACACATACATACTGTGGGCCCCCGCCTGACATGCGGTGCCTGTAATATGTATGTGAATATTATATAACTTTTTTTATGTGATAGTAACATCATTTTTATACTTATGCTTGTTACTTCTGAATTTGAGTAATCACTTCAAGGGTCTCATTTTACCTATAGTCTATTTTACTATCAATTAATAATAGTACAAAATGAACGATGTCTAATTTATTATTTTTATTACAATTTGATTATTATTTTAAAATTAATATAAAATTATAAATTGTTTGTATTTTACGAAAAATAAATTTATAAATTTTGGAATAAAGGCTACTCCTATTTTATTGGAGGAGGAGAGTAATTAAATGGGTGGACAATCATATCGTCATTGTATATCCTAATTTGTGTTTGCCGAGAAAACTAATTCAACTCTTGCTAATGTCACCATGGCCCTAATCTATTTTAATTTATACAAGGGTCCATGGATAGTGGATGTAATATATAACGGGATAAATTATTTTTGAGATGCTTGTATTTTATTACCACTTTATAATTTGGTATTCAAGTGAAAAAATTATAAATTGGTGATTGTACTTTCGAAAATGTTACATCTCAGATAAACATTAGGGACACGACTTACAATTTGGTACCGAAGTGTGAAAAATTACAAACCGGTGATTGTACTTCAAAAAATGTTACACCTCAGCTTAACAAGAGGGTTTCATCTTTATTCTGCTTTGAAAATTAAGGTTATCTTCTTCGTCTTCTTTCTTCTCTCATTCTTCTTGTCTCTCGATTCTTCATTTAATTATTTGGTTCCCATATGTTTATTAAAGGGTTTTCAATGTTTAATTGAAATGATGAAATCGCCTTGAGTGGAATCGTAAATGAAATCCAAAGAAGATTGTAGTTCATCTGAAAAAATGAATGGATTACACCGTAGTTCCCAAGTCAATTGCCAACGTGGAGCAATGGTGCGAATGTGGGAGGTAAGAAAAGATGGAACAAAACATCGAGACCTTTTTCGCGTCGACTTCGCTTCTCTTTCTGTATGTTTGTCTCTCCCGTTGGATCAATTTTAACGATTATTTAAAAATTAGAAAGTACAAGCACCAGATTACAAATTTTTTTTAGTACAATCACCAGTTTGTAACTTTTTTCACTTCGGGTACTAAATTGTAAGTCGTGTCCCTAATGTTTAACAGAGTATAACATTTTTCGAGTATAATCGCCAGTTTATAATTTTTTTCACTTCGGATATTAAATTGTAAATCGTGTCCTAGTACAGATACCAAAAATTAATTTATCCCAATATATAACTGCCCCACTCTAAACTAGTAGATGTATGAATATGATATATTGTCTAATTTCTAATTATATTTATTTCTTTTATGGTAAAATTAATATTTTTAAATCATAATAATTATATAGGCTAAACAAAAACTACAAGTGTAACAAATATATAGAATTTACTGCTAACTAAGGTCTGTGATTCTAAAGTTCTAAATTAATATATTAAATCATAAATTTTACTATAAAATAGTATCAATTTAGTCATAATGTAAAAACAAAAACAATCAAAATAGAATAGAGAGTAACTGTTACTACGGATAATTTTATAAAGTTATAGAATTTACTGTCAACTTAGGATAATGATCCATATCATATCATGTATTTATTATATATTAAAATAAATATATATTATTTTTTATTATTTAATATAAAAATCAACTATAAAAATTAATTCATATCTGTTACTAATATAGTAAATATATGTTATATATTATTCTCATATGTATATATCTGTGTGTGTATAATTATCTAATATAAGTAAGCTGAGTTCAATAGTATAGGCATAGCCGCCTGCAATTTGTCCTAAAATTCTTTAAGAATAGTCTCATTAAATAAAATATAGTTGGTGCGAACCGACTTTTGAAATGGTTTAATGCTTACACGTTACTTCATGATGTCAAACCAATAACATGGGATGGGAGTAGTAAATAAATCATTGTCATGTCATGAATACGTAGTGCTCTAAAAAACAATTACTCCATTAAATAATACTCCTTCCATCCCATTATATCTGTCGTTCTGAACTCTCTTTTTTGCCTCAAAATATTTGACGTTCTACGCTATCAAAAATATTTTGATTATTTATTTTCCTTCTCTAGCCTTCCTTCTCCACCACCATTACCATTAATGGCTATTCTCTATTTTCAAAAGACAGTGCTCCGGCGAGTCAGTGCCCCTCTGTCTCCGGCGAATCCGATTCAGTCCCTTCTCTTCTCCCTCTCAGATCCGGCGAGTCAGTGCCCCTCTGTCTCCGCCGAGTCCGATTCAGTCCCTTCTCTTCTCCCTCTCAGATCCGGCGAGTCAGTGCCCGTCTCCGGCGAGTCCGATTCAGTCCCTTCTCTTCTCCCTCTCAAATCCGGCGAGTCCGATTCAGTCCGATTCTCCCTTCTCTTCTCCCTCTCAGACGCCACCAAAGGAACCTTCAAATTCAGAGCCTAAGTCCGACGTCGAAAAATCAAAAGGCGGTTACAAGTTCCGCCGCTTGAGGCTTGACGAGTTTTGGGAACGTCAAAAACTAATGGGATGGAGAGTAAAATAGTAAAATTATATCTATTCTTAATCTATGTGAAAATATCTAGAACGTGGGATATAATGTGATGGAGGGAGTAATAAAAAAGGACCAGATATCCGGTCTCCCTAATTTATCAATATTTTTTGTTATTATTATCTTTTCTACCATCATCATAATAATAATAATAATAATAATACATTCTTAATTAATACTAAAGATGTATTTATTTATAAGAATTATAATCTCGAAATTATAATTTATAAAATTATATTAATTAATACTAAAGATATATTTATTTGTAAGGATTATAATTTCAGAATTATAATTTATGGGATTACAATTCCAAGACTATTAATCATAGGATTATAATTCTGGAATTTTATAATGCCTAACTAATAGTCTCAAGTCTAAATTTGAAAATAAATAAGACGCTTGTGATTAATAATCATATCCCAAGTATAATCCTTGTAAATAAACATAAATTAAGTGTATATATATTTTAATAATAAATTTATTCTTAAAAATTAGCTTTTTAAAAATATATCTAATTTTAAAGTAAAAGAGCTAAATTTGAGACTTTAATATGTTTATGAATAGTATTTTATGATGTGTAGTATTTTATATTATTTATATACAAGTATGGTCGTAGACTGTCTGGTTTGGTTCAATTAATTTTATCATACATATGCAACCGGTTCCGTTTCAGAATGGTCTCAACCAAACCGGTTGCGTTTGATAAAATTACTCGAATAAAACTGAATATCAGTGTCAGATAGCGCAGTCCATACAAGGTCTTAACTTTTCTCATTCTGGGTTTCGAGCTAACTCGATTGAACCGGTAATCCGACTCAGCATCAATACTAGTAATAATTTACAATCCCAGTATTCTGGCGAGTTTTTAGGGCTTCAATTCTCTTTCCTTCTTTAGCTACGTAGTCAAGTCTCTAAACGCCTAAACGGAATATTCAGCCCACCATCTCTCTGAGTTTGCTCTCTCTAAAAATGGCCAAATACGGCGACGGAGACAAAAGGTGGATCGTGGAAGACAGACCAGACGGAGCAAATGTCCACAACTGGCACTGGTCGGAGACCGATTGCCTCGAATGGTCTCGCAACCTCTTAAGCAACCTTCTCCGACCAAACAATCCTTAACGGCGAAGGCAATTTGTTCATCAAAACCAAGAGAGTTGAAAAAGTTGAAGGCGAAGCCTACGTCAATGTCCGCAAGGGAAAAATCATTCCAGGCTACGAAATCAGCTTAACCCTCTCCTGGGAAGGTGAAGCTAAAGATTCTGATAACAAATCCCTTCTAATCGTTGATGGGTTGGTCGAGATTCCTTATATTTCCGATGAAAACGCTGATGAAGATCCGGAAATTAGGGTTATTGTGAAAGACGAGGGCCCAATTGGGGAAAGATTGAAAGATGCATTTTTGGCAAAGGGGAAAGAATTTGTACACCAAAAAGTTAGGGTTTATGTTAGTGCTATGGCAAATGGGGGACCAGCTAAGGATGAATTGGAGGTGAAGAAGGTGAGTAATAATAGCAATGTGCCCGCGAAGAAGACAGTGGCAGCGGCACCCGTGGCAGCACCAGTGAAGGAGGAAGCGGTGAAGGAGAAGAGGAAAGAGGGGTTTAAGACGATAAAGATGAGTGAGAAGTTTAGTTGTAGGGCGAAGGATATGTTTGAGATATTGATGGATGAGAATAGGTGGAAGGGTTTTACTCAGAGTAATGCAAAGATTAGTAAGGAGGTTGGTGGGGAGTTTTCTATTTTTGATGGGGCTGTGACAGGGAGCAATGTTGAGCTGCAGGAGGGTAAATTGATTGTGCAGAAGTGGAGGTTTGGGAATTGGCCAGATGGAATTCAATCCACGGTAAATCACCTGGTTTTGTACATGTTGTATGCATGTTTATGTGTATAGTTGGTTTTATGAGCATTGATATGTTGGTTAACAATAGAATTATGACAAGCACTTGATGGTAAAGTGTCTTTCTCTTGTTGTCTAATCATTTATATGCCGCATTTAGTTTGTATGCTAACATGTGATTGGTAAAAAAAAGATGGCTTAGAATTGTTGCTTTATAAACAAACCGGCCCACATACTATATAAATAACACACACATACATTCTTATAGATATATGTTTAAATTCATAGATAGATAAAAGGGTGATGGTTGTTATGTATGCATATGAATGTTTGCATGACACACACAGGTTGCTTACTTGAAAACTGGTTAGGAATGAAGTGCCCTGTTGTTGACTTTTTGGTAAATCACAATTAATAAGCTTCTTCTTTCAAGCAGTCATACCAGATCTCTGTAATGATCTCTCATTGATGTTGTTGGTTAACTAAGATGTTGGTCTAATGACCAGCGTACGTTATTGGTTAACTAGAATTGCTGACAAGGTATTGATTAGTTAACTAATGTTGTCCGAATGGTTGTTTTGCAGGTGCGACTAACATTGGATGAGTCCGAACCTGGGGTTACTGTTGTCAAGCTAACACAAACTAATATACCAGAGGAAGACGGGTTGTTCTTTTGTTAATAGAATTTTATTGGTTTGTCTTGTGGTCATTAGAAACTTGCATGATGATATCACTAATACCAGTGTGATTTTCTATTCTGGTGCAGATATGGAAATTCGACTGTGGTGGAGAATACTGAGAGAGGATGGCGGGATCTTATCTTCCACAAGATACGGGCTGTTTTTGGTTTTGGAATATGATGTTTTTAGTAAGGATCTACTAAAGATGTAGCAGATCACTCATTTAAGTTTCATCCATTTTGAGTTATGGATTAAATGTGAGGTTACTTAAGAGAGCTGGATGTCGGTTGTGTAGTTGGCATACAGGTCCTCTCGACTGAGAAGCATTTGATGGACCAATTTTCTCTCTCATGTTTCTTTAATAACTGTTTTTTGTCCTTTTGAACTATAAAGCCTGTTTGGAAAAAGTTGTGTTTTTTATATCGAGATCACTATGTTAGATGTGTGCTTCAGTTTTTCAGTTTATATCAAGATCTCTATGTTTTATCAATTCTCCTTGATATTAATCTCGGGATGATTTTATTTTAGTAGTTTTGGGGAAGAAAGAGTGCCAGCGGTAGGGGGAATGAGCATGTGAGCTATGGTCATCTCTAGGTGGTTTTTTGCTGATGTATTGTGCATCTGGGATTGATGGAGAATGCTTCTCCATTTTGGTTAGACTCTTGGCAGTGTGAACCTCATTGTTGAACTCCCAGCTGAAGTTCATGTAATATGCACAAATCACATTGAAGTGTCCGAGGGGTGATAAGAAATGTGCCAAAGTGCTGAATAAAGGTAACATATTAAGTTGGAAGTTGGGAAGGAGAGAGCAAGTTGTTGTGACTTGATTAAATTATCCATCACTGTACAGATTAAGTGTGGTAATATTCGTGGTGCAAGAGTTGCCCCATCATCATCATCATAGCAATACTGTTTAATTGTGATTTATAGTTTACCAAGCTGCATTGTTGCAATTCTTATGAAATTCCCCTTTTGAGATTGTTTCACCTTCACATGTGAAATTTCCCTCTTGAGATTGCTCAATAAGATTGTTTAACCTTTACAATATAAAGTTGTTACTGAGCTTCAGTTCTGGAGGATGAAGATGCAACTTTTTTTATTTGCTCTCAAAATGTTACCTTAAATCCTTGTTTTTGGGCTTATTGAGAACCTATAGACATGCACCGTCTTTATTGATAACCTATAGACATGTACCATATTTGCTGAGCAATCAGTGATACACACAAATTATATATAGAAATGAAATTCAGGTTCCTAAAAGGATACATTGATGAATAGACCAAATCTGTTGTATAGTGTGTGTATATATATATTTATAATATAACGACAGAAAAATCGTCGCTATAGCCGGTTCGCTCTAAGTCCAGTTAGCTTGAGAAGCGGACTGTAAATCATCAGAAACAAAATTGATACCGAGTACATAATAAGCGAGAAGAGGTGGAATGCCATTTTCTGAATTCTGATCATGTGTACATGCCTTAAACCAGTTGGCCAAAGTGGGTTTATAGCTAAAAAATGGGTAGAAACCTTTCAAGACCATTCTGATTAAACCATGATCATGTTACAGGAATAAAAATTATAGAAGTATTATTAAAACTAAAGCACTATCAGTTGGTTTAATTTTTGTGCAGTAATTTCATTGCTAAGATATCATTTCTTTATGCAGTTAAGAAAAAAAAACAAATCTCACGCGATACAAGTATTACACAACAGTATATCCAATGCCCGTGATTAACCATAAAAGTTAAAAACATAGAAAAAAGGAAAATTTAAAATGAAAATACTCCGTGTATCAGCCAAGTAAAAAATCATCATTGTAGACTAGTAGTAGCCACTGTACATATCTTTGACTCTTGTATATTAAGATGTGCATATAGAAAGAAAGAGGGCATCACACAAACTTTTGGATCATTTCTCTCACTTCTTCAAGAACAAGCCATGCTTTATGCCCTCCTATCACTTCTGCTTTCATCTCTCCATCCTTCCATAGCTACAACATACAAAACCAATATAATATAATAAATCTAAAATTGTTACCTCATTTCCAAGTGATTACTGGAAACTAAACTCGAGAGGGTGAGCTCACCTGAATTGTTGGCATTTTCTGAGCAATAGAGTGCACAAGAAAACTCAGAATTAGCAAGAAATTCAAATATTGTCAACAATGATTTAAAGAATATAAATTCTTAGGTTGCAAGTCTGTAACGAATACGTACTGAAACATTACCACGCTTCACAAGAGCCTGAGGGACATTGTTGACATCCACACTAAAAAATTTGAGTCTGTCACAAGAAAAAAAGATACAATAACATGTTTCTTAACATTATAAACTTGCCTAGATTCATTACTGGTATTTGTATGTAGCCTGTAGTTGGAGTCTATCAGCTAGACTAGAAGAATTTTAGGGGCGAGAATAAAGGAGATTGGAAATTGTTTTGTTTGATATTCGATGCATGGTCTCAATACACTACATCCTAACCATAGTATCTTTTGGCAAACAAAATGAATCCTAGCCATTCATCCTCTAAGAACCAATATCTAATCCCAGCTAGCCCTACATTTACTAAGCTATATTCTGTTGCAATGTATTTGAGCAAGTTACTAGGAGGACAAGTTTGAAATGTGAGCAATATTTTTTTTCTTTTTCTGAATCATATTAAAATAATGTGTTTATATATGTATAGAAAGGAAACTAACTTGGTATCGAATTCCGCTGCCAATTTTTCCAGTTTAGGCTTCAAATATATGCATTTTCTACACCAAGCAGCCATCCTACGAACCAAAATAAAGAACAGACTAGCTAAATATCACCAAAGCAAAAATCTTAAACATGAAAAAATGAAACAGATGGGCCAAATTCAGTATTAATTTTTGAACAGAAAGTAATGAACAGAGCAAAACAAAAACAGAGATGTATACATAGAGAGATACCAATCAATGATGATGGGTTGGGAGTTATCTTTTGCTTTGGCTAAAATCTGATCCAAATGATCACAATCTGTAATGGGTTCCATCTCTACAAAACTGGGCCTTGATAGGTCTGGAAAGAAAGCAGTAGCTCTACATTCTCTCTTCACAATCTTCTTCCATTCCGAACCTTTTCTTTGATCAAATCCAAACCCATAAGATTTTAACGGATGATTTAAACAACTCCAAAGCTGTTGTTGGTGTTGGTCTTTTTGGTAGGTTTCTCTGTATAAAATGTGAGAATTTGGTGCTAATATCGACATATAAAGCTTTGCCTTTGAATAACAGAGTCCCAAAAGGAGATGGTTAAGGTGATGATGGATCAGAGAAAAACTTGAATTGCAAAATATTTGATCAGATTTAGATTTATTTAAAAAAAAATTTAAAAAGGAGGAATTTATGCATTTTATATGTAGTGATATACAGTCGGTATAGTTCTTGTTTGGTTCGAAAGAAAATTAAGAGATGAGGGAGAGGAAGCTTATCCGTAAGCTACGTTGGAAAACGGGAGAGGGGATAGAAAGTCTATGCACCTAGAAAAGTTAAGAAAAGAAAAAATCATCAAAAATAAATATTTTAGTTGAGTAGTACTACTAATTTTTTATGTTGGTTATGTAATTCTTTCATACATGTAATTAATTAATTTTATTTCTATCTTAGCATCCCCTTCTTATTTATTTATTTACCAAAAGCAACAAATTTTATACATCATCTATATCCGAAATACTCCCTCCGTCCCAGAATAAAAATCCTTATTATTATTTTGAGTTATTCCATATTAAATATTCACTTTCCTTTAATAACTAAATTTTTACACATTTTTTTTTATTATGCCTGTAGCATTAAATATCTCATACTTTTCTTATTTTAATTCTCTCTCCATATTTAATGACATTATTATGGATAATTTTGTCATTTTATTCCTCTTTTTAATATGCGTGAAAAATTCACCAGAACTTTAATCCTGGAACGGAGGGAGTAGTAAAGAAGCTAATTAAGATTCTATTTCACTAGCGGAATGAAGAAAGCACTAAAATTATTAATTTAACAAGAGTATCTCACATGCAATTAAATACACTTAATTACATAATCTCTCTCTTAAATATATATATATATAGGGGGCCGATCCATAGCATCTATTTGTTATGGGACAAATATTGGCATATAGGCTCTAAACCACACGTTTTATTAATTAACGGCTGGGATTTAATAGGGGGAAATAACGTCATTAGTATTCTTAGCGGATGTAATTAATAAAAAATCCCACAATTAAGCCCTCTCTCATTCTTCGAAATTCTCAAAGGACATGCTTTCCATTAGTATTAGTAATGGATATAAGTTATCGTCCGCTAGCAATATTAAGCGATTGAAACATTTTACACGCACAGTCTTTAAAGGAGTCTCCATTCTCTCTCTCTCAGAGTCTTCATTCTCTCTCTCTCAGCGAATTTGTCTCCATTCTCTCTCAGCGAATTTGGGGAAAATACTAGAACCCTAGAACGTTGTCTGCAAATCATCAACGGTGATAGGCGATTTTGGGGCCGCATACGACCACGAGCACTTTCTTAGCAAATCATAGAACCTAGCTCGAGTTGTGAAAATCAAATCAGTGAGATTTCTTGTTCTCTGTTGGCGATTTTGTGCAAATCAATACAACCCTAGGACGACATCATCTGTAAATCAACTATTGGGGTCGAATTTGCAGGTAAAGTTGTAGATTAATCTCCAAAATCTAAGATTTATGTTGATGTTCTCCATTAATTTTGTTGAACCCTAGTTTCATCCTCTTTTTATAAAGAAGTAGCTAGCTATTTCTTGTTAGTATTAGTTTATATCCACTTGTTAGTATTAATTTTGTAGATTATTTTTGTTGAGTGTGATTCTACTATTTCTTGTTAGTATTAGTTTATATCCACTTGTTCTTGGATGGGGATGAGTGTGTTCTTGTTATATCCATTTGTTCAAACAGTCCACGGATCAAATTTATGACCAGAACAATTGGATGGATGTTACTAATATGCTTTGATAAATTCATATGTTTGAACAATTGTTTATAAATTCTATATATGGATCCCCTATAATTTAAATGTTTGTATTTTATATTTGTTCCTTCTCCCTTTTACCTCTTTAATGTCATTTTTATAAATTGTTTAATACTTAATATGTTGTTGAATTTTTAGGGCCGATATGGATATCAATCCAGGACCTTTTGATCCTGTTATCTTATGGGACCAAGAAAATCATGTATCTTCTGACTTATGGCAAAATATTGTAAGTACATGTTCCGTATCTCATATTTCTATTAAAATTTTGTGAAAAAATTTCATATTTTGACAATTTATGCATGTATCCTCTATTTAACTTGTAGGATAGGGGTGTGTTAGAAATCTGTCAGATGTCTGCAAAATTAATTGAATGGAACTTGACTAAACAGCAAGAATATCTACTTGAACAGTTAGGTTTCGGTATATTTTGTCATCAAGATGTAGTGTCAAGGATTGATGCATCACTTATATCTCGCTTTTTGTTGGCGTTGGAGGAGTGAAACAAATCGTTTCATAAAATGTGGAGAGTCGAATTACTTTAGAGGATGTTGGATTTATATTAGGATTGCCTATATTAGGAAAACCTTTGACTTGCGGAGAACTAGAACATCCCAAAAGATTATTTGTAAGGGTTTTTGGGCAACAAATATCGATGAAAGATTGGGAACAGTCTTTATAAAAGGGGGCATAAGTTTGCCTTGGTTAAGACATAGATATGGACAATTACCTAAAGATGCTTTACTTGGATGATGTGGTAAGACACACTAAAGGCATACTGTTGTATTTGTGTGGCGTTATTTTGTTTCTACGAAGAGTAAAAATATTGTGCATCCTAGGTATTTATTGTTATTGGAAATATTAGAAGACATTATTACATATGCTTGGGGGCGGCGGTTTTAGGGCATTTGTATAGGGGTTTTGCGTGAGGCTACTTTCGGAAAATAACGAAAAAATTTGCGGGATGTGCAACCTTGCTTATGATGTGGGCTCACGAAAAGGTCAACATTGGTGGAATCCCTACCCTAGGCCTAATTCCCATAAGTTGATACCTAGAGCACTTTATCATGGGCATACTCTTCTTTTGATCCAAATTCCAAACAATATCGACCTGCCAAAAATCCACATCACCATCTTGTGTTTTACTGGGGAGAGATTGATGACATGTTGGAAACAGTTGGGTGTGGCGTCCATATCGGATATTTGACACACGTTTGGGTTGGGACTTTTTGAGGCAAGGTTAGGTGGGCCATTTCGTTTACCTTTGATTCATTCTGACATTGTTGAGTTTCAAATGCAGATGAGTTATGAGGCAGTTTGGATATTTGCAGTCATATCCATCTAATGCTGAAAACATGGTGGAGTTGAGGACGGAACATAAATTGTTTGAGAGAATAAATTATGAAAATCATAGGGCCAGTTATATTAAGTTGTGGGAGGCCTACATGGAGAGTTTAGAAGGGCAAGTGTTGGAGGGTTTGCAGCATATATCTACCGAGGATTACATGACATGGTACAGAGAAATTACTCGGAGACGGATACACCATCCTCGACCCTTTAGGCGTGAAGGGGAAGATTACGAGCCACGGGTATTCATTAACCAATACGTGGCTGTAAACACTGTAAGTTTGTAAAGTTATAATTTTTATACATTTTTATGTGTTATAATTTGATGTCCTTATTTTACTAATATAATTTTTGTTTTTGTTTTAATTTTAGATTGAGGCTATAAAAGCTATTTTTGTGAAGTTTATGTCGATTGATCTCGCCAATGAGTTAAGAACCATATACGAGTCATGGTTCAATACAACGCATAGTACCTGTTCATGAATGATTACAAAGGGGTTCGATCGAACAAAATCCAACACAACCCCAAGTTAGACAAATGGATATTGACATGGCGGGACCCAACTTTACTGGTTGAAGAAACTCGAGGTATCCTTGCTCCTCCCTCTCAACACAACGAGGAAATTACCTAGTTAGAAGGAGAGAAGAACAAAGCACACACATCCGTCAAGTATTTAAAGATTGAAAAAATCACTTGGTTAAATCTCTATTGGTTTAGTCCAACTCTGACCCATCATACTTTCCTCATACCCATCCAAAGCGATTATCTGAAGTTAGAGTTTAAGGATGTGAACCGTGCGAGACCCGGTGGTTGGTTATGGGCGCATGTATTGGATGCATATTTGTTGTTGTTGAAGCGATAGAGAAGCTAGGATGAGGAGTGAAGGAATCCAACGATGGGCTACCTTTTATTTCATGCCAACGTCTTTCTTGGGTTTGGGCATCCAACACTTACCAAGTCTTAGAATAAGCAAATCAACAACACTCAAATTTTTAACAAGTTACATCAATCCTGCGATTGGTGCCCCAATTCATGAGTGTGATTACATATTACGTTCCTTCATCAACGAAAAGCAAATATCATTTACGCTTTATTTATTTGGAGTGTGGACAAGTGGAAAATTAGGCTTTTTGATCCTTTTTATGATGACAAACCCTTAATGCCATTGTCACAATTATACCAAAGATACTTTGGTGTTGTGGTGAGTTGTTTAATATATTACTTATTTTTCATTCCATAACACAAACATATGAGGTTTAGGGAATTAAATGATTGTTTTATGGTTTATAGGTGGAGTTAATTCCTTTGTTGCTTCGTATGGCAAATCCTAAAGCAAAGTGGCCAAGATCGAAGCCGAAAGTTGAATGCTGTGTGAGTAGGCCGAGACAATGGAATTCAGACAATTGTGGCGTTTATGTTGTAAAATACGTGGATTTCTTTTTTCACCGGATAAACATCATGAAGGAACCGAGGTGGACTCCAAACGAGGCTTACAACTTTAGATTTAGAATAGGACATGAGCTTAGGATGTGCAAGGCGAGGGATATTCCTTCAAAATATCTTTGTATTGACCAAAATTTAGATGAGGATGTGGGTGAAGAGTAATCATTGTACATTGACCAACTGTCGTAATACGTTATTTTATAAAGATGGGTGATTAGTTTTAAAATGATACCATTATTATACGTTATTTTATTGTTTGGAATCCATTATTGTACTGACATTATATTCTGCTTTGCATCATGAGCCTCTTGGCTAGCGTAATGTCTGTAATCTTTGCGTAATGAGCCTCTTGGCCTGTAATATGTAATCTTTGCGTAATGAGCCTACTATTGCATACATGAACTTTCCAAAAACCATATGCCTTATGAAATCTGCATTTTAACTAAATAAGTCTTTCAAATACTCGATTAAGAAATTTAAGAAAACCAAAATTTAAAATTCATACAAGCAAATATAAATATCACTTCAACTTGAGCTTGTCTTGTCCCAAAACTTTGTAGTGGTTCCGCTTTATCATGATTGGTCATCATATTACATATTGCACATTTTCTCAATTGTTTACGACTTCCGACCTCTTGATCCCCACTCTTTATTCTTGAAGCTTTCTTGCGCCCTTTGTTTGGGAACAAATAGGATCTAATAACGGCTCATCTTGAGCGACCTCATCATCATCTATTGAAATTTACGCACGTCATTTACATTAACTTCATCGGGGTCAAACTTCTCGGCGATGGGTTGATTGTCGATACCTGTTGTCTGAACATGCTCGAAACCATTAATGGAGCATGATCCGTAGAAAATAATCGTAGGAAGCGGTGTGACCAAATAATTATGCCGCGTCGTCGAGACTCCTCATAGTTGGTCATCTCAATCAAAATCTTTGGTAGTTCGTGCGTTCACTTTGTTACCATCTCTACACGGTGACTTAAAATGTATTTATTCGGTATATCGTACTACTTTTTTTTGCAACCATATGTCTTATAATGTGTCTACAAAAGCATACGGAATGTTCAAATTTTTACAATTACATTGTATATCTCCGGTTTGAACATTACTAACAACGATAAAAGTACTGTTGGATTCTTATTTGGCGTTTGTCTTGTACACTAACGTCTGACTTAAGTATTCGATGTTGTTACATGTTGAAGTTTCTTCATTATATACTTGTGGGATTTTACAATCTCAATCGAAAGCGTCTAAACATCTCCTTTGTATAAGCAATGACTCCAAATGCGTTTCCAGCGGTGATTCAAGAGTCATAGTTCTAGTCCGGATGACGAGTTTGCGTGTCGAACTTGTCTCTCTCATTACCTGCTTCTCAATGGCTTTTTACGAGTTTACGATGAATTCCTTTATACTCGTTATCGCATTGACATACTCATCGAATAAACTATTCATCCCTCACTCCCGGATGTAGTCGTCATTCCATTTGCAAAAAAATTCTTTGTATGCGCCATGATCCATTTGTGCTTAACCTCATAGAGTGATTGTAGCCAATCATGGTCATGCGATTAAATAATCTGTCATTAGCTTTTCCCATCGCTCCTCAAATTCCATGACGATCGATGATTTATACACACACCGCTTTAAAATCATGTTTAAATGTAGGATCTGCGTCATACAATGTATGCGATTTCTCTGGAAATTTATTCTTAATATGCCACGTGTCTGAAAGTCGTGGTGTGTTTTCGAAGAACCCTAGCAATCGCATTGTTCATGGCTTTGTCTGATCGGTTATAATGGTAACCTGGGTGCCTTATTGTTCATTGCATTAAGCCAAGTCTCAAAGACCTGCATACAAAAGTATCCTCCGTTTCATCACATATCGATCTGAAAACCAAACAAGACGGAATGGTAATGGTGATTTACCCCGATGAATGGAACAAAAGGCATGGAATACTTGTTAAATCCAGATAAGTTGTATCAAATATCACTACATCCCCAAAATTTTTGTAAGCTATCATTGATCGGTAATCTATCCACAAAATGCATGCGATCGATGATCTTCATCTCGTTTGATATCGTAAAAAAATAGAGGATTTTCAACCCGAAAGTTTTTGAGATCTTTACGAAGGTTTTGCTTGGGCATCGTTAGAATCTATCGTGTCACGTCTTAAATCTCGCACAACATTCAATATCCATATCATTGAAACCAACATTTTCCTCCCTCCTCTATTTCATTAAAAACATTCATCATTGTACTTGGCCCAACTCCAAATACTGTTTAAAGTTTCGATTAAAGTTCGAGCAACGGGGAGTTATATTTTTCCGTGTTTGAATGAAAATTTTCTTGCTCGAGAGTAACCAAATCATGATTGTGATTCAACTCAATTTTGAAACTTTCCATGTATCTTCCTTTTGTAGATGAACAATGAGACATTCTAGCTTTGCACATCGATGCACCTATTGAATCCTTTTTTTCTTTTGACCTTACTACCTTCAACATCATCATCATCATCCTGTTTCTTTCTTTCGATCGGTTTTCTTGCTTTGGTACACGTAAAAAGTCTGTTGGACAAATTGTGGGAGCGGGCATGTTTATGACTTGCCCCAATTTTTATTTCAAAGCCACTACTTACGTATAGTTTTCTATAAAATTCTTCCGCCTCTTGGATAGTAGAAAAAATTTGACCTCGTATGGACTTTTGAATGGTTAATATCACGATTGGTTCATGTTATAAGCACCAATATTATCCATGTCAATATTATAACGAGAAGAATTTGAGGAACTAGAATTAAACATATCTTCCGCCATAATTATAAACTTACCACGACGATTTGAGGTGCGAATACTAATCTCCTTAATTGTGTGGTTTTCTTCCTTGAAGATTTGAGGTGCGAATACTAATCTCCTTAATTGTGTGGTTTTCTTCGCTTGCGATTTGAGATCACGAATACTAATCTCCTTAATTATGTGGTTTTCTTTATTTGAATTTATGTTGCTGAGATCCCAATCTTTATTGCTAGTGTTTTATCTTAATTAATGCAGGTATGTAATGGGATTTTCAGTACAGGAAGGAAATCTTCCAGTTGTTTTAGCAGTGTTGTAATTGAGTTGAAATAGAATGTTGGATTTTCTGATGTATACAATCTTGTTTAGTGTTGTAATTGAATTGAAATAACTACAGGGATTGTCTGTATTGGCTACAATCTTGTGTAATTTATTTTTATAACAGGAAAGAAATCGTGTGGAGTAATATCTTGCTGAAATCGTGTGTACAGGGATCTTGTGTAATTTATTTTTATAATAGGCATGTTGTTAATAACTACAGGGATATTGGATGTTACTGACTTATATCCGCTAGTATTACTAGCGGACCATGCTTGCTACTGACTTATATCCGCTAGTAATACTAGCGGACCATGTTTCTTGTCAGGTACGAGGGGCTTAATTGTCCGAAAATTATAATAATTACATCCGCTAGTAATACTAGCGGACGGTGGTTTGTAACATTAAATCCCAGCCGTTAATTAATAAAACGTGTGGTTTAGAGCCTATATGCTAATATTTGTCCCATAGCATATAGATGCTATGGATCGGCCCCCACACACACATATATATATATATATATATATATGGTCGGATTAGGTCCGGACTTCCGGACATGACCAAAATTCGGACCTTTTTTTAAAAAAAACTATAAAAAATTAAAAAAAATTGGGTGTGATTTGGATACATATAACAAAACAATGATTTAGATACATATTTTGACGCCCCCAAAATTAGGTATACATCACCCATCTTGAGTCATGAGATACGTGGTACGTAATTCAAATACAACTTAATAATACAACCGTCAGATATACAATACGACAAAATATAAAACTGCGTGAGTTTGAATACAAATATTGTCTCTTTAGAGAGTATACAAACTCAAAAAGAGTCCTCATTACAATTATTATCACACTATTTCACGTATTAGTGAGGACTACTAATGCACCATCTAGGACCATCACTCCGCTTCCCGACTCGTCCCAAATATATATTCATTTCACAGAGAATAAAAGTGAAAGAAAGGGTGAGCTCAACTAAGACGAGAAAAATATTATGACTAAGATAATGCCAGAATAAATTATCGTTAGCCTTCAACAGTGTTAAACTGATACAATATAACAAATATCAAGTTTAACTGCAGCGGAACAAGCAATCCATTAGAAGAGTCAAGTAGGTAATAAAATCTACTATCTTCTATGATTTAAAAGGTTTTTCATCACTTTTATCGCTGGGACTCGGCTTAATAAATAATCAACATCATCGAATCACCCCTGTACTACGACCAAGGATATTTTTTAGTATCACGACCACAATTATCCATGCACTACGGGCCAAGAATATTTGTGTATTCATTAATGGTCATGATCATGCCAACAATTATCCATCAATGCACTACGTGCCAATGAGGACTTTTACCAGATCATTTGTAATATTACGGTCATGATTACAACGAATAATCCCTGGTCATAATCATACCAAGTCCATCTATGCACTACAGGCCACATATGACTTTCAAAAAAATATAAACATGAGGATGATGACAATGATATAAGAATTCAATAAAACAAGTTCAAGAATTAATTTATACATGAACTAATAATGTCCAAATTGTCAACATGATACTGCTTTGTAGAGTAAAATTCAAGAATGCTCAGAAGAATATTTCCATGAAAAGATACTGGATGAAGCGCAAATATCAAGGACATTCCACTAATTTCATGGAGTATAGAAGTCAAGACTTTAACCAACTGAGTATAATAAAGAATGGAATAACAAAAGAAATCACCATGCATGCGGTACTTCGCATAGACAGGTTATTCCAACAGAATACTAAATAACGGAACGAGTCGGTGAAATTCGCACCAACGGGATGTTCCAACGAATAATAAAGAATGGAATAACAACGAAATCACCATGCATGAGGTACTTCAGCAGATCGTTATTCCAATAGAATACTAATAAGGGCGGAATCGGTCCGACGTAAAAACGCATGAGATGTGGATATTCCAATGTAATAATAATAAAAATTTTAACCGGTCCGTGCCAGAAAAGCATGCATGAACGAGGATATTCTAATAGAATAATAAAGATGGAATCAAGTCCCACAAAAAAAGCATGATATAGATATTCCAACGAGAATAATAAAGACGGAATAATAGGAGAATGTCACCAAGTATAGGGTAGCACAGCGTATATCAGGTTATTCAACGTAATAATAAAGAATGGAATAACATAAGTTCTCTTCATGAATACAAAAGAATAACACCCCTTACGAGTACAACAAATAATATTCCCTACCTTAAGAAGAAAAGTACTTGATATATAAGTAGTGAAGTAGCGAGAATACTTTTATTCTTTCTCTACTATAGTTTATCTCTAGAGTTTCAAATTGAATTAAAAAAAATAATGAAGGAATGAGCTTATTTATAGAAAAATGGATTGCATAAGAACTAACTCATGAGCGGTCCAGATTGATTTACTTTAATCTGACAAATCCATATTTAAAGAAAAATCTTTTAAATAAAATATAATATATTTTATTTATAATCTAATAAAATGAATAACTTTATAAAAAATTTTACTATGAACACTACTATACGAGCCTTTATGCAAACACTATACATAATAAAATATAATATATTCTAATTATTGTCTAATAAAACAGATAACTTTATAAAAGTATTACATTTTATATAAAAAGATTTTACTATAAAAATACTACGCAGACATTATAATCTACTATGCATAATAGAATATAATATATTCTATTTATAGAATAACTTTATAAAAGTATTACATCTTATATAAAGATTTTACGTATTATTACATTAATAATACCAATAAAGCGAGTGACTTATCACGTAAGCATCAATAATTAATACTGGTAATGATGCTTATGCGACCCCAGATTATTCGATTTTTTTACTACTGAGGTAGTTCAACAAAGATTAACAGTAAAACTTACGCCGTTATTTTCATAAAATATTTTTATCGTTTTCTCAATCCGACAATAATTTCGTTGCGGGGTCTACCAATGATTGTGCCTTTGCACGAATATTCTCTGATAAAACAAATATTCCCCGACCAATCGAATATAATATGACAACTTGCATACTTTACAAAATTTATAAATATTACCCACAACTATAACATTATCTCAAATCCACACCATAATATTAAAAAAATATTTCGAGAAAATTAAATCTTTATTCATAAAATCTGGGGTCTCACACATATAACAAAACATTCAAGTTTTGTTTTGTTATATATATCCAAATCACACCAAAACACTGTTTGATGTAAAAATTCAAGTTCCGTAAATTTTTTATTTTTTTAATTGTTTTAAAAAAATAGTAAACAAAATAAAAATAAAATTTGGACCGGATTTTAACACTGTCCGGACTCCCGGACAGGATCTGTGTTGATATATATATATATATATATATATATATATAGAGAGAGAGAGAGAGAGAGTTAGAATTTAACTGGAAACTAACATGTGAATAATACTTATATATGAATCGGTTAATATCCACGAAGCGGAAGCGGTTAAACTGGAATGACAAATCTACAAGCGACACCACGAATACAGCTATTACGATCGTTCGTACTTCTCGTCAATATAAAGTTGTTACTAGCAAAAATGCGAACGAACTAAATTGTTCACATAAAGTACATCCAAGCATATTCTTGGAAGCTTAGAAATACTAGAGAGAGAGTATTTAGAGAGAAATTGTATGGAAAAAATAATACTTTATTTTTCTTTCACCCTACACATTGTAGGCATCAATATTTAACGATAAAAACCAATAGATATGGAATAAGTCTACAATTGACTAAAGGGGTGTTTGATAAAAATTGAATGAATCTGAATCTGAATCTGAATGAGCTGAATCCGAATCTGAATGAAAAAAGATGTTTGATAATTGACATGTCTGAAACATCTGAATAACAAAACTTTATTATTTTATCCTTCGGTAAAAATTCAAAATTATTGTAAATTTATTTAATATTACTTAATATAATAGTTAATATTTTTTTATTTTATAAATTTTAAATTTTATTTTACTTCATTCAATTTATTTCATTCACCCGTTCAATTTAAAAAATCTGACTTAGCCATTCAAATTTCGTCCATCTTACCGATTCAAATTATTCGCACTAAAAACAAACGCATTGATCGATTCAAATTTATTCAGATTCAAACTCCATTCAAATTCTAAACAAACAAATTTCTAAATTATATAGAGTCTTAGTTATATCAAGTATTATTTAAAATACATCCAAGTGATATGGAACTCTTACAATATCAATTGGGTTATCCAATATCCATACCCAAATGGATGTCCATATCCATAGGTCCGACCCGGATCAATTACTAACATCTCCCACTCAGACACTTGGGTTATAAAGGTACATACTCATCTCAAATCAATCATCTCTAGATTTTCTCGTACAGGTGCCTTGTTATGTGACTAACGAGAAATAAATGATATTAAAGGCGAGAGCTCACGTACTAAGTCTCCATCATAACTAATATGAAGCATCTCCAAAAAAAAATTCGTCATGTAATAGACCAGTCAATCACATTCTGTTAAGTATTTTCGAATCCCTCATTGATTACATTTCAGAAATATACTCAACCCCATTTACCTTGGTATGCTCACCTTTTAAAAATATATATACATATAGTATAATACATAAAGTTTAAAATAGTTTTGCGCGCATAGCATAACCAACGGATGAATGTGATGCCAGACAAATGTCTTCCCTAAAGTCTCGTGTCAATCTTCATTAACTTTGTCGCTTTCCTAGACAAGTACCCAAGGAACCTCATTATCAGGGACGAAACCAGGATTTGATCTTGGGGAGGGGGGGCAAAATTTTTTTTAACATCATAATATATATTCATCATTAAAAAGTAAAGTCCCACCATTACAAAACATATTTTTACTAAAACAAAGATAATGTAGTAATAGATTTGCTTTACCAAAAAAATTGGAAGAGTTAGAACAAGCCTGATTAGTCTATCGATTAGTGGATAGATTGTTGCCTTTCTTGTTTTCACCAACCATTGACAGAGATCAGAAATAGTGGACAACTTTTAAAATTCTTGATGTTGGAGTACATCAAACTCGTAATATTGCAATTGTATCCTTAAGTTTTCTTTCTCATTCTCTGTGAAGTCGTTGGGGTAAAATTAATCCACAAGTTTACAAATATCATCAATACTGAAAGACGTATGCCCATTTTGAGGATCCAATGTAGAGCTGAGAACAAGTAACTTCACCGCATGCTCACTAAACCTATTGTTTAGCTCTTGCAACTGAGAGTCTATTATAGCTACAAATATATCAATCCGATAATGCTCAATCACTATAAATTTATCTTGTTGATGTCGAGCTCGGCCTCTTCTCTCAACATATAAAGAATCTAAATCTGGGACATCTATTGTATGTCGTTCACAAAAAGATTTCACCTTTACTATTAAAGTATCACATCCATCATCTCTCAACTTCTGAAGAAGTTTTTTTGTGGTTTTCACAAGGTGCATAACATTTAAAATTGTTCACATCACTTGGCAAAAATAAAAATAAAAAATTCGAGATCTTGGGGCTTGCCCCTGCAACCTAAGCCATTTAAATCTCTGCTCATTATGTGAACTTAGGAATACAAACTAGAGTAGGAACACAAAATCTTTGTTTTATGACATAGATTCAAGTTACTAATAACATTAATTAATGTACAGGGCTCATACAATGATTGGATAGAGATCTACCACATCACTCTTATGTATGTCGCTTATTTTGCACACAAGGTACAATTCTTGTTTTACGGTGGAGCTCCAAAAAAAATACCACTCTAGCTAAAATAAAATCGTGCGAACATTAGGTAATCGCTATCTAGCGCTTAACCTTAGAAAACATCCCTAACTACTTCAGATTGTATCTAGTATGAATCTAATGTCTGGCAACCCTAAAAATCAAGGCTACACCTCTTACAAGTGTTCGGTAAATAATGAGGTATATGAGGATAGCATGGTAATTTTTAAACATTATTATGATTAGTTTAAGTTTTTTTTATTTAACTTCAACAAAAAAATTAATTAAAAACCGTCCATAATGGGAAAAAATTCTTGGATCCGTCCCTAGATTTGGATCATGATTCATATTATTAGATCAAGTGAATCATGTGACAAATCAATGATCCATTATCACACTTGACGGATCAGATTGAATCAGAGTTTAATTTGCTCTCTGATCCGACCCACTGACTGACCCAAGACTGACTGTCGAAATATTAACTACAACCATTTCTTGGGGATTAAAATTGAAATGGGCTCTTGAAGAAAAGAAAACCAAGTCTCAGAGCTGAGCTCTCTCCTAAATAGTCCTGGCCCAGCCCAGATAGTTTGGTGTTGATTTTCAACGGATGGAGCTCCCCCATCGGCCATCCGCAACTTCCATTACTTTGCAGCTCACACCCATAAAACTTATGGTGATCTAATTCCATTACTTGTAGATATATTTTTAGTGTAGTACTATTACTACTACTATACTATACAAGTGCGCCCAGACATGCATTATGAAAATATCATCAATTCTTCTCCTAAAGCCTGACATAAATGAATAATGTTACGGATATAAATTTTTTCATTAAAGTCGGATTTTTTTCAAAAACAAGGAAATATCAAAAGGGTAAGTGTGTGTGTGTGTGTGTGGTTACCTCAAAGGTAAATAAATATTAATTCCACAAAAGCTTTCAACAATGCTACATATGTAAAAAATAAAATAAACATTCATTCATTCAAACAGATGATATGAATTATGAGTCAGCACTACTACTATTAGTTAGTTCTTGGCCCTTGTACGAGTTGCAAGGGTGTAATTTGCAAACATGCCTTTTATGTACTTGGGATATATAGAAACTCAAATAATATACTATATGATATAGAGTTTACCTGACCCTAACATTTCTTGAGAGAGAAACTTCATGAGTCTATTACCAATAATTAATTCATTGACCTCATGATATATATATACGAAAATAAGAAGCAGAAGAAAGATGAAGGTTGATGTCACTCATTCATAACAATTATTGTCAAACTAGGAACTAATTATGTATGTATATAATGTGTCACAAACGCCATATTAAGATACCAACGACTTTAAAAGTTTAAGATATATATTGGATGAATATATCTATGTAACAAAATATAATTGATTTTAATTTTCTAACTCATCTTAATAAATTATTTGGACCGTCTAAAATTTAAAATAAATTTAACCGTTCATATAGTACCGGAGGCACGGGACACAACTAAACCACCACAGAAACAGTTGAGTTGATTCTTTCTTATAGAAACTCATATATTCCAGTTGGATTAATCTCCTAAATAACATATACTAAAAATATATAACGACCTTATTGAAGCTGTCCTCAATGTCCGCTCGGCTCAAGTAGTGTACTTACCTCCATAAAAGTAAACAAATGGCTGACGAGATAATATATATATCTGACATTTGAAGCTTCTAGTGTACCTTTGAATATTTGAAAGGACAAAGGGGTACTGGCTCATGTTACAGCTGGTGCATGTTTAATTATAAATTGAGAATTTGGATCCTCTCTCCATTTATTTCAGTTATAAATTGGCTCAGACATCATTTTTGTACCGTACTATTGAATGGTGGTTATTCTCCTATTAATTTTGCAGTTGTGTCATGTAGATTACTATACTATAAGGCTTAAAAAACACATTAATTTGATCATCTAACTTTCCTACCTTTTGAAAATGAACCACAATGCTTAATTATTGAATTATAAAACTTTACGATTATCTGAAATTGACATGGCAACCGCATAATATATAGAACATATAAAATCACATTGCATTACATGATAATTTCATGTAAACCCAGTACATCAGTTTTCGGCAACTGTTAAATTTAATGTCTCAAAATTCAAAAATTAGTTTCAAGCTAGGTTCATATATTGTCTTAAATACTAAACACTGGGACTAATCACTTTCTATAAAATAAATAAAATACAAGGCCATTACATAAAGAGTGCATTCAGCAGGCTGATGAATGTATAATGCTGCTCGTGAATATATATATATATCAATCCTTTAATTTAAACACAATAATCAGAAATAAACAAGTGGTCACAAATAATATAATTAATATCCATTGATCTGTCATCAAAATCAAACCCAAACAGATATCTCCTCTAAATCAAAACCTTTCCTAGCTAGATTTTCAGTCAAACTATTACATCACTCTCCCAAGCTTTTTCCTTCTACACCTAATATATTTCACAACAAACTATCAGCATTAGAAATAATTAAATGAAAAAATAACCAAAATACGATGAATCCCCCAAACATTTACATATGTCACAGACCAACCAAAGTTAATTTGTATTATAGAAAAATTAATTACTCTCTCATGAAGAAGCTTGGAGGGCATGAACTTGGTCTTGTAAAAATGGATGTAATCTAGGTTTAGTCGCAACGGTGGCGGCAGGGGCAGCGGGGGGCGTTGGCGCGGCGGTGGTGGTGGAAACAACGCGCTCACAAGAGGGACACATAGTGAGAGTGGTGGCAGGAAGCTGCATGTAGAAAGGTTTGGAAGATTTCAAAGCTCTTAATTCTTGAAGCTCCTTTTGTAACCTCCTATTCTCTTCTGTCAGTGTCTCGCAGCACCTCTTTAAATACTCACAATCTACCTCCGTCTGCTTCAACTTTGTCCTGTATGTCGCCATTTCTTAAATCATCAATATTTGTTTCATTTTAATAAAACAATCCCAAAAGATAAATGAACATATATTGTTAATTTGTTATATACGTATATACATAACAATAAGAATAAATTAAACTCTCTTTTGAAATATTTGAAGATATATATACCTTGCTCGACGGTTCTGAAACCAGACTTCAACTTGGCGTGGACGAAGATTCAACTGCTTTGCTAGAGCTAGCTTTTGTTTCTGCATTTATTCCCATATAAATAAACAAATAACAATAAGAATAAATTAATCTCTCTTTTGAAATATTTGAAGATATATATATATATAAATGACTTACGGGATTGAGGGTGTTATGTTCCTTGAAGCTCTCTTCAAGAAAAGCAGATTGGTCTTTGGTGAGTCTAAGTTTCTTCCGAGCCAGCACATCTTCTTCATCACTATTTATTCCTCTGGAAGAAGCTCTCTCGACTGTATCAACTTCCTGATGACTTCCATTTACAGTTGCTTCAAAATCTCTCTTAATTCCTCTTCCATTTCTATACATGCCAAAGTCCATCTGAAATGACGAAACTGCACTATTTGGAGACGACACCGTCACCCCTTCCTCCGCTTCATCATCCCCCACCGCCGCCACAGGTTGCCAATTTACACCAAGCCCTTTTCCCGGTTCAGATATTACTGTAAAAAGGAAAGAAAAACACCCACATAAATAATCAAACCCTAAAGTCTAAACTACCTTAGATAAATATTCCATTTGTTTCAAAATATAAGATCACCCGCCTCGTTAGTTATGGACATGATACAAAATATAACCCCAAAAGATTCTTACGTTGTTCCAAATATCGCCTAATTTTGTATTTTATAAAAGCAAAATGAGTAAACCAAACAGTTGTATATATATATATATATATAAACACCGTTTCTTCAACTGTTTGATTATCATGACCATATGTTGACCGTGGATATTTTTCCATAACTAATATAGCAAAAGCACATGTGAAGATCAATACTTATATGTAGATGGGAGATGACGGGGCTTACGGTTTGCGTTAGAGTGCAGCCATGGAAAGCGAAGCTGAGAAATAGGTTTGGCAGGAGAGAAAGGAAGGAGATCAAGCTGAACAAGTACTGGTACTGGATCTGAAGACCCTCCTCTAGATCTCTCATCATCATCACATTTATCACTCATGAAAATTCTCTCTCCTCCAACTCCAATAGTGTTGTTAGACCCTTGTGGCGTTCTTCCTTTACTAGCGAAGAAAGGATCTAAGCCCATGCAGAAGCCTAGAGTAGTAGTATCTGTGGGAACCATGTTTTGTGACTTGTCAAGAAATTTGAATGACTTTTGTGTATGATCATCTCCTAAGCTTAAACCCAACTCCATCATAAAGATATTAGAAACAGAGAGAAAATGGTTTTTTTTTTAAACAGTTCGGTTTGAATATTGGAGAGGCCGCTGAGCTAGTCTTGAGAGGCCAAGAAAGGCTTAAAAGGAGGAGGATGAGACACAAGTATATATTATTCTCTCCTCTATGCAAAATTTATGAGATTGATGATCATGATGATACAAGGAAAGAGGTGGTGGGTACAAATCTCTCAAAAAAATCAAGATATTTAATAAATAAGGTTTGAGTTTGGGTTTGGCTTTGGGGTTTTGGGGTTGTTGGGGAGTAAAGTAATTATAAAGGTTGACCGATAAATTTCAGGTTGACAATCGCACGTGAATCTATATTTATATCCCATGGTTCATACCTGTGACTACTCTACTCAATACTACGGTATATGATCGGGAGAGAGAATAAGTGTGAACATTTATTTTGTCTATTAATAACACCTCTCTATTGTATACCATTATTTTAATAAGTACTGTAGGATATACAGTAGTACTACTATTTATTTATTTAATTAAAAAAATGTAATTAATTGCTAGCTCTCCCGACATTTTCATTCAAAATTCAGTATTATACAACTACTACTAGCCTACTCTATTAGCAGTCTTCTATAGGGAGTCAGAAATAAGATCGGTTTAGGATATTGAAAAATAACTTTAAGACAAGACAATTACACCAATTTAAGCCATCTTCGTCTTTATCCTTAGCCTGTCCGGCCAACACCCCACAAGGAATTAAGCTAGCTAGTCAATACGTTTTCTTTGGTAGGTACAAGTTTATTACACCTCCCTTCCCAATTACTTCGGGTGTGTCTATTTATATAGAAGAAAAAGAAAAGAAATTATTAACGTTATTATTAAGTAGAGTACTTGAGTTAATTTATCTTGGGTTAAAGATATTGATGAACAATTAAAGTCATTATCTTTTTTCACCGCAGCTAGTTGAAACAATTAAGTATATTTGAGAAACTTAAGATTGTTAATTAAATTTTAAAATAAAAAAGTTGGCGCAATACATACCATACCATATACGTAAATCAAATCTCACATTTTCCAATTTCCATAACCAAAACGGCTACCAAGAAGATGCCGGTAGCATGACGTGTTTGTATGTTTTGAACATGTCCCTCAAATCCTGGGCATCGATATCCTCCGACCTCACATATTCTTTCAATAAAATGTTGAAAGTTTTTCCAGATTATATATAATAGTGTACTTTTATCTAAGGTACATAATATAAAACCATTAATCTTAACCAATTGAATTTATCCACATGGCTAAAAAATTCTAAATGTAAAGTCACAATTATATATAACAATATTTTCCTTTTTTAGTTTATATAGTAAATTCTAAATACTCAGAAGTTGGAGGTTAATTTGCATGGGCTAGTTTAAGGATTTTAAGTTTAAGCTGACGAAAACCATATATTATAACCTTAGTTATGGGAAGAAGAATAAAAGGAAAATAGAAATCAGCAAACATTGTTTCTTGTAATTAAAGGTCAAAAATAGAGAAGCCATCATATGTGCACATGTAAATTATTATTCCATTCCATTCTAGAAATATACCCATTTTTTGTTTTGAATATTGATTATTTTTCCTCCAAGGCTGGCTGTTATGTTATGTGATGATCCATTGAGTAGTGACAAATTAATTAATTAATGAGTGTGGCTGCTCAGATCAGACCGCTGACTCACCAACCAACCGAACTGCAAATAATTGTTAAATACTATCAACAGCCTTTCCTTAAATTTGGTTTGTAAGCAAGTGTGTGATAAGGATAAGCAATAAGATGACGCTGCCAAGTGTGGAAACATATCCCATAAAGTTAGCACGAGATTAGATTTGACCATATAAGTATTCATTAAGTTAACCCTCAACCATATGTTTTGACTTCACCCCCATTTTTCCCTATTATGCTCATTCATCAAAGTACTAGAGTGAGTTGATTTTTAGTACTAGTAATAACATTGTTCATCTCATATTCCATTTTACATTACAAATTGTGAGATACTCCTACATATATATATAATGTATTTTCCATAAAATTTAAGATTACTATTAAAAATATCAACATAATAATTTTTTGAATGGGCCTGTGATTGATAAGATACTTTTAAAATAATAAATCTGAAATTTAATTTATACTCGAATCAGACCTAATCATTATATAAATGGTACTCCCTCCGTTCCTAAAAGATTATCGTTTTAAGAAGTAATTTTTGTTCCAAAAAGATTGTCGTTTTGAGTTTATCAATACACATTACCTATTTTTTTCCTACTTTACATTTATTTAAAACTTTCTCCTATTTAAAATTTTATTCCCTTCTCAATGATTCTTATTCAATTCAATGCTATAATCCAAGTAGTAATTGGTTGAATAAGAAGTAATTGATTGACTTGAATAAGAAATATTGGGAAGAGAATAATTGGTTGAGACAATTAACAACGGTAGTATATTATTTTCGCTAGGTATTAATTGTATTCCTTAATCTGTGTGTATTAACCTTAAACGATAATCTTTTAAAAACAAAAGGAGTATTACATTAGAACGGTAACCATCATGGTTTGGTGCGTCCCTATTAACTAGTCTTATGATCGTGATATTATCAGACTTTAAATTGTAGTTTGACCAACCCTTAAGAATTTAAGCAAGGAATATTATGACGCATTGGAACATTGGGATAAACTGTGTTGTTCATAAATTTTTTGTTTTTGTTTTTTTATTTTTGAAAATTTATTTTATTACAATTCGATTCTAAGGATATATTTCATTCTATGATCTATGGAGAAATAAGGGGAAGGGGTTGGAGGAACTAGAGTAAACTTACCTTCTTTATGTAATATTTATTTGAAATTTTCTGACTTTAGTTAAAAGACGGAATAAATCACATGAATTGAATCTAGAACTTAAATTTTAAAATAAATAAAATCTAATAAAACGGTCTAAAAATAATTAAATCTACTAGACTAACCTGAATTATAAATAAAAATACAATAATTGTTTAAAATTTTCATACATCCCCGAAGCTAAATTAAACTCAAACTTTTGTGATAAATTTCCCCTTGTAGAATAAAGAAAGAGGCTTCTTCCACTAGGGTATTGTATATAAATTTGATTTTCAAATAAAATAAAAAAAGGAAAACGGAATAAAAAAAAAAACTTTTTTGCAAGTGCGTGAGGATGACATTTGAGAAAAAATAATAGTTATTGATAGAGTTTAGTTATGTGCTTGATCAAATTTGGAAATTAATTTTTATTTTCGTGAGATTTATGAACTGCAAATCCAAATATGCAATGAATCTATAAATAATACATCCTTAACTAAGGGGGGTATATTCAATTATAATTATGATTTTTAAAGACATTTTTTAAGTGACAGACTTTTCTAGAATTTATGGAATTTTAATGACTTTTACAGACTTTAAAGACTTTTTAAAAATGACTTTTATAGACTCCATAAAATAAGTACTCCCTCCGTCCCTTTATAACTGACGTTTTAGAGTCTTTTTTTCTTTCCAAAATATTTGACGTTTTACAATACCAAGAATATTTTGATTTTTTGTTTCCTTTTCTACCCTTCCTTCTCCACCATCATTAATGGTTATTTTCTCTGTTTTCAAAAGACAGCAAACTACTACAGATCCGGCCGATTATAGGCAGCAAGCTACTACAGATCCGACCGATTATATATAGCAAGCTACTACATATTTATAGATCCGGCCGATTCGTAGTAAATTGAATCGTTTAAGGAGCGAAAAATAAATCATCGACGTTATCTGTTCAGGTACTCGAATACCTGATAAAGGCTGGGCTTCTTCTTGTTTTTGTTATCTCCGACGGCGGCAGCAGAGAAATCTCCGCTGTGCTCGACGGAGAGGAGGTAAACGACATTTAGGGAATGGGAAAGCATTTGGAGTAAGTAAATCACCGACGGCACCCCCTCTTTCATTGTTCAATCACTACCATAAATATTACAGATTCGGCCGATCCGTAGTAAATTTACAGATCCGGCCGACGAAGCTTACGTCTCACTTTGCAGAGAGACAAAGAAATTTACAGCTCTAGTCGATGAAGCTCAGAAAATATGAAAATGAAATGAGAGAAGAGGGAGAAGAGGGAGAGATCTGAGTCTGGTGTTAATAGAAAATGAAATGAGATCAAAGTATTAATTATGGGTAAAATAGTAAAAGTGTATCTATTCTTAATCTATGTGAAAATGTCTAGAACGTCAAATATAATGGGATGGAGGGAGTAATAGACTTTTATAAACTTTTTATCAAGACTATGATAGACTTTTGTATATTTCTAATTTGTATCTTGCAATTTATATTAATTGTTAATTAGCCCATGTGTACAACATCTCCCTCTTTTTTCATGAACAAGAGTAAATCTCATTATATTATTGTAACATGAGATTTTTTATATGTTGAAAGCGTTCACATTATTCTACTCATTCAATGATACATTTGGATACTTTGGATACCAATAAAATTTTAGAAACTACATACACATAATACAAAAAATTAAGCCCACTTTTCATTGAAATATATATATTTTTATGATATAAATGTACGCTTTTTAGTAGTAATATCAAACTCTGTTTTTTCACAAAATAATATGACAATGAAATACATATATATTTGTCATGTAGAATACATATATATATATATATATATATATATATATATATATATATATATATATATATATATTATTTGTCATGCAGAATAGAACCACATGTTACATTATTTCACTATGATACACCAAAAATACTTGAAGACGAATATGGAGGATGTCTCAAAAATTAGCAGTAATTTCCTTCGTTTAAAATGGCAAAAAAGTAAAAAAAAAAATATACACATCATATATTTTCTATTTTCATATATTATATATACGTAATCTTTACAACTATGAGAGTTTCATGATTTTATCTCATTTTTGTTGAACAAATATCTTCCCTCTTTCTATTGGAAGCTTTCGAACGGCTGCTTTTTCCCTCACTAATTTAGATTAGGTCTAGTTATTTGTTTACTTATTAATTCTTTTATTATAATAAATCCAATTATTTTTATGGCCTAAATTTTATCAAATTATTTATCCATCACATATTAATATTTATTAGCCCATATAAAATAAATAAATAATTTGACCCAATAAAAAAAAAGTCTAATTAATAACTAGTTTTATCCACCTTTGTGTTTATTTAGAAGTCTTTAGAAATCTTTAGAGGTGAGGCAAGACTTTGAATATGGGTTGATAGTTATAATTTTCTTCTAAAGTCTGTCAAAGTCTACCATTTGATTGAAATCTTTAAAATCTATGACTTTTTGAATACCAAAATATTTTTAGACTTTATAAAAATTTTAATTCAATACCACCTAACTTTTAAAGACATTAAAAAAGTTTTAATTAAATACCACTAAACTTTTATAAACTTTTTAAATATCTTAATTAAATACAACTAAATTTTTAAAATTATTAAAAATCTTAATTGAATACACCTAAAATTTGATTCAACTCCTTGGCTAATTTTATGTGTATATACTTCCAATTTTTATATATCATATTTTATAATATAGTTAGTGAAATAATTTTATTCAATTATAAAGGTTACCTATCGATCGTATTATATACATTTAGACCGACGTGATTAAAGTATGGTGGTCCCGTGCGCATGGGGGTAGCATTTTTATGAAGGTCGCAATTAAAATACACATACAGAGGCAGAGGGAGGTGATATGGTCAGCTATGTCATGCTTTTGGGATCATTGCAATTATTGACCTCATGCAGGCTGCAATCATCACATATATATATATATATATATATATATATATATATATATATATATGTGTGTGTGTGTGTGTGTGGAATGATTGAATTATTGAGAATTATTAAATACATCCTACATTCCCTAATCACCATCTTCACAATCATAACGTTTTGGAGGATACTAAATTAACTTATTAAATACAAACCCCTAAGTTAATATTTTGACATTATTAAGTGTCTACCACTAAATTAATTATCCAGATTAATAAACCTCCATCTCAATTACTTCGTAACTACTACTCCCTCCGTTCTTAAAAAATTATCGTTTTAGAAAAAAAAATTTATTTTAAATAGTTTGTCGTTTACAACTTTCAAAAAAAATAAATTATTTACTTTCCTATATTACCCTTACCTTCTCTCATTGTCCCAAAAAATTCTCTCCCTTGTATTAATAGTTTTCAACTTCCCATAAATGGGTAGTGATGGAATTTTAAACAAATTTTATTTGATAAATAATATTTTCTTAATCTATATATCAAAATCTTAAACGATAATTTTTTAATAACAGAGCTAGTACTAGACAAGAGCGAGCAATTCAATATCAATCACCTTTAATATATATAAAAAAAATTATACTCATACGTAAACATGCATGCTTCTATCCTATTCCAACCTTTTTCTGTTCAAGTAAAAATTGGGTGCAAAGATATCGGGCCCACTTAGGAAAAGTCATATTTTCGGCCATGTATTATGCAATAATTTTACAATCACTTGACTATAATTTGTTTATGAAATTTTATACTAATATTATGTCGCCAATAGATTTATTGCAACCAGCACCACCACCACCACCACCACCACTACCACGAGCAGCAGCAGCTGCTGCTAGAAAGAGGGATTAAAATGTTGGGATGCTCTTGGGATTATATAATTATTTGTTTTGACTCGTTAGTAGCAGTACAGTAGTAGTTGATTAGATTAGCAGCCAAGGTGGAGAAAGGCATGAAATACTATTAAATGTTGGTAAATCATTTCTGAGTCGATGGATGACAAAACGTGCGGGAGTCAAAAAAGATGTCCACAATAAGATAATAATACTAAATACTACCTCCATTTTATAATAATAAATTTTTTAGAATAAACTTTTGCTTAAATTTCACATCAGACAGAATAGCGATTATCCTACAAGTTAAGTAAACAAGTAAATTCACAGACAAAAGAATAAGAGATTAATCAAAAACACAGAGAAGTCTCTCTAATGTGTAAATTATATTTATCAAAATCAAAGTTATTCTCTAACTCAACCCACAAGTCGGGTTTTATAACTAACAAACTTTTATTTTCAAGTCGATCATAACAGAATTCTTAAAAATACAAAAACAAAATTCTAAATGGTAACACACTTCCTATACTTAAGAAAATAAAATTCTAATAAGCTAGTAACAACTTCCTATTACGTAATAATGTAAAAGATTTACTTCTTAAATCAAAGTTACTACTATAAAAGACGGTATTTATAAACTTCAAAAATTAAAGGGGGTGGTCCCGAAGGGGTGGTCCGCCATCTGAATCCCGAAGCCTCATCTGATTCCCGAATATGTCAATTACCGCCATAATTGCCACATTTACGTCGATCCTTTAACGCATGGTATTGTAATGTCATTAACGTACGTGTTATCTGATAGTTCGACGTCATCGGATTCAGATCTTCCTGCATCAGTCACCCCAAGTTGGAAAGAACTCGTCCTCGAGTTCACGGTATCATTATCGGAACCAGAAAAATAAGTGTTTAAATGTTTTACATTGAAGACGTTCGAAGTTCGTAAATGGTTAGGGAGACGCAACCGATAGACATTATCATTAATCTTCTGCAGAATCTCATAGGGCTTAATCTTCCGATCCCTGAGCTTGTTATATTCGCTAGTAGAAAAACGATCACGAATCAATACTTCCCAAACAAAATCACAAATGTCAAAAAGTACATGACGTCGGTGACTGCCAACCCGGCCCTTATAGTTGTTATTGCTGTCGAAAAATAGATCGCTGAACTTGTTTATGAATATCCCAAAGATTTTAGACCATTTCACTTGCCTTCGGATACAGACGTCCGACTCGCAAAATAGGAGTTAAGTCAAGCACCCCAGATGGATTTTGACCGTATACAACCTCAAAAGGATTCATCTCTGTCGTTCGGTTCTTAGATATGTTGTAAGACCCCAACTTTTATAAATAAAGATGAATTTTCTATAAATATCATTTTTAAATATTAAGGAGTGAATTTGATATAATGTTATAGTTGTGGGTAATATTTATAAATTTTGCAAAATCACATGAAGTTGTTATATTATATTCGATTGGTTAGGAGAATATTCGTTTTAACGAGGAATATTAAATGCAATGGCACAGACAATCATTGGTGAACCCACAACATAATTATTATCGAAATGAGAAAACGACAGAAATAACTTTTTATAAAAATAACGGCGGAAGTTTTACCGTTAACTGTTAAAATATTCGGTGGTAAAAGTACAGTAATACGCGTGTTGCATAGTAGCCCACGGTATTGATTATTGATGCTTACGTAAGAAGTTACTCAGTTTTATTCAATTATTGCTACATTAATTGCTGCATCATATCTCTCATATTATTGATTCAATTATTGTCACAGTATCATCTGCATAATATTTTATATTATTAAATCAATAATTGAGATGACAAAGTTATTAATATTATTATTTGCAATATTGACGATGTCTAGAAGTTCTGTCAAGGAGTGGTCCATTGCAACCACTTGAAATTCTAAAATGGAAATGGAGCACATTACCATGGATTTCGTTACCGATCTTCCCAAGGTTTCTCAAGGCATAGATGCGATTTGGGTCACTGTTGATAGATTAACCAAGTCAGCTCATTTCTTACCTATACGAGAAACTTATACACTTGAACATCTTGCTCGTATGTACATAAACGAGATTGTAAGATTGCATGGTATGCCAGTATCCATAGTTTCTGATCGAGACCCAAGATTTATTTCAAGATTTTGGGTTAGTTTGCAAAAAACTATGGGCACAGATTTACGTTTTAGCTCGGCATATCATCCTCAGACGGACGGACAGTCAGAGAGGACTATTCAAACTCTTGAAGATCTATTAAAACTCTGTGTCCTTAACTTCAAGGGAAGTTGGGACAAGTTCTTACCCTTGGTGGAGTTTTCCTACAATAACAGTTATCAAACAAGTATTGACATGGCTCCATTCGAGGCGTTGTATGGAAGAAAGTGTCGTTCTCCAGTATGCTGGGATGAGGTGGGTGAAGCAACGTTGTTGGGACCGGAGGTGGTACGTATGACTACGAAAAAGATTCAAACGATCCGACAACGTATAAAAACCTCACAAGATCAACAAAAGAGTTATGCTGATCTTCATCGAAAGGACGTAGAATTCGATATTGGAAATCATGTGTTATTATGTGTTGCTCCATGGAAAAGAGTTACGAGATTTGGAAAGAGAGGAAAGCTTAATCCTCGATTCATTAGCCCATTTTTAATGCTCGAACGAGTAGGAACTGTGGCCTATAGACTCGTCTTACCGCCAAGTATGTCCCGTGTTAATAACATTTTTCACATATCTATGTTACTTAAATATATGAAAGACCTGAACCACATTATTGAGTTAGAACCGGATGAAATAGCGAAAGATTTAACGTATGAAGAGGTTCCTGTTAAAATCTTTTATAAGAAGGAGCATATTTTACGCTCCAAGGTTATACCTCAAGTCAAAATTTTGTAGAGAAACCACGATGTTGAGAAAATGACCTGGGAGTTAGAATCTGAAATGAAATCAAAGTATCCTTACCTCTTCGACATACCAGGTACGTACCCTAATTTCGAGGGCGAAATTTCATAAGAAGGGGAAGTTGTAAGACCCCAACTTTTATGAATAAAGATGAATTTTTATAAATATCATTTTTGAATATTATAGAGTGAATTTGATATAATGTTATAGTTGTGGGTAATATTTATAAATTTTGCAAAGTATGCAAATGTTATATAATATTCGATTGATGCAGGAATATTCGCTTTAACGAGGAATATTAAATGCGACTGACAGACAATCATTGGTGGACCCCACAATGGAATTATTGTCGGATTGAGAAAATGACAAAAATATCTTTTTATAAAATAACGACGAAAGTTTTACCGTTAACTGTTGGAATACACGGTGGTTAAAATACGATGTCTGGCGTTGTTGCATGAATAAGACACGATGTTGCACAATATTTTTGAATTATTGATTCTTACATAAGAAGGCACTACTCAATAATTGTTACAGTAATTACTGTTCAATATTTTATTTTATTGAATCAATAATTGATGCGTTGGTATTTTATATTATTATTGTTTCAATAATTGTCATTGCATAGTATTTCCCATTATCAAATCAATAATTCATATTATTTGAATAATATTATTAGATAACATTATTGGCAATGTCTAGAAAGTTCTGTCAATGAGAGGTTTGGTCACCTAATTGCGCGCTAGTAAGGAAAAATCCTTATCGGAAAGCCCTCTCTTTTCTGGGAACGGTCTGGTTGTCATTATTGTGATTCTGTAATACTATTTGTGAATAATTAATTATTGATTTATATGATAAGGAAATATTTATTTTATGTGGACACAAATGATAGATTTAAAAATATTTATTTTATGTGGTTATAAATGAAGGAATTAATGTTGAGGTGTTTTATCAGTATTTTGTCGGATTGGAGGTATTAAAAATTAAATCGGTGTTCTTAAAGCTCTATTGCGTGAGTTATAGTTTTGATCTGACCGTTGGATCGTTGTAATTTTTGGATATGTTGTAATTTTTGGATATGTTATACATATATAAGTTGAGTATATGTTATACATATATAAGTTAAGTAATTTTTGGATACGTTAAAAATTAACGTATGATTTGTTATGAATTTTATGAGATATTGAAAATCATCCGTTTGTGGATTTCGGATATTTTCGTTTTCGAATTTGGAAAAACTTTCTTCTGCAAAGTTGTAGAGAATTCGATTTCGTGTAGAATGGATATAAAATTCGTATTTTTCTAATAAAATGGCTATTTATTATGAATTATTGAAGTTTCAAAAATTAAAATATTTTTATTAAAATATGGGTGGGCCCCACTTTTGTTTTTGGTCAAAAAATGTGCTGAAATTATTTTTTCAAAGGTGGAGTGCTGAGCTTGGTCATGGTGTGCGTGACAATTGTTATAAAAATAATATTATTTTATTATTTAGTCTCCTATGGCGTTCTAGGATTTTTTCTATAAATAGGAGCTTAGGTTAGAATTAAAAATCGCACCAGAATCAGAGAATTCTTCTTCTATAATATTGAGCGTATTTCTTTCGAATATTAGAAAGCTTTGAGCGTAAAAAATAGTGAAAGTTTTCTTCAAGAATATCTCCGCTATACCAGTTGGAATACTCTTCTTTTTAAGGTAAGGGATGTTATTTTTCAATATTCGCTTGAAATAATATTTTCTTCCATACTCTGTAGTATGTAAGTAATATTATTTCGTTTCAAATTTCAAATTCTATACTCGTTTGTTAAAATTTTGGCTTCTATACTCCATTTAATTAGTAGAATATCCTTGATATGTGCGCTTCATTCAGTATCTTTTTATGGAAATATTATTCTAAGCATTTTTGATAAGTTTTAACTTTTTTATGCCGGAGTACTATTCACGGGGTTATTATTCCCAAAGTACTATTCACTCGAGTATTATTCACCCGGGATACTATTCATGTTAAAAATTGATTCGTTTTCGGTCCAAATTATTTCGGTACAATATTATTTTTGAATTTTACTCCACAAAGCAGTATCATGTTGACAATTTAAACGTTATTGATTTCTGGATAAATTAAATTATAAATCTTTAAAAATTTATCCTTGAACTTGTTTTATTGAATTCTTATATAATTGTCATCATCCTCATGTTTATATTATGTTGAAAGTCATCTGTGGCCTGTAGTTCATAGATGGACTTTGTATGATTATGACTAGGGATTATTCAGTATAATCATGACCGTAATATTATAAATGATGTGGTAAATGTCCTCATTGTCCCGTAGTGCATTGATGGACAGTTGTTGGCATGATCATGACCATTGATGAATACACGAATATCCTTGGCCCGTAGTGCATGGATAATTTATGGTCGTGATACTAAAGAATATATATCATTGGCCGTATTGCAGGGGTGATTCGATGATGTGGATTATTTATTAAGCTGAGTCTCAGCGATAAAAGTGATGAAAAACCTTTTAAATCATAGAAGATAGTAGATTTTATTCTCTACTTGACTCTTCTAATAGATTGCTTGTTCTGCTGCAGTTAAACTTGATGATTGTTATATTTTATCAGTTTAACATTGTTGAAGGCTAACGATAAATTATTCTGCATTATCTTAGTCATAATATATCTTACTGGGCAAGTTGAGCTCAACCTTTTTCTTTCATTGTTCTCTTCAGGAAATGAGAACATAGCCGGGACTATTCGAGGAACGGAGTAACGGTCCTGATGATTAGCATTAGTAGTCCTCATTATTCTATGAAATAGTGTGATAATAAATGTATTGAGGACTTATCTTGAGTTTGAATACTGTCTAGAAGACAATATTTGTATTAAAACTCACAGCTCATGTTGTATATTTAAGTTTGTATTTGTATTCTGTACCATGTATTTGGCGACTCAGAGTGGATGATGTATACCTATTTTGGGGGCGTCACAAATATTATTCTTAAATTTTACTTCACAAAGCAGTATCATGTTTACAATTTATACATTATTAAATTCTGGATAAATTAAATTATAAATCTTTAAAAAATTATCATTTGCTTTCTTTTCTTATATCATTGTCATCATCCTCATGTTTATATTATGTTAAAAGTCATCTGTGGCTGTAGTGCATGGATGGACTTGGTATGATTATGACCAGGGATTATTCGGTATATTCATGACTGAAATATTACAAATGATGTGGTAAAAGTCCTCATTGGCCCGTAGTGCATTGATGGACAGTTGTTGGCATGATCATGACCATTGATGAAAATATGAATATCTTTGGCCCGTAGTGCATAGATAATTTATGGTTGTGATACTAATGAATATCATTGGCCGTAGTGCAGGGATGATGTGGATAATTTATTAAGCTGAGTCTCAGCGATAAAATTGATGATAAACCTTTTAAATCATAGAAGATAGTAGATTTCATGTTCTACTTGACTCTTTAAATGGATTGCTTGTTCCGCTGTAGTTAAACTTGATGTTTATTATATTTTATCAGTTTAACACTGTTGAAGGCTAACGATAATTTATTCTGCATTATTTTAGTCATAATATTTCTTATTGGGCTAGTTGAGCTCACCCTTTGCTTTCATTATTCTATGACTAGTCGGGGAACGGATTGACGGTCCAGATGGTAGCATTAGTAGTCCTCACTATTCTGTGAAATAGTATGACCATAAATGTAATGAGGACTTATTTTGAGTTTGAATACGATCTAGAAGACAATATTCGTATTAAAACTCACAGCTCATGTGGTATAATTAAGTTTGTATTTATATTCAGTACCATGTATTTGGCGACTCAAAATGAGTGATGTATATCTATTTTGGGGGCGTCACATGTTATACGTAAACTCGACTTGAGATAGAGCATTATCCCATTGCTTCGGCTTAAAACCAGCCAAACACGTTAAAAGATTTCCCAAACTTATGTTCATCACTTCCGTTTGACCATCGGTTTGAGGGTGGTATGTGCTGCTGAAATTTAGTTGTTTTCACATTTTTTCCCCCACAAACTCTTTCAGAAATGACTCATGAATTTAGTATATCGATCAGAAGGGACTGACTTCGGGAAACCATATAGACTTACAATTTCCCGAAAGTAAAGATGGACGATTCGTTGGGCGTCCATTGTTTTTCGATAAGCAACAAAATGAGCCATCTTTGAAAATCGATCGACCACAACTAAGATAGAATTCGTCGTTGTGTTCGAGGCAGGCCCAATAAGAAATCCATATTAACATCAACCCATGGAACTTCAGGAACATGTAAGGGAGTATACAGTCCGGTATTAGCGAGAATTTCATTGGACAACTAATATACATAACATCGCTACACGTAGTGAGCCGCATCGCTCGATATCTTCAGCCAATAATAGTCATCCGACACCAAGACTAATGTTTTACCACATCCGAAGTGACTCTCGTCGTGGAGTTCAATTATTATCTTCTGTCGAAGTGAGCAATTTGAAATGAATTATTGTAATCCCCGTAACAGATACCCATTATGAAACACAAAGTCATATCGCCGACCTTCATGTACTTCTTGAACTATCTTTCCGAAAGAGGGATCATTTTTGTACATGAAAATTAGTAATAATAATTAAATATGAGTGTATTTGAATTTTACCTATTTATATTTTTACCCACTATTGAAAATCAAAGTAAAAATAAATAAAATTTAAATACACTCATGTCCAATTTTCATATCTACATATAATTTTTGATAATTGTGAGGTGATTGTGTGAGACCCCGAATTTTATGAAATAAAAGTATTCAATTTTTCTATTTTGGTAAATAGTTAAATTGATAAAAGTTTAAAGTTAAGGGTGATATATGAAAATTTTTCAAAGTAGACAAGTTGTCATAAAATACTCGGTTACTATTTACTCTAGTATTATTCACTCGAGTAATTGGGGCACTTTTTGTGTCAGAGTATTATTCACGAGTTATTATTCACGAGTTATTATTCACGGGTTACTATTCACCCGATTACTATTCACTCTAGTATTGTTCACTCGGGTATTTGGGACACTTTTTGTGTTGGAGTACTATTCATAGGGTACTATTCCCGAAGTACTATTCACCCGAAAAATATATTTATTTTCGGTCTAAATCATTTTTGGGTACAATATTATTCCATAAGGAGATGTGCTAATTTTTCAGACCGTTGGTTGAAATTATAATAGTAATTCAATATGGGTTGTTGGTTTAAAGTTTTAATAGTAAAATCTTTTTATATAAAACATAATACTTTTATAAAGTTATTCTATAAATAGAATATATTATATTCTATTATGCATAGTATTTTGCATAGTAAAATCTTTTATATAAAAATGAATACTTTTATAAAGTTATTCTATAAATAGAATATATTATATGTTATTATGCATAGTGTTGCATAAGGCTCTGCGTAGTATTTTGTATAGTAAAATCTTTTATATAAAATGTAATACTTTTATAAAGTTATTCGTTTTATTAGATTATAAATAGAATATATTATATTTTATTTAAAAGATTTTGCTTTAAATATGGACCGTCCGATTAAAAGTAAATCAATACTGGACGTTAATGAATTAGTTACTATGCGGTCCATTCTTCTATAAATAGAAGTTCATTCCTTCATTATTTCTTACTTAATTCAATTTGAAACTCTAGAGAGAAACTATAGAGAGAGTTCTTCTTCTATAATCTTGAGCGTATTTCTTTTGAGTTTAAGAAAGCTTTGAGCGTAGTACAAGTTTCTTCGAGTATACCCTCGCCCTACCAGTCGGAATACTCTTCTTTCAAAAGTAAGGGATATTATTTGTTGTACTCGTAAGGGTATTATTTCTTTTGTATTCATGAAGAAAACTTCTGTTATTCCATTATTTACTATTATGTTGGAATAACCTGTCTATGCGAAATACCGCATACTTGGTAAAATTCTTCTGTTATTTCATTCTTTATTATTATGTTGGAATAACCTGTTTATGCGAAGTACCGCATACATGGTGAAATTCTTCTATTATTCCATTCTTTATTATTCTTTCAGAATATCCTGTCTGTGCGTTTACGCATGACCTGGTTCCATTATTTATTATTCTGTTGGAATAACCTGTCTATGCGATCTATCGCATGCATGGTGAATTCTGTTGTATTCCATTCTTATTTATTCTGTTGGAATATCCTGTCTGTGCGATTACGCATGACCTGGTTCCATTATTTATTATTCTGTTTGAATAACCTGTCTGTGCGGATTACGCAAGCATGGTGAAATTCTTCTGTTATTCCATTTTTTATTATTATGTTGGAATAACTTTTATGCATCAAATCTCGCATACATGGTTAAATTCTTTTATTATTCCATTCTTTATTATTATGTTGGAATAACTTTATCATGCCAAGAATCTTTGCATACACGGTGAAATTCTTTTATTATTTCATTCTTTATTATATTGTTGGTTATTGGTTTTGACAATATGTCTTTGGCCCGTAGTGCAAAGATGATATGTTGTTGAATATCTTTGGCCCAGTAGTGCAAAGATGATCTGTTGTTTGATAGCTTTGACACAGTAGTGCGAAGATGGATGCGGTATATGACATGATCATGACCACTAGTGATACTAACGAATATCCTTGGCGTAGTGCATGGATAATTCAATGATGTGATTAGCGGGATCATGACTATTAGTTAACAGTTGAATGTCTTTGGCCGTAGTGCACTGACATGCAATTGATTGGTATGATCATGACGATTGGTTTTATAGTTGAATATCTTTGGCCCGTAGTGCAAAGATAGACAACTGATTGGTATGATCATTGTTATTACATTTGAATATCTTCAGCCTTTGGGGTAAGGATATTGAGTAAACGTTCTGTTAAGCCTTTGTGGCGAGAAGGAACTGTTAATTCACATTATTATAAATATAAATTTTGAATTTAACTAACATCTTTGGTGGTTCAAGTGAAGACAAGTGATGAAAGTTCTATTTGTCTTGAGTATAACAAAGAACTGTTGATGAGTAGTACAGGAATAAAATATCAACGATGGACTTTTAATCTAAAAGAGATAGTAGATATTATGTTCTACTCGACTCTTCTAATGGATTGCTTATTCCGCTGCAGTTAAACTTGATGTCTGTTATATTTTATCAGTTTAACACTGTTGAAGGCTAACGATAAATTATTCTGCATTATCTTAGTTATAGTATTTCTTACTGGACTAGTTGAGCTCGCCCTTTCTTTCACTATTCTCTTCAGGAAATGAGAACGTAGCAGGGACTAGTCGGGGAACAGAGTGATGGTCCTAGATGGTGCATTAGTAGTCCTCACTATTCTGTGAAATAGTGTGACAATATATGTAATGAGGACCCCATTGAGTTTGTATATTATCTAGATGACAATATTTGTATTAAAACTCACAGCATATGTTTAGTCGTATTTTTACACGACGTTTGTATAATTAAGTTTGTATTTGTATTATGTACCATGTATCTGGCGACCCAAGATGAGTGATGTATTCCTATTTTGGGGGCGTCACAGTTTGTATCAAAGCTTAGGGATATGGTCCCTGGCTGAGATGTGAGACAAGAACTAGGAGAGGAGAGACGGAAAATTCCTTCGCTAATATGACCTACCTAAGTTTATTTGTTATTTAATTGGCCGGTCAGAATATAGGGGTATTGTGACACCCCCAAAATAGGTATACATCACCCATTCTGAGTTGTCAACACACGGTACAGAAACAACTACAACTTTATTATTACAACAGTAAAACTGTGAGTTTAAATACAGATATTTCCATCTAAATAATATCCACATACAAATAAATCCTCATCATAATTATTGATACATTATTTTACAAAAATGGTGAGGACTACTAAACAACTCTCTAAAACCATCATTCCATACCCCAGACTGCACTCCATTACATTCTCGCCTCTGAGAAGAAAAATGGAACAAAAAGTAAAGGGTGAGCTCAACTAGCCCAAAGAAAGAATATTATGACTAAGATAATACGAAACAAATTATCGTTAGTCTTCAACAAGGAAAAAAAAAAATCTAATAGAATACAATAGACAACAAGGTTTAAATCAATACTGCGGAAAAAAATATTAATTCATAGAAGAGTTACGTAGAGGATGAAATCTACTAATATCTATGAATTTAACGATCCATCATCAATATTTTTATTCCTCGTAACATCAATCAATATATATCTCGAATCATATATTCATCCTTGCACTACTGTGCCGAGGACATTCACCACTGGTCATGTTCATCTAAACACTGCTCATCTTTGCGCTACGGGCCAAAGATATTCATCAGAAATCATTCATCTTTGCACTACAGGCCAAAGATATTCATCAGAAATCATTCATCTTTGCACTGCAGGCCAAAGATATTCAATAATATCATCATTTAAGACTGAGGATGATGAAAAATATTTTTATTTTTTTTAAAGAAACGAATCCAGTGAAACAAAATGACAAGGATTAAGGATTAAGGATTCGTACTTTGTATTATCCACGTCCAAAAATACCTCAAAAATAATCATAGTGGTGTAAAATTCAAGAATGATCAAAACATGGATACAATCAAAGCTAGTATCCACATAGATATTTTGGACGAAAAGAAAATTTTCATTTTTCGATGAATAGTCTTAAGTATTCGTGAATAATCCAAGTATCGTGAATAAGAACTCAGACACACAAAAAGTTTCAAATTTGATAAAACTTCAGATCAATATTTCAAAGATAATGATATTGAAGAAATAATATCATTACTGAAAAAAAATATTCCTTACCTCGGAAAGACAAAGAATTTAACCTGGAATACGGGATATAAAGCTATAACTTGAACTTTCACCGTATAGCAATACTCAAAGTATACTCAAAATACTCACAAGAATACTTCGATAATATAGAGAGAAAACTTGAGCTTCGGTGTGATTTTCAATTCTAACCTAAGCACCCTATTTATAGGAAAATGATTAACCAAAACAGAAAATTTATTAAAATATTAATATATATATATATATATATATATAATCTTCACGCACACCTTGGACAATCTGATCTCAGCTCTTTTTCCATGCTAGTGGGCACACCTACCTCGTTAAAAATGTTTTTATTATTTAAAATAATTTAAACTTCCAAAAATCAATTATTTCGGAGCTTCGGAGCTTCAATAATTCACAATAAATAGCCTTTTTGTCAGAAAATTCAAATCTCGCGTGTTTTTATAGTAAATTCAATTCTCTACAACTTTGCAGAAGAAAGTTTTTCCAAATTCCAAGCAGAAATTGACCTAAATTCACAAACGGACGATTTTACAAGCTATAATCAAATTTCAGTCAATAAATGGGGTCCACCGACATGTTTAACATATTTTAAATATTTATTGCAATAAAAATACTCTTCCTCCTCGTATACTCATATATTCCACATTCGTTGTAAAAATATCACCATTATTATATTATTAAAATATAATAATATATATATATTTAAATGAATTATTTTATCGTAAAAAGATAAAATTTCAATTTTCAACAATTGTCACATTAAAATTTTCTCCATCTATATCCACATAAAATCAATATTTTCCTCATCATATGAATCAATAATTAATTATTCACAAATAATATTACGAAATCACAATATTAACAACTAAAGCGGGGTTCGAAGGAAAGAGGGGCTTTCCAATAAGAATTTCTCCTCATCTTGGCGCCAATTGATTAGGTGACCAAACCTCTCCTTAGATGTAACTTTCTAGACATTGCCAATAATGTTATCTAATAATATTATTCGGATAATATGAATTATTGCTTCGATAATGAAAAATACTTGTGTAAGTGACAATTATTGAAACAACAAAGAATATAAAATATCAACGCAACAATTATTGAACCAATAAAATAATTGAATGATAATTATCGTAACCATTATTGAGTAGTGACTTCTTATGTAAGAGTCAATAATTGGTGCAATACTGAGTGTCTTCTTATCTGACAACGCCAGACATCGTGTTTTTAACCACCGGATATTCCAACAAAGGTAAATCGGTAACAATTACGCCGTTATTTTTAAACAACTTATATTTGTTGTGTTCTTCCTTCAATCGCTTTCCGTTATGGGGCCCACACATGACTGCGCCGTCGTACGAATATTCCCCGACAGTACAAATATTCCACGACCAAACGAATATTCCCCGACAACAATGAATATTTTATAACCACTTGCTTATTTTTTGAAATATTTATGATTTTACCCATAACTATCCACATTAATCACATCAACCCTTACTATTTCAAAATAATAATTAGAGGAAATTAAATTTCATTTATTAATTATTTGGGGTCTTACAACCTCCCCTCCTTATGAAATTTCATCCTCGAAATTGACATACGTACCTAGTGTTTCGAAAAAATGAGGATACCTCGCTTTCATTTCGTTTTCCAATTCCTGTGTCATTTCTTCTATAAGATGGTTCCTCCACAAGACTTTAACTTGTGGTATGACCTTCGTGCGTAGGACATGCTCCTTCTTATCCAAGATCTTAATAGGTACCTCCTCATACGTTAAGTCTTCAGCTATCTCGTCCGGTTCTAACTCAATAACGTGGTTCGGGTCTTTCACATATTTACGAAGTACAGATATGTGAAACACATTATGAACACGAGACATACTTGGAGGTAAAAGCGAGTCTATAGGCTACATTTCCTACTTCCGGTCGAAGAATTTAAAATGGACCAATAAATCGTGGATTGAGCTTTCCTCTCTTCCCAAATCTTATAACTCCCTTCCATGGGGCAACACGCAACAATACATGATCCCTTATACTAAACTCCACGTCCTTTCGATGAAGATCCGCATAACTCTTTTGTCGATCCTGTGCCGTTTCTATGCGTTGTCGAATCATTTGGATCTTTTTCGTAGTCATACGTACCAACTCGGGTCCCAAAATTGTTGCTTCACCCACCTCGTCCCAACATACTGAAGAGCGACACTTTCGTCCATACAATGCTTCAAATGGGGCCACACCTATACTTGTCTGATAACTGTTGTTGTAGGAGAATTCCACCAATGGTAAATACTTATCCCAACTGCCCTTGAAATCTAGGACACAGAGTCTTAATAAATCTTCAAGAGTTTGAATAGTCCTCTCTGATTGTCCGTCTGTTTGAGGATGGTATGCCGAACTGAATCTTAAATCCGTGCCCATAGCTTTTTGCAAGCTAACCCAAGTTGTCATAAAATACTCGGTTACTATTTACTTTAGTATTGTTCACTCGAGTATTTGGGGCACTTTTTGTGTCAGAGTATTATTCACGAGTTACTATTCACCCGATTACTATTCACTCTAGTATTGTTCACTCGGGTATTTGGGACATTATTTGTGTCGGGGTACTATTCACGGGGTACTATTCCCGAAGTACTATTCACGGGGTACTATTTACCCGAAAAATATATTTATTTTCGGTCTAAATCATTTTTGGGTACAATATTATTCCATAAGGAGATGTCTTAAATTTTTCGAATAGTTGGTTGAAATTATAATAGTAATTCAATATGGGTCGTTGGTTTAAAGTTTTAATAGTAAAATCTTTTTATATAAAATAGAATACTTTTATAAAGTTATTCTATAAATAGAATATATTATATTCTATTATGCATAGTGTTTTGCATAGTAAAATCTTTTTATATAAAATGTAATACTTTTATAAAGTTATTCTATAAATAGAATATATTATATTTTATTATGCATAGTGTTGCATAAAGTGCTGCGTAGTATTTTGTATAGTAAAATCTTTTTATATAAAATGTAATACTTTTATAAAGTTATTCGTTTTATTAGATTATAAATAGAATATATTATATTTTATTTAAAAGATTTTGCTTTAAATATAGAATCAAGTCCAGATTAAAAGTAAATTAATCTGGACCGTTCATGAATTAGTTACTATCTTGATCCATTCTTCTATAAATAGAAGTTCATTCCTTCATTATTTCTTACACAATTCAATTCACCTAAACTCTAGAGAGAGAAACTATAGAGAGTTCTTCTTCTATAATCTTGAGTGTATTTCTTTAGAGTTTAAGAAAGCTTTAAAAGAAGGTGAAGTTTCTTCTTTAGTATATCCTCGCCTCTACCAGGTTGGAATACTCTTCTTTCAAAAGTAAGGGATATTATTTCTTTTGTATTCATGAAGAAAACTTCATTATTCCATTATTTACTATTATGTTGAATAACTTTTCTACGCTAAGTCTCGCATACTTGGTAAAATTCTTATGTTATTTCATTCTTTATTATTATGTTGGAATAACTTTGCTTATGCCAAGATACCGCATACATGGTGAAATTCTTCTATTATTCCATTCTTTATTATTCTCGTCGTAATATCCTCGTACATGCGTTCTGCATGACTTCGGTTCCATTATTTATTATTCTGTTGGAATAACCTGTCTATGCGATCTATCGCATGCATGGTAAATTTTGTTGTTATTCCATTATTATTTATTCTGTTGGAATATCATGTCTGTGCGATTACGTATGACCTGGTTCCATTATTTATTATTCTGTTTGAATAACATGTCTATGCGGATTACGCACGCATGGTAAAATTCTTCTGTTATTCCATTTTTTATTATTATTTTGGAATAACTCATACTATCAAGTAATCTTTTGCATACATGGTGAAATTCTTTTATTATTCCATTCTTTATTATTATGTTGGAATAACATGTATATCTGCATCTTTGCATACATGGTGAAATTCTTTTATTATTCCATTCTTTATTATATTGTTGGTTATTGGTTTTACAGTTGTATGTCTTTGGCCTGTAGTGCAAAGATGATCTGTTGTTTGATAGCTTTGACCCGTAGTGCGAAGATGGATGGTGTATGACATGATCATGACCACTAGTGATACTAAACGAATATCCTCGGCCGTAGTGCATGGATAATTCAATGATGTGATTGGCAGGATCATGACCATTAGTTAATAGTTGAATGTCTTTGGCCGTAGTGCACTGACATGTAATTGATTGGTATGATCATGACCATTGGTTTTATAGTTGAATATCTTTGGCCCGTAGTGCAAAATGAGACAATCGATTGGTATGATCATTGTTATTACATTTGAATATCTTCAGCCTTTGGGGTAAGGATATTGAGTAAACGTTCTATTAAGCCTTTGTGGCAAGAAGGAATTATTAATTCACATTATTATAAATAAGAATTGTGAATTTAACTAACATCTTTGGTGGTTCAGGTGAAGACAAGTGATGAAAGTTCTATTTGTCTTGAGTATAACAAAGAACCGTTGATGAGTAGTACAGGAATAAAATATCAATGATGGACTTTTAATCTAGAAGAGATAGTAGATATTATGTTCTACTTGACTCTTCTAATGAATTGTTTATTCCGCCATAGCTTAAACTTGATGTCTCATTATATTTTATCGCTTTAACAACATTGTTGAAGGCTAACGATAAATTATTCTCGCATTATCTTAGTCATAATATTTCTTCTTGGGCTAGTTGAGCTCACCCTTTTTTCTTTCACTATTCTCTTCAGGAAATGAGAACGTAGCAAGGACTAGTCGGGGAACAGTGATGATTTCTAGATGGTGCATTAGTAGTCCTCACTATTCTGTGAAATAGTGTGACAATAAATGTAATGAGGACCCCATTGAGTTTGTATATTGTCTAGATGACAATATTTATATTAAAACTCACAACATATGTTTAGTCGTATTTTTACACGACGTTTATATAATTAAGTTTGTATTTGTATTTTGTACCATGTATCTGGCGACCCAAGATGGTTGTTGTATACCTATTTTAGGGGCATCATAGATTGAATCAACAATGCTAGTATCACATAAAAAATGGTCACATAATGCTCACATACACACACATGCTGTAAGAACCCAACTTTTATGAATAAAGAATAATTTTCTCGAAATATATTTTTAAATATTATGGTGTAGATTTGATATAATATTATAGTTGTGTGTAATATTTACAAATTTTACAAAGTAAGCAAGTGGTTATATAATATTCGATTGGTCGGAGAATATTCGTTTTAACAGGAAATATTTGTACGACGGCACAATCATTGGTGGACCCCACAACGGAAGTATTATCGTAGTTAGAAAATGACAGAATTATCTTTTCATAAAAATAACGGCGAAAGTGTTACCAATTAAAACTATTGAACTACCCCTAGTAAGAAAGTACGATGTACTGGCGCGGGTTGCATAAGAGCACACGATATTGATTATTGATGCTTACGTGAGAAGTCACTCGAGCTTATACTCAATTATTGCTACGAATTGATGCATCATATCTCTCATATTATTGATTCAATTATTATTACAATATCATCTCGCATAATATGATATATTATTAAATCAATAATTGAGGCAGCAAAGTTATTCATATTATTATTTGTAATATTGACAATGTCTGTAAGTTACATCGAGGAGAGGTTTGGTCACCTAATCGCGGCTAATAAAGAGAAAATCCTTACCGAAAGCCCCTCTTTCCTCGGAAACGACCCTGGTTGTTAAATATTGTGAATTATAATATTAATGATGAATAAGTTCGTGTTGATTAAAGATGAAATTTATAGTTCCATTGTGTTGGAATTATTTGTGTTAATGGAAATAGACATTTATTTCGATAATAATTTATGTTTGGAGGTTATATTGACCAATCGGGTATTCGAGGCACTTTTTGTGTCGAAGTACTATTCATGAGTTATTATTCACGGGGTACTATTCACCCGTAAGATATATTTCTTTTTGGTCCAAATTATTTTTGGGTACAACATTATTCCATGAGGAGATGTGCTAATTTTTTAGACTGTTGGTTAAAGATATAATAATTAATCAATATGGATCATTTGGTGGAAAGTTATAATAAGAAATCAATATGGATCGTTGGTTTAAAGTTTTAATAAGAAATCAAGATAGATTGCGGTTGCTTTAAGTTTTAATAGTAAATCAATATGAATGCTTAGCTTAAAAGTAAATCAATTTGGACCGTTAATGAATTAGTTACTATTCAAATAATTCTCCTATAAATAAAGCTCATTCCTTCATTATTTCTTACGAATTCACCGAAACTCTAGAGAGAGAAACTATAGAGAGAAAGAAGAAAAGTATTCTCGCTACTTCACTACTCAAAGATTCGGTTTTTTAAGGTAGGGGATATTATTTGTTTATCTTGTAAGGGGTATTATTCTTTCGTATTCATGAAGAGAACTTCATTATTCCATTCTTTATTATTCTATTGGAATAACTCATCTGCAATGCGGTCTCGTATGCTGATGAATTCTCATTTGTTATTCCATTCTTATTATTCTCGTTGAATAACTTTGTTTATCTGGTACCGCATACATGGTAAAATTCTTCTAATATTTCGTTCTTTTATTATTCGCTTTAATATCCATCTACGTGCATTTACGCCTTAACTGGTTTCATTATTTATTATTCTGCTGGGAATATCATATCCTATGTGCGCGTACGTGGGACCGGTTCCATTATTTATTATTCTTGGGAATATCCTGTTTGTGCTTTTACCGACTGATTCCATTATTTATTATTACGCTGGGAATAACACGTCTGCATGCGATCTATCGCATTTACGCATGGTGAATCCTTCATTATTCCATTTTTTATTATTCTGTTGGAATAACTTTTATCTATGTGGATTACCACATGCGTGGTGAATAATCCTTCGATTCATTCCTTATTAAATTGTGGAAATGATCTGCATTTACTCGTATTCATGCATGGCGGGTGAAAATCTATTCAGCTTTCATATATTCTATTATACTCGGTTGGTTAAAGCTTTGCTTCTATACTCCATGAAATTAGTGGAATATCCTTGATATTTGCGCTTCATCCAAAGATCTTTCTTGGAAATATTCTTACGAGCATTCTTGAATTTTATTGCACAAAGCAAGATCATATCGACAATTTGGGCGTTATTGAGTTCATGATAAATTAACTTATAAATCTTTAAAATTTATTCTTGAACTTGTTTTATTGAATTGTCATCATCCTCATGCTTATATTATGTTGAAATTCATCTTTTGGCTTACGTGCATGTAGATGGACTTGGTATGATTATGACCGTGGATTATTCTAAGATAATCATGACCATAATGTGACGAATGATGTGGTTAAAGTCCTCATTGGCCTGTAGTTCATTGGTGGACAGTTGTTGGTATGATTATGACCAGAGATTATTCGGTATAGTCATGACCATTGATGATTACATGAATATCCTTGGCCGTAGTGTAGGGATAATTCGATTTTATTTATTAAGCTGAGTCTCAGCGATAAAGTTGATGAAAAACTTTTTAAATCATAGAAGATAGTAGATTTTATACCTTACTTGACTCTTATAATGGATTGCTTGATCCGCTGCAGTTAAACTTGTTGTCTATTATATTCTATCAGTTTAACATTATTGAAGGCTAATGATAATTTATTCTGCATTATCTTAGTCATAATATTTCTTACTTGGCTAGTTGAGCTCACCCTTTCTTTCACTGTTCTCTTCAAGAAATGAGAACGTGAATCGACTAGTCGGAGAACAGTGATGGTCCTAGATGGTGCATTAGTAGTCCTCACTATTCTCGTGAAATAGTGTGATAATAAATGTAATGAGGACTCCATTGAGTGTGGATATTGTCTAGATGACAATATTTGTATTAAAACTCACAACCTATGTTTTGTCAGATTTTGCCGATTCGTTGTATAATTAAATTGTATTTATATTCAAGATATCATTGTATCTGGCGACTCAAGATGAGTGATGTATACTGCTTTGGGGGCGTCACACACATACATCTTTATTGGCCTCACTTTGACATGTAGGGCTTGATATATATATATATATATATATATATATATATATATATATATATATATATATATATATATCAAGATGAGTGATGTATAATTGCTTTGGGGCGGCGTCACATATATATCTTATTGGCACTTTGACATGTAGGGCTCATAATATATATATATATATATATATATATATATATATATATATATACGAGAGTATTATGTGACTTCTTTTTATGTGATAAGAACATTATTTTAATTGAATGAACTAGTGACACAGTAGTAGTTATTGCCCTTCTCCTCGTCACACCTCTTTAAATATTTGGAGTCTGTATTAAGAGAAAATAACTACATCAAAATGATGTACTATTAATCATAATATTTTTGTTTAAATAAATTACATTAATTTAAAATTTAAAATATTTTTAATTCATTTTAAAATTTTAAAAATAATCTTAAAATTCGAATGAAAGGAATATATACCAAGATATTAAAATACTTAAAAGAATAAAAATTAAGAAAACGAGGGACTTGAGAACTTGAAAATTGAATTCGAGATAAACTAGAGAAAAATAGAAATCAAAACTAAAATACCTAAAGGATTAGAGAAAGTCAAATTTTAGATTGATATATATAGATAAAAAGGTAACAGTTTATTAAAAAAAATATTATAAAAATTACATACCAAATGCAAACTTTTTAAAAAAAATATTATTTATACATATAAATGTGATATTTTCATATTTTCTCATAACTAAAGATCAATGGTGAATATTTGTGTAAAAGGTAAATATGAAAAATATTATATCTTCAAAATAAAAATATCAATTCATGTGGTCAGTATGTATTTCGGGGTGGATTTGGGAGAGGATTATATTATGGGGTGATTAGTATGAAGTTAATTTTTATTAATTGAACAATATAATATTAACACGTAAACGGAATGCGATATTTTTCTCTGCGTGTTAATACTGTACTAATCAATTGACTAACATATATCGTATACTTATGTTATGTATACGTGTGATATTTCCATGTTTTGATGGGACAATTTGGGAAAGTAAATAGATTTAAAAAAAATAAAGAAAGTTTCGTAAGAAATAGATTTTGAGTTGACCTACAAAGATACGGGCTACAACCAGACATATTAGGACTGTCACTCTCTAGCCAAGCCTCTGGGGCAAAATTTGCCATCAAATCAAAAAAATTAAAAATATATATTATAAGTTCATCTTAATCGTTTTTATCGAATTTTGATCAAACTTTTTCAACCTGTCCAAATCAAATCAGATCGGACATAGAATTGATTCTCAATTCAATCAGTTGAACCCACCGGTCTGATCCAGGTCTTGAAACAGTGCTCTAGGCCTGCTCATGGCTTTGCATTGCTCAAAATTAAGATTTCTAAATAATCCTGTTTACAGAAAAGACAAAAAGAGATAATTTAGTTTGTAGCTTACCCATTTACTAGTACCATAGTCATAGGGGTCTGTTCATTAGAATTACATGGGCCATATTTGTTTCAAGGTGAATACGACTTTTTGTAAACAAGCATGATTTTATGGAAATGATATGGTTTCAAGTTTCAAGCATGATTTTATGGAAATGATATGATTTTAAAATTAATTTTTAATTAATAACGAGTTAATTTAGTTAGTCATCACACATAATTAAAAAAATTAGTGATTTGGCTAAGTTAGTTATCACATAGTATTATACTCCAATCTTTCTAAAATTATCTCTTATTAAAAAATATTACAGATGAGAGAGTATGAGATAAGTACTATATATAATAAATATTATTATAGACAATTAATATTATATTTAATGTTATATAATTATTTTCTTAACTCTAAAATTTGATATATTATGAAATTGGTGAAATAGTAATTAGCTAAACCTAGGCTAGAAGCCTAAGCAATTGATTAAAGTAACACTCCTCATGATTACTAGAAAAGATGAGAAATATAAAAAAAGGAAAGATTTCTCATGCACACAGTACTCCTTCTCATAATTATATAATATTAAATATAATATCAATCGTTTATAATATCCTTAAATTTATATAATTATATTATCATATTTGTCTCATTCTCTCATCTGTATCATTTTTTCATAAAAAATAATTTTTAAAAAATTATTATTAATTCTTCTAAATTATATAAAATAATAAATAATTTAAAAATAAATAAAATTATCTAAAACATCATATAATTATGTGACTGACATTGTGGCATGGAAGGATCTTATGTTCCCCCAAACAGACATTATGATTAGATATATGTCATGCTTTTTCTTTTCTTTTTTCCTCTAATCATTTATCACTTGGTACCATCGATCATCAAATAAATGCCTTTCACTTTCTTCAACCATGGATGTTGTTGAATGTAGGGTTACCAAGGGACAAAACCTCCCATAAATATTGCATGAATTCATGATGTTTGATGATTAATCATACAGTACATCCAATAATTATTATTATAATAATTATTATTATTATTATTACTAGTTGCATTATATATTGTGCCATCTACTTAGCTAAAGATATACTCACTCCATATTAATTACTGGTACATGATCAGAAGAATTACCTACTAATGAGTTTAGGTAGTACTCCAAATTCACTTTTCAAGGGTAGGGGAGGAATATTAATTAATAATCCCATGATTTAATTTCTAGTGACTAGCTACTGAGCCATAATAAAAAAGCATACTTATATTAATTAGAAGGTACGTTACTAATCTTATATAAGAAAATATGTTATCTCACTTGAGTCGGAGCTTGGAGGAATAAATTGGATCTTGATCCCAAACAATTTAAATGAGCAGTTCATTTGAACTTTTTTGTAGAAATAAATTGTATTTTATATAACAGAGAGTTGGATTTATATAATACTCGGATAATAAAAGGTGATTTGAAATCCAACTATCTCTATGTAATTATAGTAATTTTGTTTGGTGATGAATCATATAAGGAGTTATTGAGTGAGCACCAACACCCTAACAAAGTAGCAGTGTACTAGTAGTAGTAGTAGTAGTATTTGAAAAACATGATTTGATATTAATTGAATCGGGGACATTGTTCGTGAAGTATGCAGAATGATAAAGATGGGTCATGGAGTTGGAGGTAGCAACACAACAACACAAACAATTCATGACCAACCCCCAAATAATAAATATTGCAATTAAAGCTCGCTCTATGTGCTTTTAATTATATTGATGTTACTACTACTACTATAATAATCACTAGTACAATAATGAGTTGCCTGCCTGTCCGCCCCCTTGTCTCATCAAACCTATTTATTCGTATACATGGGTAAGAGTGGAGAGCGGTTATCATGAAGTTAATTTTAATTAATCAATATAATTAATAAACCTTTGTGCGTGGGAGGTAGTCTCTTTCTCGTATTAATAATACTATATTGGTCAATTGATTAATTTACCATGAAATTAACTTCATAATAACCGAATCCCTAAGAGAAAGAGAGTCCGCGTGACTTTATTTTTGTTTGTTAAAAGTATATCTATGTGCACATCTAACGAACTTCACACACACCAATAAAATAGTAGTAAAAATATTTTTTACTCGTCCATCTACATGAATGCTTTATCTCTCCTCTTTATATACCATTTTTTACTTTTATGTGGGTGTAAAATTAGATGTTCATATACATATATGAAATACACGACTTTGTTATTTGATTGGTCGATGATAATAGCATTGGTTTTGGCCAACCATATTTCCAAAACTCAACTTTTTCCTTTCTGATTTACTTATAATATAGCTAGTGGAGTAATTTTAGGATAGTCTACATCATTCCTCTTCAACATGCCTTTATTTATTACAATCATTATCATCATCACCACCATACTACTCCTGCCTCCATCTCTGCTTTTAAGCTAGCAAAGCACATAAAAATGCCCAAGAGAGGAGAGTGGCTTGGCTATATAATTTTCCTTTTGGATTAAAGAGGAGCCCCGAAACCAAAGCCCAACACATCATAACCCAAGCTTGCTACGCTCAGCCAACATCGTCAGTCCTATGAGGCCTTGCACCCTTCCTTTAGTAGGCCCAGTCCACACAGAAGTTCCTTTCCTTTCAAAGTGATCTTAAATCTGAATTACCAAGGCCCATATAACAATATATGACCCATATGACCTAATTTTTAAGTGAACCCGAAGACCACATTCTGTAAGAAGAGCACAAAGCAGGTCATAAAAGTAGGATGGAAGTCTAAAACCAGCCTCCAAATATGGACTTCTAACCCAACAGCGTGCTTCTAAAACATATTTAAACTTGTACAAAGCCCATTTAAAAATGTAATAGAATATGTAATTCTCCCTAGTATAAACATTACTACATCTAAAGATGGGGAAAATTTAATTTAACTTCAAAATAAGATGCTACGAATAACAAAGCCTGAGCATATATACACATTCAGCTTGAAAACTGAATCCAGGCCCAATAAAAGGAAAAGAGCAACATCAAATTAGTTTCTTCCTGAAATGAAAGAAAGAAGCAATCAAGCAATAGTATCAAATGATTTCCAAAAGAGTAATGTAACATATATATATATATATATACACACCACGGATCACGTCCGGACTCTCGGACCTGATCAAATTCGGACCCTATTTTGTTTTTGCTTTTTGGTTTTTTTTTAAAACAACTAATTTTTTTTTTAATATTTTAGGGAACTGAAATTTTTCCATAATACAATATTTTGGGAGTGATTTGGATACATATACCAAAAAATATATGTACAGTCTACACAGACTGTACAGACCTGTTTTGTTATACGTATCCAAATCACATCCAAAACACTGTATTATATAAAATTCCAGTTCCATAAAATATTAAAAAAAAAATTAGTTGTTTTAAAAAAAAAGCAAAAAGGTCTGGAATTTAGTCCTATTCTGATCGATCCTCTCTCTCTCTCTCTATATATATATATACGATTAGGGATCAGTGTCGTACCCTTATCTTTTCTTTAACTATCTTTCACCCCGTTTAGGCGACGGTTTGGGTTATACAATGTTGTAAATCATACTTTTAAATGACGCTATGTGTTGTCTGTCATTAAAAGTATGTATTTACTTGTGTATGGCAAACCCGTCATCTTAAATGGGGTAAAAGACGCGAAAGTAAAGATAAGTGGGTACGCACTGATCCTCTATATATATATATATATATATATATATATATATATATATATATATATATATATATAGTATTGTTCAATAAAAGCTTTTTTCCATAACTTAGAGCTTTCGGAGAAGGAAGAGAAGAGGGCCCTATAGAGAATGTGGTTAGAAATCCATAATAGAGTCCGACCACAACGATCGAATTGATTATCTTCATGCATAAGGATACTAGATTACCTAGTAGAAAAGATTTCAAAATCATCACAAACCTCCCTTTTTCTTTTCTATTACAATTTCTAGATTATTATATGATGATTTTTGAACTTTCCATATATAAAAAAGAAATAAAAACAGATAGACTAGAAACGACATTTGTTATGTTAATGACACCAAAGAGATATTAAATGAATGGAATTGAGATATAGATGGAATATAATGAAATAAAGTCATTTTGAGGTTCCTTATGAAATGAGGCATGGAAAGGGGCCACTACAAAGAAGTTTTGGGAGTTACGAAGTAAGCTTCGAGATCATATTGGTCATGGGTTGAGAACGGGAATTGAACTCTATGAGAAATAATCTCTCGTTGTTCCTTAGTAGCTCAGTGGTAGAGCAGTTGGTTGTTAACTGACTAGTCGTAGGTTCTAATCCTACCTGGGGAGATTTGATTCATTCTGAATTCTGTAATTCGTAATAAAAGGGCTCGCTTTTGGTTGTTAAGAATAGGTAACCCATTCCCTGTCTTTACTTCTATTACATTATATCTCATCATATCAACGAACGAAATTAAAAAAGCTAAAACAGACCTCTACTACTAATAGTAGCGAACGATCAAATATCATTCGCCACTAATAACAATGAACGCTAATCAGAATAAGAGTTTATCTTTATTAACTAGAGTTCAAGTTTATTAACTAAGATTTAACATCTATAAACTAGGGTTAAGAGTTTATTAACTTGGTTTAATAAAGTTAATAAATCTTAAATTTTGATTAAAAATGAGTTAATAAACCCAAAACCCTTGTTAATAAATTCTAAACCTTGATTTATAAACTCTTAACGCATAATTAATAAAGTCAACTTTTATTCTGATTAGCGTCCGATACTAAATAGTAACAGATGGTATGTGTTTTTTTAACCGTCCCTAATAGTAGTAGACGTCAATTTTTAGTTCTAATCATAGTTGTTCCTTCTTGTTTTCAATTGTATATATGATGTATGTCAATTTTTAAGTTCATAATAACATAACCTTTCTCCAATGAACCTCATTTGACGGACCACCATCGAACTTTAAAAAAACACGTGTCGCAATTTGACCGGGTGGGGTGTGAAATATGGGCCAACTATATAAACAAAAAAATCCATCCCCAACTCAGAGTATATGACCTCAGACTCTCTCTAATTCTTCTCTTTCTCACTACCTCTCCAGCGATTTCGTACCAAATCGACGGGCCTCCGACGAGTCCTCTTTTTCTCTACGAAGGTAAAGCTGAACTTTTACCATTTTAGTTATATTTTCGAGCTTTCCATTGGAACCCGAGATTTATAATGAAAATAGGGTTTTATTTCTAGGTAGGATTTAACAAAAATGAGCTACCACTTCGTATAATCTCAAAAAATTGGTAACATGTGACATTTTCCTGAACCCATTTGGTGCCTTAGATGCTAAACTTTTACCATTTTAGTTGTATTTTCACATCTATTTTGATGACACAATCAAGCTATGTAATTGTAATTTTCGAGCTTTCCATTGAAACCCAAGATTTATAAAGAAAATGTGCTTCTTGCATCTTTTGTTGCGAATTTATTAGGTGGTAGAATTTCTGTGTAAAATTTCTTAGAAATTTCTCTCCTAATTTTTTGGATTTATTCTCATTATTAGTTTATGAGATTATGGTAAGAAATTTAAGGTTTAAATTAGTATGGGTTTGTAGAATGGTTAGTTTTTGAGGTCATTGTGTTTCTATAAAAATATGAATGAAATCACTACTATTCTTTATGATTTTAAATCTATGTTGGGATTGAAATTACCAATTTAGTTATTCAAATTACGTAAGAAAATTGGATGGGGGAAATACTTGACTTTTTCCAAAAAAGAAAACATAGATTTATAAATTAGGGTTCTCATTTTAGGACAGACAAATATAGATTGACCAAGTAGGATTTTAATGATATAAACTACTTCCCATGAACTATATTTTGAATCACAATATTACTGTTGGCTTGTTTTTATAAAAGTTACAATCCCCCTCCTCAAGTTTTGTCACCTGGTCATTTCATGTTGCTCTAAAAATAAAGGCATTACCCATGAAACTATGGTTCAAACAGACAGAATTTCCCAAGGGCTAAGGTAAGAGTATTTTGTTGCATTTTTTGTTGGGCTTCTTGCATCTTTTGTTGTCTTTTCTAATCAAAAGAAGAATGCTCATTTGAGATACTTGGTAGGTCATGCTCTTGTTTCCCCCCAGTTTGTTGCAGGTGATGTCCATCGATTTTTACTCGATCACTTCATTCATATATATTTCAAAATTTCTCTCTCCTAATTTTTCGGATTTATGCTCATTGTTAGTTTATGAGATTATGGTAAGAAATCGAATTCAAGCGGACATTGATTTTAATTTAATTGTGCAGGTTATGGATGATAATTTAGAAGATGAAGTACGGGGTAGTGATGAATGTGGTGATATTGTAAAGAATAGTGAAATGGATGTAGAGAACATGAGTATTGAAGGGGAGAGTTTTGAGTTAATAGAAGAAGCTGGAAGTGATGAAGGTAGGAAAACTTTTATTTATAATTTGCAAATAGCTGATTATCTCAAACCTAGTGTTGGAAAAAATTCCAAACAATAGATGAAGTTAAGGATTTCTACAATGCATATGCTAAAGAGGCAGGATTTAGTATTCGAAGTTGGGCTACTAAGAAAATCGAAGGAAGTGATGAAATGAAAAGGAAAGAGTATGTTTGTTTTAAACAATGTAAGGGAATAACAATTGCGAATGTTGAAACTAAAAAAGCATTGGGGATCGATAAAAGAGAGTTGTAAAGCAAAGTTAGTTGTGTTGAAAATAAATTTTAGGGCATATGTAGTCACCCAATTTATTGAGGGCCATAGTCACCCTTTGACAACTCCATCAAAGAAACATTTATTAAGATCTCACCGAAGTGTTTCGAGTGCGCAAAAGTGTTTGACTCAACAACTTGCCATGATAAATATACCCTCACATCAACAATTCAATTTCTTTGGAGTACAGGCTGAAGGGTTTGAAAACATTGGGTGTACACAAATAAATTTATAAAATTACTGAGTTGAAAGGGCATGCCGGAGAAATGTTGAGTGAGTTTTGCAAATTAGAAAATAGCAAGAATCCATCATTCACTTATGAAATTAAGGTCGATAATAAACAGAGGATAACACGTTGTTTTGGGTTGATGCTACCTCTAGAAGAGTATATAGTTTTTATGGTGATTTAGTCATCTTTGATGCGACATACAACACCAATCGCTATAGGCTGAATTTTGCACCAGTGATAAGAGTTAACAAACATGGTCAAACCATAATTTTTGTTTCTGTATTCTTAAGTGATGAGACCTCAGATTCATTTGTTTGACTATCCAACCAATTTTTAGAGGCCATGTAAGGTGATGCCTCTAAAATGATCATTACTGATCAAGTTCCCGCGATGTTTAAAGCAATTTTAGAAACTCTTCCAGATACATTTCATAGATACTGTAGTTGACACATTGACAAAATTTTCTGAAAAGCTAGACTCGGTGAAGTATAATGCTCACTATTATGAATTTGCCAATTGTATTTGGAATTCGGAGTCTAAAGAAGAGTTTGATTTGACATGGACGGAGCTTGTTAGGAGGAGCGAGTTACATGCCAATAAATGATTACAAACAATGTATGAAATTCGTTCAAATTGGGTGCCTACTTATTGTAATCAAGTTTTCTCGGCCAATATATCTAGTAGCCAACGAGAGAAAAGTTGTCGCACATTTTTCAAAAGATATGTATCTAAGAATAATTTATTAGTTAATTTCATGATTCAATTTATTAGGGGGCTAATACGCCAAGGTCAAGAAGAGTTGTTGGCCGATCACAAAGATTTGATTGAGAAGCCTAAAGTGAAGATGAATCATTACTTTTTGTTCCAAATGGTTGATATTTATACTCGAGAAAAGTTTTATAAATTTCAAGATGAGATATGAGAATTATGCTTGAATTACCATTTTGAGTTTATCAAGGAGAGTGACAATCAATGTGTGTTTCAAGTACACAGGGAAAAAATGTTCACATGTAAAATGCGAAAACTTATTTATGACAAAGAATTGGGTTTTGCTTTATGTAGTTGCCACAAGTTTGAGAGTATGGGTATACCATGTAGACATGTGCTTGGTTACTTGCACAAAATGAATGTTTTTGACGAATTACCACAACCATACATCTTGAAAAGGTGGACTAAGAAGGTAAACTCCAGGATAGTGATCAATAATGAAAGTGGAATAATGATAAATAGTGACAAAGAATATCTAATCAAGCGAAGTGAATTAATTCAATATTCTTTGGATGTTATTGATAAAGCCCTCACAAGCCAAGAAGGAATTAATATTTATAAAGATATTTTAACTCATGCACTCGAATCAATCAATCAATCTTGTTGAAAATAGTGGTAAAAGTTCAAAATGCGAAATTGGTGCAAGTGTAGTCTCCGGGAAGATGAGTTGCAATAAACACCATATTTATAATGAACCAAATAAAGTTAGGGAAAAAAGATGTGGCAAAAGACTTAAAGGAGGGAAAGAAAGGGATTTAGGGAAGACAAATAACTCAAAGGCTAGACGTTGTCATGGTTGTGGCAAAGTTGAACAATCACATGACAAAAGGAATTGTCCAATGGTTACACATCGGTAAGTAATATTTACATAATAGTAAACATTTTTTTCTATCTCAATCTTGAAATGATGAGTGTTATTTTGGCTTTTATGTAGAGATTCTCCCGGCAATGAAGGTGCACTAACATTTTCAAGTTCAGAGGATGATATTCATACTTCCAAAGGTTTGATCACTGTTTTTTCTCACATGTTGGTCTAATATTCACCGCGATAACTATAAGAATATTGAGCACCATCTTGACCTTTTATTTTTATGTCTTTGGTGATTCAACAAATCAACATGGTGTTATAGTTCCTGATGAAGAATGAACCAAGTCATTTTGTTCTTTCTCTAGTTCACTAGTATCTTGTTTGGCTCTATAGAATTGTATTTTCATTTGCCAACTTATTTTCTTCATTTTATTTCTTGTTCTTGTTTGCCTATATACAGTGAACAATTTGTGCTCCAAAGATTGAATGCATCTTATAGTTTAGTGTCATGTTTTGGGTAAATTCCATATTTGTATCATGTCTCTATGTTGGTTGTTTTACTTGTTGTTTTCTCTCTTTTCTATTAGCTATTCAGTTTTCTTATATTTTTAACCATTTTTACTTAAAAATACTTAGGATTTTAGATCCGAAATTTGATGAGCTTGTAGTATGGAATTTTTAGGAATCATAATACTTCTTTATGTGTTATTAATGAAAAAAATAAGTGGGTATTAAGCCCAAAGCTGTCAAGAATTGCTTTATCAAGGCTCAAATTAATCAGTTAGACCATTAACTGACGGAAATTGTTAAATCCACACTAGAAAATGTTATTTTCACAATAAAAGTGTCGCTTTAGATTAGACCTGTCAATATAGTTGGTTAACTGCCGGGTCAACCCATATTAACTGGAACAAAATGAGTTGGTTAACTGTTTTTATTTATTTGGGTTGGTTAAAGTTTGGAACCATATTTTTAAAAAGAAATATAGTTCCAACCCGGTTAACCATTTTTTGACCCATATTTTATTTCAAATCCAAATCAAAAGTTTTTCCACCCATATTTACATACTAGCTTAGTCCCGTGTCTCCGGCACTGTATGGACGGTGAGATTTATCTCAAATTTTGAACGGCCCAGATGATTTATTGAATGAGCGAAAAATTCAAAATTATTTTTATTTTATTAGATAGATATTAGATAGATTCAAGAAGCTCAACCACCCACCCCACCCCCACCCCCACCCCCTACCCAACCCCCACCCCACCAAAAAAAAAATATTATATGATTATGTATACACCCCTTACCACCCGCCCCACCCACCCACCCACCCACAAAAAAATATATTATGTGATTATGTATACACCCCTTTACCCCCACCCACCCACCCACCCACCCCGACCTCCACCTCCATAAAAAATATATAATGTGATTATGTATACACCCCACCCCCCACCCCTATCCCACCAACACCAAAAAAAATATTATGTGATTATGTATACATCCCTTTACCCCCACCCCACCCCACCTCCCTCCACTAAAAAAATAATATTATGTGATTATGTATACACTCCACCCACCCCTACCCCCTACTCCATCCCTACCCCACCCTACCCCCACACACCCCACCCTACCCCCATCCACCCTCCACCCCCACCACTCCCCAAAAAAATTAATATTAAGCGATTATGTATACACCTCCCACCCTCTACCCCTACCCACCCCTTATATCCGTCACTCTATCTATAGTATATATTAATTTCATTTTTTAAAAATTTTGTTTAAAAGTCAAAACATATTAAAATGGTTAATATGGTTTTTAACCATAACCATATGGTTCCAACCCACATTATCCATATTAAAAATGGTTAAAATGGTTTTAGTTCTTAAATGGTTGGTTAACCATATTTTGAAAACCAAAACCAACCCATAATCATATTTTGCCAGGTCTACTATAGATCCTATAGCGACGGTTTTCACTGTCGCTATACATCTACAACGACACTTTTGTTGTGGAAATAATAAAAAGTAGTGTGCATTTAACAATTCCCTTAACTGAAGGTATATTCAAGTATATCCAAAATGAATTTTGCATTCAATTGTGTTGTTGATGATTATTGTGCAAAGTTTTCTTAAACATGATTTGAAAATTGGAATAAAACCTCCTCGCTTTGTTTCATATATATAGTGTCGGTTATAATGGTGAAAAATATTGAAAGTATGCATCTTTTAGTTATTATTATGTTGCGATCAAATGCATATTCTTGTGACAGGCTGGTCTTCCTCCTAGAGTTCTAAATGTAATTTCTGGTTATGGTCCAACTGCTGGTGCAGCTTTTGCCCATCATATGCTGCTGATAGCCTGATTCAGTAATAGTGCAAACATATTTGTAGTCTCGACTGGCACATCATAGGGAATATACTATATTCATTGTTAAAATTTCCTTTCAAACTTTTTTTCATGGACTGTAACATTAATCAGATAATAGAAGAACAATCTTGTGGCCACCTGAAGTGATTGAGCATATTTAATAAGTGATTGAGTTACTGGACATATCTTTGTGCCCTGCACAAAAGCTTATGCACATTTTTTGGTAATGTATTTCTGATTGAACAAAATTCTTGATCGGAAATCTTGGTGTAATAAAAATTATCAAAATTACAACCGATTTAATAACATTAACAACAACACCGCATACATAACATTAATAATTATGACAAATCGCATGATTAGTTGCAATTGACGCATTTCAATTTGCACTCTCGCTAGTTCGCTGGAGTCGTTAGCATTCGTTAGATGAGTTGTTACATTTAAACGCTCGGATATGTCCATTTGCAACCTCTCTTGATTATGCAACGCTTGAATATATTCGTCACACCAACTGATGAAGTTACCACATTACTTCATATTTTGGGACATAATAAATTTATTTGTGTAAAAGGACCAAATAAACAAAAATTACAATAAATAAATACATACCACTAATCTTGGGCAAGAATAATAGTGTCTATCCAGATTCTTTTCCGACATTAAAAGTTTGACTATACAAGGGCCCGTACTACAACAACATATGAACGAAGGCCATACAAATATAGAAGTAGACGAATTTAATGACATATTTTCTATCAACATGTATTAAAACCTTGTCCATTTTCTCTTATTATGGGCCCAGCACACTGCAATATAGATATAGATATATAAATCAAACGTGTTGTATTTTCATTTTCTTTTAGTAGGCTAAAAGTGCATTCTGCAATATAGATATACATATATAAATCATTGGAAAACCTTGTCCATTTTCTCTTATTATGGGCCCAGCACACTGCATTGGAAGGCAATAAAATGACAAAGAACTTCGACACGTAATTGTCGGATCCGGCAAGGTTCTTAGAACCGGACCGTTCAACAAACCGAAAAAGATAACGGATGAATGGGTTATTGATTCAATTAATAATCAAATCGTTTTTGACCCAATGACATCATTAATATATAAAAAATAATAAATAATTAAATATATCAATGAGGATAAAAATACAAATAGATGAACATGTCCGCATAGAAGAGCTCATGCAAAAATAAATAAATTTTAACATTAAAGATTTTTATTATGCCCAAGTTGAAGACAAAATTTAGAATTTTAATATATACCAAAATAGTATAGGAATATAAAACTAAAACAGAGAGTCTAACATAGAGAGAGAGAGAGAAGTCATGTTCCTTCGTCGATTTTCAAGCCCTAAATATTGATCCAAATCATCTAGTCGTCTGATTAATATGCATCGACGTCGCGACTCGGAACCGAGACGTCGTTGAAACGTGGCAGAGACAGCGGCGCACTCTCGAACGCATGCCATCTTACCTTGCCAAGGCACCCAAAACATACTCCACCAAACATTATCCAATTTGTATCCAATTTGTTAATTTCCAAAGACACGAGAGCAGGAAAAAGGGGCAAACCTTCTGGTAAGTCGAAACCCTCCTCCATTGATTCCCAAATTCGCCATATCTACTCCAAATTTCACAGTTAGAGACTCAAAAACTTAATCCCATATGGTGTCTTTTTCATCTTAATATCTGTATTTCCTCTTAAGTCGATGTCGTTTTACTGGGACAGAGACGGAAGCGATGCCGTAATTGGAGTGATGGAAGAAGGAGAAGAAATCGTGAAGCCAATTAGGCTTATATAGCTATGGAGTCTTTGGGATTGAAGTTTGATTTTGCGAGCGATTTAGGCGCAACGAAGAAGAAGAAGAAGTGCAGGGTTGAAGATGATGGCGATAGCTGAACTCTGAAGGTTGAAGGGTTGAACCGGTTTAACTCGCGAATCAGTCACTGGTTCGCTGGGTCAGGCGGTTCAATCGTCGGTTCGCCCTGTTTGAATGATTTTTGGACAAAAATGGGTTATTGGTCCAAATCGGACCGAAGGACCGACCGGTTCCAGTTGTTACCGGTTCGACTGCCGGTCCAGTCTGGTCCGAGTCTGAAAACCATAGGATCCGGTTACCATGAAGTTGGTAAGTTGATAAATTGATCAATGCACGCAGAGAAAGAAATCACCCCTCACAGCATATATACATCAGTATTGGTCAATTGACCAAAATTAACTTCATACTAACTACTCTCGTAATTGTCAAAGCAAACTTAGGTTTCAAGTCAGCCAAAAACCTCCAAAGATAAAGAACAAGAAAGCTCAGAAACAGACCTGCAATCTGATTTGATTTAAATAGACAAAAACATGCAACACTAGCACGCACACACAAACAAGTGCATACTAGTATTAAAAAATAATGAATAAATGAATAATGCGAAATATAACAGATATGTGAGAATTATTTGTTATACTAATATATTATGCCAAATATACAAATGTAAATGAAATTTCGGAGGGTTATCTACAGAACAACTACAAGTCTGTCGATTTCTCAACTACAAATTTAATTGATCAAGTCAAACACAACGAGAGGAACCCTTCGTGAAGGGTAACAAGGTTTCACAGTGCATGTTGCATATTTTTAGCAGCTAAATTATGAAAAGGTTATATAAATATTAAATGGTAGACACCAAGTGAAGTGAAGTTAAAAGTTGAATTCTTTCGAGAACAAAGCCTACCTATAATGGCAATATGCACTTATGTAGGATAATATAATTATTACTTTTTAATTATAACTTACAAGATCAAAAGATCCTTGAATATGACAAAATTTGATAGCAAGCACATTTCAGTTAATTCCCCATTGAGGTGCATAAGAATCTTTGCGGTGATTTGGAAAGGTAAGAGTCGGATGGGGATCACCTTTCAGTTCAAGCTCCGGATTCAAGGTGCGCGAGAATCTTTGCTGAAATCTGTAATGGGGAAACAGTCAGATGGGAGAGCACTTCAGTTTAACCTCCTCCTTCTAGGTGGACGAGAATCTCCACTGTCCACATCTGAAATCCTTGAACCATCATATCTTCTTCTGGATGACGAAGTAGAAAGGGAAACTCTGGAATTTATTTCAACAGCAGAATCTATAGTCTGACTCTCCGACTGTATAACAGCAGCAATACTTGAAACAGAATCTCTGTCTTCAAAAGGTGTAGGCTGCTCCTGATTCCTTTCAACAGGATGACTGAGGAAATATGACTCAACAAACCTTTCAGAACTCAGTACAGATGTAAGGTTGGAAATAGTAGCAGCTCGATGCGAATGTGATCTTCGTCGCAAAAAGGGTGAACCTCGTCGGCTTTCCCCTACCTCAGAGTTAGTAGGGCTGCTCGGTAATAAGTCCACCACATCTTCTGATGGCAAGACTGTATTCTGTTCTCGGCGCATTCCTCTAGAGGTCAGAATTCGATTGAGCAACGAGTTACTTCTCGCAGGTGATTCATGGGGGCTGTCAGAATTTCTAGGATGGGCCTGGACCAAATCCCGGCTCAAATCAAATCTATTTCCAAGACGCCGAATCATTTCTTCGATTGGAATCGTAAATGCATTTCTTTGAATAGCCTGCCTCCAGCTCTCGACCCGCCGTGCTTGGGGCCTCTGAGGGATCTTAAGACTTGAATCATCCTCCAGTTCATGCTTGTTATTCCCACGGCCATAAATAGGGGTCACATTTTTTAAGGTCACCTCTCCCTTGCAAATGGGGCATTCCTTGGCATCAGAGTGAAGGTGTAACCATCGATAAAGGCAAGGCCAACAAAACAAGTGACCACAACAAGTTACAACTGGTTCCCTAGCCAAGTCCAAGCATATATTGCAATCAAAAAAGCTCCCTTCATCACTATTAACTTTTTCAACATCTTCCTTCTTTCCCAATGCCCCATCTTCCAAATTCCCACTATTAATATCGCGAGTTTTGGTTACCTCAGTAGGTCTTTCCTCAGCGGTAACACTTTCCTCACCCATTTCTAATCCAGTCCCAGCCATCAGTTCAAGCGCAAAGTTCCTAGTATCAGGGGGAACAGGAACTGGTCTCCACACTGATCGCCATCGCTGCCCAGCCCTCTGCCTTGCATCTCTCTGCCTCATGAAGGCTTCCCTAAGCCTATGAACAGGCCTATCTAACCATTGTTCCAAGTTCATAGACTCACCAGACAAAGATCCTGACCCAAGGTGATCATCAGCATTGACAACAGGACTCAAATTCAGATCAAGATTCATTGTATTCTGTGTCTCGTCTCCCATCACAGCTTGATTAAACCCCAAATCAGAGAACTAGTTCATAAGCTCAACTAAATCAAAACCCTAACGTTTAGATGATACAAAGGAAAGCCAAAATAACAAAATTCAATATTTAAATTGTAAACTGAATCAAAAACCCTAATTATTTTGGGTCAACTGAAGAAAAAAAATGAAGAATTTCAGCAAAGCTAAACAAGAATCCCAAAAATTTAGCAGGAAATGGATCAAGACCCTTATTTCTCTAGGTAAAATGAATAAAAACCTTACCTTTTTGACTTGGTCAGTCAGATTTAAACCCTAATTCTTCTGATGAACAGAAGAAAAAGGCTTTGTAATTAGGGTGGGGTGTCATCAAACTCAAAACCCTAAATTTAACAAGAAATGTGAACGGGCAAAGTCATTGAGGTTTCGACCTCGTAATCAACCCCTCTATAATCGAAGAGAAACTACAATCAACAGGACATCTCTGAAATGAATATAATCTAGGATTTAAGGAGCGAAAGCAAGAGAGAAGTAACAATTAGAGTCGTATAGATAAAAAAAGAGACCTTGAGCTGAAACGCGAATTTTAAGCAGCTGAAGATACGATCGAGAAATGAGTAGGACTTGTTAGTAAGAAATGCTATTGTACCTCCGAGTAGAGTTGCCTCTTTGCCATCGATGACTTGCTTCTAAGTAGCGAATTAGAGAGAGAGAGAGAGAGAGAGAGAGAGAGAGGTTATGTGCGAATTGGCTTCAAGTCCTAGCCAGTAGCCAGTAGCCAGTAGCCAGCCAGCCAGCCAGCCAAGAGATGGAAAGGTGGGGGATGGGGAAATATTCCCTGCATACACAATTAAGTGCGTCCTACTGTGCATTAGTATAAAACTTGGAAAATAGTGTCCCCCTTTATTTGTTATCTTTAAATTATTCATCTTAATTATTTAATTATTTTTATTTTTATTATTTTCTAACTGTTTCTTAAAATTAAATATTAATTCGATATTTTGAATTTTTAATTAGTTTTTTAGGTTATATATTAATATTTAATAATTAGTCAACATATATTAAAAGTAAATTGACTATCTTATCCCTAACTTAATGATGTCATCAAGCTTCTGGGAAGATTTGACCGAAAAAACAAGAGGGGGTCTGGGTTTAAGTTTAGGATACATTTAATCAAAAAATTAGTTTAGGGTGCAAATCGATTTTGGGCGAAAAGTTTGAAGTACAAATTGGAATTTGGTCTATTGCCGAACGACTCAAATGTTTGATGCGTCTAAGAAGTTGGGCCTTAATTGGTGGGCGTTTCCTTTGTGTATGTACAAAGTGGATTGGACCCAAACTAAACTATAATAACAAGAGCATTAGACATATGTGGGCCTGCCTGTAGGTTGAAGCCCAAATAGAAGGACCACTAATGCTATAGACCTAATTTAGGATTTAGTCTATTCCCCGATAAGTTGATCAATTTACTATATTTGAGAATATTTAAATTAGGGTCCTTTACACTAATATACAACATTTAGAAAATAATTACAAAAATAAAACATACACAACATAATTACAAAAAAAAAAAACATAAGCAATATAACGCCTCTAAAATCACGTGTCATTATCCAAATATTTATCCAATTTCATATTTGAAATTAACCGTCCCTAAAATCATGCAACTTTGAAATCGTAACAACGGATCAACGACGGAGAAGAAAAATACGAAATCGAAGCCTCCTATTACGACTAAACTCGTAATCTCTAAGATCAACGACGCGTCTCAAGATCAACGACGGAGAAGACGAAGCCAAATCTCGCAGATCAACGGCGGAGAAGACGAAGCGGGTGTCGCGACGCATCTCTAAGATCGAAAATAGCATACAAAATCAACAACGCCTTCAAGATCGTAAACCAAATCTGCGGTGATTGTTGAATACAAATCAACATCAATTTCGATCAAAAAATCCGAGGTATGTGAGTTTAAAATTTATAATCATATAGTTACCTATTGTTACTACTTAATTACTATATTGGTTACCTTTCTTAAATTTTTTGCACTTAAAATGGTCACACGGTAAGAATAATGAATGTTTTGATTGCAATATGAATGTTTTGATTGCAATTGCATGTAAAATGCACTTCGTTCTTGCTAACATTACATTGGTTCTTTGTCAACTATGTCTATGTTGCTCTTTAATGCTAGATTGGTTAATGCATAATGGTACTAACTAATGTTGCATTGGTTGCTGACTAATAATGATTTGGTTACTGTGTCCATTACATTGGTTACTGACAAATAATGAATTGGATATTGTGTACCATTGCTTTGTTCTTGACTAATAATGACTTTATTCTTTGTGTAACATTATAATGGTTCTTGATTATTACTTGATTCTTGACTAATCTTGACTTGGTTATTACTTAACATTACATTGGTTACTACTTAACATTACATTAGTTCTTTGTCGACTATGTACATATTCTTTGTTTAATCTTTGGATTGGTTAATGCATAATGGTACTAACTAATGTTGCATTGGTTCTTGACTAATAATGATTTGGTTCTCGTGTACCATTACATTGATTATTGACTAATAATGATTTGGTTCTTGACTAATAATGACTTTGTTAATGTGTAACATTATAATGGTTACTAAATGAAGACTTGGTTATTGACTAATCTTTGACTTAATTCATCGCTAACATTACATTGCTTAATGTCCGACTATGTCTATGTTATTGATTAATCTTCGATTTGGTTCTTGTGTACCACTTTGCATTGTTTATTGACTAATAATGACGCGTTATTCTTGTGTAACATTATAATGTTCTTGATGAAGACTTGGTTCTTGTTAATGATGACTTGTTCTTTATTTAACATTATATTGGTTACTGGGATAACATTGATTTTGTTACTTACCATTACTTATTACTTGTGACAGAATGATGAAGATGATTCCATTGTACTTTATTTTAACGGCAGACATACGGGTCGATAAGAACTTGAGATACCAAATTTGAAGTTCTTGGCATATTAGTTCCATCAACAATTTCGTTCAAAGAAATGCTAACCAAAATATGCAAAGGTGCATTACTACTTAACACAAACGCAATAACATTGTCAATCAAATTTCGATTAGAAACAACATTCCACCGATCAAGATATCGATGAAGCAACCTTACAATTCTTTTCTCGAAATGAGTAGAAAATCGATGAACAAGGTAAATTCCAACCGATTGTGGATATTGAACACGAGAATGGGACGCACAACGATCTTGCATAACTTGACAAATGTAGAAGAATCTACAATTCACGGTTGTAATGCCAATCGGATCAACACAAGGGAATTCAAAGATTAGTTCCACTAGCAAAGCCAATCATGCGAATTTGGAACGCAATATTTGATCGACTTGCAATGGAAATTATTGAACAACAACGAGATGATAACATGACAAATCATACGCGGAAGAACGATATGATGATGTAATATCGGATCCGAATGAACGTGAAGTAAAATTACATCAAACCTACTACATGAACAAAAAATCCTCTCTCACAAGCTATGAAATTTGCGATTCAATCAGAAAAAATAGACAACACAAAGTTCAACGAACAAGTTATAGAGACTTTGTGTGACGCCCCCAAAATAGGTATACAACACCCATTCTGAGTCGCCAAAATACATGGTATAGAAAGCAAACTACAACTTTGATAATACGGATGTCGTGTAGAATACGACAATACAACTGTGAGTTTGAATACAAATATTATCTTCTGCATAATAGACACACCCAAATAAGTCCTCATTAATTATTCATACACTATTTTACAAAAATAGTGAGGGCAATTAAAACATCTTCCTAGAACCATCACTCCATACCCGACTCGATCCTCGCTATGTTCTCACCCCCGAGAAGAAAAATGGAACAAAAGGAAAAGGGTGAGCTCAACTAGCCCGAAGAAAGAATATTATGACTAAGATAATATACAACAAATTATCGTTAGTCTTCAACAGAAAAAATCTAATAGAATACAATAGACAACAAGTTTTAGATCAACAAATGCAAATGAAATTGAAGAATCCATTGAAGAGTCACGTAGAGAAAGAATTCTACTTGTCTAAGGTTTAAAAGTCCATCATCAATAGATTATCCCCGTAATAACAATCAATATACATCTTTAATCATCTTTGCACTACTGTGCCAAAGATATTCATTTGTATCACCAGTTGGTCATGTTCATCTCAACACTGCTTAATCATCTTCGCACTACAGGCCAAAGATATTCATCGATTAATCGCTCATCTTTGCACTACTGTGCCAAAGATATTCATCGATTAATCGTTCATCTTTGCACTACAGAGCCAAAAGATATTCATTTATATCACCATTTAGGAATGAGGATGATGAAAAACATTTTTAAAGAAACGAATCCAAAGAAACAAAATGACAAGGATTAAGGATTAAGGATTCGTACTTTGTTTTACCCATGTCCAAAAATACTTCGAAAATAATCATATGGTGTAAAATTCAAGAATGATCAAAACATGGATACAATCAAAGCTAGTATCCGAATAGATATTTTGACAAAAAGAAAATTTTTTATTTTTCTTGAATAGTCTTAGTATTCGTGAATAATGTATCGATCACGTGAATATCGCCGTATAACGTGAATAAGTAACCCACACAACAAGTTCCAAATTTGATAAAAAGTTCACCAATACTTGGCATAATGATATTGAAGAAAAATATTATTTAAGAAGAAAATAATACCCTTACCTCAAAATAACCGTACTTCTTGATTGAATTTCGGTATAGTCTTGATGAAACCCATATAGATATAGCAACACTCAAAGTATACTCACAAGAATACGCTTCGATAATTTAGAGAGAGAGAGAAAAAAACTTGTTTCGTGTGATTTTCAATTCTAACTTAGCCTCTATTTATAGGAAAATGTTAGAAACGCCAGGAGACTAAATTAATAAATTATTATTATTTAAAATTACATTTCTCGCATGCCATTTGAACACTTCACCACCGACCAACCTTGACCCAATTTCCAAAGAAATTACCCACATGTTCAAACAAGAGTGGGTCCCACCCATTATTTAATAAAAATTATTTTATCTTCTCGAAACTTCAATAATTAAGTGAAAATAGCTCGTTTATCGAAAAAATTCAAAACTCGCAATTTTCCATGGGAAATTCCATTCTCTACAACTTTGCGAAAGAAAATTTTTCTAAATTCCAAATGTAAATTGATCAAATCCACAAACAGGCGATTTTACAATCTATAATCAATTTTCTATTAAGAATTGTGTCCACCGACACACAAAACATATATTAAACATTTAATGCCACAAAATACTCTACCTCCTCATATACTCATATATCCCACATTCATTATAAAAATATCACCAGTTAATATATTATTAAAATAATATATTTAAATGAATTATTTTATCGTAACAAGATAAAATATTAATTTTCAACAATTGTCACATTAAAAATTTTCTCCATCTATATCCACATAAAATAAATATTTTTTATCATAATAATCAATAATTACTTATTTAAAAATAATATTACGTAATCACAAAGATCTTGACAACCGTGTAGTTCCCAGGAAAAGGGGCTTTCCAATAAGGATTTCTCCTTCTTACAAGCAATTTAGGTGACCAAACCTCTCCTTAGATGTAACTTTCTAGACATTGCCAATAATGTTATCTCGATAATATTATTCAAATAATATGAATTATTGATTTGATAATGGAAAATACTTGTGTAATGACAATTATTGAAACAACAAAGAATACAAAATATCAACGCAACAATTATTGAATCAATAAAATATAATATTGAGCGAAGAATTCATCGTAATAATTATTGAGTAAAGGCTTCTCACGTAAGGATCAATAATTCAATAATATTTGTGTAATACTGGTGTCTTCTTCATGCAACCAAAGGACATCAGATTTTAACCACCGGTAACCCAACCCAGCGTTAATTAATGGAACAATTTACGCCGTTATTTATAAAACTCAATCTTTGTCGCTTTCCCTTCATCCAACCGCTTTTCCGTTATGGGGCCCACCAATGATCTAGCTACTGGTCGCATGAGAGATTCCCGACAAAAAGAATATTCCACGACCAAACGAATATTCCCCGACAATAATGAATATTTTATAACCACTTGCTTATTTTGTAAACTTTGCATATTTCACCCATAACCAAAGAATTATATCAAATTAACCCTTATTAATTTAGAATAATGAATAAAGGAAAATTCAATTTTATTTATAATAAGTTGGGGTCTTACACTTTGTGCTATTGTGTGTATGCGATGAAGATTGCAAATGGAAGATGAGAGCATCAAGTTTCAGAAAAACCAGTATGTTCAAGGTTAGAGAATTCAATGATATCCACACTTGTTCGGTGAATGTATTGTTATGAGACCACAGACAGGCAAATAGTGAGTTGGTCAGTGAAGCATAATGCAAAAAATAACAACTTTGAAGAAAATATACACACCAACCGATATTGTGGAAGACATGATGTCAGAATATAATGTGTCTATCTCTTACCAAAAAGTACGGAGATCGAAGGAGAAAGCGTTGGAAAAGGTGAGAGGAAATCCACACGACTACTCACTCATCCCATCATGGTTACATCTTTGAAGAAAACAAATCCAGTAACACCTTAAAAATATTTATTGCTTTTATATCATTATCACAATAACTAATATGATGTTCCACAAGAACGAAAGATATGATTACACGATAGATTGTTTACCAATGTAAATTGTTTATTGATTAATATTGTATTGGTTACCTTCATGCAACATCTTTAGTTCTTCATATAATGCATTGGTTACCAAGCATTAGTCAATAATATTATTCAATAACCAAAATATCATTAACAAGAACGAATTAAGCATTATACAATAAACAATAAACTATTACACAAAGAACTAATACACCTTTGTATAAAGATGCATGTTTAGTTATTATATATGTTTGGTTACCTTAATACGCATGTTTAGTTCTTGAATGTAATATACAATTTGTATACCATTAACCACATGAACAGTTCTGGATTACTAGTGATTTGGATACGATACTACTTGTAATTCTAATGATAATCTTGATGTTTTATATCGAGTTCCGTCATGACCCTTGAGTTGGAAACAAATGGTCGTTTCAAGTATCTATTCTTTGCCATTGGAGCATTCATTCAAGCATGGCACCATTGTTTTCAATCATTGTAATCGATGGCACATTCATACAATCAACTTACGGGGGACATTACGATAAGAAGCACACAAGATCTGGCCCAAACATTATTCCGATTGTTTTTTCAGCTTGTTGACAAATGAAAATGAATTGTCTTGGAAATGGTTTTTCGTAAATTTGAGAAATGCTTGTGGAGTTAGGGAAGGTCGGTGTATTGTTTCGAGAGATGTACATGAAGCCATTATACAAGGACTAAATTGTGTGTTTCCTGATCATGCATGGTTCCTGCCATATATCATATCTTTGAAAAATATAAAAAACAGATTCAAAAGAAAGGAGAAAGTTAAACAGCTTACAACGGGGTTTGTAGAGCTTACATCGTTGAACAATTCAACAAACACATGGTGAACTTGATGCCATTGATCCTCGAATAAGGACATATCTCGGAGGAAGAGGTCAAGTTGGATAGGTGCACCAGGCTCCATGAGAGGGCGTAAGCGTACTCAACAATGACTTCAAACACCGCCAATCTATTAACAATGCAATCAAGTTTATCGAGGATCTTCCGGTTATGATAATGATTGAATGCCTACGTTATGCGGTTCAAAGATGGTATTTCACAAACAAACAAGCGACCCATATCAACATTCACAACACTTTCCACAACAAATGAGAGAAAGTTACAATCTAATATCTTTAAATCAAAGATACTTAAGGTAATTAATACTCGATTTAAATTATTGCATCCTAATTTGCATTTGCAATCTACTGACTATTATTGACTTGGTTACTTACTAATGCTAATTTAGTTCTTGTGCAACATTAAATTGATTCTTGACTATTCTTTGAGTTGATTCTTGTGTAACCATATAAATGGTTGTTGGCTATTCTTTGAGTTGATTCTTTGTGTAACATTATACTGACTAACAGTAACTTGGTTACTGGATAAAATTATAATCTTTATTAGTTACAGAGTAATGCTAACTTACTTAATGTGCAACATTATATTGGTTACTGACTACTACTGAATTGTTTACTGTGTACTTATATACTAGTTACTATATAATGCTTATTTGGTTACTGTGTAATATTATATTGGTTACTGATCAATAATGACTTAGTTACTATATAACATTATAATGTTACTGAGATTTATAATTGTTTCTTTTATATTGGTGGTTACTTATTGACTAATATTGTGTACTAGTTAATTGGTTACTGTATATTTGGGATGCAACTGTTAATCTGATTGTATACATTGGGTGTTGTAGGTTGAGACATCAAACTTAGTGATTTTCACTGTTTACTATGTCTCTAAACAGTATATTGTGGACATCGAACAAAAGACATGCACATGCCATAAATTTCAGTACCATGAGATGCGTTGCCCGCTCAAGACAACAACTTTATTATGAGCAAGAGAAATTTGAGTCATTATGATTTTTGCTCAAGAAATTACACTAAAGCAACTTTGGCCAAGACATATTCAACTTCCATCATGCCATTAGATGACAAAAGAAAACCGGGATGTATCGGAAGAAGTAAAAACATATGTATAAAACCACCCAACACAAGAAGGCCAAAGGGGAAGACCAAAAAGAGAGAGTACAAACACGGATCCGAAATCAAAATTCAAAACAAATGCAAGAAAAGCAAGAAAAAGGACACAACAGAAAAAACATACGCAAGAATCCCGATTTTAAGACCACTAAAAAGTGGTCCGATATAATGCGATTAAATTAAGAGTATAGATACATGAATGTATTATTGTTTACTTTGAGTAACCATTAAACGATTGGTTTATAAAATTTTTGATTGTGTATAGTAAACAAAATTGTTATTCATTTATATATTGATTTACGATTTCAATGAAACATTGACAATAATAGTAATCAAATAAATACATAACAAGAACTATAATAGCTTTTAATGGTAACAACATATTTACATAATTGATAACCATAATGAGTTACTACCTAATAATATAACAAAGAACCATACCAGCTTTTAACAAAATAATTACATAACAAAGAACCATAACAATGTTTAATGATTTCCAAATAATTACATAACAAAGAACCATCACAAGAACCACCTAATTTCATACAAAGAATAATACCATTTTATAATGGTAACCACAACATAAACAACTTTTGATATCCAAAGAACATATAATTAAAAAGGTATTGAAGTTTATGAAACCCATATATACTCACACATGTCCACTTAACATATGATATATGTCCCGATACAATATTGTAACTCTCTGGTTCTTATCAAATCATTATCTCGTTACCTATTTATATACATGATTGGTTACCAATCAGATATTACAAAATTATAATTGGTTACCATTTTATACATGACAAGAACTATAATAAATAATTCATGCCGCTTTTAATGTAAACCAAATAATTACATAACAATAACCATAACAATGTTTAATGGTACCCAAATAATTACATAACAAGAACCATCACAATAACCACCTAATTTCATAACAAAGAATCAAACCAGGTTTATAATGGTAACCACAACATAAACAACTCAGATATTCAAGAACTCAGTAATTAAAAGGGTATTGAAGTTTATGAAACCCATGTATACATAACACATGTACACTTAACATATGATATATGTCCTGATACAATCTTGTAACTCTGGTTACTATCAAATCATTATCTGATTACCCCTTTATACATGATTGGTTACCAACGGTATATTTTAAAAAAATTCAACAAACAAAACTTAAAAAGAAACAAAATACCAACCAACAAACAATATCTCTTTCATTAATGCTAATATAATCAAATATGTAATCTTATCTACATAAGATCCAGTGAACATCAAAAAATCATAAACCATACACAAATGTTGTGTATAACACCAAAACTTAAAAAAAATACACAACAAAATTAATAAAGACAAAACAACAAAATCCGAACTAATCAAAATCTGAATAAATCTTCACGGAAATTCTTTATCGAGATTCATATCCCTCCAATCGCTTGTTCTAGCAGATGCATAAATAGGTTTGTGCATAACTTTTTTTCGATACTTTCATGATGGGGAAAGGAATAGGAATCTGATCAAACTTTTGATGAATGACATGCTCAGCAAAACAAATTGTGAACAACCCACAATCACTGTAACAACAAACAACATATAACAAAAATCAAAAATAAAATCAACCTATATGTAATAATTAAAAAAATATACACAATTTAACGCTTACCCCTCTACTTGTTCAGGAACTGTCTCAGCAAATTCCAACTCAATTATATCGTCTTCGTCCTTGTTGCGATACGAGTCACTGCTGAAGTCAATGTCAGACCTATCCTTCCAAAAACCAGACTTGCGCAGTAGTATGGAAAGAATGAAGATGTACGGCTCACAAACATCAGATATTTTAGTTTGGATGGATTTCCTTTTTGGTTGTAGAGAATTGTAAACAGTTAGACACCTACGATGCACATCAAAAGACAACAACAACCAATGGTCCGGTGATGACATATGAATTGGGAACAACACATAGTCAACGTTCCTCCATGGTGTGTTGACATCCATAAATGACCCATATATGTATTCAAAGAACATCACCCTCCCCAGCATGAACAATTTTGTCACAATTTTTTTTGTATACTCCTCGAAAAGAGCGGCGGTGATCTTGTTGTGAAACCAACAATCCGTGGTCGTTACCACTTATAGGAACACTTTGAATGTCTTGCCAATTTACTGGAAATAATACAAGACAATATTGATGTCTTTGAGCCAAAAAAAAAATTAATAGGATATTAACAAATTGTTGGAAAATGCAAGTATGTGATTAATGTAACTAAATAATGTAAACATAACTACAAAAACATAATTTTTAAACAAATACTCACATCGTCGTCTAACCACTGCCCAGGCGTCTTTAATTTATAGAACCACATCTTCGATGATATTGCAATGGATCCAAATACAAAAGAAGGCATGATAATATCGTTCTTTCTAGGAAATTTGTCCGTCCTTCAATATAAAAACATAATATTAGTATACACACTAACATTAACAATTACAGTATTAATATACACACTACTACAAATCAAACTTACACGTTCTATAATTAACATACTAATCAACCAACTTAATTTTAAATAGTACCCTGCTAACCAACAAATATTAAAATCATAACCATAATCAAATAGTAACTAATACATAACTAATAGGTAACCAAAACATAAACTACTATTAACCAGAATATAAAGTAATAGTAACCATAACATTTATTTAATAAGAACCACACCATTTATTTAATATTAACATTTATTAAATATTTAATATTATCGCAAGAACTAAAAACAAACATTAGTCAAGAATTAATTAAGTATTATACAAGAACTAATGTAATGTTACACATTAACCACTACAACATTCGACAAAGAACCAATACATCATTAGACAAAGAACAAAAACAAGATACAAAAAATCAAGAAACTAATCAACAACTTAATTTTAAACATTAATCTGGTAACCAAACCATAATCACATAAGAATCAAAAACAAAACTACTAGGTAACCAAAACATGTTCTAATAGTAACTGAATATAAAATAATAGTAACCATAACATTTATTTAATATTAACCATATGTTACTACAATAATACAAACTTATTTGTTTCATAAAAAACTATAGCATTGTTAACAAAAAAAACAAACCTTTTTCTCATTGTTTATTCCAATTTTGAACCATTCTTCAAACAATGCCTCTTCAAAATTTGAGGGCATCTCCATGCATGATTTGGGGAATGCACTTAAACGTCTGCAGTGTTTGACTAAAGAAGACCCTACTACAGATAGATGATGAACCAATGATCCAAAAAAGTGCAGTATATGGAGACCGTAAAATGGCACTCTTTGCGGTTCACGTCACAGTCTACCACCGGCTTTGTGGACACTCTTCTCCAAATCATCACACTTAGTTATGTCACCGTGTGGTGAGAACCATAAAATCAAGAGCATACCCGCTTGCTTTTCACCTTTCTTTCCCTTTTTCGGTTGACATAAAAAGTAATATATACGATTAAGAACTCAATAAAATAAACTAATAACCAACCTGATCGTACAAATGACCAACAAACTAAAATGAACATGTTATATTAAGTAATCAATAACATAAACTAGTAACCAAATCATAATATAATAGTAGCTAAAACACAATATTATGGTAACCAAAACACAATATCATAGTAACCAATTCAACATGTAATGGTAACTAAAACATAAATAACATTTAAATAAATGATGGCCCATAATTATAACACTAACCTTATCAAAGATCATACACAACAATCTCTTTCCCAAAGACATCGCTTAATATGTCAAAAGACTAATGTCATTATTATTGTCAATCTACACAAAATAAAGAACCACTTAATAATTAAAACAAAAACATATATCACATAACAAAACAAACAAATATGTCTAACCTTGACATCTTCTTCATCATCATTATTTTTTTTTCATCGGGTTCTTCAACCATAACAGCACGTTCAACTTCATTAGCAATCTCAATTACATTCACATCATTCTTCTCCACGAATATTGACACATCATCACCAACTTCATTAACCAATTCAATTTCATTCCCACCCTTCTTCTCAACTTCATCCAACACATCATCACCATCATTATTCTTATTCACTTTTGAACCATGATCAACATCCTCATCAACATGGACCTCCTCCACCACGACATCAAGATTCTCATCCAACAACGTCATCAAGAAGATCACCATCACCTTCACCACCTTCATCACCTTCACCACCTTCACCGCCTTCATCACCTTCATCACCTTCATCTTCATCATCATCATCATCATCATCACCAGCATTGTCAGAATCGTCATCATCAGAATCACCATCAAGCTTTTTGTCCCCCACGTCTTTGATAAAGACATAACTTATCTCTAATAATGGACCTAAGGTCCCTGCGTGATAATCGGACATGTAAAAGTCGCGATTTCATCTTTAATATCGGTTCATGAACTTTTCAAATTCTTTCTTCAATTCAAAACTTCTTTCTTCAATTCGAGACACTTTCTTCTCCAACGGCTTAGGCCAGTACATCAATTGCCTCTTTCACAACAGATACATCAACACCAATGTTGTCGGCCTTCATTTTTTTTTTGTCTACTTTCTTGTCACCATCCTTCCCATTAAAAAGTGAAAACGCTTCCAAATCAAATAGATCCTTCTCCTCACCGTGGGAATCAAACCATTTATCCTCAAATTTGAAAATAATAAGTATACTTTAGTATATCATCTAACAAACAATGTATAATTACATTGAAATAAATGTAAAATAAGGAATCATAAAACATAATCAAGAACTAAATACATATATACATGTAACCAAATGTATAATAAGTAGTAACCAACTAAATGTATAAATGTAACCAAATGTGTATATGATTGGTAACCAACAACAATGTCATTAGTAACTCAGAATGTAATTTAATCGATGTTATCGATTTGAATATTCAAGTAACCAAAAACATTGTTATTATTAACATGCATATAAAATAATCAAGAATCAAACGTGTAAATAAAGGTAACTAACTACTTTGTTGATAGTAAACTTCACATAATATTTTCATTTATCAAGTATATAACTAAAGGTAAAACAACATACCTGTCCGGAACAAAAAACTAATTCATTCAACTTGTCATTAGAAAGCGGCTTCATTAACTCCTTCTATTTGAATAAACGGACATCCGACGGATGCTCATCGTCATTGACATATCTCAGACTTTTGAATGTCGGAATAGTTTCAAACATAAAACTTGGAATACATACGAAGCCCATTCAACTTGTACAGTTTGGTGTAATGATCCATGTAAAAATTGTATGTTGAAACACCATTCTTTCATTTCCTATAACGCCCCTTCAAAGCATTAGACAAAGAGTACTTTGTCATCTCAAAAGCAACTTTTTCCCAAGGAAAACTACTAACATCGCCGTAACACAAAAAATTAACCATTGCCCCATCAACGTAATTTTCAGAAAATGTGCACATAATGAAATTAAAGACCAAAAATATCATAGACATCTTAATAGCCTCGTCATCATCATCAAAAACTGCCTTCCTATATATCCTACCTATACTACTACGTGTCACAGCTTCGTCACCAAAAAACTTACCAATAAACATATTCTCCATACCTTTATATGGAGTTATATCATCCTCACATTTCCATCTCAACCTAGATATCATACAAAACTCAGGCAAACCGAACCTGACCCTTTTCTCTCAGAACAAAAACCACATTTCACCGTCATCCCTCTGGTGAACCTCCCTCACAAGAGCGTGGTGAATAATCTGGGAATACATTTGGTGCTCACCAAACTCAAGAAAATTCCCAAAACATGTTGCCTTAAATTTATCCAAATTGACTATTATTCAATTTTTTTGCAATGATAATCTTTGGGGACTTCCATGTATCGCACCAATATATCACTTTTTTGTGAATTTTCTGTTCCATTCCTCGTAATAAAGATCCCATAACCGCAAGTAAACAAAATCGGATCTACAAAGTTAACCAACCAATCATATGATAGTAACCAAAACAAAATAGACAAGTAACCAATATAGCTTTAGTCATTTAAACAAGACATCGTTAATCAATAACCAATCCAAAGATTAGATGTAAATCAAGACAAACATTACATAATATAATAGTTAGACAAAGAACCAATAAATCATTAGGCGAAGAACCAAGACAACATTATACAAGAAACAACATGTTGCGAGAAGGTAACTTGATGTGAATGGGTTCTTGACTAATCTTTGTTTTGGTTGCCTTCATCTAACATATCGAGTTCTTGTCTAATAAATTGGTTACCAACCATGTCTTTACCAATCATTAGTCAAAAATATTATGCGAAGAACCAAAACAAAGATTAGTCAAGAACCCATTCAACATTATACGATAGAACTAATACAATGTTGCACAATAACCATATAGCTTTAGACAATATATTGGTTGAGCGAGAACAAAGACATCATTAGGCGGTAGAACTCAAGACACACATAATAATAACCAAGAAGACAAAGATTACACAATATAATAGTTAGACAAAGAACCAATAAATCATTAGAAGCGATAACCAAGACAACATTATACAATAAACAACATGTTTGCGAGAAGGTAACCAATGTAAATACAAGAACGAAGACATCATTAGACAAGAATAACCAAGACACACATAATACAAGAACCAAGACATCATTAGACAAGAACTAAAATATCATAAGACAGTAAACAAGACATCATAAGACAGTAACCAACACATCATTAGACAGTAACCAAGACATCATAAGATAGTAACCAAAACATCATAAAACAAAGAACCAAGACATCATTAGACGAGAACAAAGACACTCATAAGACAAAGACCCAAGTCGGGTTTTGGTTACCTTCATGCAACATGGTGGTTATTGTCTAATGCATTGAATTACCAATCATGTGGTTATCAAGCATTAATCATTAATATTATGCAAAGAACCAATTAATCATTATACAATAACCAATTAAGCATTATACAAAGAAACAATAACAATATTTAAATTAACACACCTTTAAAATTCGATTGAGTTGGAATTATCTTCCGGATAAGCACTTGAGCTTCATTCTTGATGGGACATCAAAATCGAAATCTAATTGCACTTTGGAATGTTTGATATCACTATGTATCACCAAACCGCTTCTCATTCTTACTCGATTTATTACTTATATCCTTCCCTTTCCTTCCCTTCCCTTGCTCTCCACAACAAACTTCTTCAAGTTCTTAATGTAATCACCCTCCACGATCCTTTTCCTCTTTCCATCATTCTTCCTTGATCATTCCTTGATCAACCATTCTATACAAAACATAAAAACAACACAAACCAAAAACAATAAATACTCCATTCATTAGTAAACTACTTTAATATATAATACATTAAACTATTAAGAAAATACTCACTTGAAGCAATAATAAACACCACCAATCAATCGATGGAAGAAAACCATACTGCAACAAAATAACAAGGGTTAAATCACTAATCGAACCAGATCAAGAACAACGAAGTAACAACGATAATGACGAACAACTAACAAATATGGCGAATAACTAACGCGAGACGATAACGAGATCACGAACGAACAAATGAGATGAAAAAGCGAATAGATTAAATCACCAGAAACAATCGATAGAGATGAAGAACGAACAAACAGAGGAGAGAGAAACAATGGTTTCAGTATGCAGAATGGTTTGGTAACTGAAAAGTCCCGTACAAATGATAGGCGGTTATCACACAATTAAAAAAAAACTTTTGTTATGTCAGCTAAATAATATTAACTCCTTAAATTAAGGACTCCTAATATAATTAGTATTGTAAATATATATGATAAATTGTCATATTTTTATAATTATTTTATAACTGTATAATTTTTGTAATTACTTTTATAAATGTACTATAATATGTAATTGTTCCTTTAAATTAACCATTCTTACATACTCCAAGCTTCTCCACATATATCACTCATTTTAATCTCCCCTCTCTATTTTTTCTCTCTTTAGTAAGCCTTGTTTCTCCTGCTATCGTCAAGTACCCTTTTTCTCTCCTATTAAGCTCAAGCTTAAGCTTTAGGGGAGGGGTTGTTGGAAGTCGTTGAGGAAAACAAAGAAAAAAGAAGTCGGAGAAATCAAGAACAGCACACCAGCTCAATCCAGGTATTTGACATTTTCAGTCTTTTTGTATTTTTGATTATTAATCGATAGAAGCCCTAATGTCTCTTGACAAATTCAATCATTTATATTTTCAATTTGGGCATGAAAGTATCCATATCCAATTTCTTTTGCTTCTCCGTTAGTGTATTGTATTGCTTGGATCGATCACAATCATACATACCACTCTTTTAATTTAGAATTGAAATGTTAATGAATCAATTGTTCGGGCCTTTCTATACTCTCTTTTGGGGTGAAATTAATGGTGGTAAAGTTCTATCTCATTATATGATTTATATGTACATTTTACTTTTTCCGCATTATACATTTATATGTTTCCTAGTCGTAAATTACTTCTTCGATTCCCAAAAAAGAGTTTGCAGTTGCACATTCTAAAAAGAGTAAAGAACAACCCCTCTAGATAATCATAATAACACTCACCTCTAGGGGTGCTCATCGGTAAAAAACCGAACCGGTACTGAACCGCAATAATCGAAAAACAAACCGAAACCCAGATTTCGAATTACGGTTTGCTTTCTGCCTTCTTCTACAAAAAGCGGTACCGGTTTTTTCGGTTCGGTTTTCGGTTATACCGCATGCATGATAATATTTATAATTATTAATAAATAATAATAATTAAATAATTTTTTTTTAATATATTAACAAAAAAATTTTAAAACTAAGAAAATCATCTACAATTATATATCAGTTGAAGGCAGCTGAAGCCTGAAGCTAGTCAAGCCTCAAGACTCAAGCTAGTAAGCTACTCTTCCTTGTGCAGACTTTAGGCAATGTCATTATTCGGTTATTCACTTATTCCTGGAATATTAGATCATTTTGGTGCTCTCTGCCTTGATTATTAATTTATTATGCACTACAGGCTCCCACCTACCAAATAAAAGCTTCGTGGATTATTATTATTGATGTTACTTGTTTACCCTTTTGGGGATAAAAGTGAAAAGAATTTCAATTCTCTTTTCTTATTATAATTTGTCTCTCTTAACCTTATAATCTAGCTGCTCAATTGTTTTGTGTTGACCGAGTCTTGTAGTACTTCTTAGTAATTTACCACTACTTTAATCGGTGGGATGGGAGGCATATTAATTACTACCATGTTCCTCTTGCTCTTTTTTTTAGTTATTGAAAAGGTTGTGCAACGTATTTTGTAAAAATATATAATGATGGTAATTAGAATTGCTATTTTCGAGATTATATAATTTTAAGATGGCAATTAGAACCACCTTTTTCATGATTATATAATTTTAAGATTATGTATAATAAAATTGTTTATTTACGGCAAAAAAAATTGAGAGGAGAGCTAGAAAATTATATTTTCACATCATCTCTCATATGAGGTGAACTCTACTTACTACTGATATAATAGTTTGTCCACTCTCACATAAAATTTATTTATATGAAAATAAACTTGTAAAAATATTAAATTTATTTATGAAAATATTAATGAGTATTAAATTTTAACTGCAAAAATAGTATACTGTTGCAGCTGCTTGAGCCGCTAATGGCATTCAAAGTGGATGATAGCTCACGTTCCCACGTGAATTTGATGGAATTGGAGCATCACACTCGATATCATCAACTTTTTTCGGTAATTAGTGACTTTCGTTTTTTTTTCGGTTTTTCGGTTTTACCGAATTTGAAATTTCTATTACCGCTACTTCGCAGATCGAAATGTATAAAAAACTGAAAAACCAAAGATCAAAAAAATCGAAACCGAAAAAAAACCAATGCCAGCCGTATCGATTTGCTTTCAATCGATTCGATAAAACCGAAAAACCGAATTTTTTGAGCACCCCTACTCACCTCCCATCTAATTTCTTAAATAACAGTTAGTACCCCTGCAAGTTTTAAGGTTGACTAAATAGATAAAATTACATATTTACCCTTGTATTTTATCAAATTTTAATTACTAAATAATATATATATATATATATATATATATATATGTGTGTGTGTGTGTGTGTGTGTGTTTAATTATCCTTTTTTTTAATACAATACATTTTAATTATAGTTTTATTTGTAATTAAAACTATCTCATTTAAATGGTTGGTAACTTATAAAAACTAATTTAGTTTAATTAACATATATTTTTGGATAAGTGATACAAATATTAAAAAAATTAAATTAAATTAAATTATTAATGAAGCTATTCTAATTAGAGTGATTGAGTATATTGATAGTTTAGTTTTTGGTGCTTAACAACAAAAAAATATTAGTTGAATTTTAGTTTCATATTATAATTTTTATATGTTAAATTTTATTGAGTATATATAAAAAATTGGGATGTTTATGATTTTGATTATATTTTTTAGTATATAGTTGACGTTGTTTTTATACAATGTTAAATAAAAAATATAATTATATTTATTACTACCTCTATCTTGTAAAAAATATTCTTTTAATATATATATATATTTTTTTGAGTAACAACATTTGTCATTTTTACCGTAAATAATTATGTTTAAGTGCGACTTATGTTTAGTTTAATATATGAGAAAAATAATTAATATAATTTTTAATACTTTTTTATATGAGTAATAAGATTCGCTTTAAATTGTAATAATAAGTTTGTTTTACGTAAATTTTAATATTTGGAAATTTTTTTATAATTTTATTATGTTAATTTGTAATTTTTATGGGTATTAACATTATACTTTTAAATTACAAAAAATATATTTGAATATATATCACGTAAATTTTAATATTTGAGAAATTTAATTAGTAAAAATTGTATGACTTTATTTTCCTGATAAATTGAATATTTATTATTTTTTGACTTTTATGTTATTTATTGCACAATTTCATAATTTAATTAATTAGATCAAGTAAAATAAAAATTATGATATACAAATTTATATTTAGTGGAGAAATTAAACATTATAACTTGAAGGGTGTATTAGACATTATATTAAAAATATTTTTAAATATTAGTTTGTCAATTACACTAGGGGTAGTGAATGTTACATATTGTAGACTAGAGGGGTACTGACTGTTACTTGAAAAACTAGAAGGGTGGTGAGTGTTATTATGATTATCTACAGGGGTGTCAGTGTATTTTACTCTTCTAAAAATTTAAAATTGACGGGATTCATGTAAGTTTTGGAAACAGCAAATTTATAATTACTGGTACTTTTTAGTTGGTTTACAATGATATGATTGTATTAAGTAAATAAAATGAATTCATGTCAATTCTGAATTTTAAGAATTTTTTCAAATCAAAAAGAAAAATGAATCTTTTTGTTGAACTTGGGTTGTACCATTTTATATCTGAAACCACAAATTGAGGTTCACTCTATCTTGCTAATGTTTTACCAGCTTGTAAAGGTTTACATCTTTTAATCCAATAGCATTAGCTTAATTGAGAATCTTGTTTATATTTCAGGACGTAGCTATAAAGTAATTGACATAAAAAACTTCTGCTACATATTATGGTTGCATGTTTTTATTCATTTTATTTTATTTTATTTTACTTCATGGATATTTATTCATTTTGGGAACCCATTATGCAATTCAGTTTTAGATTCATATGCTTGATGTTTCATCATCCCCTAAAAAAAAAACAAACAAAAAAACTTCAAGAAGATATAAGAATCACTAATGCCTTGCTTATTTATATCTTAAGTAGTTTAATATAGCACTAGGTTTGATATTATGAATGTTGCCTCTGTTCCTTTTTCAGCGTGTTGACTAAGATGACACCTGTCTGTCCTTTTGCGAAAGCTGCTATGCCTGATGATGGGTCTTTGAAGAAACCTAGTGAAAATCAAAATAAGCAGCAGCCAAGGTTTGATGGCAAGGCTAAGCCAGATTCTACTGAATCTGCCAGCATTTCTCCAAAATGCCCTTTGGGATATGATTCTCAAACGTTTAAGCTCGGCCCCTTTAGCTGCATGATATGCCAAGCACTTCTTTTTGAGTGTAGCAAATGTGTTCCTTGTTCCCATGTATTTTGCAAGTAAATAAACTTTTCTTTAATGTCTCTTCGTTTTCCATTTTTATGTTATGTACATGCTCCTTTATTACCATTTAATTTTCCCCCTTAATTTTGTTTGTCGCAGTTATCCTAATATTGTTCACCACAATTTGGAAAATCAGAGCATGCATATCACGTTTTGTGGATTGCCCATTGTGTGGTGCTGACATTGAGAGGACTGAAGCAGACACAAATCCTCAGAATGTTGTTGATCGCTTCATTGAAGGTCATGTGAGGATCAAGAGGCAAGTTGATACTGACGAAAAGGAAGTAGTCGGTGTGAAGAAGACTGTAATATACGAGGATGTGTCTCTGGAGAGAGGCGCTTTTCTGGTGCAACAAGCAATGAGGGTTAGTTTGTGGAATTTCCCCACTTTTTTGTTCCCGACTTATTAATGTACTCTTTTCTATTTGACTTTTAATTTTTGGAATCACCCGCGGAATCACATTTGCTCATTGATTAGGTCCCACTATTCTGTTGCTAACTTATTAATGTACTCTTTTCTTGTTACTGTTAATTTGTGGAATCACCTGTTGAAGTACATTTCCTCATTGATTATGTCTGCTTAGTTTTCGCTATTTCATGTGTAGGCATTTCGTGCTAATAATTTGGAAAGTGCTAAATCTAGACTTACTCTTTGTGTGGAAGACATTCGAGAGCAGTTAGAAAGATTGGGGAACACAGCAGAGCTGTGCTCACAGCTAGGAGCAGTTCTGGGTATGCTCGGTGATTGGTGGTCTGTCCTATCTCTTTTTCTCCTTTTTTTGTTTCTCTGTAAGCATTAATATTGATACATGTGCGTGGCTTTTGGTTATTGTGAGTTTATGAGAAGTTAACTCATGGTAAATGCGCTAAATTGAACATTCTTGGAATTCATCTTTTTGGAAGTAGTTAAATGTAGTGCTCTGTGGAAAAAAAAGAATAAAAAAATGAAAAAAGTTGCAGACCTGGCAAATAAACTTACCAGAGCTGAAACTAACAACTAACAAAGCTTATAATGTTAGTACTTGGTTGGTTCAGCTGGTTCAGTTCAAATCATTACTAGATTAATTTTATGTACTTGTTCTTAATATCTATTTTAGGAGTTAGTGTTATTAGAAATAAAGATTGATGAATTAATTAATTAGAATATGAAAACTAATAATGAGGAAAAAAATCTAGAATCCGAATCCATTAAATAATAAATATAACATATAATTCAATCTCTTTGGCTATTTTTATAACTCAAATATGATTTTGATCTCCAAAACCCTTTAATTTAGTAATTTACAATTAACGTGGGCAAACATATAGACTATGAAAATTTAAGGATTAACTATAACCCATCAAAACTTCTTTGAGCAAGCAAATGGATTATGAAAAAAGGATCATATCTTAACAATAATCTATCAAAACCTCTTAATTAATTTAAAATCACATAAAATCACATAACTATAAAACGAAGGTATTTCAATAACGAAACATGAAGGCAAAATCAATTAAACATAAAAGCATAAATAATAGAAGAGATGAAAAATATTATCATGAATAATTATTTAATTTCATCTTCATCCTAGATTAAAGAAATTAGCTAGACATAAAAATAATTAAACTAACTAAAATAAAGAAAAGAAGAAGATTAAAAATAAATAAGAAAACTCCCTTTAATTAACGATCATCCAACTCCAACGTACAATGAAGAAGTAATTTAATCTACTCCTACTACCTAAACCTAAACTAATACAATAATAATACTTTTTCCTCTCTCTAAAACAAGAGACCTATTTATAGGAAAAATAACTTTGAACCTCTAATTTAGATTCATTGAACTTGGTTGGACACTTTTGTTCCCTTTTCCTCCATGTAGGTTTCAACTTCCTAGTGGTAATCAACTTCTTTTCAAAGAGATCTTCTCAAAAAATCAATCTTCTAGAATAGACTTTTTTTTCTCTTGTTGGATTTGACTTCACACACAAGATTGTTCCACCTCTTTCCTTCTCCTTGCAGGATTCTTCTTGAATATTCTTTACATGAATAAGAGTATTAAATATCGCTTGATCACCAAGATTTTGACTTTATTGCAACAAATATTAAATCCTACAAAATAAAATAAAATATATTAATTTAATAAACTAATATAATTAAAAGGACAAAATTAGGGATAATAAAATATATGAATTATGTGTCTATCAAATACCCCATACCTAGCTTTTTGCTCATCCCCTCGTAAAATAAAAAAAAATAAAAAAAAGAAAATTATACTACCCCATTTTTTTAGGAAACACGAAACATGATTGCACTTAGCATGTGCAACAAGCCTTTAAACCCCAAGGTTACCCCAAATGGACGAGTTGTGTCTCGTGAGGGTTTGCATAGTGAATATACCCACAAAATTCAAAAAATATTTTTTGGGTTCAACAAATTATGAAATTGAAAGAAAACTTCTAAATATCCATGGGCATTATACATAAGAAAGATTAAATTCAAAATCACACTTTTACCTTATCAAAAATACTCGATTCTTCATTTTAGACACCATCCTTCATTAAATTAATTTCATGTGATGCATGCATGTGTATATGATGTAACTCTTAGTAGATTTTTTACCATGAAAATCAAGCAAACTCATTTTTTTTTTTTTTTTTTTTTTTTTTTCTTTTTTTTTTTTTCAATTTTTTTTTCTTGACTTGTGCATGTGTCTCGCTTTTTAGGCTTTTTTTGAGAGTTACCCATGTAACGAGCGTTGGACCAATGACTCCCAAACCAATTGGCTTTAGGACACTAGGTGTAGAGACACCCCCCAAGGTTTACTAACTCGAGTAACAAAGGCCACAAAATTAGACTAGTCAAGTCTGCTTTTTATCCATCACACTTTTCAAACAGTGAATATCGATGCTTCCCGAGGCTTGGATACCCAGCTATTTCGCTCAATGGACATTGAGCATTTATTTATTTATTTTTTTTTCAACTTTTTTTTTTTTTTTTTTTTTTTTTTCTTGAAATTACTCAATCATGGTTTATACCCCACAACTAAGAATTAGTGCAAACGTGAAGTGCAAAAAATGCTTGTGAAATCAATTTTAATCCAGATGGTGTTTCAAACTAAGATTTCATATCTTATCAAAGATTCAAGAGTTCTAAATCTTTTAATCTTACTCATGAGTTTTTGCTCCACAAACACTTATTAGAATTAATTCAATCCATAAAAAGTCAAACAAAATTTTTTTTTTTTTTTTTTTTTTGTGTTTTTTACTATATTTTCCTAAAAAAAAAAAAAAATAATAAATAATACAAACAAACTCCCCATACCTAAATCATGCATTGTCCTCAATGTATACAAATGAAAAAAACAGAGAACAAAGATATGAAAAGAATTATACCTTTATACGTGGGGGTTTTTATTCTGCAAAAAAAATGTGGTGAGAAAAGAAAACAAATGTACATATCTACAAATTTCATAAATCCTAAAAATTATGTGACTATAAATGAATGATACAAATGGGTAAGTGAGTGTGAACTTTTCATTATTTTCAAGAGGTCTAGAAAATTGAAAATAGTCAAAAATTCATCACAGCTTATGCTTAAAATTTACCTCAAGAAAAACTCACTAACATGTTCAAAAGATGGAAGAATTGGTTCAAATACATGTTCTAGTTTAGTTGACTTATTTGTAGTGGATCTCAACAACTCATTGACCTTATCTAAATATTCATTTCATTCCAATTTTGGTCAAGGTGATTTAAGAAAAAATCAAATTGGATCTTTTTCAATCAAGAGTCTATTTTCAATTATTTCTTGGGTCATTGACAACTCTTGGATCATGTTTACTTTAATGGGTTGGTCCAAAAATCACTAGGTGGTTTTTTTAGGAATAAGTCTTTTCGTGGTATGGAGCTTTAGGCTTATAGACTTTTTTCAACCGACTCATTAAATGTGACATGATCAATTTTTTAGGCATAGACTCATAATTTTTAGACTCTCAAATTCACTTGACTCAAACTGTGTAGAATTGAATACAAAATTTTTATTTTCCTCATCATTTCCACAACCATTAAAATTTTCAAAATTAACCTCAGAGTTACTAGAAAATTCACCCACCTCTTGTTCATTTATTATGGTGGCTAATCTATTCATTTGAATTTCTAGACGAGATATAACTTGATCCATGCTAAATTGATTTTTCATTAAAACTTCCATAGTTTTCTCTAAGGCACTAAGTCTTTCCTCTTCGTCATTTGATAATTCTTGTGGATATTGAGGGTTCACGATCCGAATATAAATATGGACATGGATGTGGATATGAACTTGGATAAGAATTTTCTTAAGTTGGAAAAAATTGATTTACTTGGTGTGCATTAAAATTTTCATAGGGTTCTTGATTCCAAGCAAAATTATTATTCCAACTATAATAAGAATCCATTTTTTCACAAATCACAAAATAAATAGACAACTAACCAACGAAAAGTCACAAAAAATAAAAAAAAAAAAATAAAAAATAAAATAAAATCCTAATTTTACTATTAACCTAAATAAAATCTAGACATACTCTCTAAACTGCTCCAAGTTACACCGCAAGGTCCACCAAATTCAAAATTAATCACACCACTAGCCAAGTAAGTGTAAGAAAAAGGTGAGAGTCTCTCTGTGTACTACGGTGACTAATTGAATAACCACACATCCTTTAGGCGTTTGCCTTTTGAACCACTTGCCTGACACCAAATAGTTTGATTAATTTAAAATTTAGCCTCCTCTTGAAGTCCCTTGTCCTAATTGAGCTTGAGAGTCCTAGGGACTGTTTACTGATTTTATTAAGGTAAGGTTATGCAAAATGAATGAGTGGTTTATAGGTTAAGGAAGGGTGATGAAATCCCCACCTTATCTTGTTACAGGTTGTGCCCTTAATGTTAATTAAATATGAAAATGCACAAATAAAAAAAAAAAAAACTAAAACAAATAAAATGTCCTAAAACTATGTGAATTACGAAAGAAGGAGAAATTTTTGACGTACCTCAATCCTCCAAAGAATCACCACAGCTTATATTTGACAAAAAAAAAAAAAAAAAACCTAAAACAGATGTGTGCTCTACGTGAGTGAATGCATGAATGTGACAATTAGTTTTCTAACTAACAAAAAAAAAAAAAAAAAACTTTTTTTAAAATTTTTTTTTTTTTTTGAGTTAAGATACAAAAAATACCGAAAAAATGCAAAGAATAATCTTGTCTTTTCCGCATGCTTTATCCACTTCGATAATCCTCGAAAAAAAAAAAAAATATTAGAAAAAAAAACTAATTCAATAAATAAAAAATTAAGGAATAAATAAAATTAATTCTAGTCCCCTAAGTGACTGCCGCCAAAAACTTGATGTGTTAAAATTATGTAATCGCAAAGTGCACAAAGTCAAATTGAAGAACCGAAAGTACAAGTCAAACCCACAAAGACTAGATTAATTTTAATGTATCCTTAATATCTATTTTAGGCGAATTAGAAATAAAGATTGAAAATTGATTAACTAGAATATGAAAACTAATAATGAGGAAAATATCTAGAATCAATCCATTAAATAATAAATATAACATATAATTCAATCTCTTCTATTTTTATAACTCAATATGATTTTGATCTCCTTCCCTTTAATTTAGTAATTTACAATTAACGTGGAAAACATAGACTATGAAAATTTAAGGATTAACTATAACCCATCAAAACTTCTTTGAGCAAACATGGATTATGAAAAACTCATATCTTAACAATAATCTATCAAAACCTCTTAATTAATTTAAAATCACATAAGAACTATAACACAAAGGTATTTCAGTAACGAAACATGAAGGCGAAATTAATTAAACATAAAAGCATAAATAATAGAAGAGATGAAAAACATTATCATGAATAATTATTTAATTTCATCTTCATCCTAGATTAAAGAAATTAGCTAGACATAAAAAATAATTAAACTAACTAAAATAAAGAAAAGAAGAAGATTAAAAATAAATAAAAAAACTCCCTTTAATTAACGATCATCCAACGAACGTACAATGGAGAAGTAATTTAATCTACTCCTACTCCTAACCTAAACTAATACAATACCTAATACTTTATCCTCTCTAAAACAAGAGACCTATTTATAGGAAAAATAACTTTGAACCCTAATTTAGATTCATTGAACTTGGACACTTTTGTTCCTTTTCATATATAGTTTCAACTTCCTAGTGATAATCAACTTCTCAAAGAGATCTTCTAGATAAAGAGATCTTCTTTTATTGGATTTTCTTTATCACCAAGATTGTTCCACCTCTTTCCTCTCCTTCAGGATTCTTCTTAGATATTCCTTACATACATGAATAAGAGCATTAAATATCGCTTGATCACCAAGATTTTGACTTTATTGCAAAAAAATTTAAATCCTACAAAATAAAATAAAACATATATAATTTAATAAACTAATATAATTAAAAGGACAAAATTAGGGATAATAAAATGTCTAGCCTTGCATCAAGTTATTTCACGTTTGTGAATAATGACAATGAAGTTGTTGATGAATTTTGTCTGGGAGAATGTAATGTTGGTCATTACTGTCAGAATCTGGTTATGTGCCGTTGCACACAACCTCTGGCATTGCGAAGTCTTTCTCTCGAAGTTTGATGTTTTGCCTAAATATCTAATAGTAATAAAGATTTACTTCAAATCACAGAATAGCCAAAAAACTTGTAATAAATTTACATAACGTTTGATGTAGTCGAGCAATGGGAGATGCTGGTTCTGCGGTCACTTATTTTGAAGAGAGCGTCAATTTCCTTTCGAAAGTGTCAGCAGATGATTTGGTGGTACATTCTTTGGCCCTTTGTGGCATTTATTGATGTAATCTAGGCTTTCTTACGCATTTGATTCGGAGACATTACTTGCTCCAAAAGATAATTTTATTGTTTACCTAAAACCTTGTTCATTTGAAGTTGTTGAATCATAAACCTTTTGTGTTTGCAATTTTTTTTTTGTATTTTAATAGTGTCACTCCTAATTCTTGTTGAGCATATGCAGATCACACGTACACTTTCTGTTTCATTAAATAAAATTGGAGACCTCAAGTATTATGATGAGGACTTGAAAGCTGCACGATCTTATTATTTTCAAGCTTTAGATGTGCGTCGCAATGCTACCAAGCATCCCTCTAGTGTTCCTTCTCAGGTCAGCAGCACTTGTTTCTTTTAGCAGTTATTGAACATATATAATATTGTTCAACCTAAGTATAAGAAAATTAGCTCAACTTGTTGTATAAACTATAAAGTCTTCTGACCATAGTTACAAGAAAATCCTTGTATCTTATGCATCAGAGAGCATTTTTAACATAAACTCGATTCAGCACTAGAATGAATTCCTGGATAATATTGTTCTTTCACTAAGTTTTCTCTACACAAATGATTTCTGCTATACATGTGTGTGTGTGTGTGGATGTGTGTGTACCTATATCTGTAATTTTTTTTGAATTTGTGGCATGATCATAATGCCCACTGTAACCCTTCAGCGGGTTTAGGAATTAGGCAGCCTTTTTATAAGCAGAAACTTTCTTGATGTTAATTTTTGATATGAAGAAAACATTATATAATTCACGCTAAGCACAACTAACATCAAGAAAAGTAGGGTCTGGGGTTGAAATATCTAGAACACAGTTGGTAGGCAGTGGACCAGTGAAAAGGTACAGTCTGGGGCTTTAATCACTGCAGGTGTTTTTGTTTCACAACTTGTAGAATGTCTAGAACACAGTAAAAATATTATGTTAGAAAAAGACGACAGTATTTTGCTTGTGTGGTTATACAAAATAAAACTCAACTCATCAGATACTGTTCAAAAATAATTTTAGTTATCTCAACTGTTTAGAATTTATTGTGCTAAATAGGAATAAAACTAAGTGCACTTCCACGGTCCTTGCTTCATAGAGTTCACTTTCAAATACCATCAATGAATCTGATATGTTTTGTTATGACATGAAGATTTCAGACATTAGACTTGATGTACTGTTGTTGCTATGTCAACTTAATAAAACATTTCGTGTAGTGTCCGACACTCAACACTCGGACAAAGGTATGGAATTATGGATATTGGACACTTCATTTTAGTGTAAGAAATTGGCAAAATTGAGGACCCGTGTCGGTTTCTTCAAAATACCGTGTCCAACTGGATACTCCATCGGAATCCGTGTAGCATGGGTGTGTTGATATAAGTTCTGAGTTCTCCTCTTCTGGACTCCAGATCCTAGACGTGGCTGTTTCTCTTGCCAAAGTTGCTGACGTGGATAGAAATCTTGGAAATGAGAATGCTGCTATTGATGGATTTCAAGAAGGCATTAAATTACTAGAATCTTTGACATTAAATTCTGAAGAAGTTGGTCTTGAACAACGGGTAAGAATCTTGCCTGACCGAATTCATCCTTACTGCTGACCTTGATAATGTGATTAACACTTGTTTTCTCCTGCAGCGTCTTTCTGTGCTGGAGTTCCTGAATAATCAAGTGGCCAATAAGCAATCTGATTCAACTTCCTGAGGTCATTTTTCTTCCAATATAAGGAATTGAATCGAGTGAAATAAAATAACCCTTTTTCTCTTTGGCTTTGAATCTTTTAAATTATCATAGAGTCGAATCTCCCATGTGAGGAAAATTCACATGTACATGGCTTAAGAATAAGTGATAGAAGCTAGCTTTTATAAGTTTTCTTACGAATCAACTTCAGTTTAAGACAACAAATGTCAGTGTTGAATGCCTACTACTACTACTACTAGGGATAACTGCATGTTGTGTATACAAGTGTAAAGAGCACTAGTTTTCATTTCGATCTAGGATTTTATTGATCTTTGTTTGAGAAAAATGTATACTGCATATTTCTTTGTGCTCAGCCGTAGTAAATTTATAACTTATTTATGCAATCTTCAGCCTTTTTAAAGTGTGATGCACCAGATCCATTTAATCTTGTATATGCTGTCAACCTCTAATTTGCACTACGAAAACCTCCCCAAAAACTTGTGTTTGCTTTCACCCGGATTTAGTTTCTTCAGGCTCTGCTAGGTTTGTGTGCCGTCCACTTCCGTGCCAAAGCTTATCCTATCATGTTTCTTAATCCTTACTCATCACCGTATGTGAGTGCTAATCTCCCTTCCGTTACATCTATACATTTTAGCAACATAAATATTATATTTAATCATCTGTCGCAAAAAAATAGGGACACAATAAAATGTGTCGCAGCTAATTGAGTAGCTGAAAGTGTTGCTAAAAGTAATTATTTTATAGTTAAATGGGTATTGGAAAAAATTGAATTATAGATGTAATGGAGGAAATTTTAATCCCGTGAGAGCCGCATGCAATATTTAACACCGATGTTTCTTTGTAATGTGATGCTGTGATATAGGTCACTTCAAGTACAAATTAATTTTGATATTCACTTACCAATTCAATATATGCAAATTGTATGTAAAAAATTCATTCAGTGGTACGTGTCACCAATTTTATCATAATAAATTTTTTATATTAAATTTGAGTTCTCAAAAATATATTTATTTTACTCCATTTGCCTTCAACTTTGATTCTTTGAAGTTTGATCTCACCTGAGAAAATATTATTTTAATTATTTTGAAAATAGTTTAGAAGTTTAAAAAATTATGGTTTAATTTTAAATTTTTATTATTTAACATGGAAAATATAAATGATTTATATGTTAATTAATTTTATGTCAATTGGTGGGGTGTTGGACTTCTCTCCCTAACCCCCAACACTTTTTAGAGAAAAATAGCAGAGGGAGGTAGGGACCTAAAAAGATATCCAAAGTTTACCAAGAAGTAATGAATTGGCTTAGACAATTTCAATTGCTGTAATTGGGTTCCTAAGCTCGGTTCACCTGCTAAAACCAAGGCAAACTTGAAAAACAAATAAAAATTGTTCCCTACTTGCTATATGATCTCAAACAAAAAATATACTACCTTTAAAAATATAAAATCACTTGCCCTTGGTTAGCGATCTTATATTTTAACCAAAGGGAATACGATTTCAGTTAATTACTAAACCATCTACTTCACCATTTGCTCCACAGCTCCATTAAGTATGCTGAGTGATAACAAAGGCATATTTTGATATTAAAATCTTAATAACTTAATAGCTTAAAGCTTATACTAGAAACTTAATAACTTAATAGCTTATACTAGAAAGATTATAACCGCAAGATTCATATCAGAATGGCTGATAAAACGAGGTTCATATCACCACAGAAGAAATCAAGAAAGATAAAAAAAAAAAAGCAGAAAAAACAACCATCTCACAAGTTTCCAACATTTTATTGAAACTTTAACTTGCTGAACATGGTCTCTGCAATTCAACCCAGTGGGATTTACTTCAGCCAACAGACTTTGAATTCGTATTAGGCAGTTGCAGAATGTTAAATCTTGATGGTCCAATGGTGTCGATCCCCCCTCGTACAGACATTTCAGGCACATGTATGTTTTGCTCCAGTAACTCACTGTCTATAAATATTACAACTACTGTGATATCATCATGATAGAATCGCCTGACTCCTTTCTCATGCTTCTTAAGCTCATCATACGTCATCTTTCTTTTCCTAGCTGATTCATGCAAAGCTGATTTAACAAGTCTTCTTGCAATACCCTACATTTAAGACAATACAAAAGAGACTATAAATACTAAGAAGATGAAGGACAACAAATTTTCGACAAGAGAGAACAGTGCGTACTTCTCTGGGATTATTGTATACAATGTCGACTGCCTCCTGGTTCGTCAGGTGTTCCCAAAGCCCATCAGATGCAAATATAAGAAATTTGTCATGGGGTCGTAAAGTTTGTGAGAATACACTAGGATCGGCTCTTAGCACTGGCTGGCGAATAGGTTCAGGAAGGTGGAACCGCGGGAATGATGGATCAAGTGAGAATTCTGGCCTCTTCAAGTATGCATCCCCTATGGATCTAGATACCTAATGCCAGTGTACCCAACATACACAAGAAACAGGGGTAAATGATTAGGGCAAAGGGAAAATATTAAGTACCTTATCAGAGGTAGATACATCGCAAATACATAAATATATGCAGGATGAAGAATTATGCACGCGTAAAAGAAAAAATCCAGTGAGCAAAAATATCAGATACAATTACAAACGAAGCTTATAAACATCTGTTCCACTGTTGAACAAGTTAAAAATTGGATCTGTCAGTACATAGTTTAGCAGCTTCCAGTTTTTAACATCTTTATAAGTATTCTTAACTAATTCCTTCAATGCAGTTAGCAAATAATGTTTGAGAGGCCAAAAGGAAGAACTTAAATGGAGCAGCTGTGAGTAAAAAAAATCTGATACAGTAATGAGATGCCATCCGTGTTAAGAATCCCCTTATAGTCTGAAAGTTTTCACTTACCACATCCCCTACTTGAGCTAATATAACAGCCTTAACTAGAAAAATGGGTGTAGTTTGCTCAATTAAAGTAAAACAAAATCCATAATATAATCAGTCTGGCATTAAATCCATAATCTTGTAAAACTAGTACTCTAAAAGTTCACTCATTTTAAGAGTGGATCCTTGCAAGGTAAAGAGTACGAAATGGACAGGTAAATGACATACATATTAGAACATCGCATATCATAAGCACACGTACAATCAGCTAATTATATATACAAAATGAGAACAAACCTGAATGATTCCCTTAATACGCCACACCCCATTTTTCTTGACTAATATATGGGAATCCTCGGGATGCAATGACCTAAGTTCTTGTCTAACCTCCTCCATACTAGCATTATGATCCCTAGTCAACTGCTCCGCAACAATTTTATTAGATCTACATAGATGACCCTTAACAGCTCTAGAATCACCGAGATTAGCAATATATAGTGTGGCTTTCCAAATAACTCCAACCAAACAGCAGGAACCGATTGATGCCATTAATGGTTTTATTCCATATGTCCTTCGCACGAGAGTAAGAAATCCATCTTCAGTGGCAGAAAACGCATTCCTTAGACTGTCTTCTGATATTATTCCACTCTCTTTAGCAATCCCTGAGATATTACAAATAAGGTTTAAATGAGTTCAGAACCAGTAAATCCATGTTGGTTGAAGTATTACACATGAAACAAGAGATGGACAGGAGCGGTAGATAAACTCCGTTGATGAGTGGAACAAAAGCTAGTTCATCCTGAGTCAAGAATAAAGCGACTTCCTTGCTGAAGTGGCTAGCAAGGGAAAAAAAAATCTTTGAAACCATAGAGTATTTGGTCAAAAACTTATCTAGTTTATTCTATCTAGCTCTACGGTACTGAGGACATAAATCAATGTTAACATACATGTATGGTCTGGTATAGGTTAGTTTCCTATAATCCAACTATTAGAGACAGGATTCATTCAATCTTAAAAACTTTTCTTAGACCTTAACATTATTACCAATTTTCTATGAAGTTATAAAATTATTTTTATTCTTTAAACTTCGCAATACAAGACACTTTATGTAGTCTATCTCTGTGGTCCGTTCAATTAAAACTTCACTTGTAATCACCAATCAAAGCATTCAAGAAAAAACATTAAAATCTGCATGAACCTCACAAAACATTAATTTTCATTTTCGCTTTGCGCACATAAAATATGTAAGAAATGAAGATATGACAAATTGATTATCCATAATAAAAGAAAGAAAGCTGAACACACATGCAGACTCGGGAAATCATATCTGTCCAAAAAACGAAGAAGACAGCATTGCAAGACCATTAAAATAACTAGTCCAATTCAAAAAGAATAAGGCATAATAAAAAATAATGAAACATGATTAAAGAGGAAATTAAGAACTCTCTTAAATGCAATTATCCAAAAAGTTGATCCCTTTCACTTCACCCAAATAGTATTAAAATAATAAACTAGACCAAGAAACTGTATATACAAGACAAAATAAACCATGCTTCATAGCATGTACAAAACAACAAAAGGCAAATGCACACAAACTAATCCATCAAGAGTAGAAACATTTTATAGAAGTTTAGGATATTCAGTCAATTAATATCTAAAATTTCAGCAACAATAGTACAGACAACCAAATTACATTAACTAAAAAAGAGAATAAAAAAAAGGGTCTTACTCATTAGATGAAGAAACAGGTGATCACGAATGAAACGGGAGGCTTCAGGTCCACCATGGCCATCATAAACCCCAACAAAAGTGGCATCCTGCCCAGTCTCAACCTGGCAGTGATCCTCAATAACCACATTGGCCTGAACTACACCCATTGAGAATTCCCCATAAAAGTGCTTTTCAAGATCTTTACACCAGAGAAGTGGGTCTGGCAAAGAACTATCATTATCTTCACCATTGATATGTTTAATATGTTTTCTTCCCACCCAAGAAAACATCCCTCATTTCCCACCTTACCAAAGCCCTAGAAATCGCGCAAAGACTCCCTCAAACACAAAACTCACCAAGAGAATTTTCAATTATCAGCTCAAGCAAGAAAAATTGGCAGAGAAAGTTGAATTGAGATGCCAATATTAGTACCCGGCAATGAACTGATCAATGTATATAGAAAGAAATTTGACTTGTTTGAAGCGCTATAATTTACCTCTCCAGTAAAGCCAAGAACTGAAACAGAAAAATCTCAAGATAGCAATTGGCAAATGGAGGGAGGGAGGGAGGGAGAGAGGAGGGAGTTACATAAACAATGAATTAAATAATGTAGAGAAATGGGTAACATACAAAAGAAACTAGAAAGTGGAATTTATTTGTTTCAAGAAAATTGATCAGCAGGGGAAACTGTTTTGGGGTTCTATTTTTAGTTTGTTTAGCAGAAGCGAGAGAGAAAGAGAGAGAGAGGGAGGGAGAGAGAGAGGGAGGGAGGGAGGGAGGGAGGGAAGAGAGAGGAGCACAGAGCCACAGACACTAGCAGTAGTTAGGGTCAGACAAGTAATTAAATTGGAATCGAAATCGCACCAAAAACAGTACAAATCGCACCAACATTTTTGACATATGTGACGGTTTTAAGTGAGTTGAATAATCAAATTTACGGTTCCGATTTAGTTACTAGCCAAAACCGCACGCATAAAACCGAAACTGCACATGTGTGTATGTATGTATTTTCTCTAGTAAATTCGAAAGTTACTTTTCACTTGAACACGCTCAAACAAAACTCCAGTTTTGCATTGTCATTTTTTCACCAATTGAAAGAAGATAGTTATAGGTTATAGAGTACAAAATTAAGCATTTGAGTTTTGGAAATTTGGATTTGTTTGATGCGTTACTGGAGGGGCTTATAGCTGAGGGACCAAATTCGTTGGTTCGAACACTTGATGCATTGGTTAAGGTCTATGCTATAGTAGTAATAGTCTAATAGATTATTTTTCAAATTAGGTACAGTTAGGATTATATTCTATAAGTCCTCTAGAATTTCCAGTATATACTTTTTATTTTTGAGGAACTAGATAAATCTTCTTACTTGTTATCGAATATATGGTCTCTGTTGTTTTACGTAGCGTATGTTTTAGTTTTAAAGCATCATTCCTTTATTATAAACTAAAATTATTTTATGTGTCTCACTTTTCTATGATTTGATGGTGAATTTGACATGTTTGGCAAAAGGAGCTTTGTTTCTATGCTTGATATAATTCTCATTACCGATTTTGTCACTAAGTTAATTGCTCGATGTGAGCTCTGTGTTAAATTGTATTGAAGACTTGACTTTTTTGTTGTTTCAATTGGTTTTGTAACCGAACCGCACCAATTGAAACCACACCGCACAGTTTAAAACCGTACTGCACCAATCACAAGCGGTTTCGTGTGCGATTTTGGACTTGTCAAACCGCATCTAAGCCATTTCGGGTGCGATTTGGACTTCAAACTGTACCATGCTCACCCCTAGTAATAGTAGAGTTGGAAAACTGAGCAAGCGCGTGAACAAAAAATATCTTTTTTGGAAATTGATAAATACTCCAATCCAATCCTTTTTAAAAAAAGAAAAATTAATAACATCTTATTAATTAGTGAGGTAGAGGAATGTTGTTTTCCAAAATCACAACTTATTTTGTAGATGAATACCACAAGCGACTCGTGAATTTCTTTTTCTTTTTATCTTTATAATAGCAATTAGATTTTACTACTATAATGCTTTCAGCACAACTGTTCACCTACATTTCATCTAATTATGGAGTAGGAGTACTCTACTACTACTACAGTACAGCTGTTTGATGGGAAGTTATTTGATTAAAAATTAATGTTGACATTTTAAATTATTCATATACCTTACTTAATTATCAACAATTACAAACCAAACGGAAGCAAGATATATATCCAAATTAGAAAGACAAGACAATTAGACCAGGTGGGTGGTTAATTTGCTGTTGGAAAATTTAATTTAATAACAAGTGAGAAATTAAATATCCTAGCTAGCTTTTAACTTAGTGTAGTACTCCTCCAACACATCATTTTAATTCGGACAATCTCTAAATTTCAGCTCCGACGTAAGTCGTATAGTATGCCGCCTAATATATACATATGTTTCTCGCCGGCCTGTAAATTGGGATACTTTATATATATATACTCCATGATCTAGCAACCACCAATTTTTTGAAATAAAAACGACTAGCTAGTAATCTTGTTTTGCAAATTCATGTATAGCTAGTAGTAATATTTTTTGAAATATACGGTCATGAACTAGTATTAAATAATTATATTTTCATATATACTCATTTTGATTATATAGCCTTCATTTCTCATAAAACTAAGGAACTGATATTGCTAGCTAGCTAGTGCAATACTCGCATAATTTCATTTCCAATACAAATTATTCAATATATATGTATGTATTAAAAATTATACACGTGCAGTGGCGAAGTCAGGAATAAATTTTAGTGATATCAAAATTATTGTTAAGTTATAAATAATTTGGCCCGAGCCAATTTTTTATAATAATTTTGTACTTTCGAGTCACACACACATATATCTATAGCTATATTGCAATGGCAATAAGTAATAATATACAGCATATAATCATAATTGCTCATAAGTAATTAATTCATTAATTATTTTTAAAAATAATATAAATTAGATTATTATTTAGTTTAAAATACTATAGAGAGAGATACATATATTGATCATGAATAATATATGTGATTAAAATTTGATTGACAAAGTTATAAAATTTTAATTTGACCCCGTATAATAGAAAATTTATAAAATTTTAGTGGAGTCAATTTATATATAATACTTAAAATTTTTAAAATTTACCTTATATTATAAATAATTTTTTTTCAGTGGAGTCAATTAACCCCATAATCTTATATGTGGCTTCGCTCCTGTACACGTCAAAAAAATAATTTTGTTTCAACAAAAATTATACCCCTATAAACCCAAAAAGACGATTGATATTGTGAGTAAAAATAATGTTTACAAAAAAAAGAAAAAAAACTTGTCACCTAATATATATATATATATATATATATATATATATATATATATATATATATATTTAGCATTGCTAGAATAATAATAAAATATAGGTAAAAATATTTGTTGTAATTATATTAACAGCAATGGAAATAGAGGAAGAATTGGATTATATTGGAAGGGAGGATCAGATGAGGCCGTGCAAAAAGATTATGGATATGCACGTGAATCACAGAGACCACACCACCATATCTTTCTTCTTGCATCACCACTTCATTTCGATCACCCCACTACTACCAGTCCAGTGTACGTATGTATTTCTGAACCACGATCCAACACACAAGCCTCGTGCATGTCCAGCCCCACACATTCATCAAATCCCTCTCTCTCTCTCTCTCTCTCTCTCTCTCTATATATATATATATAATTACTCTCCATTCCATAGTATTCCATCCGTTGTTTAATAATTTTAAAAACTTGTTTTTGTTGTTTAATATAAGTCGTTTAAAAATTTTCAATAAATATTAATTGTTTAATTTTTAATATTATCCAAGTAATAAATATAACTTTGATTTTTTTATTATTTTTGCTCAATAAATAACACTATTTTTCCAATACTGAGAAGAATATAAATAATTGATATTATATTTAATGTTATATAATTATTTCTTTAATACTAGTACATAACTCTAAAAACGACTTATAATAATAAATAACATTCTTAATCTATGTACATGGAATTAAAATAACTAATTATAGTAATATGGAATGCAGATAGAGCTATTATGTTGATACGAATAAACATCTAACTATTATATATAATTTTTTTTAAATGTTGCAATTTATGTAGCTTTAATTAATTTAAAAAAGATGAACATTTTTATACGGACAGATAAATTGAACATGATAATTGAATCGGAATAACAAAATAAATTTGTTCCAACGAACAAATAGATTGTACTGTCAAATTGTTCGCTGAACAATTTTTTTTTATTTTTCTGATCCAATTATCCTGTCTACTTTATCTGTCTACATAAGAATTATTTAAAAAAATTTGGAGTATTATTTTCACTACGGCTACGTGGGTATATTATAATGTAATGGATAGACATGTCTGATCGTCGAGTACTGCACCAGAATTCGTAGTCTGCCAGGAGAGTCAAGAAAAATTCAAAAACTATTAAGATGGAATCGTAGTCTGCAAGATATATACACACACGTAGACTTAGCGGGAACCAACAAACAATTAAACCAACTCCACGATGTTAGGTTTTCAACGTGTCTCCCATTTGGGTGTGGGCTTGGGCTTGAGTTTGAGCTTGAGCTTGAGCTGGAGCTGGACGGGTGCAATAGCTGTAATCCGCGTATTTCTCTCTGCGTTATTTTTAGTTTAGATGGGCATGGTTGCCATGGGCATGGGTTTGGGTAGTTGGGTAGTTGGGTAATGGGTACTACTACTGAACTGATGGTCCTAATTACATGGTCTTGTTAATTTCAAAGTATCAAGTACTTACGTTTATATGATCTTGTTAATTTCAAAGTATTAACAACTTATGTCACACTAATACGTACTTACAAAAATTCCTTCTTAAATATCTATATATCTATATTATCAGTCTATTTTAAGGGCTCACCCCTATATTTTACATACCATACTCACCTCCTTTAGCGACAGATCGGGTGACGGTTCGATCCGTCGTTATTTCAGAGAACTGTTGTCTTAGTTTTTAGCGACGAACAACATATAACGACGGACCAAACCATCGCCCGATTCGATCTGTCGCTATATCAGAGAACCGTCTATATTATAATCGCTTTTTTATGTTGATTATTTTGTGAAGTTTTTTTCCCTATCCTTCACATCCCTATTAATTCTTTTTTTCTTTCATATTTTCTTTCTCCCACTCATGTATCCTATAACAACCCATAAATTTTAATTACTTGATTTGTAAATAAAGTATTTTCGATTAATATTATTGAATAAAATAAAATTATATTAAAATTATTCCATTTTATGTGTTAAAAGTTTAATTTTTGTGGTGGATCATGATTCTGTGATGTAATTTACAAGTTTTACGATCGTATGAGAAAATAAAATTTTTTTGAGAAAAAGATGAAAAAGTTACTATTCACAAAAGCGTAGAAAACGAAGAAAACGATAATAAACGTACTTTTTGCCTTATGAATTGAATCTTAAGTAGGGGGCTTAGCCCGCGTCCCCCTCCTAGCCTTGAACAGAAGCTCAAGTGCACGAAGACCCTCTGACTTAAGCAGGTGCGATAAACGAGCTTTATTGAAGCTTCTGTAGCTCTTCTTTCTTGCTCCTGTTAAGGGTATGACCCCCTCCGCTGGATGGTGCAACTAATGACAGCTATGGTATCTTCCAGGGGAATAGAGCCTACTTCTGAGTTTGAACTGGTCGGCAGAGAACAATCCCCTAGTATATGAAAGGGTGAAAAGGATCAGATATGGTTTTGACAGAGTGGCAACCAACTCCGTTGGGGGAATAGTAGACCCCACGGACCTGAGGGCTTTTTAGGACGAAGGACAGTCTGCCTTTACTTAATAGGGCTGAATCTAAGTCTAGCAATGAATCGTTTCAAAACCTCCGATTTCTTCATTTGGAGAGAGGCTTTGAAGAACCTGCAGTCCCTCTCTCTTGAAGTGGCCTGGTTTGCCGCAAAAGAAGCATTGTTGCCATAAGAAGGTAACCTAAAAGGTATGCCACTTTCATGATTCGACTATACTTTCAAGATTGGGTAGGTGTTCTTTGTACCAGAAGATTGGTATTGGGAAAGTGTTTAGAAATTTGGAAAGGAAGGTCAGAGGGTGGGGATTCTAGTGTTTTGGCGGAAACGAGAATTTTGAATTACGTCATAGCGTTTATTTGAGAATGAGAAATGAAATCTCCGATAAAAGTTTTTTCGGAAAAAAGCCGTAAAAACGCAAACTCATTTTTTTCGATTTTTCGAATTATGACATAGTCTTTCTTCGAAAAAGAGAATCGATGTAGAAATCGAATTTTCAAAACTCGAAAGTTGATTTTTTGACTAATCGAGCGAATTAAAAAAAGTAAATGAAAAACAATTTAGAGAATCTAACTAGAAAGAAATCGGGTAACCGACTTAGTTCGGGAATTAAACCCTAATCAAATGGATGAAAGGGCAAAAGGGACTTTTTGGTAACTTAATGAATTAGGAGAGTTTACTAGAAAGTTAAGGGAGAATAATGCGAATTTGAAAAACCTTAGGGGTAAAAACTTAAAATTTGAAAGTAAGAAAATATATAAAGAGAATATGTTAAGAAATAAAGTATATTCCAAGAATATGTCAGGGGTGTTTTGCAAACTTTGAAAGCTAATGATATTTACCATAAAGGACTTAAGTTGGGTGATCAACTAATAAGAAATTAAAACTAGGTTTTATATATACAAAAAACCAAGTATCATCTTTCATTTGTTACAAGTTAGCAAGTGCTAGACAGAAAGGAATTGAATGGGAGAAAGAGAAATAAAGTAAGAAAGAAAGCAAGAACAGAAGAGAGAATGAGAGAAGGGTTGGATCCAAGAGGGGAGAAGAAAGAGGAGCAAGATCAATGTGGAAAAGAAGAAAGCTTTAAAGCTCAAGAGAGAGAGAGAGAGAGGGCCGGACCAAGAGGATGGCAAGAGAGGTCATAGGTAGTTAAGATCAAGCTTGATCAAAGTTAAGGAGGAAGAAGAACCAAGAAAGGTAAGTTCCAAACCATAAACTCTCATCTCTTTGATTTTCTTTAAGTTCGATAAGTGTTGGTGGTTGGTTAATTGAAGGTCATGATGGACCTTGAAGTTATAAGGTGTATATGAAGGAAATCAACCTGTTAAACCACCTTAAATGAAGCATGTCAAGTAAACCAATTAATTAAAATGGTACGCCTAAGAATGAGGATGGAAAATAAGTAATAAAGGACTATAATTGGACTTAATATGTGTTGTCTATATATTTTTGTGTGATTATGAAAAGATGGAATCCTAGATATGTGGATTTTCAAGTTGTTCAAAGTGGAACGGAGGAGAAATATGTTAAAACGAAGTTATGGTGAAATTTTCTGTATAAGGATGTCTAGTGTAAAAACCCTTGCTTGGTACCCTTTTTGGACCAAATTTATGGGTAGTTAATGCTTCCAAGAAATTATTTATTTCTTGTGGTTATGTAGTTGGGTGAATATGTGAGCTGTGGGCTCAAGAACGAATTCAATCCGACTTTGGATGAACAAGTTATGAAGTTTAGAAATATCGACATTTAAAATGTCTTTCGATGAAAAAATGACCCTCATAGGTGTTTTGAGCCGCTTTCCCGAATATTAGAGACTTGTGAAAAAATTATGTACGGGGGGGGGGGGGTGTTGAAGAGTTTGTTACATTGAAGAAATAGACGCAAGAACGAGCTCATTCCATTATCGGACGAGTAAGTTACAATATGTCAAAGTAGGCGCGTTGAAATTGCTCGAAATCGAAGAGTTGTGAAAAGACAAGTTTCTGGCCGAGTAGCATACTTTCTCTCAGCGCCGGGGCGCTGGAAATAGGCTTTGGTGGGCACCGGGACGCTGGCCCAAAAGAAGGAAAAGTTATCTTTGTTTCCCTTTACTAAATTGGGAATAACATTTTCATCCAAACTGAGATTGAGGTAATTCAAGCTAATTCGAAAAGATAAGGAGTAGACCTACAACTTTCATTCTTTAAGTTTTGAGATTGGAGGTCGGTATCAATGTCCACAATGAGCATCTTTAGGACTGTTGTGCAATAAGAGGCAAAGCGTGATGGTTTCTTATGACCATTGTAGTGTCGAACCATGTTTGACTTATATTTTCAAGTTCTAAACATTGGAAATTGGGGAGATATGTGACTCCCCCAAAATTAGGTATACATCACCCATCTTGAGTCACCAGATACATGGTACAGAATTCAAATACAACTTAATAATACAACTGTCGTGTACAATACGACAAAACATAAACTGTGAGTTTGAATACAAATATTATCTACTAGAGAGTATACAAACTCAAAAGGAGTCCTCATTACAATTATTATCACACTATTTCACAGAATAGTGAGGACTACTAATGCACCATCTAGGACCATCACTCCGTTCCCCGACTCGTCCCCCGGTTATATTCTCATTTCACGAAGAGAACGGTGAAGAAAAGGTGAGCTCAACTAGCCCAAGAAGAAATATTATAACTAAGATAATGCGAATAAATTATCATTAGCCTTCAACAAAGTTTAAACCGATAAAATATAACAAACATCAAGTTTAATCTGCAATGGAACAAGCAATCCATTAGAAGAGTCAAGAGAGAATAAAATCTACTATCTTCATGATTTAAAAGGTTTTCATGACTTTTATCATTGACTCACTCGAAATAAATAATCCACATCATCGAATCACCCTTGCACTACGGTCAAGGATATTCTTTAAGATCACGACCACAATTATCCATGCACTACGGGCCAAGAATATTTGTGTATTCATTAATGGTCATGATCATGCCAACAATCATCCATCAATGCAATCAAGGGTCAATGAGGACTTTTACCACATTATTTGTAATATTACGGTCATGATTACAATCGAATAATCCACGGTTATAATCATACCAAGTCATCTATGCACTACTGAGCCACGAGATGACTTTCAAAAAAAATATAAACATGAGGATGATGACAATGATATAAGAATTCAATAAAACAAGTTCAAGAATTAATTTATCCAGAACTAATAATGTCCAAATAGTCAACATGATCTTTGCTTTGTAGAGTAAAATTCAAGAATGCTCGTAAGAATATTTCCATGAAAAGATATTGGATGAAGCCTTGAATATCAAGGATATTCCACTAATTTCATGGAGTATAGAAGTCAAAACTTTAACCAACCGAGTATAATAAAGAATGGAATAACAAAAGAAATCACCATGCATGCGGTACTTGCGATGATGAGTTATTCCAACGAGAATACTAAATAACGAAACCCGTGTCGAGCGTAATTCGCCCCAAGGATGTTCCAACCAGAATAATAAAGAATGGAATAACAATGAAATCACCATGCATGCGGTGCTTGCATGATGCGGGTTATTCCAATGTAATACTAATAAGGATGGAATCGGTCCCACAGAAAACGCATGCATGTGATATTCCAAATGTAATAATAATAAAGACGAACCCGGTCCTGTAAAACACACACGTATGGGATATTCCAATGTAATAATAAAGATTTTAATCAGTCCAACGTAAAACGCATGCATGAACAAGATATTCCAATGTAATAATAAACGGAATAAGAAGAATGTCACCAAGTATAGGTAGCCCATGATCTGAGTTATTCCAACGTAATAATAAAGAATGGAATAACATAAGTTCTCTTCATGAATACAAAAGAATAACATCCCTTAAGAGTACAACAAATAATATTTCCTACCTTAAGAAGAAGACTACTGGATATATGAGTAGTGAAGTAGTAGAATACTTTTCTTCTTTCTCTATAGTTTATCTCTCTAGAGTTTCAAATTGAATTCGTAAGAAAAATAATGAAGGAATGAGCTTATTTATATAAAAATGGATATTTGCAGATAAGAACTAATTCATGAACGGTCAGATTGATTTACTTTAATCTAATCTATTCCATATTTAAAGCAAAATCTTTTAAATAAAATATAATATATTCTATTTATAATCTAATAAAACGAATAACTTTATAAAAGATTTTACTATGCATAATAAAATATAATATATTCTAATTATTGTCTAATAAAAAGATAACTTTATAAAAGTATTCTCGCTTTATATAAAAAGATTTTACTATACAAAATACTATGCAGACAATTATGCAACACTATGCATAATAGAATATAATATATTCTATTTATAGAATAACTTTATAAAAGTATTCATTTTTTATATAAAAGATTTTACGTATTATTACATTAATAATACCAATAAAATAAAAGCCGAGTGACTTATCACATAAGAATCAATACTGCGTGTCTTCTATGCAACCATGCCATTCATTGTATTTTTACTACCGAGTAGTTCAACAAAGATTAATGGTAAAACTTCCGCCATTATTTTCATAAAAGTATTTTTGTCGTTTTCTCAATCCGATAATTACATTATAGGGTCCACCAATGATTGTCTTGGTTATACGAATATTCCACTGTTAAAACAAATATTCCCCACCAATCGAATATTATATAATAACTTGCGTACTTTTGCAAAATTTATAAATATTACCCACAACTATAACACTATATCAAATTTACTCCATAATATTCAAAAATAATATTTATAGAAAATTCATCTTTATTCAAAAAAGTTGGGGTTTTACAAGATAGTCTAGAGAAATGTAAGCCAAGGTTTGGTAGGTATATGTGATATGTTAATTTGTGTTAATCATACGCAATGGCATATCAATTAAGCATTCAGGATAGAGAAGTCGGGTGTACAACGTATGAACGTCAAAACATAAAGTCGAATGTTAATAAACTTAAATAGTGTTCTGATTCTTATGAGACGAACATTATAAAATATGTAATAGAGTTAAAGTAAACCATAAGTGACATATATACGTAACTAATTGGTATAATTGACCTTAATGATATATATAGATCGTTTGAAGAGCAATTGGATAGCGTTCCGGTAATCGCGTAAAAGGCAAGTTTCTTAAACTTACTCTGATTTTATTGAGCAAGTTTTCTGACTACATTCAAATTATTGAATTAAATGCAATTTTTATGTTTTTGTTCAAATAGATTACTTTTGTACAAGTTGTTGACCTATGAATTGTGTTGGTTGTCAATATCTGCACTTATGTGCTTTTGTGGAAGAATTGTTATGTTTTTGAACTGTTTAAGTTGTTACAGTTCTGTTAATGCATGAATTGCGATATGATTAAGTCCATGCTAATTGTTTTAAATGGACCAATGTTAAAATATTTGTGGAAACAAACACAGGTTGTGTTATGATAAAGATATAGACATTGTTGGTGTTAGAAAGCGTAAGATTTAAGAAATGATAAAGGTAAAAGTAAGTAGGACTACCTAAATGTTATAGTGTTAACTAAATTTAAGTTGTGAGTGCAGTCACATACTTTTTAATCGTTGACATGTAGCTAATGAGTAAAATAACTCCTTTGCATGGGCTAGAGATTTGTGACCACTCAATTCACTACATTGATATCTGTTGAGCTCTTGCGATGTACTATTTTTATGTATATGTTGAGAAGGTGATTCTTTTCACATATATTTAATTATCTAGGCTAAGTTGAGTCCTAGAGTTGTTTTTTAAGAATATTGTCTTTAGTAAGTATGAGAAGACATACGGTCTTAGATGATTGTGATTAAGTAAATGATGATGAAATTATAGTGGAAGAATTAAAGAGAGTGTTTATGACGCCCCCAAAATAGTTATACACAACTCATTCTGAGTCGTCAAATGCATGGTACAAAATTCAAACACAAACTTAATTATACAACTGTCGTGTAAAATACGACAATACATAAGCTGAGAGTTTAAACAAAAATATTGTCTCGTAGACGATATCCAAACTCAAATGGAGTTCTCATTACAATTATTATCACACTATTTTATAAAATAGTGAGGACTACTATAGCCACAATCTTGGACCATCACTCCGTTCCCCGACTAGTCCCATCTATATTCTCATTTTTTGAAGAGAAAAATGAAAGCAAATGGTGAGCTTAACTAGTCCAATAAAGAATATTATGACTAAGATAATGCAGAATAAATTATCGTTAGCCTTCAATAGTGTTAAACTGATAAAATATAATAGACAACAAGTTTAACTGAAGCGGAACAAATAATCCATTAGAAGAGTCAAGTAGAGCATGATATCTACTATCTTCTATGATTTAAAAGTTTATCATCAATTTTATCGCTGAGACTCGGCTCAATAAATAATTCACATCATTAAATTATCCATGCACTACGGGCCAATGATATTCATTATTATCACATCCACGAATCATCCATGCACTACGGGCCAATGATATTCGTATTATCACCAATAGTCATGATTATACCGATACATAGTCATAATCATACCAATCAACAGTCTATCTATGCACTACGGGCCAAAGATGACTTTTATCACAATATAAGCATGAGGATGATGACAATGATATAAGCATCAATTAAACGAAATCAAGGATAAATATTAAAGACTTTAAATTTGTCCAGAGTTTAAAAATATCCAAATTGTCAAAATGATAACTGCTTTGTGGAGTAAAATTCAAGAATAATATTCATGTATCAAAAATAATTTGATCAGAAAAGAAATCAATTTTTCAGGTGAATAGTACCCCGTGAATAGTACCCCGACATAAAAAGATTAAATTTTAACAAAAATGTTCAAAAAAATATCCTTGTGAAAAGATACTAGATGAATCGTAAATTTCAATGAGTATAAAAGCAATACTTAACAAAATGAGTGTAGAATTCAAAATCTGAAATGAAATAATATTACTTACATACTACAGAGTATGGAAAAAAATATTATTTCTTACGAATATTGAACAAAAATAATATCTCTTACCTTAAAAGGAAAGTATTTCTGACTGGTAGGGCGGGGATATTCTTGAAGAAAACTTATATTGTTTTCTACGCTCAAAGCTTTCTTAAACTCTAAAGAAATACACTCAATATTATAGACGAATAATTCTCTGATTCTGGTGTGATTTTCATTTCTAAACTAAGCATCCTATTTATAAGAGAATGGAAGGATACTATTCACGGGTGAAATTTTTTGATTTTTTTTTAATTTTACTATGCTGCATTATGCAACATTATGCACATACTATGCAAAGACTTATGCAACACTATATCTGAGACTATGCAAAGACTATGTAGTACTATGCAAACAATAAAATATAATATATTCTATTATATATATATATATATATATATATATATATATATATATATATATATATTCACACACACGCATACACTCACACATCACACACCCCATTATACATATATATATATATATATATTGAGAAATGATCCATAGAATCGTTAACCCGGATGGATTTGTTTCAACTAACGCCATCCAAATTTGTCCAAAATTAGAGTGAATGGTCGAGATGAGGCCCAAATTGCTACTCCTCTAATGGCCACCAAATTTTTGTTGTTACATTCTTCCTCTGTGGCCAAATCAAAACGATCAGTATTTTGACTGGCCATTAGAGAGAAGCGACCCAACAAAAAAAGTAACAATTAATGATTATCCCGATTATCCTCATACATACTACTTATTAATCAAGAAAATAAAATAATAAAAAATTATAAGAATAATAATTAATTATTTTTATACTTATCCTTATACTTATTAACAGATTATCCTTATACATATTACTTATTAATCAATAAGATAGAAAAATAAAAATTATAAGGATAATTATAAAGATAAATGAAGAATTATCTTTATATTTTTCCTTATACTTATTAACAAAATAAGTATGTATAAGAATAATTATCGATTATCGTCTTATGATTTTTAATTATAAATAGGAAATAGTGATTGAGTTTATATATTTGAGTAGGAATATAATATAAATTCAATTACTATTTTTTATTTATAATTAAAAATCATAAGACAATAATTATTAATTATCCTTATACATACTTATTTTATTAATAAGTATAAGGATAATTATTGTTTATACTTATAATTTTTTTATTATTTTATTTTACTGATTAATAAGTAGTATGTATGAGGATAATCAGGATAATCAGTAATTAAGCCAAAAAAATTTGGTGGTCCCTACTCCCTCTAGCGGCCAGTTAAATTACTAGTTTTTGATCGGTCATTCTTTAGAAGAAAATGTGACCAACAAAAAAAAAAATTAATTTGTCGCTGTAGAGGGAGTAGCGGTTGGGCCCTCATCTCAGCCATTCACTTTAATTTTGGACGGCTGGATGAGCGTTAGTTGAAACAGTCCATTTGGCTAACGTATTTTATGTATCATTTTCTATAATATATGTAAAACCCCAACTTTTTGAATAAAGATGAATTTTCTATAAATATTATTTTTAAATATTATGGAGTAAATTTGATATAATGTTATAGTTGTGGGTAATATTTATAAATTTTACAAAGTACGCAAGTTGTTATATAATATTCGATTGATCGGGGAATATTCGCTTTTAACAGGGAATATTAAATGACAACTAAGACAATCATTGGTGGACCCCACAACAAAATTATTGTCGGATTGAGAAAACGACAAAAATACTTTATAAAAATAACGGCGAAAGTTTTACCATTAATACTGTTGAACTACTAGGTAGTAAAAGTATAGTAATATGCGTGGTTGCGTTGTAGCACACGGTATTGATGCTTATGTGATAAGTCACTCAGTTTTGTTTTATTGGTATTATTAATGTAATAATACAGAAAATCTTTTTATCTAAAATAAAATACTTTTATAAAGTTATTCTATAAATAGAATATATTATATTCTATTATGCATAGTGTTGCATAGTGTTTGCATAGTAAAATCTTTTTATATAAAACAGAATACTTTTATAAAGTTATTTATTTTATTAGACAATAATTAAAATATATTATATTTTATTATGCATAGTATTTGTAGTGTCTGCATAGTGTTTGCATAGTAAAATCTTTTATAAAGTTATCCGTTTTATTAGATTATAAATAGAATATATTATATTTTATTTAAAAGATTTTGCTTTAAATATGGATCGTCAGATTAAAGTATGTCAATCTGGACCGTTCATGAGTTTGTTACTATGCAGTCCATTTTTCTATAAATAGAAGCTCATTCCTTCATTATTTTCTTACGAATTCACTGAAACTCTAGAGAGATAAACTATAGAGAGAAAGAAGAAAAGTATTCTACTACTTCACTACTCATATATCCAGTACTTTTCTTCTTAAGGTAGAGAATATTATTTGTTGTACTCGTAAGGGGTGTTATTCTTTTGTATTCATGAAGAAAACTTATGTTATTCCATTCTTTATTATTCTCATTGAAATAAGTCAGATATCTGCCAAGTTACCCTATACTTGGTGACATTCTTCTATTATTTCGCCTTTATTATTACATTTGGAATATCATATACATGCGTTTTTTAGGACTGATTCGATTCTTTATTAATTATTCTCGCTGAATATCCTCATGCATGCGCTTTTACGCCTGGACTGGTTCCGCTTTTTTATTATTATTTTATTGAAATATCCTCGTCTGCATGCGTTTCTACGGGACTGATTCCGCCCTTATTAGTATTCTCATTGAATAACTGCATCATGTCCAAGTACCGCATGCATGGTGATTTCATTGTTATTCTATTCTTTATTATTCATTTGAACATCCCGTCTTGCATGCAATTTCGCTTTGACACGGTTCCGCTTATTTAGTATTCTCATTGGAATAACATGTACATCTGAATCGCATGCATGGTGATTTCTTTTGTTATTCCATTCTTTATTATACTCAGTTGGTTAAAGTTTTGACTTCTATACTCCATGAAATTAGTGGAATATCCTTGATATTTGCGCTTCATCTAGTATTTTTTCATGGAAATATTCTTCTGATGATTCTTGAATTTTACTCTACAAAGCAGTACCATGTTGACAATTTGGACATTATTAGTTCCTAGATAAATTAATTCTTAAACTTGTTTTATTGAATTCTTATATCATTGTCATCATCCTCATGTTTATATTTTTTGAAAGTCATCTGTGGCCTGTAGTGCATAGATGGACTTGGTATGATCATGACCAGGGATTATTTGGTGTAATCATGACTGTAATGTTATAAATGATGTGGTAAAAATTTTCATTGGCCCGTAGTGCATTGATGGACAGTTGTTGGCATGATCATGACCATTAATGAATACACAAATATTCTTGGCCCGTAGTACATGGATAATTGTGGTCGTGATACTAAAGAATATCCTTGGCCGTAGTGCATGGATAATTGTGGTCGTGATATTAAAGAATATCATTGGCCGTAGTGCAGGGGTGATTCGATGATGTGGATTATTTATTAAACTGAGTCCCAGCGATAAAAATCATAAAAAAACCTTTTTAAATCATAAAATATAGTAGATTTTATTCTCTACTTGACTCTTTTAATGGATTGCTTGTTTCGCTGCAGTTAAACTTGATGTTTGTTATATTGTATCAGTTTAACACTGTTTAAGGCTAATGATAATTTATTTTGCATTATCTTAATCATAATACACTACTACAAAACAGTAAATAGAGAACGCGAAAAAAACGTTGTGATTTTTGTTAGAAAAACGTCGTGATTAAGGGTTTTGTCTATTTGACACCCTTACACAACGTTTTTAAAACGTTGTAATTAAGCACATTACACAACGTTTCTTTTAAAAAAAACGTTGTAGATTTGTTTTTCATAAATTAACATATGCTTAAAAACGTTGTAAAATGTATGATTCCACAACGTTTTCTGGATAAAAACGTTGTAATTTAATATATTAGACAACGTTTATGCACATTTACACAACGTTTTTAAAATGTTGTAGATTAAAAAAAAAAAGAAAAAAAAAGGTTGTATCAACCATTCAAAATACATCCCAATAATACCATTCGTTTACATTTTCAAATTACATCGACAAAATATTACATTGTATTTTATTTGATGTCCTAGAGCTGCTGGAACAGGTGCCTCAGCCAATACAAGAAGTCAAACTATATAATCAAATGCTTAACAGTGAAATCTTAAGAGAGAGATCATACAGAGTCAAGTTCCTCTATCATAATATGTCTATTTCCATCTGTCTCAAACAGTTCGTAGGCACGGCGTGCATATTGCTCCCAGCTGTCCATTCCTTCTAGCTGATGTACACTTATTGCTGCGGCACAAAATTCTTCGAAGTCATGTAAAACAAATTTTTATGTAGCACTGGCAGAGTCCTGCATTGGAACAAAGTGCTGTAAGTGATAGGAACCAAGGTGTGGGCTTACAACTTGCATCAAGAAGCATACTGTTACTTTTTACCTTTCTTTTAAATTTGAAGCTCTTAGATTGTTAACTGCAGAACTAGGAGTGGCTTTGCTGAGCTCTTAGATTGTTAACTGCAGAACTAGGAGTGGCTTTGCTGAGCTCTTAGATTGTTAACTGCAGAACTAGGAGTGGCTTTGCTGAGCTCTGAGCTCTGTTACTTTTTACCTTTCTTTATGCGACTCATATGTGGCTTCTTTGCTAAATCCGTAGTCTCAGCACATTAAGATATGGAATCAAGGAAAAGTTAGCATGTCATGAAACCCACTGCTAGAGGAAAAGCATAAATAGATGAGCATAATAAACTTACCGTCTGGCGATAAGGCAAAGCTCAACATGAAATACACAAAATTCGGAAATAGTTGCTCCAGTCCTACTGTAACTGCATACAAGCATCACTGATAGCTGGAACTGGAAGCCTGGAACAACTTGAAGAACTTTGCAAATTACTCGTAAACCATAGATTACATGGTTGACTTCAATTATTGTAGGTGTAGGTGTTCATAGTTCATACTTTCATTTTGAGTCCTAAAGAAAGACAATGGCTAAAAATTTCCCTAAGCATGTCAATGTTCATACATTTGTTCTTCATACCCACTATATAGGTTGCGGTCTTTAACCAGCCCACTCACACATAGAAACTCAAGTACAATACCAAATACAAGTTGACAAGAATTACCATGAGAGGAAGCAAGATCCTGTAATCTTTCGTCAGCTCAAACAGAAGTAAAACCGAGGTCAAGGGCACTGAACAAACTGATGCTAATGTAGCAGCAGCCATTCCAACCTGCACTGTTATATGGAAATTAAAAGACAGCTATCGACATTTATCAAGTCATACAAAAGTAAAAAGCATACAAGTAGACACACAGTCATGGTTAGGTAATAGAAATAAGATTAGGCACCAGCCGCACACACAGTCATGGGTAGTAGCACGATTATATCCAAGTATAAAATAGACACAGAGAACAGAAGATGATCCAACAACATTCATGCACACTAAAATCAAGTAATCAACTCATAGGTATTGCTAATTATGCTTTCTCACCATAATCTTCGATTAAGTAATTTAGACAAGATAAACAACAATAACAAAAATGGTATCCCTGCAATGCAATATGCTTGATCTCAATTAGAGGTGGAAAATTTAATATAGACTATTTATCTGACCATAAACAGCAGTGATCCTTTCATGTATCTTCTTTCGACATGTCCGCCAAATCTTCAGTGAACTACGCATTGATTTTGGGATCAATAAACAGGGTTTACTCAGAACACATCAGATATGAAATGTAGCTTATAGGCACTGTTTGATAGTAAAGTTAAAGGATATGCATATGTGGAAACAATATCCTTTATAGATATGTATTGGAGCAATTAAAAGTCGTAGAGGAAAACAAAACCAAAACAATTTGAGCAAACAGAAAATTTTCAAAAAGATTACCTTCAATAACTAATGCTGACACAAGCACCAAACAATATCTTTTTTTGCTTTCCTTCCAGCTTGTGTATCATATAATGTTACTCTTCAAAATGTTACTCGTGAAAATGGACATAAAATGCAAGAGAAAAGTAATCTTACCTTGACGCACAGGTACTCTTCAAAATGTGAGGTCTTAACAAAGCAGGATATCAAAATCTGTAATATTTGTGAAGAATCGTGAGATTGAAATATAACAGGTACCTACTACAAAACTGGTTGTGAAAAGCTGGTGTTGCTCAAAAAGGCCAGTTATGATCAAAGAAAAGTAAAGAAGTATTTCTCACGAACAATGAGGCTAAGAATAAATAATCCAAGACCATTCAATTTCCTGATTTGAAAAGTGAAAACAAGACTTGATATAATTATCTGAAGCTAAAGCCTAATTCCAAAACATGCTATTGTGTTTAAAAAACAATAGATAGACAAAAAATAAATAAAAGAAAGAGAGGATATGAAAATTTGAAAAAAATCAAGGTCTCATCCAAACATAGAAAAAACACATTCAAGTCTAAAAAAATAGAAATAATGAGAAGGACATTCCAATATCAAGTAATATCACATCACACCAGTAGAAGATATTATGAATTCAGTATAATCCAGCCACAAAGTCAAATCCAGAGACCAATTAGTTGAGATTGGAAATTTCATAATTTAAGAAATGCTGAACAGACCAGTTTTACATAAATACATCATTCTCTGCCAAAGGGGCCACAAGTCTTGAGGTATAACAAGATTCTTTAAATATAAAATACATTGAACCAGCCATATAAATACTTAAATAGAACAACTAACCTAAATAGTCACCAAAACAAGAGAGAAACAACTAGAATATGCAACGACAACTATGTAATTTATTATGATGAGTAGAAATACTGAAAACGACGAGGAAAACTTAAGATGACAAAAACGATACTATTTACTCAGATAAGGGATAGAAATTACATTGGAATTTGTATCCACTTTGAGATCAGTAGTGACATTCTTTTTCTTCAGCTGCGTATTGACATCAGCCAAGAATAGATCTCCTTTCTTGGTTCCTGCTGCTGTTATAGCTTGAAATGAAAGGGGAAAACAGGAATATCAAATATTGAGATAAATATAGTTCAGATATATCTCAAGCTTCAGGACAAAATAAAGCCCAAAACATAGAACCTATATAGAAAAAAAAGATCACATACCTATAAGAAATCTCCAAAGCAAATCACATAAATCTACAAGTCTGGTTTATAAAATTGCATTCAGGAGACACAAAATGAACTGATAATGTAAAAGTAATTGGGAAAAATTAAAAGGATAAAAGGATGATTTTTGTAGAGGAATGAAAACATTAGACAGTGCATAATTTATCAACTAAAAAGTCCCCGTGTGAACATCTTTGATCTAAATATCCTAGCATTATGCTTGAGCACTAGAATATAATGAACAAGTTAGACCTTATACCACAACAATGTCACATAAAAATGTACCAATTAAATACTGCAATACCAACATTAGAACTATCTTGTAACTGCACAACATTCTTACTAACAATACCAGAATGATGACATTTAAAAACATACACAATGAAGGTCATTGCAAATTTCATACGCATGAAAACAAAGGACCCTAACATTACACTTTGATCTGCTCCAAAAATGACTAATGACCCAAGTTCAAACCAAGCCAAGTATAATTAATAGATAAAAGTATGAAGGAATTGAGCTAATGAAAATGCTACAGGTACTAACAAAACGAGAGTATATCAGAGTAGAATCAACTAAACCAATTTCAAAGTTAAATGATAGCGCACTGCGCTAGGCATATATGTCGTGCACCAGAAAGATAAAAGAACAATGAAATGAATAACCATCTTTCTCAATGTAAGCAACAAAGTAAAACAGAACCTTCAGAATAACAATTAGTCAATTAATAATCAAGCTTCGCCAATGTATAATACTACCAACCAGTAAGGATCTACCTATTTGCAGCCTAAAATGGTTGTAATCAAAGCTAAATTCACTCCAGAGAAGGCCCTATGCTTCATGGTCAGCTATACAAATCTATTTCCTCATTAAGATATCACAATTCGAGAAATTGGGCAGAAAACGAGGGTATTCCTCAAAAAAAGCCACCACTATGTCGCCGCTGCCGAGGGTATTGCTTTAGGAGTCTCAACGAACAACTGAGGCTTCAACGCCGAAAATGTCACCACCTTGGAGTTTCCGTTCTGCGACTCGCCATTATTAACAACCTCCTGCACCATCGTCAACTGTTTGAAGAGAGAGAATAACCCTAGGAAAGAGAACGTAGATGAAGAAATAGGAAATTAAAACCCTCACTTGGGCAATAATGGAGGAGAACTTAAAGAAGAGGCCACCACTATGTCGCCGCTGCCGCCACTATTTCTAGGGTTAGAGGGAGTCGAGAGGGAGGAGAATGAGATGTGCTGCATATCTGAGTTATCTGAGTGAGAGAGTTGAGCTGGTGAAATGAGAGAGACAGAGTTGGGCAGAGACGGGAAAATAAGGAAAAAAAATTTAAGTTTCGTGTTTTTTTTATCCGTGTTTTTTACATACACAACGTTTTTTTTTTTTTAAACGTTATCTATTTAAAATTAAAAATTATCTTTTATAAATAGATAATATTTTTTTATATATATCTACAACGTTTTTTAAAAAAATGTTGTAAAAAAAAATACTACAACATTTTTATAAAAAATATTGTGGCTTAAATGTTGTCTATTTACTATTTTGTAATAGTGATATTTCTTACTGGGCTAGTTGAGCTCACCCTTTCTTTCACTGTTTACTTCAAGAAATGAGAATATAAATTTGGGGACGAGTCGGGAACGGAGTGATAGTCCTAGATGGTGCATTAGTAGTCCTCACTATTATTCGTGAAATAGTGTGATAATAATTATAATGAGGACTCTTTTGAGTTTAGATACTACAAGTAGATAATATTTGTATTCAAACTCACGATTTATGTTTTCTTGATTGTATACACGATAGTTATATTATTAAGTTGTATTTGAATTACGTACCATGTATCTGGCATGACTCAAGATGGGTGATGTATACCTAATTTTGGGGGCGTCCACATTTAGTATCAAAAAGCTAGGATATGATCCCCGGCAAGATGTGAGACTAGAACTAGGAGGAGAGGCAGGGAATTCTTTGCTTAGTATGACCTACCTAAGTTTATTTGGTATTTTATTGGTCAATAAAGTATAGGGATAATATGTTATATGTTAATTAACATTTGTTTTGTGGCGATGATCTCAAAATGACATCCGAGAATGTTGAGAATAAGAATGGAGCACAAGAGATCGTTGAGTCTCCACATATCAATAATCAGGATAATGTCCATCAGGAAGGCGACAATCCTCATGCAAACAACAACACGGACCAAATGATGGATGATGAATTGATCAGAGGCTTTATGCAATTCATGCAACATCAAAGTAGAGCCAGCCTCTGCCCAAAATGTAGGTGGAAACACTGAAAACTCTCGGACGGTCACTGCTAAACAGTTCAAGGAGCTGGGACCACCGGAGTTTATTGGAGAGCCAAAACCACTTAAGGTGGAAGCATGGATAAAGTAGATCACCAAGATATTTGATGTCTTGAGATGCTCCGAGGAGCAAAAGGTTCCCTTCGTCACCTTCATGTTACGTGAAGAGGCAGATTACTGGTGGGAATCTGTAAAACGTACCCAGCCTAATGCACTCAAGATGTCTTGGGAGAAGTTCCAAGAGCTATTCAACGACAAGTACTTTCCTGAGAGTATTCGTCACATGAAAGAAGTGGAGTTTATCAAATTGGAACAAAATAATATGACCGTGTTGCAAGAATCGATGATGAAGGAATACTTCGAGTCAACTCCAGACTTTGTGTTCCTAACGATCCTGAGTTAAAGTATAAAATCATGATGGAGGCGCACAACACACCGTTTGCAATCCATCCTGGGAGTACCAAAATGTATCGTGATGTTCGTCATACATTTTGGTGGAACAATATGAAGAGAGAGATAGCGCTGTTTATCTCAAGGTGTCTAACTTGTCAACGAGTCAATGCGGAACATCAAGTACCAAAAGGTCCATTGCAATCACTTAAAATTCCAGAATGGAAGTGGGAGCAAATTACCATGAATTTCGTTACTAGTCTAACCAAGGTTTCTCAAGGCATTGATGCAATTTGGGTCATTGTTGATAGATTGACCAAATCTGCTCATTTCTTACCAATACGAGAAACTTATACACTTGAACGTCTTGCTCGTATGTACATAAACGAGATTGTAAGACTGCATGGTATACCAGTATCCATAGTTTTCGATCGAGACCCAAGATTCACTTCACGATTTTGTGTTAGTTTACAAAAAGCTATGGGCACGAATTTACGATTTAGTTCGGCATATCATCCTCAGACGGACGGACAATCAGAGAGGACTATTCAAACTCTTGAAGATTTATTAAGACTCTGTGTCCTTGACTTCAAGGGAAGTTGGGACAAGTTTTTACCATTGGTGGAGTTTTATTACAACAACAGTTATCAAACAAGTATTGGCATTGCTCCATTCGAGGCGTTATATGGAAGAAAGTGTCGTTCTCCAGTATGCTAGGATGAGGTGGGTGAAGCAACATTGTTGGGACCGGAGTTGGTACGTATGACTACGAAAAAGATTCAAACAATCTGACAACGTATAAAGATCTCACAAGATAGACAAAAGAGTTATAGTGATCTTCATCGAAAGGACGTGGAATTCGATATAGGAGATCATGTGTTGTTACGTGTTGCTCCATGGAAAGGAGTTACGAGATTTGGAAAGAGAGGAAAGCTCAATCCTCGATTCATTGGTCCATTTTTAATCCTCGATCGAATAGGAATTGTAGCCTATAGACTCGCTTTACCGCCAAATATATCTCGTGTTCATAACGTTTTTTACATATCCATGTTACGTAAATATGTGGAAGACCCGAACCACATTATTGAGTTAGAACCAGACGAAATAGCGGAAGATTTGACGTATGAAGAGGTTCTGCTCAAATCTTGGATAAGAAGGAACATATTCTACGCCTCCAAGTTATACCTCAAGTCAAAGTTTTATGGAGAAACCACGATGTTGAGGAAATGACTTGGGAGTTAGAATCAAAATGAAATCAAGGTATCCTTACCTCTTGATATACCGATTCGTACCCTAATTTCGAGGGCAAAATTTCATAAGAAGGGAGGTTGTAAAACCCCAACTTTTGAATAAAGATGAATTTTCTATAAATATTATTTTTGAATATTATGGAGTAAATTTGATATAATGTTATAGTTGTGGGTAATATTTATAAATTTTACAAAGTACGCAAGTTGTTATATAATATTCGATTGGTTGGGGAATATTCGTTTTAACAGGAAATATTCGCATAACCAAGACAATCATTAGTGGACCCTTACAAATGTAATTATTGTCGGATTGAGAAAACGACAAAAAATACTTTTTATGAAAATAACTCTACGAAGTTTTACCATTAATACCGTTGAACTACTCAAGAAGTAAAGTACAATGAATATGTCTGGCATGGTTGCAAGTAGCACACGGTATTGATGCTTATGTGATAAGTCACTCGGTTTTGTTTTATTGGTATTATTAATGTAATAATACGTAAAATCTTTTTATATAAAAATGTAATACTTTTATAAAGTTATTCTATAAATAGAATATATTATATTCTATTATGCATAGTGTTGCATAGTATTTTACATAGTAAAATATTTTTATATAAAACAAAATACTTTTATAAAGTTATTTATTTTATTAGACAATAATTAGAATATATTATATTTTATTATGCATAGTATTTATATAATTACTCGCATAGTGTTTGCGTAGTAAAATCTTTTATAAAGTTATCTGTTTTATTAGATTATAAATAGAATATATTATATTTTATTTAAAAATTTTTGCTTTTAATATGGATGATCAGATTAAAAGTAAATCAATCTGGACCGCCTCATTAAGCTTGTTTATACTTATCAATCCATTTTTCTATAAATAAGCTCATTCCTTCATTATTTTCTTACGAATTCACTGAAACTCTAGAGAAATAAACTATAAAGAGAAAGAAGAAAAGTATTCTACTACTTCACTACTCATATATCCAGTACTCTTCTTCTTAAGGTAGGAAATATTATTTGTTGTACTCGTAAGAGGTGTTATTCTTTTGTATTCATGAAGAGAACTTATGTTATTCCATTCTTTATTAATCTGTTGGAATAAGCTGTATACGCGGGCTACCCTATACTTGGTGACATTCTTATATTATTCCGTCTTTATTATTCTGTTGGAATATCCAATCACATGCGCTTTATCTTGGACTGATTCCGCCTTTTTATTATTCTCATTGGAATATCCTCATGCAATGCGTTTACCTATGGGACTTCGTTTCGTCTTTATTATTATTTTGTTGGAATATCATGTCTGTAAGACCCTGAATTTTATGAAATAAAAGTATTCAATTTTTCTTATAATTACTATTCAATAAATGGTTAAATTGATAAAAAGCAAAGTTAAGGGTGTTATATGAATTTTTTTTCAAAATAAGCAAGTGGCTATAAAATACTTATTATTGTCGGGGAATATTCGTTTGGTCGTGAAATATTCTTCTTGTTGGGAATATCCGTACGACGACGCAGTCATTTTTCAGGGCCCCATAACGTAATAATCTGTTTATGAAGAAAAGCGACAAATTTGAGTTTTTATAAATAACGTCAGAAGTTATTCTGAATTAACAACATGTTGGAATACACGTGGTTAAAATATAATGTCTGCCGTGATTTGCACAATAGAGACACCAGATTGCACAATATTTTTTTCAATTATTGATTCTTACCTGAGAAGACACTACTCAATAATTGTTACAGTAATTACTGTTCAATATTTTATTTTATTGATTCAATAATTGCTACATTGATATTTTATATTATTGTTGTTCAATAATTATCACAGCACAGTATTTTCCATTATCGGATCAATAATTCATATTATTTGAATAATATTATGAGATAGCATTATTGGCAATGTCTAGAAAGTTCTGTCAATGAGAGGTTTGGTCACCTAATTACGCGCCAGTAAGGAGAAATCCTTATCGGAAAGCCCCCTATTTCCTGGGAACGGTCTGATTGTCATTATTGTAATTCTGTAATATTATTTGTAAATAATTAATATTTATTTATATGATAAGGAAATATTTATTTGATGTGGATATAAGTGATGGATTTATTTATGTGGTTATAAATGAAGGAATTAATGTTGAGGTGTTTTATCAGTATTTTTTCGGATTGGAAGTATTAAAAGATCAAATCGGTGTTCTTAAAGCTCTATTGCGTGAGTTATAATTTTAATCCGACCATTGGATCGTTGTGATTTTTTGATATGTTATACATATACAAGTTGAGTATATGTCTACAAATTTTGAACCGTTAAAAATAAACATATAATTTGTTATAAGAGGTGACTGATTCGGAAATTAGGTTTATAAATGATTTTGGTGGAAAATTCTAGAAATGGGTGGACCCCACTTTTGGTTGTTGGGGAAGATGGCTGATTTTTGGTGGGTAGAATAGTAGCGGTAAAGCCATCGGTGTAGTGTCAAGTCTGCTTTGCTTGCGTCTTAACATTTTTCATAAATAGAGGGCTAAGTTAGAATTGAAAATCACACCAGAATTCATAAGTTTTCTCTCTTTTTCTCTCTAGATTATCGAGTGTATTTTGTGAGTATTTAGATACTTGGTGAGTTGTTATTCATCAGTGCAAGTTTCCTTCAGCTTCATATCCGATATCCAGTTAGAAGTACTGCTCTTTTGAGGTAAGAGAATTTAAGGGTTGTTATGTTTTTCAGTTTCGTAATTTTTCTGACCTTCAAAAATTCTAAAAAAATTTAAAATGATAATTTGATGAGTTTTCTTGATTGTGTCCAAAAATGGCGATTTTTGGATGTATAGATTATGAGTTATGAATTTTATGAGAAAAGACTATTTTAAAAGTAAACCCTTATAACTCCTTGTGGTTAACTCCAAAATTGGTAAAATTTTTATTGGGAGTACATGTATATAACAGAAGTATACTATGTAAATTTCAGAATTTTTGGATAAAAGTACAATTTATGATAAATGTCTAAATATTCGGCTGTTTTGGCCATATGAAAAATAGTAAATGAATTTTAAAAATTCTGGGAAAAATATATGTTCAATATGGGACTATATTCTACTAAATCCCAGAAAAGAAATATTTTTGGAACTGATTTGGTATTTTTCATGAAAATGAACTAGTTATGAGTAAATGAATTAAATATGTTATGTGAAGTAAGAAAATTGGAAAATAGGATTTTATGGCTTGAGAATCCTATATGAGGTATATGCAAATTTTTGATGAGGGTTTTGGTTATTGGTGATGAAATCTTATGTGTTTGGAATTTTAGGATGATTAAATGCATTATTTAGTAAAGTGTAAACAATTAAAATAAATTGTTTATAAGTTTAAGAAATGTTATTTCAATATCATTATACCGAAATATTGGTATGAATTTTATTGTGGAATTTCTACCTTTTTGTGTCGGGTTTACTATTTATGAGTTACTATTCACGAGTTACTATTCATGAGTTACTATTTACGAAGTTACTATTCATGGGTACTATTCACGAGTTACTATTCATGACAAAATTGGTTTCTTTTTCTAACCAAATTATAGTTGAGTTATGAATATTACTCTTGAGATTAAATCAATATGTTGATTATTTTATTATCATATATAACATTTTTATAACCCTAATGATGATATTAATTTCTCTTTGACTTGAGTGTAAAGATGGGTAGATTATTGGTATGATCATGACTATGGGTTCTTTTGCCGATGAGTGCAAAGTTGAATTGTTGATCGGGTATGAGCATGACCATTGAATTTATAATTGAATATCTTTAGCTTAAGTGCAAAGGTGAAATGATCAACATGGTTATAACTATTGTTTATATAAATTTGAAAATGATTATATATTTCTTTGAGATATTAATATATTTGGCCTCAGTAGTGCAAATATGAACTGTTGATAAATATATTTGGCCTATAAATGCAAATATGAATCATAAGGAATATCTTTTTGGCACAGTAGTGCAAAGATGAATTGTTGATGAATATCTTTGGCCCGTAGTGCAAAAGATGACTGTTGTTGAATATCTTTGGCTCAGTAGTGCAAAGATGGTGCATTTGATGAATATCTTTGGCCCGTAGTGCAAAAAGATGAAATTGTTAGTATGATTATAAATGAACTCGTGATTTGGTATAACCATGATCTTTGATGTTTCGTAAAAGACATGTGATGAAAATTATCTTCGTCCTGGGTGTGAAGAGGAATTTAGAATCACAATTATGATTATCAGTTATTCACATAATTGTGAAAAGGAACTATTGAGTGATGTTACAGGGATAAAACACTGTTGGTGGACTTTTAATGTGGAGAAGATAGTAGACTTTATGGTCTATTTGACTCTTCTAATGGATTGCCCGTTCCGCTGCAACTATGGTTGAAAAGTTTTATCATCTACTATATGTTCTAAATCTCTGATTTATTACTGATGAAGGCTATTGATAATTTAATTATCTTTAGTCATGATATTCTTACTGAGCTAGTTGTGCTCACCCTTTTGCTTCACAATTTCTTTCAGGTAATAAGAGTGTAGCTGGGTCGAGCGGGGATAACAGGGGAATAGAACGGTGGTCTCTAGCTGTGGAGGTTCTCCTTAAACAGTATAGAAAAGTATGTTGTATAAATCATTTAGTAGTTATATTTGGTGAATCATATAGGGTGAGGCGAACCCAACGTTGGAAGGGTATTTTGCCACTATCATATAAGATGTCTAATGACATACAACCTCGTGTTATCATAAGACAGGGTTGTGCACATCCACTTGCTGAGTATATCTACGAGCACTACCTATATAATCTTGGTGTTTGGTTGAAGTATAACTCTCAATTAGAGACAGTGGAGATAATGATATGTCAAGAGAAGAATCACCATTGGAAAGAATATGATAAGAATCTTCTCGTTTTCATTGGGATCTATTAGGTCAACCAAGGATAATTTCGTGGACATATGATATCTATCATAACCTGGGCGCGTGGCCTCCCATGTACGAAGGTTTCTTGAGCACTTCCCAAAGATTTTAATTTCTAAAACAGTTTTTGACTATACCTTTATGTAAGATGTCATGGTGACGTGCTACCCAAGTTGGTGTCAAGAGTCACAGTTGATATATATTTGTATCAAAACTCACAACACATGAATTGTTGTAATAAAGTTGTAGTTGTTTTCTGTACCATGTATTTGGCGACTCAGAATGGTTAGATGGATTGGACCTATTTTGGGGTTGTCACACGCTTCTGCTGCATGCGTTTCTGGCGGACTGATTCCGCCTTATTAGTAGTATTCATTGGAATAACTTTGTATATCTGAAGATACCGCATGCATGGTGATTTCTGTTGTTATTCCATTCTTTATTATTCTCATTGGAACATCCTCGCTTGCGAATTTACTTTGACCGACACAGTTCCGTTATTTAGTATTCTGTTGGAATAACCCGTCTACATCTGCGGCAACCAGTATGCATGGTGATTTTTTTTGTTATTCCATTCTTTATTATACTCAGTTGGTTAAAGTTTTGACTTCTATACTCCATGAAATTATTGGAATATCCTTGATATTTACGCTTCATCCAGTATCTTTCATGGAACTATTCTTCTGAGCATTCTTGAATTTTACTCTATAAAGCAGTATCATGTTAACAATTTGGACATTATTAGTTTCTGGATAAATTAATTCTTGAACTTGTTTTATTGAATTCTTATATCATTGTCATCATCCTCATGTTTATATTTTTTGAAAGTCATCTGTGGCACAGTAGTGCGTAGATGGACTTGGTATGATTATGACCGAGGATTATTCGATGTAATCATCATGGCCGTAATGTTATAAATGATGTGGTAAAAGTCCTCATTAAATTTAGTAGTGCATTGATGGACAAGTTGTTGGCATGATCATGACCATTAATGAATACATAAATATTCTTGGCCCGTAGTGCATGGATAATTGTGGTCGTGATACTAAAGAATATCCTTGGCCGTAGTGCATGGATAATTGTGGTCGTGATACTAAAAAATATCTTTGGACGTAGTGCAGGGGTGATTCAATGATGTGGATTATTTAATAAGCTTAGTCCCAGCGATAAAAGTCATGAAAAACCTTTTTAAATCATAAAAGATAGTAGATTTTATTCTCTACTTGACTCTTTTAATGGATTGCTTGTTCCGCTGCAGTTAAACTTGATGTTTGTTAAATTGTATCAGTTTAACACTGTTTAAGGCTAATGATAATTTATTCGCATTATCTTAGTCATAATATTTCTTCTTCGGGCTAGTTGAGCTCACCCTTTTTTTCACCGTTCTTCGTAAAATGAAAATATAGGCGAGACGAGCCTCGGGAAGCGGAGTGATGGTCCTAGATGGTGCATTAGTAGTCCTCACTATTCTGTGAAATAGTGTGATAATAATTATAATGATGACTCCTTTTGAGTTTGTATACTCTATAGTAGATAATATTTGTATTCAAACTCACAGTTTATGTTTTGTCGTATTATTGTATCTGACGGTTGTATTATTAAGTTGTATTTGAATTCTGTACCATGTATCTGGCGACTCAAGATGGGTAATGTATACCTAATTTTGGGGGCGTCACAATATATATATATATATATATATATATATATACTGACATATATATAAAACTTTCTACCGACTATTTTAAAAAATGAGTAAGTGGGGGTCCATATAATAATCCAAATTTACAACAAATACTTCATAAAATACCCCTCTATTTATCTCAATTCACTTGGCTTCATAAAACACATTTTTAACAACATTTATGCATCATTAATATTATAACTCGCAATATTAACAACCAGATCATTCCCAGGAAATATGAGGCTTTCCAATAAGGACTTCTCCTTATTGGCGCGCAATTAGGTGATCAAACCTCTTTTCTCGACAGAACTTTCTAGACATCGTCAATAATGCAAATAATAATATGAATAACTTTGTCGTCTCAATTATTGATTTAATAATATAAAATATTGTTACAATAATTGAATCAATAACGTTAGATACTATGCAGCAATTATTGTGGCAATAATTGAGTATAACAGAGTGGTTTCTCACGCATCGTCATGCTACTATTCTTAACGCCAGATACATCAGCTTGTACTTTTTATCATTTGGGTATTTCAACAGTTAACGGTAAAATTTTTGCCGTTATTTTTATAAAAAGTTATTTCTGTCGTTTTCTAACTCCGACAATAATTCCGTTGTGGGGTCCACCAATGATTGTGCCGTCGTACGAATATTGCCTGATAAAACGAATATTTCTCGACCAATCGAATATTTTATGACAACTTACTTACTTTACAAAATTTATAAATATTACCCACAGCTATAACATTATATCAAATCCACACCTTATTATTCAAAATAATATTTAGAGAAAATTAAATCTGTATTCATAAAAGTTGGGGTCTTATAGTGTTAATCTCTTAGAATGGTAATGAAGGCGCTATATGATAAGAATTTGATTTAATTCCTATCTATTCAAGCAGCTTCATAACTCTTGTTTGGTTATTGAAGTTTTCAAGAAATAATAAATTGTTCATGACCTTGTTGTTTATTCAACTGCTATAATTTGTTGGACAATTAAATGCTCACTCTTATAAATTCTAAAACTTTTGTAGCTAGAGCAGACGGACTTGAGTAACCAGATGATGTTCAACGAAAAGAATTCATTTTTATTTATCAAATTTAAATTTATAACATTACATATTGTAATATACTGGAGGTTTTTAATTATAATATGTGAATGATTTAATATTCGTTAATATTATGATATGAAGACATAAAAGTATAATAGAACTTGGGCTTAAAAGTAATAGGTTGTAAAAATGTAGTACTCCCTCCGTTCCTTAATATAAGTCGTTTTAGAGAAATATTTTTGTTCCTTAATATAAGTCGTTTTAGAATTTTAAGTAAGCATTAATTGTTTAGTTTCCAATATTATCCTAAGTATTAAATGTAACTTTGATTCTCTCAATATTTTATGTCCAATAAATAACATTATCTTCTTCCAATACAAGGGTAAAGTAGACAATTGATATTATAGTTAATGTTATACAATCATTTTCTTAATACTTGTGCACAACTCTAAAACGACTTATATTAAGGAACGGAGAGAGTAATAACATTTATGTCTTAACCTTATGTTGTATGGACCCAGGTTTCGGGCTCTCACCATATCCTTTTATTCTCCCATTTTCTTATCCTTTTTACATTAAATCACACATGTAGTGTGCAAAGTTGGTGATATTATGACATTTAGGTCTTATGTTCAATTCTGACTTGGATGAGTTTATTTATTCTATTTTTGAGAAACTTGTATGTTTTCTCTTTATGTGAGTTTTGTTTGTAAGTTTCTTTTTTCTCCTTTGGTGAGGTTAGATTGGATCTTGATGATATACTTGATTATGAAATTATATTATATTCCCAAAAAAATGGAGCTTTAAAAAAAACAAATATATAACCTAAAATATCACTACAACTGTCTCAAATAATAACATCATTATTGAATTTTTAAAGTTAATTTGATATATTTTTAAAATTCAAAATTGAAATAATCTATTCAAAATCAAAATTAGTAAATAATAAATTTTACAATGAGTAATAGCTTTCATATTGTTTATAATATTCACATTTTATTAGCTAAACCTAAAGGACTCTATGTTAATTTTAAAAGTGTCTTAACTCTTAAGTTGATTTTAAAAATTTAATAATAATTTTAGAGTGTTTATATTATTATTTGTCTTTTTAAAAATTAATTTTAAAATATCTTCAAATTCAAAGTTATATGTATCTATTTTAACTTTGTGAGTACAATTATAAATACTAGTTTCTAGGGGGTGCAAATTGAAAGGTAAAAATACAAATTAATGGGTGCGAGGAATTGGGAACAATGAATAATGAGAATGAAAGAGGAAAAATAAGAATTAAATATGATAAAAAATTGGAATAAGAAAATTAAATTAGAAACCGGAGTTGAGAATTCAAAAATAACTACCACTCTTTTTCTCCCTAAATAATATAGATAGATTATAAGTTATTTAATTTTTTTTATTAATAATTATAAATTTTATTATTTTTAAAACTTAAATAAATATGTCAATTTTAAATTTGAAAATATTTCAATTTATTGAAACTTTCTTACCTTCCTATTATACTACATTTTAATATTTTTGCTATTTATATTTTTCAGAACAAAAATTAGACTTATATTATTAAAATAGGTGATTTTAGTTTATTTTATTTTACAACACTTTTCAAGTTCTGCATATACTAGTTTTTCTTTTAAAGAAAAAAAAAACAAAAAGGAATTGAATGGAATGCACTGGTGTATGTTTTAGGTGGTGTTTGATAAAATTCAATGTTAAGATCTGAATAGTTTAAACATCTAAATAATATAGAATATTTGAATAGAATTGTATCTGAATGAATAAATGTTGTTTAATAATTAATTTTTTCAAAATATCTTAATAATAATATTTTACCGTATTACCCTTGAACTCTTTTTTCTTTCTTATGTTGCATCTGAGCAGATTTCAATAGCTGCAACACTGGTTTTAAAGTTGTTTCCTCTCTTTCTCTTTCTCTCAAATTGGGGCAAAAAAAACGGAGCAGAAAGATAGCGATAGGATTTTTATAATATAGCGTTGATCTGCTCAAATATCCACGTTCTTTTCATCTCACCTTCAATTCAAGATCAACACCATCTATGCCCTCCACATCGTCGTCGCTCCTTTTCCTTTCCCTCCCTTTATATCTCTCTATATATATATATATATGCACACATGTCTGTTTGTGTATTTATAATTTTTCCCATTTTGTATGATTGAAGTTTGTATCTGTAAGACCCCAACTTATTATAAATAAAATCGAATTTTCTCTAATTATATTTGTAAATAATAAGGTATTAATTTGATATAATTATCTCGTTTATGGGTGAAATGTGCAAATTTTGCAAAATATGCAAGTGGTTATAAAATAATCATTGTTGTTTAGAATATTCGTTTGGTCGTGGAATATTCTTGTTGTCGGGGAATATTAAATGCATTTACCAGTAGCAGCTTCATTTGTGGGCCCCATAATGAATAACTGCCGGATGAAGAAAAACGACAAGTTTGAGTTTTTATAAATAACGGCGTAGTTGTTACCGTTAACACTGTTGGAATACCCGGTGGTTAAAATACAGTAATACGCGTGGATGCACGGTATTGATGAATTATTGATCCTTACGTAAGAAGGCACTACTCAATAATTGTTACAGTAGTTACTGTTCAATATTTTATTTTATTGATTCAATAATTGATGCGTTGATATTTTATATTATTGTTGTTTCAATAATTATCACTGCACAGTATTTCCCATTATCAGATCAATAATTCATATTATTTGAATAATATTATTAGATAACATTATTGGCAATGTCTAGAAAGTTCATCGAGGAGAGGTTTGGTCACCTAATTGCGCGCATAAGAAGAAATTCTTATTGGAAAGCCCCCTCTTTCCTGGGAACGACCTGGTTGTCATAAATGTGATTCTGTAATATTATTTGTGAATAATTAATTATTGATTCATATGATAAGGAAATATTTATTTTATGTGGATATAAATGTTGGATATATTTATTGTGGTTAAAAATGAAGGAGTTAATGTTGAGGTGTTTTATCAGTATTTTTGTCGGAATGAAGGTATTAAAAATTAAACCAAAGGTGTTTTGAGATATATTGTGTGAGTTATAATTTTTAATCCCAGTTGGATTGTTGTAATTTTTGATATGTTATACATATATAAGTTGAGTATATGTCCACAAATTTTGAACCGTTAAAAATGAACGTATGATTTGTTATGAATTTTAAGAGGTGACTGATTCAGAAATTAGGTTTATAAATGATTTTGGTGGAAAATTCTAGAATTGAGTGGGCCCCACTTGTGGTTGGTGAAGAAATGTGCTGAATTTATTTCAAATGTGGTGGGTGGGAATAGTAGCAGGTAAAGCCATCAGGTTACAGGTCAAGTCTGCTAACATTTTCCTATAAATAGAGGGCTAAGTTAGAATTGAAAATCACACTAGAAACAAGTTTTCTCTTTCTCTCTCTAGATTATTGAGTGTATTTTGTGAGTATTTAGATACTTTGTGAGTTTCTATTCATCGTCTGCAAGTTTCCTTGACCTTTATCTGGACCGATATTCCGATCGTAAGATTGATATTTTGAAGTAAGGGATGTTATTTTCTTCATATATGATATTATTTCTTTAATATCATTATCTTGAAGTATTGATCTGAATTTTATCAAATTTGGAACTTTTTGTGTCTGGGGTTCTATTCACGTATACTGGCACTAGTCACGATACTGAAGACTATTCACGAATCACGACACTTCACCAAAAAATGAAATTTTCTTCTTTTTATCCAAGATGTCTATTATGGTTACTATCTTTGATTGTATCCATGTTTTGATCTTTATTTTTGAATTACGCTCAAAATTGGTATTTATGAAGGATTATTGATCTTGGATAAACTGTTATACTGAATCCTACTATTTGTCCTTCCGTTTCACTTTGGATTCGCTTTCCCTAAAATATTTTTCATCATCCTTAGTCCTAAATGATGATATTACTAAATATCTTCTACCAGTAGTGCAAAAAGATAAATGATTAATCGATGAATATCTTTGGCCCGTAGTGCAAAGATGAGCAGTGTTGAGATGAACATGACTAATTGGTGATGATACAAATGAATATCTTTGGCTGTAGTAGTGCAAAGATGAATATTTGATTAAAGATGTATATTGATTGTTGTTACGGGATAAAATATTGATGATGGACTTTTAAATCTTAGAAGATAGTAAAACTCATTCTCTACTTGACTCTTCTAATGGATTCTTTGCTTTCAATGCAGTTGTTGATCTAAAACTTGTTGGCTATTATATTTTATCGATTTTTTCCTGTTGAAGACTAACGATAATTTGTTGTATATTATCTTAGTCATAATATTCTTTATCGGCTAGTTGAGCTCACCCTTTTCCTTTTTGTTCCATTTTTCTCGGAGGAGGTGAGAACATAGCGAGAACTAGTCGAGTAATGCGGGTGATGGTTCTAGAAAGATGTTTTAGCGGTCTTTCACTATTTCGTAAAATAGTGTTTGAATAATTATAACGAGGACTTATTTGAGTGTGGATATTGTCTGAAGACAATATTTGTATTTAAACTCACTTGTTCTACCCATTCTTTTATCTCTCTCCTTGTGCTCAACGCTTAAACTTGACTCGGGAGAAATTGGACTTTGACTTGTCTGCTGAAACTCAGTTGGGTGAAACCTTCGTTACATCTACAGCTTTATAAATCTTGCATGATCCAAGTTGGCACTATCACATTACCTGCCGATCTTATATCTTTAAAGATACTTGCTTTTGATGTGATTTTAGGAATTGATTGGTTAACCACTCATCATGCCAAAATTGATTGTTTTCGTAAGGTTGTTAGTTTTCATATTCCTAACCAACTCATTATATGAATTCAAACAACTAAACCACTAAAATCACCACTATCATATCAAGCCATAAAGCTATTCGCTTATTGAAAAATGGATGTCAAGCTTTCTTAGCCCATGTTATGGATTTGAACAAAGACAAGTCGATTTGAATAATATTTCACATTGTTAGAGAATTTTCGATGTATTTCAAGAACTTCTGCCTACCCCCGAACGTGATGTTGAATTCTTTATTGACCTTGAACCGTATAAAACCCATTTCTAAAACCCCATATCGAATGACTCCTATTGAACTTCGTGAGTTAAAAGTCCAACTACAGAATTATTAGACATCGGTTTCATTCGTCTAAGACATCTCCTCGGGGTGCTCTGTTTTATTCGTAAAGAAGAAAAGACGGGGAGTATGCGACTTTGTATTGACTACCGAGAATTAAACCATGTCACCATCAAGAATATGTATCCGCTACCTCGCATTGATGACCTGTTCGACCACCAGTCAAGGAGCACAATTCTTTTTAAAGATCGATCTTCGCTCGGATATCATCACCAAGATTAAAAGAGGATATTCCAAAGACGCCTTCGTAAACTCCGATGACGGGCATTATGAATTCTTAGTCATGTCTTTTGGATTGACTAATGCTCTACTTTCTTTCATGGATATGATGAACCGTAGTTTAAGGAATATTTGGATCGGTTTGTTGTTGTCTTTATTGATGACATCCTCATCTAATCCAAAAGCCGTGAAGATCATGAGCACCATTTGAAGCTGATACTTGAAAGGCTTCGTGAAAACAAACTTCATGCCAAGTCAAGAAATGCGAGTTCGCTTGAGAGGAAGTATCATTCCTCGGGGGCACGTGGTGTCAAAACATGGAGTATTTGTTGACCCTTGGCCAAGATTGAGCAAAGACAAAGTTGGGAGCAACCAAAAGTCGGTGACCAAAGTGCGTAGCTTTCAGGCTTAAATTGGTTATTATCGGAGATTCATGGAAGGATTTTCTCGAATCGCTACTCTGTTAACTCAGCTGACTCGAAAAGATACAAAATTCGTATGGAGCGAGGAATGCGAGAAAAGTTTCCAAGAGCTCAAGAGGAGACTCATTTCGGCACCTGTTCTGAAAATACCATCTGGTACGGATGGATTTGTTATATACAGCGATGCTTCAGGCAAAGGGTTAGGATGCGTTCTCATGTAACATGGGAAAATCATAGCCTATGCTTCACGACAACTCAAAGGATATGAGAGGAATTATCCTACTCATGATCTAGAGTTGGCAGCAGTCGTATTCGCGTTGAAAATTTGGAGACACTACTTGTATGGGGAGAAAGTGGAGATTTATACGGACCATAAAAGCCTCAAATATTTCTTCACCCAAAAAGAACTCAACATGCGGCAACGACGTTGGCTTGAACTATTGAAAAATTACGATCACACTATTCAATATCATCCTAGAAAAGCGAACGTAGTAGATGACGCATTGAGTAGAAGATCATATGCGAGTACGAGTGCGATATTGTTAATACAAAGGCCCATTCTGTATGACTTGCAAAGGATGGAGGTAGAATTAAAGACTCTAGGGACCCACATGATGATGGCGAATATACGAGTAGAATCGACTTTAATCGATAAAGTTAAAGATGCTCAAGCTACGGACCTGGAGCTGATACGTATGAAGAAGAAAGTACAAGAAGGAGCTATTCTAGAAGCGAGAATCGATGAAGAAGGAATACTTAGATTCAACTCCAGACTTTATGTTCCTAACAATTCTGACTTGAAGCATAGAATCATGATGGAGGCACACAACACCCCGTTTGTAATCCATCCTGGGAGTACCAAAATGTATCATGATATTCGACATACATTTTGGTGGAACAATATGAAGAGAGAGATCGCGGAGTTTATCTCGAGGTGTTTAACTTGTCAACGTGTAAAGGCGAGCATCATCAAGTGCCAAAGGGTCCATTACAACCACTTGAGATTCCGAAAATGGAAGTGGGAACACATTACTATGGATTTCGTTCTGTCTTCCCAAAGTTTCTCAAGGCATAGATGCGATTTGGGTTATTGTTGATAGATTAACCAAGTCCGCCCATTTCTTTACCGATCGTGAGACTTATTCCTTGAACGCCTTGCTCGCATATGCGTGAATGAGATTGTGAGATTACATGGCATGCCAAGATCCATAGTTTCGGATCGTGACCTAAGATTCACTTCACGATTTTGGGTTAGCTTACGCGAAAGCTATGGGCGCAATTTACGATTCACTCAGCGATACCATCCTCAAACGGACGGACAATCGAGAGGACTATTCAAACGGAAGTTGGGATAAGTATTTGCCACCATTGGTGGAATTCTAAGACCCCAACTTATTATAAATAAAATCAAATTTCCTCTATTATATTTGTGAATAATAAGGTATTAATTTGATATAATTCTCTCGTTATGGGTGAAATGTGCAAATTTTGCAAAATATGCAAGTGGTTATAAAATAATCATCATTGTTTGGGAATATTCGTTTCGTCGTGGAATATTCTTGTTGTTTGGGAATATTCGTATTTACTTTGCCAAGCAATTTCATTCAGGGCCCATAATGTAATAATATCGCTTGATGAAGAAAAAAAAACGACAAGTTTGAAGTTTTTATAAATAATCGACAGAAGTTGTTACCGTTAACACCGCTTGAATACCCGTATGGTTAAAATACAAAGAATACGCTGATGCACAAAGATTGATGAATTTATCGATCCTTACGTAAGAAGGCACTACTCAATAATTGTTACAAGTAGTTATCGCTCAATATTTTATTTTATCGATTCAATAATTGTCATATTGATATTTTATATTATCATTGTTTCAATAATTGTCATCGCACAAGATTTCCTTATTATCGATCAATAATTCATATTATTTGAATAATATTATTAGATAAAGATTATTGGCAATGTCTAGAAAGTTCTCACAAGGAGAGGTTTGGTCACCTAATCATGCCACAATAAGGAGAAATTTTATCGAAAGCCCCTCTTCCTCGAAACTACCGTCATTATAAATGTGATTCTCAGAATATTATTTGTGAATAATTAATTATCGATTCATATGATAAGGAAATATTTATTTTATGTGGATATAAATGTTGATATATTTATTGTGGTTAAAAAATGAAGGAGTTAATGTTGAGGTGTTTTATCAAGATTTTTGTTTGAATGAAGGTATTAAAAATTAAACCAAAGGTTTTTTTAGATATATCATGTGAGTTATAATTTTAATCCGACCGCTGATCGTTGTAATTTTTGATATATGTTATACATATATAAGTTGAGTATATGTCCACAAATTTTGAACCGTTAAAAATGAACGATGATTTGTTATGAATTTTAAGAGGTGACTCGATTCGTAAATTAGGTTTATAAATGATTTTGGTGGAAAATTTAGAATTGAGTGGCCCCACTTGTGGTTGGTGAAGAAATGTGCTGAATTTATTTCAAATGTGGTGGGTGGAATAGTAGAGTAGTAAAGCCATCAAAGTCAGCAGTCAAGTCAAGTCTCACTAACATTTTCCTATAAATAGAGGGCTGTTAGAATTGAAAATCACACCGTAAACAAGTTTTCTCTTTCTCTCTAGATTATTATCGAGTGTATTTTGTGAGTATTTAGATACTTTGTGAGTTTCTATTCATCAAAGCAAGTTTCCTTCAAATTTTATACCGATATTCCGATCGTAAGATCTGATATTTTTTGAGGTAAGGGATGTTATTTTCTTCATATATGATATTATTTCTTCAATATCATTATGCCAAGTATCGATCCTAATTTTTATCAAATTTGGAACTTTTTGTGTCTGGGTTACTATTCACGATACTACACTATTCACGATACTACACTATTCAATATTCACTATTCAATTAAAAAAATGAAATTTTCTTCTTTTTTGTCCAAGATGTCTATTATGGTTACTATCTTTGATCAGATCCATGTTTTGATCTTTATTTTTGAATTCTCGCTTCAAAATTGGTATTTATGAAGTATTATCGATCTTGATATAAACCGCTATACTAATCCCTACTATTTGTCCTTCCGCTTCACCGATTCGCTTTTCTTTAAAATATTTTTCATCATCCTCACCCTAAATGATGATATTACTAAATATCTTCTACCAGAAGTGCAAAAAATAGATAAATGATTAATCGATGAATATCTTTGGCCCGTAGAAGGCAAAGATGAACAAAGTGTCGAGATGAATACGACCAACCGGTGATATATAAAATGAATATCTTCGGCCCAGAGTAAAAAAAAAGATGAATATTTGATTAAAGATGTATATCGATTGTTGTTACAGGATAAAATATCGATGATGGACTTTTAAATCTTAAAGATAAGAGAACTCATTCTCTACTCGACTTTTCTAATGGATTGTTGCTTCACCGCAATTGTTGATCTAAAACTTGTCGCTATTATATTTTATCGATTTTTTCCTCGTCAAGACTAACGATAATTTGTCAGATATTATCTTAGTCATAATATTCTTTATCGGGCTAGTTGAGCTCACCCTTTTCCTTTTTTTGTTCCATTTTTCTCTCGAGAGGTAGTAACATAAGCAGAACTAAATGGGGTACGGAGTGATGGTTCTAGAAAGATGTTTTAGCAAATTCCTCACTATTTCTTCGTAAAATAAAGTTTGAATAATTGTAACGAGGACTTATTTGAGTGTGGATATTGTCTCTGTAAGACAATATTTGTATTTAAACTCACAAAGATGTGTTGTCGTCGATTTTGCACGACAATCAGATTATCAAGTTGTAGTTTGCTTTCTCGCATCATGTATTTGGCGCACTCGTAATGGGTGTCAGATACCTATTTTGGGGGCGCCACAAATGGGTATCAAGCTTAGGATACGGTCTCCAAGTGAGATCGGATCTGGAATGAATCTAGAGGGAGAGATGAGTAAATCCTTCGCTAAAGGTGTCTTATCTAAGCTTATTTGTTGGTCACCATAATATAGGATATTATGTGATATGTTAATTTGTTTAATTAACCCTTGTTTTATGGCAAGATTTAAGAATGGCCACCGAGAACGTTAACAATGGAGTGTATGAGACCGTGGAACAACCTTTAGTTACAAACCAGAGAAACGCAAAAATGTGAAGGCAATATTCCTCCTCCCGTAAACAACACTACCGAGCAAACGATGAATGATGGAATGTTTAGAGCTTTTTGCAGCTCATGCAAAACCGCATTTAGGAGACTCGGCACAAAATACGGTGTGAAATGATAAGAATGCGCGCTTTCATCACAACAAAGCAAGCTTCAAGGAGTCGGGACCACCGTAATTTAAGGGAAAGCCGATCCGATCACGGCGAAAACGTGGGTCAAAATTACCAAGATATTCGATGTCTCGGGATGCACGGAGGAATGTATGGTTCCATTCGCCACCTTTATGTTCCGCGCAGGTGCATCACCGGTGGAGTCTGTGAAGCACTCCACCCACCGCACTCAAAGATGTCTTGGGAAACGCTTTCAGAACTATTCAATGACAAGTACTTTCCCGAAAGTATTCGGCTATACGTAAGGAGGTGGAGTTTATCGACCGAACAAAACAACACGACGACGTCCCAAAGACGAGGCGAAGTTTGCAGAGTTATCCAGTTCGCACCTCATTCGGTCGAAAAAATGAGGAACGAATGACGAGGATGTTTCGAGAGGTCTAAAGCCCGAGATTCTAAGAATATCTTATATCTCATAAATTTTCTTTATATTCGATGTTGTAAATAGGCTCAATTATTAGAGCGAGATAATGAGTATGTTCAACCGAGGGACCACAACCAGTGGTCATACCCTATGACAAAGCAAAGAATATCGTGAGCGATGATAACCAACGAGGAGGAAAAATACTTAACAAAGCAGAACCACTCTGGGGGTCATCGTGGCCATGATAATAGGAGAGGTGAGTCAAGTGGAAATTTCAGAAAGAGGAGATTCAACAATGACGGAAGACATCAACAAAGAAAGACCAAAGACCAACAACAAATTCTAGGGGAGGAGAACGACCGCCGCTAGATGTTACAAATGCGGAAAGAGGGACATATCACCAAACCGTCCACAACAATCCAAGGTATGTTACAACCGTGGAAAGGAAGGCCACATAGCTCGGATTGTTCTCAGAAGAAACCAAGTTCAACGGGGATGGTGACTCCAAGGGTCATCCCCGATAAGTCAAAATCACGGCTTCCTCGGAAGAGCGCTTTTGTCGCGATCGCCAAAACGCGAGGAACCCGAACGAGGTGATTACGTAAGTAAGCTAATCTTGAACTCTCACAAGTTTATACCTTTACTAGATACCGGCTTCTACCCATTCTTTTATCTCTCCCGCCAGTGCTCAACGCTTAAACTCGACCGAGAAATTGACTTTCGACTTTATCTCGTTGAAACTCCGCTGGGTGAAACCTTCACACATCTACATAATTATAAATCTTGCATGATCCAAGTCAGCACTATCACATTACCTCGCTGATCTTATATCTTTAAAGATACTTGCTTTTGATGTGATTTTAGGAATTGATCGTTAACCACCATCATGCCAAAATTGATTGTTTTCGTAAGTGTCATAGTTTTCATATTCCTAACCAACCTCATCATACTTAATTCAAACAACTAAACCACTAAAATCACCACTATCATATCAAGCCATAAAGCTATTCGCTTATTGAAAAACTGATGTCAAGCTTTCTTAGCCCATGTTATGGATTTGAACAAAACAAGTCGATTTGAATAATATTTCATTGTTGAGAATTTTCTCGATGTATTTCCTCAAGAACTTCCCTGCCTACCCCCGTAACGTGATGTCAATTCTTTATCGACTCGAAATACAAAAACCCATTTCTAAAACCCCATATCGAATGGCTCCTATCAACTTCGTGAGTTAAAAGTCCAACTACAGTGAATTGTTAGACATATAGTTTCATTCTGGCCCCAAGACATCTCCTCGGGGTGCTCCTGCTTTATTCAGAAAGAAGAAAGACGGAGAGATGCGACTTTCATCGACTACCGAGAATTAAACCATGTCACCATCAAGAATAGTATCCGCTACCTCGCATCGATGACCCGCTCGACCAAATTGCAAGGAGCACAATTCTTTTCAAAGATCGATCTTCGCTCGATATCATCAAATCAAGATTAAAACCGAGGATATTCCAAAGACCGCCTTCGTAACTCCCCAGACGGCATTATGAATTCTTAGTCATGTCTTTTGATCGACTAATGCTCCCGCCGCTTTCATGGATACGATGAACCGTATTCAAGGAATATTTGATCATTTTGTTGTTGTTTTTATCGATGACATCCTCATCTATTCCAAAAGCCGTGAAGATCATGAGCACCATTCGTCGATATCAAAAGGCTTCGTGAAAAACAAACTTTATGCCAAGTCAAGAAATGCGAGTTCGCTCGAGGAAGTAGCATTCCTCGGGCACGCAGTGTCAAAACACGAGTATCCGTCGAATCTTGCCCAAGATCAAGCAGCAAGACAAAGTCGGGAGCAACCAAAGTCTGCGACCGGCACGAGCTTTCTGGCTTAATTGGTTATTATCGAGATTCGTGGAAGGATTTTCTCGAATCGCTATCTGCTAACTCAAATTGACTTTTTGAAAGATACAAAATTTGTATGGAGCGAGGAACGCGAGAAGAGTTTCCAAGAGCTCAAGAGAGACTCATTTCTAAGACTGCTCGCAAATACCATCCGGTACGGATGGATTTGTTATATACAAATGATGCTTCGTGCAAAGGGTTAGATGCGCTCATGCAACATGGGAAAGTCATAGCCTATGCCTCACGACAACTCAAAGAATATGAGAGGAATTATCCTACTCATGATCTAGAGTCAAGCAAAGCAATTCGCGCTGAAAATTTGGAGACACTACTTGATGGGGAGAAAAAGGAGATTTATACTTTACCATAAAAAAAGCCTCAAATATTTCTTCACCCAAAAGAACTCAACACGCGCAAGAACGACGCTGGCTTTGAACTATTGAAAGATTACGATCACACTATTCAATATCATCCTCGAAAAGCGAACGTAGAGTCGACGATCGAGTAGTAAGATCATACGCGAAAGACGAAAAGCGATATTGTTAATGCAAAGGCCCATTCTGTATGACTTTGCAAAGGATGGAGGTAGAATTAAAGACTCTGTGGACCCACATGATGATGGCGAATATACGAGTAGAACCGAACTTTTTAATCGATAAAGTTAAAGTCGCCAAGCTACTTTACCGAGAAATTGATACGTACGTATGAAAGAAGAAAAAGCAAGAAGGAGCTATTCCGTAAGTTTAGAATCGATGAAGAAGGAATACTTAGATTCAACTCCGCACTTTCAGGTTCCTAACGATTCTCGACTTGAAGCATAGAATCATGATGGAGGCACACAACACCCCGCTTGCAATCCATCTCGGGAGTACCAAAATGTATCATGATATTCGACATACATTTTGGTGGAACAATACGAAGAGAGAGATCGCGAGTTTATCTCGAGGTGTTTAACTTGTCAACGTAGTAAAGCGCGAGCATCAAGTGCCAAAGGGTCCATTACAACCACTGAGATTCCAAATGGAAGTGGGAACACATTACTATGGATTTCAAGCATGTGTCTTCCCAAAGTTTCTCAAGGCATAGATGCGATTCGGGGTTATTGTTGATAGATTAACCAAGTCCGCCCATTTCTTACCGATACGCGAGACTTATTCCCCTCGAACGCCTTGCTCGCATGTACGTGAATGAGATTGTGAGATCGCATGGCATGCCAAGATCCATAGTTTTGATCGCGACCCAAGATTCACTTCACGATTTTGGGTTAGCTTGCAGTAAAGCTACGGGGCACGATTTATTTATTCTGGGCTTTCGCAGATACCATCCTCAAACTGATTTTACAATCGTAGAGGACTATTCAAACCTCAAGATCTATTAAGACTTTGTGTCCTAGATTTTAAAGGAAGTCGATAAGTATTTCCATCGGTGGAATTCTCCCACAACAACAAAGCTTATCGTTAAGTATAGTAATGGCTCCATTCGAGGCGCTAGATGGACGAAAGTGTCGCTTCTCCAAAGATGTCGACGAGGGGGAGAAGAAACGTTGTTGGGACCGTAATTAGTACGCATGACTACGTAAAAGATCCAAATGATTCGACAACGATACAAACCAAGACAAGATCGACAAAAGAGTTATTACGCGATCTTCATCGAAAAGACGTGGAATTTAATATCGGGGATCATGTATTGTTACGTGTCGCACCATGGAAGGGAGTTACAAGATTTGGGAAGAGAGAAAGCTCAATCCACGATTTGTCGGTCCATTTGAGATTCTCGACCGAATAGAAAAATGTGGCCTATAGACTCAGATTACCTCCAAGTATGTCTCGTGTTCATAATGTTTTTCACATATCCATGCTTCAGAATATACGTGAAAGACCCGAACCATATTATCATGTTAGAACCAGATTTAGAGATAAAAAGATTTAACGTACGTAAGAAGTACTAAGTTAAGATCTTGATAGAAAGAGATGTCCTCCACGCACTCAAGGTTATACCACAAGTTAAGGTTTTATGGAGAAACCATGCTATCAAGAAATGACCGAGTTGAATCGTAAATGAAAGCGAGGTATCCTCACCTTTTCAAACACTGTGTACGTATGTCAATTTCGAGGACGAAATTTCATAAGGAGGGGAGGTCAGAAGACCCCAACTTATTATAAATAAAATCAATTTCCTCTAATTATATTTGTGAATAATAAGGTATTAATTTGATATAATTCTCCTATGGGTGGGTGAAATGTGCAAATTTTGCAAAATATGCAAGTGGTTATAAAATAATCATCATTGTTTGAATATTCGTTTCGTCGTGGAATATTCTTGTTGTTGTTGTGGAATATTCGATTTACGACGCCAATATATTTTTAGGGGGCCCATAATGTAATAACCGCTTTGATGAAGAAAAAACGACAAGTTTGAAGTTTTTATAAATAATCTACAGAAGTTGTTACTACCAAGTAACACCGCTGAATACCCGTGGTTAAAATACAAAAGAATACGCGCGATGCACATATGATTGATGAATTATCGATCCTATACGTAAAGAAGGCACTACTCAATAATTGTTACAAAGAGTTATCGCTCAATATTTTATTTTATCGATTCAATAATTGTCATATTGATATTTTATATTATCATTGTTTCAATAATTGTCATCGCACAAAGATTTCCCATTATCGATCAATAATTCATATATTATTTGAATAATATTATTAGATAAAGATTATTGGCAATGTCTAGAAAGTTCACAAGGAGAGGTTTGGTCACCTAATCAAGCGCCAAAAATAAGGAGAAATTTTATCGAAAGCCCCTCTTCCCCCGAACTACCGTCATTATAAATGTGATTCTCAGAATATTATTTGTGAATAATTAATTATCGATTCATATGATAAGGAAATATTTATTTTATGTGGATATAAATGTTGATATATTTATTGTGGTTAAAAAATGAAGGAGTTAATGTTGAGGTGTTTTATCAAGATTTTTGTTTGAATGAAGGTATTAAAATTAAACCAAAGGTTTTTTAGATATATATGTGAGTTATAATTTTTAATCCGACCGCTGATCGTTGTAATTTTTGGATATGTTATACATATATAAGTTGAGTATATGTCCACAAATTTTGAACCGTTAAAATGAACGATGATTTGTTATGAATTTTAAGAGGTGACCGATTCGTAAATTAGGTTTATAAATGATTTTGGTGGAAAATTTAGAATTGAGTGGGCCCCACTTGTGGTCAGTGAAGAAATGTGCTGAATTTATTTCAAATGTGGTGGGTGGAATAAGAAGAGTAAAGCCATCAAAGTCAGCAGTCAAGTCTCGCTAACATTTTCCTATAAATAGAGGGCTAAGTTAGAATTGAAAATCACACCGTAAACAAGTTTTCTTTTCTCTCTCTAGATTATCGAGTGTATTTTGTGAGTATTTAGATACTTTGAGAGTTTCTATTCATCAAATAAGTAAGTTTCCTTCAAATTTTATACCGATATTCCGATCGTAAGATCGATATTTTGAGGTAAGTGGATGTTATTTTCTTCATATATGATATTATTTCTTCAATATCATTATGCCAAGTATCGATCCTAATTTTTATCAAATTTGGAACTTTTTGTGTTCTGGGTTACTATTCACGATACTAAGACTATTCACGATACTTTACACTATTCATTCACGATACTACACACTATTCACCAAAAAAATGAAATTTTCTTCTTTTTTTGTCCAAGATGTCTATTATGGTTACTATCTTTGATCAGATCCATGTTTTGATCTTTATTTTTGAATTCGCTTCAAAATTGGTATTTATGAAGTATTATCGATCTCGATAAACCGCTATACTAATCCCTACTATTTGTCCTTCCGCTTCACCGATTCGCTTTTCTTTAAAATATTTTTTTCATCATCCTCACCCTAAATGATGATATTACTAAATATCTTCTACCAGAAGGCAAAAGATAAATGATTAATCGATGAATATCTTTGCCCGTAGTAGCAAAAGATGAACAGTGTCGAGATGAATACGACTAACCGGGTGATATAAATGAATATCTTCGCCCTCAGAAAAAAAAGATGAATATTTGATTAAAGATGTATATCGATTGTTGTTACAGTGATAAAATATCGATGATGGACTTTTAAATCTTAGTAGATAAGAGAACTCATTCTCTACTCGACTTTTCTAATGGATTGTTGTTTCCACCGCATCTATTGTTGATCTAAAACTTGTCATTGCTATTATATTTTATCGATTTTTCCCGTCAAGACTAACGATAATTTGTCAGATATTATCTTAGTCATAATATTCTTTATCGGGCTAGTTGAGCTCACCCTTTTCCTTTTTTGTTCCATTTTTTCTCGTGAGGTGAGAACATATAAGAGAACTAGCTGGGGTACGAGAGTGATGGTTCTAGAAAGATGTTTTAGCACTCTCACTATTTCAGAAATAATAGTTTGTTTTAAATAATTGTAACGAGGACTTATTTGAGTGTGGATATTGTCTGTAAAGACAATATTTGTATTTAAACTCACATAAATAAAGTAAAATGCTTGAAAAACGATAATTTAAAATTTTATACAAGCCCATACCCATGATCATGCTTTGTGCTATATAATCAATTAACAAAAGAAGATGGAGAATAAGAATCATACCTTTGAATATTCGAGCTTCCTCAGGAACAAGTTCAACTCCTAGTCTCCTTCGTGCTCTCCTTGAATACGCGGGATTGATTCCTTCCTTTGATCAACGTTAGCCACTCAAGCGTTTAGTCTCTAGAGGTGATCCATCAAGGAAGAAGAAGAAGAAGTCAAGAAGAAGGGTGTATGGCCAAACCCTAATTTCTATCTCTATATAAATCTCTGTTCTCTCCCAACAATTGAAAAAAAAACACGTTATCAAATATTTGACATAAGACTCTTCTTATATAGATATTAGTCAACCCTTCTAAACTTATTAGGAATATGGTTTTATTTAATTAATTAAAACCCTTTTAATCAATTAGGCTTCTTAATCTCCGTGGACAAGGAAATCGCGCCTTGCTAGGGTTAGGGTTTCGTGTTGGCTGAGGAGGAAAGAAATCCATGAAGAATACGGAATTGATTGATTGATTGTAGAGGGGAGAACGACAGGTGGGCGATTACTCTAACGACGCGTGGCAGAACCTCTAGAATCTGGAAACTGTGTTAGGGTTATTGGGATTCCAAGAGCCTTCTTCAGTTCTTCGAGTTGAGAGAGTGTTCGAATCTTGTTAGTGCTTTTAGGTGGAATATCGAAGCCTTAAGCTACCAAAAGAGTCCTCCCCCTTCCTAGAATGGAAGAGGTATTTATAGAGTTCCCTAGACTTAAGTCATCACATGCTAGGCACATGTTCTCAATGAAATTCCAGAAATACCCTTCAGTCATTAAAGTAATGACCATATTGCCTTGTCCTTCTAGCCACCAAACTAATCCCTCAATCAATTTCCAAAATGAGCCGCCTCCACGAGTCTTCTGCCTCGGGACACGTGGAGGCTTCTCCCGGTCTTGCACCTTTATTTCTGACTTTTCCATCTTCATTCCATTAGGTTATGCGAACCCTAAATTACACATTTAATGAGGTCATGGAACCCTAATTGTGCATTTAATTTAATTAGGTCATGTGAACCCTAATTTTGCACATGGGCCCACATTTGCCCCCTACGCGAGAGTCGCATTTCCAAATAGACGATCGTGCAAGAATACTTCAAACTTTTGAACTATTTTGCGTGACTTCACTTTACGGGTCTTGAAGACCACGATCCTAGTAAATGGAACTCCTAGGGAGCCAAACCTTTGGATTTGTTTCTTTATTTTTCCTTCTGATTGAGTAGGTGCTACTTGCGTGCATATTTCTTAGGATTGTCTCATAATCGCTAGGAGCCAACGAACACACATGTGTTCCTCACCATTGCAGCCACATTAGCAAGTCTCACCATCAAGGACATCTTTGCGGTATCCAACACCAGGTACATCTTGATTTTTTCTCTCGGATAATGAAGAAAGATTTAACATTTTTCCTTGACGAAAACGCGAAAGGAGAAAAAATTGATATGCTTGCATGCGATGAAACCACTCCAGATGACCAAACCCCTAGGGGACGAACCCTAGGAGGCTGAACCCTAGGTGGCCGAACCCTAGGGGGCGAACTCTAGGCAGAAATTCATGTTTTTGGGCGAAAAAATGAAGTTCGGGATGACGAGCCTCTACTATTAGGAGCGTCATTTGGAGTTTTGGGGCCTATAATATATCAAAATGACCGTATCGACGAGCCCTTCAAAATCCATTGCTTCGCCATGACATATGCCATTATAAGTCCAAAAAAGGCTCCGAAGGATGGATTTTGGCCATCCGAAGTATTTTCGAAAATTTTCGGGAATTTTTTCTTGCATAAATGTACTCCCTCAATCTTTCTGACATTGTTTCTTCTTTTTTTTCAGGTGTTTTGAAGGTTAACTCTCGGACGTTCGCTCCCTTTTGCTATGGTGAGTACTTCAAGCTCACATACTTTACATCCTTTCTTTGTTTTCTTTACAATTGTTATAATGAACTTCCCCTTGCGTGCATGCCCTTTCTCTTGAATACTCTGCAAAACTAAGAACTCCCAAGGAGTCCCCATTCATCACTGATTGGGGAAGAGCTCCCTTCTTTGGTCCTTCTAACGTCTTTTGGGATAGAGTTAGAGACTATGACCATACGACTTTTCCTCCACCGTAGAAAAGAAGGCATTTTCATATATGCAGAACTTACGGAGGTTGGGATGACTTCCCTCATGCCGATTGCATTCCTCACCTATGCATAGAGAAATAAGAGTACCCCTTCAGTCCCCTTCGCTTCCTGTCAAATTCATCTGGTCGCATTCAAGGATGGAAAGATTGGACCGACGAGATCCTTGATAACGCTAAATACGTGGAAATACTCAAGAATGCGAGTATCTTTCGCTATGTTCAACTGTGTAGAGACCTACAGATTTACCAAGACCATAACGCACTTACTGTGTTGATCTCACGATGGTGTTCCTCTACTTGCACATTTATCACTGTCTGGGGGGAATTCACCCCTACTCTAGAGGATGTTTATGCCCTCTATCAGTAAGTTTTCTTCTTTTATTCCTTTCATTCATTCTCATGTTTCCGAAATATGTATATTTATCCTGAATTACATCTTGTAGCCTTCCTCTTGTTGCTTCAAACTCCTGCGGTCCTTCTAGCATGTCCACTAGAGATGACGAATATGTTGCCTACTTGACGGAAGCCTTCAAGTAATCTTTCCGCTTCATCTCCCGCTTCAAGGGCGATACGCTCCTTCCGGACTTCGAGACCTCCAGTCGGCAAAAGAATTCTTAGTTATCCCAGGTGCGCTTATTTCTTCCGTGATTACAAGACTAACTTTGTGGAATGACTCTGCATTCACGACAAGTCTGTTTCTTGCCTTAGTGAAGAAACTTATCCCTTTCCTCCGCAAATTTATCTGGTTATGTGGTTGTCCCGTTTCATCTTCCCTGGGTCTCCTATAGACGGTCCTTCTGCCCGTATGTTCAGTTTGGCAGCGTTGTTATCCCGAGGCTAGGAGATTCCCCTTGTTTTTCTCTTCCTAGGGACCTTATATCGTCGCTTGAGGCAAACAACCCTGCCATGAAAAGAATCCGTTTGGGAGGTAATCACTTTCATATTTTATATTTAATTATCTTTCAAATCAAGCGCTTCTTTTCCTTTAACCTTTTCTATAATATATATATATATATATATATATATATATAATTTTTTTTTTATTTACTCGTATGATGTCAATTGCTTCATTCCATGCTCCTTCATTCGGATCTTTCTTTTCGAAGCGCTTTAAAATTATTCCGATCTTGAGCATCTTTCATGAAGAAGAAGAAGTCTCATTCTCTCCCACCACGCAACATCATTCCTCGCATGTTACGTTGGATTGATCACCGCTCTAGTCCTGACAGTATGGATTTGCGACATTTCCTTGATGATTATTCATGTTTCACTGCTCATCCCTATACCATTATTTCAGGGGGTTGCGGTCATCTACCTCATTTTTACAAGCACAAATTTCGTACATTCTCAAGCCTCAACAGAACCAACCGACTTGAGTGGTTCTCGCTTCGCTCTTGGTTCATTTTTCTTCGGTCTACGGAGCTTCCCTATTTCCTTGAGAATAATAGTTTTGGCACTGTATTGTATTCTCCACACAGGGTCATGAGACAATTCAGATATGACCAGGAACGCCCTTTTGGTCACACCTGCCGAGGGAATTATGAGGATGCTCTTCTCAATTTCGTCTCTACCTCCCCCTCTTTTACATGGGCATTTCCGAGGCTATCAAGTGATCCCTATAGATCCCTTCCTTTTGTCATACCAGATGACTCCCGGAGCGGGCGATATACTACTGGAGAACGTAATTACTGGAAAGTCAATCTTAAAAGATGGGAGGATGATACCTTGATTTGTTCATTGTCAGTCTCTATTCCACAACGTCTTCAATGGGGCCGACTGCTATGCTCTCCCAAGCCTAATGTTCGCTCAGCACTTTGGCAAGTCAGTAGCCGGTTGGCTGAGCGTGACATTTTGATGCCTAAGTCGTCTCCCCCTCAGCAGATCATTCCATCGCAGGTTCCCATTACTTCCAGGAGTCTTCCACCGCGTGTTCCATTTCGGGTGTCCTCTCTAGCTCCTCCCTAGGGATCCTCTGATGCCGAGGAGATGAGAGTTACTCGTTCTAAAACGAGAGCAGCTACTACTACTGATTCTGAGATAGCTCCTCCTATTGCTTCTACCGTGGTTCCAATCAGTCGTCCTCCTATCAGGCTTATCATAAAGCCATTAGCAAAAAGCCCCCTTGATAATATTGATCCTAGTATCCCTAGCAAATGTAGGGGATCCCGATCGAAAGTCACCGTAGAAATTTGGTAATTTGTCGTACTATTCTCATTTTTCTTTCATCCCTTGTATTACTGCTTTCACATATCATTGAGTAATTATTTCTTTTATTTTTTTTTATTTTAGGTTACCGTGGTCGATGAAGATGATGATGTTCCTCTTGGGTTAATGTATAAGACTACAAATGAGGCTTCATGGCTTCCACTAGTCGTGAGCTTTCCCAACCTATCCTTGTTGATATTGAGTCATCTACTCCTCATGACGATTGTGTTAGTCTGCGGATGCTAAGGATACTTTATGCGATGTGAGCTCGAGTCTTCTTTGTGGGTGATCTGACAATTTCTTCAAACCTTCCTATGCCTACTCCTCATGATGAGTCTGAAGATGTTGATGAGACTCTTACTTCCCCGAGGGAGAATCATTCTGAAACTATTGGTGATGTTCATCCTCCTCGAAAGGATTCTACCGAGTTGGTAATTGCTCGGGAGGACATTGTTGATAGTACTTTGGGTGGGTTAAATGACATTCCCCTTTCTGTGGCATCTCCCGACTCCTTTTCCATTGACTATATTGTGAGTATCCTTCTTTAATACACAAATGATTTATCTTGAATTTCCTTTCCTCTTTTTCTTTATAATATATTGTGCTTTGACATCTTGTTTTCAGAGCGAGAGGATGAAAGATTTACCTTTGCCCATTGAAGCACTCGCTTTATTTGATGTTCTCCATCCGGATGTTTCCCACTCGCCCTATAGTGACCTTGGTTATCCTCCAGGTGACCAAGGCTTCGAGGAATCTTTAGCCGTACAACATCTTTCTGCTCCTCCATCCCTGGTCTCGACAGATTCTATGGTGGCCTCTAAAGTAGCTCCTGCCAGAGCTTCCTTCAATCCAAGTGGGGATCTTATTTCTTGGAGGGGTTTCCAGATATCGTCTTCTAGTTAGGAAAGTCTGGAGCGTCTCCTAGCTCGGTTCCCGCAGATTCTTGACCGACTGATTATTAAGATAACTTCCACCCAAACCCTCTTCCTAGACCAGCTCGCAGGCCTTGTTCTTGGGTTGCATACTTTTTCTTTATATTCCTTGCGAGTTGAGGACTTGAAGAAGTTTAGCGATGATGTAGATGACCTTGCATCCGTAGGTGTTGACATGTCTCCTTTTCGTGATAGGTTGGATCTTCTCAAGTCAAGTTTTAATCTTGTTTCACTACGTTCAGAGGTTGCTATACGTAAGTGTGAAGATGAATCCTTTTCAGTGCAGCTTTCTGAGCTTGGTGATGCCGCAAACAAATCGAAGTTCCAGTCTCAAGATTTAGAGGGCCAGCACCGGGACTTAGAGGCAAAACTTCAGGAGGTAGAGCGGCAGTGTCGGGACTTAGAGTCGACTACCCAACAGGTTAGGGATCTGAAAGCTGCAAATCTTAAGATTCGAGATGCTGCCGTTGCTGACTTGGAAGCTTTAGTTGTGCCTCCTCTTCATTTTGATATGTCTTGGCCTTTAGATCATAACTTATTGTAGTAGTTTTTTTTTCGATTTCCTGTTTCAGAAACTCATTTACAAATACTTCATTTATCAGAATGTGGTTTCTTTAACCTTGTTGATTACCTTTAATTTGAATGATTCCTTAAAACTCAATATTTATCATTGAATCTCAAGTTATTCAAATTAATATTCCAAGACAACAATAGGTATTATAAGAAAACATGAATTTTGTCAAAACACATATATATATTTTTCACAAACCAACACTTGAATTTATACTCTCTTTTTTTTAAAGAAAATTAAAACATTCAAGTATAAGTGAAAGTTTGTCAATTTATTGATAAAAAAAATTGCTTTTAACGAAAAGCATAACGTTTCACATAGTAAATCTTGCTTTTATCGAAGAAAGCATAACGTTTGCCACTTTTAGAGATAAAGTGTAACTTTCTTGCTTTTGTCGAATAAAGCATAACGTTCTCCACTTTTAAAGTTAAAGTGTAACTTTTTGGGTTTGAGGGCTTATACTCAAAGTGCCTCTACCACTTTTGAAGTTGAAAGTGTAACTTCCGATTTATTAATCGGTGCCTCGATCATTTTTTGAAGTTGAAAGTGTAACTTCCGAGGGCTATTAGTCAGGTGCCTCGATTACTTTTGAAGTTGAAAGTATAACTTTTTGTGATGCTCTTCTCATGTATAATATTTCTTTACCCACTTCAAGTTTAATGGGCCTGAGATAGCATCCGATCCCACACGAGATATCTTGCAATACCCGCTTTCGGAGATCTCTCGTACCCTATAAGGGCCTTCCCATTTGGGGTAAAATTTGGTGGTTGGGGTTCCCTCACATGACTTGATTTGCTTTTTTTTAGCACCGGGTCTCCCACTGAATTTGTCGTGGTACCACCACCAGTATTGTATTGTCGTCATGATCTTCATGATGCTGATTCGAGCTTTTCTTTAGCCTTGTCTCGGAAGTCGCCTAAGGCCTCCAGTATACTGGCCTGGCTCTCTTCCTCGATTAAGCTTGAAGTCTCATTCGAGCCGAAGGAATTTCTATTTCGGCGGGCAAGATAACTTCTTCACCATAAACCAAAGCGTATGGGGTTTCGCCTGTAGGCTTTCTTTTTGAAGTTCGATATGCCCAAAATGCTATTGGTAATTGTTTTGCCTATTTCTTCGAATGATCGTCTATGGTTTTTGATAAGATTTTTATCAAAGTTTTGTTTGTCGCTTCTGCTTGTCCGTTGCTTTTCGGGTAGTAGGGTGATGATTTGTAATGTTTCACCCTATATCTTTCCATCAAATTTTTGATGTCTCTATTGATGAAAGGAGTTCCATTATCCGATAAAATGACCTTCGGAATCCCGAAACGGCAAATGATGTGTTCCTTGATAAAATTTGCCACTACTGGTCCCGTGGCCTTCTTCAAGGGTACGGCTTCCACCCACTTTGTGTACATCTCGGTGGCAGTTAAAATCTATATGCTGCCCTTAGAATTAGGGTGAACAGGGACCTATAAGATCCATTCCCCATGTATGAAAGGGCCATGGTGTTGCTAAGGTTTAGTGCAAATCCACTCATGGCGGGGAGCATGTATCAAGTTTCCATGTATTTGACAAATGTGGCACTTTTTGACAAATTTTAGACAATCTCCTTCCATCTTTGGCCAATAGTAACCATGATCGATAAGTTATTTGTACAACTTGGCTCCCCCTTGATGTTCATCCTTGTGCATTTGATAAACCAAATCTTTGGCTTCGCCTAGTTCTAGACACCGTAGGGGCTTACCATTAAAACCTCTTCTGAAAAAATCTCCATTTTGTAAGAAGAATCGTTGCGACTTCCTCTTTATTATAATTGCATCCTTCTTTTCGGTTGAAAGAGTCTCACTTTGTAAGAAGTCCACATAAGGAATTCGCCAATCCGCTATATCATTAATGAAAGCGCATTCATCCTCTCCAGGGTATTCTTGGCATGAAACACAGTGGCATTGTAGGGCATCTGCTTCTTTCTTCATTTCAGGCCAATAATACCCTTGGCGTTGCAACCTACGATACAGACCTATGTCTACAAACCCGCAGTTCTCTTTATGCACCTGATGCAAGACTTTACTTGCTTCTTGCCTCCCCAAGCATCGTGTCAATACACCATCTATTTCTTTGTGATACAAGACACCTTTGATGATGTTGTATTTCTGTAGCTCCACGATTGGTATTGTTCCTTCCTTTGTTTGCAGTTGATGGGAGATGTCATATCTCCAATCGTTTATCATATCTTTGGGGAACAAGTCTAGCACCGTGGTTGGGTGGGTTCTCTTCATAATCTTCCCCTTTGACATAGACTCGAGATGCTACTGTTGCTAGTGCATCAGGTTGTTTATTTTGTCCTCTTGGCACATATTCAATCACCACCTTCTTGTAAACCTCCATCACCTTTTGTGCTACAGTTCGATACGGCGCCAAGATAGGTTCCTTTACTCCGAATTGGCCTCTTATCTGCTGCACTATAAGGTTTGAATCTCCCTTTACTTTAAGATATTTGGCTCCCAACTCTTGAGCCGCCAACAATCCTAGTATGAACGCTTCGTATTCTGCTTCATTATTTGTGCAAGGGAAGGATATTTCATTATTTGTATGACAAGGATATTTCAATTCCTTCTTTGGTGGTCAACACCACTCCTGCTCCACATTTACCTTCTGCAGATGATCCATCAAAAGCCAAACTCCACCATTCTGGGTCCTCATCCATCAAGTCGATTGATTCTACTTCTCCACCCGGAAGATCCTCAGAAGGGGGTTCATATTCTCCATTTGGAAATTGAGCTAGCAGGTCTGCTAAGGCTTGACATCGGATTGCCTTTGGTGTTACACACTTGATGTCATATTCTGAAAGAATCATCATCCATCTGGCAGGTCTCCCTACTAATGCTGGCCTAGTCAATAGGTATCTGATTGGATCAATTTTTGTTGCAATCTTTACTTCGTATGTCTGTAAAAATATTGCGCATTTTACGCGTAATGAACACCAACGCTAGCAATGCCTCTCCACTTGTGAATACACGGTTTCCGGTCCAATTTGATTATCCCGGCTTAATGTAATATATCTGTTTCTCTTCTCCATCCACCTCTTGCGTGATCAATCCTCCTATAGACTTCTTGGTAGATGTGATGTACAAGCTGTAATGGCATTCCTCTTTGTGGCACTACCATTGTTTGTCTTTGAAGACAAAATTCTTTTTACCTTCTCGAGGCCGCTGTTGTTGGTCTTGCCCCAGGTCCATTGTGCCTTTCCTTTTAGCAATTTGCGAAAGGTTCTGTGACTTCGCTTAATCTTTATGAATCTTCTCGTGTACGAGACCTTCCCTAGAAAACTCTTCAATTGCTTTTGCGTCTTTGTTGGGGGCATCTCTGTAACTGTTTTCGCCTTGCTTGGGTCTACCTCTAAACCTCTGTTGTGCACCAAGAAGCCCAAGAATTTTCCAGCCGTCATTCCAAAGGCGCACTTCTTCGGATTCATCCTCAACTTGTACCTTCGGCATCGCTCAAACACTTTCCTCAAGTCCTCCACATGAGTTGTCGCCTTCTTGGATTTCACTACTACGTCGTCCACATAGTCCTCCACTATATCATGAATCATGTCATGAAATATAGTATGCATTGCCCTCTGATAAGTTGCCCCCGTATTCTTCAATCCGAATGGCATTACTATATAGTAGAAATTCCCAAACGGGGTACAAAAGGCTGTCAATTCTGCATCTTCTATGGACATTTTTATCTGGTTGTAACCCACAAACCCGTCCATGAATGACATCATCTCATGATTAGCCGTTGCATCTACCAAAGTGTCTATGTTGGTTAATGGATACATGTCCTTCGGGCATGCCTTGTTCAAGTCTCTGAAATCCACACATATTAAGTGTCATCCATTTGATTTCTTTACCTAAGACGATCTTTGAAAGCCATGTTGGATGTTGGATCGACGATGAACCCTACCTCCAAAGAACTTTTGATTTCTTCCTTTATTTGGGTTTCGACTTCGGGTGCATAGTTGTGAGGTGCTTGCTTCACTGGCTTTATTCCCGGGCTTATGTTTAGATTGTACTCCACAAGATCTTTGTCAATTCCGGGCATCTCGTCGTAATTCCAAGCAAAGACGTCCCTATACTCTCGCAATAGTTGTATGAACTCCTCCTTCTGGTTAGCCTCAAGCTCCTTGTTGACATAAGTTGGTGTTGGCGTCCCTCCATCTTTTGCCAAATCAACTTCTTCTAATTCATTTTGTTGAGGTTTTGGCCTATCCTCAAAGCATTAAGAGTTGGTTCTACCTTCTGTTGTACAACTTCTTCTTCTTCATTATTCTTTGGAGTGGGGAAACCTCCTGAGCCGTTGGGTTTGCACGCTTCTTTGGGCTCTTCCCCCTTGCACCGTCACAATCGAAACACCACTTTTTCGTCGGGTTTAACAACCCTCTCCCATTTTGCCTTTTGGCCATCCTCGATCGCTTTATCCGCTTGGCATTTATTATATTTCGCATCTTCGGGATCTGCGGCCTTTTCTTCTCTCTCTTCTTCCTTCCTTCTCCAAGTCCACTACTTCAAAGCTTTATATTTTTAGAACATTATCCATGTTCCGAGGTCTTCTTCTTCACTTTTTCTGCGGTACAAACTTATCTTCCTGTCTTTCCTTCCAAATTTGCTAGTCTTAAGGAATCGGGGCCTCGCGATCTGGTTCTTCTCCCTCTTGACATCATCGAAGAAAGTTGCTTGATGATGTGTGCTCCTCCGTCCAAAGGGATTTTGAGTTTCCTAGTACCTTCACTTCTTTCCTTTTCGAGATAGCTTTGAGCATCGATGAAAGACCGAGGGTACCACCCCATAGTCATTTTGCCAAGCCCTTCTCAACAAGACATGGTATGCTGCATCTACCTCTGCAACATGGAACATTACAGGCCCTCGAATCTTTCCAACTTGCATGTCTACCTTGATGTGTCCCAGGGTTCTTGTGCTCTGGTTGGCGAATCCTATAATGTTTGTTTGTTCCTTCACAATCTTCTTCTCTGGCAGGCCTAACCGTTTGAACATGGTGTAGGGCATAATATTTACAGATGCTCCATTGTCAATGAACGCCCTCCGCACTTCGATGCCATTGATTACTACTGTCACATACAACGGTCTGTTGTGCGGGTATCTTATCTCTCTATCAGCTTTAGAGAACGATATCTTATTTGTTTCTTTTTCCATCGTCTTCACAAATCCTTTGTTTATGGCCATGCAAGTCTTCTGTGTGTCGGCAGCCTTGATAATTGCCCTAGTTGCCTCAATCCTTGCTTCCTTGGCCAATCCTATCTGATCGAAAAAATTTCTGAACTTGGCCCCATTCATCAATGCTGACACCTGCAGGCCTGGGTCACACTCCTCCTTTTATTCCATCATCATCTCCACTTCTGGGATTGTGTTGTGGATAACAGTGTTGCATGTTTCTTTCCCCTTGTGATTTGGCAGTGGCTTATCATGAACACTGCTTTCCTTTCCCAATTCAATCTCCCCATTTGCCAGCTTCTCATGGAATATCCTACGCAGGCTATAGCAATCCATAGTTGAGTGTCCCGCGTATTGGTGGAATACACAGAAGTCTGGCCTTCTCTTCATCTCTTCCGTCACTGCAAATCTAGGCCTTGGGGGTTTCACCACCCCATGTTCAATCCAGTGCTCGTATAGACCCCTGAATGCTTTCTCACATCATGTGATAGCCTTCGGGACCGACTTTCTTGTATATTTGTCTCTAAGCCTTCCTTTGCTTCGATCAAAATTTTTCTCATGCTTCTCCCTCTTGCCCCCTTGTGGTTTTGACTGAGAGTCAGCCAAAGCCATAGCTGTTGTCCTCTTGCCCCTCCATGTAACCGTCAGCATGGCTAGCCAATAATGTCATGATTCCTCCCAAGTCTTGTCTGGCGAAAAAGTTGAGAGTCGCTGAAGGAATCACAAGCCTTGGTAATGAGGTGGACCTTGAAGGAATCTAAGGCACCATTGTTGCAAATGCTGACCAGGTTCTTTTCTTCAATCGACTCTGCACACTTCTGTGCCTGGGCCCTAAACCTATCAACGTAATCTGATAGCTCCTCATTCGGCTTCTGTTTAAACCGCATGAGTTCTACAATGGTTACCTGTTTCTGCACATAAAAAAATTTATTAAAAAATTGTAATTTTAGGTCATCCCAATCATGGACTGACCCCTTCTCCAAATTATAGTACCAACTGAAGGCACTATCTGTCAAAGTTTTATTGAATTCTCGTATCAACAAGTTATGGTTGTTCACTTCGTCATATCCCAGCCACAGAGACATCGACTCTACGAACCTGACAATATGTTCCCTCGCGTTTCCTTTCTCTCCGTTGTATTTTGGAAACTGCGGGGGATGCTCAATATACCCTATCGGGTAAGGTTACCTCCGAATGTGTAATGCGGGTAAAGGCGGAGTAAAGTCCAACTCCGAGGGTCGAGATGTGCATCTCACGGTTGATTGATCACATCGATCATATCATCCTTCGCTCACATCTTGGCTCGTGGCGTGAACTCTCTGGGGTGTTGTGATATCTTTAAGATTTGTATCGGCGGTGTGTACGGTAGAGATTGGTTGATGCACACTTGCATCATGCAAAGTTAACCTTGGTGGCGATTCTTTGCTCACTACGGCCGGACATTGCACGGAATGGTTGGCATTTGCACTGTGAAATTGATGGAAGAAGCGGTTGGGATGATGTTTGTCCGAGGTTGGCTTTGCTTCAACCTATGTTGTGGCACGCCGCCACCGTCTTTGAGCCTCAAGTTGATTATTGGAACCGATTGACTTTTTAAATCGATGGAGGTACAATCTGGTTCTCTTTGTTGTTCTTTGTCATTGTTGTTATCCTCCACTCCTACTTGTTCCCCCAAACTTCCCCGGGAACATAGCCTTGAAAGTGGAATCTACATCAATCGCTAGCGGAAATTCCCCATCTCATCTTGCTTCCTCTCGCATTTCCAAAGATCATGGCCATCATCATCCTCGCCCTTCTCGTGCTTCCTTCAATGCCTTGAGCATTTCGGTTGCACAACATTCGTTCGGTCTCCACTGCATCCTCGCCTTTTTTCCTGCGTTGATTTGTTGTTGATTAGCCATATGTGGTGATGTCGAACTCCCTTCTGAAGCGTCTTCAACAAGTGGTTGGTCAAAATCCAGGTTTGCGCATTAGAATGCTTGAGTTACTTGTCTTGAAACTGGATCCGGTGAGGTAATGTTATTTGTTGGTAAATCAGCTCTTCCTGTAGTTCTCCCACTTCGAGTTGTGGGCATACCCTTCACGAATTCTACACCTCCTCAGCAGAGTCGCCAAATAAATATGGGCAAGGAAATCGCGCCTTGCTAGGATTAGGGTTTCGTGTTGGCTGAGGATGAGAGAAATCCACGAAGAATACAGAATTGATTGATTGATTGTAGAGGGGAGAACGACAGGTGGGCGATTACTCCAACGACGCGTGGCAGAAACCCTAGAATCCGGAAACCGTGTTAGGGTTATTGGGATTCCAAGAGCCTTCTTCAGTTCTTCGAGTTGAGAGAGTGTTCGAATCTTGTTAGTGCTTTTAGGTGGAATATCCAAGCCTTAAGCTTCCAAAAGAGTCCTCCCCCTTCCTAGAATGAAAGAGGTATTTATAGACTTCCCTGGACTTAAGTCATCACATGCTAGACACATGTTCTCAATGAAATTCCAGAAATACCCTTCAGTCATTAAAGTAATGCCCATATTGCCCTGTCCTTCTAGCTACCAAACCAATCCCTCAATCAATTCCCAAAATGAGCCGCCTCCACGAGTCTTCCGCCTCGAAACACGTGGAGGCTTCTCCCAGTCTGGCACCTTTATTTCTGACTTTTCCATCTTCATTCCATTAGGTTATGCGAACCCTAAATTACACATTTAATGAGGTCATGGAACCCTAATTGTGCATTTAATTTAATTAGGTCATGTAAACCCTAATTTTCCACATGGGCCTACAATCTCTATTATGAATAATTAATTAAATTCCTTTAATTAATTAGCCTCCTAATTTAATTAGGAATGTTAAAGAGTACAAATATTAAATTAATTCTCAAACTTGTTTAGGAATTAAAATAATAATAATAATAAGACTCCTCTTATTAATTTATATTTAATATTTCCATAATATTAAATAATAAATATTAAGCTATTTAATTTATTCTATCACCATAGATTAAATTAAATACACTTAACTTATTATTACAATTATGTCATTAACTTCTTAAATAATTATTCTTCCTTTTGCGGTGTGACCCTTTAGGTTCTCCATATTAAACCGGTTGTGAATAAATCAATTAGAACAATTCTAATCTTATTTAAATAAATAACATTTATTCTACAATAAGGATAAGCCTTCTTAGAGATCAACGACTTCTAAATAATATAGATTTCAACATTAATCATAAAAAACCTTTGAGTAAATAGTTACCGTACAATTCAATCCTTTCACCATACAATGTCTCAATTAAATATAAGACATAGAATTACTGTCAAGTATTATTTTATTTAATTATATGTATTTCGATTCCCGAATGCACAACTCCGAATAAATGCAAATTAGAAACTCCTTTCTAATTTCATTCCACCTTGGCCAAATATAACAAAATCACTGTATAACAAAATCACTATATACATTCATAATTATATCATACATGTATGGTATAATATTATAATACACAAATATAACAAAATCACTATATATATCTAAACTGTAAGGATATTATTTTTACTAATTAAATTATATTGCAACATAATATTATACCATTTATAATTATATTAAAACATAACATTATACAGTTTAAAATATTTAAAACAAAATTAAAATAACAACTAATAACATTCATAACTTACTATGTTGATTTTATAATCCCCTAAATCAATACTTTTTCAATCTAAACGGTTTTTATATTATCGTTACTTAATTATTATCTCCTAAAATCACTACTTTTAATCCCACATTAACATTTTGATTTTATAATCCCATAAATAACTACAAATTTAAACTGTTCTGATAATGTTAACTGTTCTAATATTATCATTAATAATTTAATTATTATCTTCTAAAATCACTACTTTTTAAATCCCAAATTAATAATTTGAATTTATAATCCCCTAAATCACTATAAATCTAATCTTTTTTGGTAATGTCAACTGTTCTGATATTATCTTTTCTAATTTAATTATTATCTCCTAAAATCACTACTTTGTGAAGTTATCATTACTGAGCTATTATCATTACTCTTAGTTATTTAACATAATTTTCTCTCTATATATACAAAATAATATTATACCATTTATAATTATACTACAACATAATATTATACAGTTTAAAATATTTAAAATAAAATTAAAATAACAAATAATATCACCATAACTTACTATGTTAATTTTATAATCCCCAAAATCCACTTCTTTTCTAAACATAATTATTATATCCTAAAATCATTATTTTTCTAATATTATATCATTCATAATTATACCATACATTATATCATACATGTATGATATAATATTATAATACACAAATATAACAAAATAACAAAATCACTACATATCTAAACTGTGCTGATGTAAGACCCCGAATTTTATGAAATAAAAGTATTCAATTTTTCTATTCAGTAAATGGTTAAATTGATAAAAGTTAAAGTTAAGGGTGATATATGAATTTTTTTTTCAAAATAAACAAGTGGTTATAAAATATTCATTGTTGTCGCAGAATATTCATTTAGTCGTGAAATATTCTTTCTTCGTTTGAAATATTCGTGCATTTGAGTGCGATCTTTAATGGGCCCCATAACGGAAAAGCGATTGGATGAAGAAAGCGATAAGTATAAGTTGTTTATAAATAATCTGTAATTATTACACCGTTAACACCATTGGAATACCCTTTGGTAAAATAAAGTAATACGCGTTGTTGCAGATGCGAAGACACTACAGATTACATATTTTGAATTATTGATTCTTACATAAGAAGGCACTACTCAATAATTTTTACAGTAATTACTGTTCAATATTTTATTTTATTGATTCAATAATTGCTTTGTTGATATTTTATATTATTGTTGTTTCAATAATTATCACTGCACAATATTTCTCATTATCAGATCAATAATTCATATTATTTAAATAATATTATTAGATAGCATTATTATTGCAAAAGTCTAGAAAGTTACATCGAGGAGATGTTTTGTCACCTAATTGCTGCCGCCAAGAAGGAGAAATTCTTATTGAAAGCCCCCTCTTTCTGAAGGCAGATGCAGTTGTCATAATTGTGATTACGTAATATTATTTGTGAATAATTAATTATTGATTTATATGATAAGGAAATATTTATTTGATGTGGATATAAATGATAGATTTATTTATGTGGTTATAAATGAAGGAATTAATGTTGAGGTATTTTATCGATATTTTTGTTTCGGAATGAAGGTATTAAAAATTAAACCGGTGTTTTTTTTGAGATATATTAATGTGAGTTATAATTTTTAATCCGAATAGTTGGATCGTTGTAATTTTTTGGATATGTTATACATATATAAGTTGAGTATATGTCCACAAATTTTGAACCGTTAAAAATGAACTTATGATTTGTTATGAATTTTAAGAGGTGACTGATTCAAAATTAGGTTTTGGTGGAAAATTCTAGAATTGAGTGGACCCCACTTCATGGTTGGTAAAGAAATGTGCTGAATTTTATTTCAAATGTGGTGGGTGGGAATAGTAGCGAGTAAAGCCATCGGGTTTGCAAGTCGAGTCTGCTAAAATTTTCCTATAAATAGAGGCTAAGTTAGAATTGAAAATCACACGAAACATAAGCTTTCTCTCTTTCTCTCTCTAGATTATTGAGTGTATTTTGTGAGTATTTAGATACTTGGTGAGTTGATATTCATCAGTGCAAGTTTTCTTCAGCGTCATATCCGATATCCAGTCAGAAGTGCTCCTCTTTTGAGGTAAGAGATTTTACGAGATTGTAAGAGATTGTAAGGAATGTTATTTTCTTCATAATGATGTTATTCTTTCAATATCATTATACTGAAATATTGGTATGGATTTTATTGTGTAATTTCTACCTTTTTTGTGTCGGGGTTACTATTCACGTTATCTGATCTTATTCACGATATCTGACCTTATTTATGTATATGACATTATTTACGTATCTGATCTTATACAAAAATACGAGTCTTATTCACGAGTTACTATTCACGAGTTACTATTCACGAGTTAGTATTCACGAGTTACTATGCATGAAAGTCTTATTCAGAGTTACTTATTCATGAGTTACTATTCACGAGTTCTTATTCACGAGTACTTATTCACAATAAAATTGGTTTCTTTTTTTTCGACCAAATTATCGTTGATTTATGAATCTTACTCTTGAAATTAATAGGTTGTTGATCATATTGTTTTTTTAATTATCATATATAACATTTTTATAACCCTGGTGATAGAATTTCTCTTTGACTTGAGTGTAAAGATGGGTAGATTATTGGTATGATCATGACTATGGGTTCTCTTTGGCCAGTAGTGAAAAGTTGAATCGTTGACTAGTATGATCATGACCATTGAATTTACAATTGAATATTTTTAGCTTAAGTGCAAAGGTGAATTGATCAACATGGTTATAATTATGGTTTATATAAATTCTGAAATGATTATATATTTCTTTGAGATATGAATATATTTGGCCTCTGTAGTGCAAAGATGACTGTTGAATATCTTTGGCCCGTAGTCAAAGATGACTGTTGTTGAATATCTTTGGCCCTGTAGTGCAAAGATGACTTGTTGACGAATATCTTTGGCCCGTAGTGCAAAGATGAATTTATTAGTATGATTATGAACAGGCTGTGATTTGGTATAACCATGATCTTTGATGTTTCAGGTAAAGACAATTGATGAAAATTATCTTCAAATCACGGGTGCGAAGAGGAATTTAGAATCACAATTATGATTATGAGTTATTCATATGATTATGAAAAGGAACTGTTGATTGATGTTACAGGGATAAAACATTGTTGGTGGACTTTTAACATGGAGAAGATAATAGATTTTATGGTCTATTTGACTCTTCTAATGGATTGTTAGTTCCGCTGCAACTATGGTTGAAAAGTTTTATCATCTACCATATGTTCTAAATCTCTGATTTATTATTGATGAAGGCTATTGATAATTTAATTATCTTTAGTCATGATATTCTTTATTGGGCTAGTTGTGCTCACCCTTTTGCTTCACAATTCCTTTTAGGTAATAAAAGTGTAGTTGGGTCGAGTGGGGGTAACAAGGGAATAGAACGGTGGTCTCTAGCTGTGGAGTTCTCCCTAAATAGTATAGACAAGTGTGTTGTATACATCTTTTAGTAGTTATATTTGGTGAATCATATAGGGAGAGGCGAACCCAACGTTGGAAGGGTGTTTTGCCACTATCATACAAGATGTCTAATGACATACAACCTCGTGTCATCATAAGATAGGGTTGTGCTCATCCACTTGCTGAGTATATTTACGAGCACTACCTATATAATCTTGGTGTTTGTTTGAAGTATAATTCTCAATTTGAGACAGTGAAGATAATGATAAATCAAGAGAAGACTCACCATTGGGAAGAATATGATAGTAATCTTCTCATTTTTCTTTGGGGTCTATTGGGTCAACCAAGGATAATTCTGTGGCCATATGATATCTATTATAATCTAGACGCATGGCCTCCCATGTACGAAGATTTCCTTGAGCACTTTCTAAAGATTCTAATTTCTAAAACAGTTTTTGACTGTACCTTTATGTAAGGTGTCATTGTGACGTGCTATCCAAGGTTGGAACATGAGTCACAGTTGGTATATATTTGTATCAAAACTCACAGCATTTATGTTGTTGTATTTTGCACGACAATTATTGTAATAAAGTTGTAGTTGTTCTCTGTACCATGTATTTGGCTACTCAGAATGGGTTGAATGGAATGGACCTATTTTGGGGTTGTCACATTTGGTATCAGAGCTTAGGGATATGATCTCTGGCGGAGATCGGGGAATAGAACTAGGAGGGGAGAGATGAGTAAATCCTTCGCTAGTGTGTCCTACCTAAGCTTATTTATTGGTCAGTCATAATATCGGGATATTATGTGAAATGTTAATTTGTTCAATTAACCCTTGTTTTGAAGTTGTATTCTAGAATGATATCTGAAATACAAGTGATGAGTGTGGAGAAATTATGAGGATAGGGAAGATGGAATTTGAAATGAAAGCAAGGTATTCTCAACTCTTTGAAATACCAGGTACGTAAATTTCGGGGACGAAATTTCATAAGGAGGGGAGATTGTAAGACCCCGAATTTTATGAAATAAAAGTATTCAATTTTTCTATTCAGTAAATGGTTAAATTGATAAAAGTTAAAGTTAAGGGTGATATATGAATTTTTTTTCAAAATAAATAAGTGGTTATAAAATATTCATTGTTGTCGGGGAATATTCATTTGGTCGTGGAATATTCTTTCTATCGGGGAATATTCGTATGACGGTGCAGTCTTTTGTGGGCCCCATAACGAAAAGCGATTGGATGAAGAAAACGATAAGTATAAGTTGTTTATAAATAGCGGTGTAATTATTCTGAATTAACACATGTTGGAATACCCTATTGGTAAAATAAAGTAATGTCTGGCGTTGTTGCGCAATGGCACTCAGGTATTACATACAAGACTTTTGAATTATTGATTCTTACATAAGAAGGCCTTTACTCAATAATTTTTACGGTAATTCTTGTTCAATATTTTATTTTATTGATTCAATAATTGCTTTGTTGATATTTTATATTATTGTTGTTTCATAATTATCAACGCACAATATTTCTCATTATCGGATCAATAATTCATATTATTTAAATAATATTATTAGATAGCATTATTGGCAAAGTCTAGAAAGTTACATCGAGGAGATGTTTTGTCACCTAATTGCTGCCAAGATGAGAGAAATTCTTATTGAAAGCCCCTCTTTCCTGTGAACTATTCGGTTGTCATAATTGTGATTACGTAATATTATTTGTGAATAATTAATTATTGATTTATATGATAAGGAAATATTTATTTGATGTGGATATAAATGATAGATTTATTTATGTGGTTATAAATGAAGGAATTAATGTTGAGGTATTTTATCGATATTTTTGTTTGAATGAAGGTATTAAAAATTAAACCGGTGTTTTTGAGATATATTAAGTGAGTTATAATTTTTAATCCGACCGTTGGATCGTTGTAATTTTTGGATATGTTATACATATATAAGTTGAGTATATGTCCACAAATTTTGAACCGTTAAAAATGAACTTATGATTTGTTATGAATTTTAAGAGGTGGTGATTCTAAAAATTAGGTTTTGGTGGAAAATTCTAGAATTGAGTGGACCCCACTTGTGGTTGGTAAAGAAATGTGCTGAATTTTATTTCAAATGTGGTGGGTGGGAATAGTAGCAGGTAAAAGCCATCAGGTTGCAAGTCAAGTCTGCTAAAATTTTCCTATAAATAGAGGGCTAAGTTAGAATTGAAAATCACACCAGAAACATAAGCTTTCTCTCTTTCTCTCTCTAGATTATTGAGTGTATTTTGTGAGTATTTAGATACTTGGTGAGTTGATATTCATCGGTCTGCAAGTTTTCTTCAAATAATATATCCGATATCCAGTCAGAAGTGCTCCTCTTTTGAGGTAAGAGATTTTAAGAGATTGTAAGAGATTGTAAGGAATGTTATTTTCTTCATAATGATGTTATTCTTTCAATATCATTATACTGAAATATTGGTATGGATTTTATTGTGTAATTTCTACCTTTTTGTGTGTGGGGTTCTTATTCACGATATCTGGTCTTATTCACGTATACAAAGACTTTATTTATGTATATGACATTATTTACGTGCTCATCTGATCTTATGTATGATCGAGTCTTATTCACGAGTTACTATTCACGAGTTACTATTCACGAGTTAGTATTCACGAGTTACTATGCACGAGTTACTATTCAGGAGTTACTATTCATGAGTTACTATTCACGAGTTACTATTCACGGGTATTATTCACAATAAAATTGGTTTCTTTTTTTGACCAAATTATCGTTGATTTATGAATCTTACTCTTGAAATTAATAGGTTGTTGATCATATTATTTTTTTTAATTATCATATATAACATTTTTATAACCCTGGTGATAGAATTTCTCTTTGACTTGAGTGTAAAGATGGGTAGATTATTGGTATGATCATGACTATGGGTTCTCTTTGGCCAGTAGTGAAAAGTTGAATCGTTGACTAGTATGATCATGACCATTGAATTTACAATTGAATATTTTTAGCTTAAGTGCAAAGGTGAATTGATCAACATGGTTATAATTATGGTTTATATAAATTCTGAAATGATTATATATTTCTTTGAGATATGAATATATTTGGCACTCAGGTGCTGAAAGATGACTGTTGAATATCTTTGGCCGTAGTGCAAAGATGACTGTTGTTGAATATCTTTTTGCTCGTAGTGCAAAGATGACTTGTTGACGAATATCTTTGGCCCGTAGTGCAAAGATGAATTTATTAGTATGATTATGAGCAGGCTGTGATTTGGTATAACCATGATCTTTGATGTTTCGTGTAAAGACAAAGTGATGAAAATTATCTTAAATCACCCGTGTGCGAAGAGGAATTTAGAATCACAATTATGATTATGAGTTATTCATATGATTATGAAAAGGAACTGTTGATTGATGTTACGAGGATAAAACATTGTTGGTGGACTTTTAACATGGAAAGATAATAGATTTTATGGTCTATTTGACTCTTAAATGGATTATAGTTCATTTGCAACTATGGTTGAAAAGTTTTATCATCTACCATATGTTCTAAATCTACGATTTATTACTGATGAAGGCTATTGATAATTTAATTATCTTTAGTCATGATATTCTTTACTGGGCTAGTTGTGCTCACCCTTTGCTTCACAATTCTTTTAGGTAATAAAAGTGTAGTTGGGTCGAAATTAGGGTAACAAGGAATAGAGCAGTGGTCTCTAGCCGTGGAGTTCTCCCTAAATAGTATAGACAAGTGTGTTGTATACATCTTTTAGTAGTTATATTTGGTGAATCATATAGGGAGAAAGCGAACCCAACGTTGGAAGGGGTGTTTTGCCACTATCATACAAGATGTCTAATGACATACAACCTCGTGTCATCATAAGATAGGGTTGTGCTCATCCACTTCTTTGAGTATATTTACTGAGCTACCTACTATATAATCTTGGTGTTTGTTTGAAGTATAATTCTCAATTTGAGACAGTGAAGATAATGATAAATCAAGAAAGACTCACCATTGGGAAGAATATGATAGTAATCTTCTCATTTTTCTTTGGGGTCTATTAGGTCAACCAAGATAATTCTGTGGCCATATGATATCTATTATAATCTGTACCATGGCCTCCCATGTACGAAGAAGATTTCCTTGAGCACTTTCTAAAGATTCTAATTTCTAAAATGCTTTTTGACTGTACCTTTATGTAAGGTGTCATTGTGACGTCTTATCCAAGGTTGGAACATGAGTCATGATTGGTATATATTTGTATCAAAACTCACGACATTTATGTTGTTGTTTATTTTTTGCACGACAATTATTGTAATAAAGTTGTAGTTGTTTTACATACCATGTATTTGGCTACTCGAGATGGGTTGAATGGAATGGACCTATTTTGGGGTTGTCACATTTGGTATCGAGCTTAGGGATATGATCTCCATGAGATCGGGGAATAGAACTAGGAGGGAGAGATGAGTAAATCCTTCGCTAGTGTGTCCTACCTAAGCTTATTTATTGGTCACCATAATATCGGGATATTATGTGAAATGTTAATTTGTTCAATTAACCCTTGTTTTGAAGTTGTATTCTAGAATGATATCTCAAATACAATTGATGAGTGTGGAGAAATTATGAGGATAGGGAAGATGGAATTTGAAATGAAAGCAAGGTATTCTCAACTCTTTGAAATACCGTATGCGTAAATTTGGGACTGAAATTTCATAAGGAGGGAGATTGTAAGACCAAATTTTATGAAATAAAAGTATTCAATTTTTCTATTCAAGAAATGGTTAAATTGATAAAAGTTAAAGTTAAGGGTGATATATGAATTTTTTTCAAAATAAATAAGTGGTTATAAAATATTCATTGTTGTTTAGGGAATATTCATTTGGTCGTGGAATATTCTTTTCTATCGGGAATATTAGTATGTGGTCATGCGTCTTTTGTGGGCCCCATAACGTAAAAGCGATTGGATGAAGAAAAGCGATAAGTATAAGTTGTTTATAAATAACGGTTATAATTATTCTGCTTAATTAACATTGGAATACCGGTTGGTAAAATAAAGTAATACGCGTTGTTGCAAAGATAGCTTTACGGTATTACACAATGATTTTTGAATTATTGATTCTTACATGTTAGGCACTTACTCAATAATTTTTACGATAATTACTTTATTTGAATATTTTATTTTATTGATTCAATAATTGCTTTGTTGATATTTTATATTATTGTTGTTTCAATAATTATCAACGCATATATTTCTCATTATCGATCAATAATTCATATTATTTAAATAATATTATTAGATAGCATTATTGGCAAAGTCTAGAAAGTTCATCGAGGAGATGTTTTGTCACCTAATTGCTTGCCAAGATGAGGAGAAATTCTTATTGAAAGCCCTCTTCCTCCTAAACTAGTCTGGTTGTCATAATTGTGATTCTGTAATATTATTTGTGAATAATTAATTATTGATTTATATGATAAGGAAATATTTATTTGATGTGGATATAAATGATAGATTTATTTATGTGGTTATAAATGAAGGAATTAATGTTGAGGTATTTTATCAGTATTTTTGTCGGAATGAAGGTATTAAAAATTAAACCAGTGTTTTTGAGATATATTGCGTGAGTTATAATTTTTAATCCGACCGTTGGATCGTTGTAATTTTTTGGATATGTTATACATATATAAGTTGAGTATATGTCCACAAATTTTGAACCGTTAAAAATGAACTTATGATTTGTTATGAATTTTAAGAGGTGACTGATTCGAAAATTAGGTTTTGGTGGAAAATTCTAGAATTGAGTGGACCCCACTTGTGGTTGGTAAAGAAATGTGCTGAATTTTATTTCAAATGTGGTGGGTGGGAATAGTAGCAGGTAAAGCCATCAGGTTGCAAGTCAAGTCTGCTAAAATTTTCCTATAAATAGAGGGCTAAGTTAGAATTGAAAATCACACCAGAAACATAAGCTTTCTCTCTTTCTCTCTCTAGATTATTGAGTGTATTTTGTGAGTATTTAGATACTTGGAGAGTTGATATTCATCAGTACAAGTTTTCTTCAGCGTCATATCCGATATCCAGTCAGAAGTGTTGCTCTTTTGAGGTAAGGGATTTTAAGAGATTGTAGGGGATTGTAAGGAATGTTATTTTCTTCATAATGATGTTATTCTTTCAATATCATTATACTGAAATATTGGTATGGATTTTATTATGGAATTTCTACCTTTTTGTGTCGGGGTTACTATTCACGTATATTGTACTATTCACGTATACGGTACTATTCATGTATACGGCACTATTTATGTATGTGGCACTATTTATGTATATGACATCATTTACGTATATGGTACTATGTACAAATACGGAGTACTATTCATGAGTTATTATTCACGAGTTACTATTCATGAGTTACTATTCACGAGTTACTATTCATGAGTTACTATTCACGAGTTACTATTCACGAGTTAGTATTCATGAAAGTTCTTACTTATGCGAGTTCTTATTAGGGAGTTCTTATTCATGAGTTACTATTCACGAAAGTTTCTATTCACTTATACTATTCACAATAAAATTGGTTTTTTTGACCAAATTATCGTTGATTTATGAATCTTACTCTTGAAATTAATAGGTTGTTGATCATATTGTTTTTTTTATTATCATATATAACATTTTTATAACCCTGGTGATAGAATTTCTCTTTGACTTGAGTGTAAAGATGGGTAGATTATTGGTATGATCATGACTATGGGTTCTCTTTGGCCAGTAGTGAAAAGTTGAATCGTTGACTAGTATGATCATGACCATTGAATTTACAATTGAATATTTTTAGCTTAAGTGCAAAGGTGAATTGATCAACATGGTTATAATTATGGTTTATATAAATTCTGAAATGATTATGTATTTCTTTGAGATATGAATATATTTGGCCTGTAGTGCAAAGATGACCTGTTGAATATCTTTGGCCCGTAGTGCAAAGATGACCTGTTGTTGAATATCTTTGGCTGTAGTGCAAAAGATGACTTGTTGTGAATATCTTTGGCCCAGAGTGCAAAGATGAATTTATTAGTATGATTATGAGCAGAACTGTGATTTGGTATAACCATGATCTTTGATGTTTCAGTAAAGACAATGATGAAAATTATCTTAATTCACAGGTGCGAAGAGAATTTAGAATCACAATTATGATTATGAGTTATTCATATGATTATGAAAAGGAACTGTTGATTGATGTTACGAGGGGATAAAACATTGTTGGTGGACTTTTAACATGGAGAAGATAATAGATTTTATGGTCTATTTGACTCTTCTAATGGATTATTAGTTCATTGCAACTATGGTTGAAAAGTTTTATCATCTACCATATGTTCTAAATCTACGATTTATTATTGATGAAGGCTATTGATAATTTAATTATCTTTAGTCATGATATTCTTTATTGGGCTAGTTGTGCTCACCCTTTTTGCTTCACAATTCCTTTTAGGTAATAAAAGTGTAGTTGGTTTAAGTGGGGAATAACAAGGGAATAGAATCAATGGTCTCTAGTCATGGAGTTCTCCCCAAAATAGTATAGACAAGTGTGTTGTATACATCTTTTTAGTAGTTATATTTGGTGAATCATATAGGGAGAAAGCGAACCCAACGTTGGAAGGGTGTTTTGCCACTATCATACAAGATGTCTAATGACATACAACCTCGTGTCATCATAAGATAGGTTGTGCTCATCCACTTTGCTTTGAGTATATTTACGAGCACTACTATATAATCTTGGTGTTTGTTTGAAGTATAATTCTCAATTTGAGGCAAGTGAAGATAATGATAAATCAAGAGAAGACTCACCATTGGGAAGAATATGATAAGAATCTTCTCATTTTCTTTGGGGTCTATTAGGTCAACCAAGGATAATTACAGTGGCCATATGATATCTATTATAATCTGAGACGCACGGCCTCCCATGTACGAAAGATTTCCTTGAGCACTTTCTAAAGATTCTAATTTCTAAAACAGCTTTTATTTGTACACTTTTATGTAAGGTGTCATTGTGACGTCTTATCCAAGGTTGGAACATGAGTCACAGGTTGGTATATATTTGTATCAAAACTCACGGCATTTATGTTGTTGTATTTTTTCACGACAATTATTATTGTAATAAAGTTGTAGTTGTTTTTACTACCATGTATTTGGCTACTCGAATGGGTTGAATGGAATGGACCTATTTTGGGGTTGTCACATTTAGTATCGAGCTTAGGATATGATCTCAGGCGGAGATCGGGAATAGAACTAGGAGGGGAGAGATGAGTAAATCCTTCGCTAGTGTGTCCTACCTAAGCTTATTTATTGGTCAGTCATAATATCGGGATATTATGTGAAATGTTAATTTGTTCAATTAACCCTTGTTTTGAAGTTGTATTCTAGAATGATATCTGAAATACAGGTGATGAGTGTGGAGAAATTATGAGGATAGGGAAGATGGAATTTGAAATGAAAGCAAGGTATTCTCAACTCTTTGAAATACCAGGTACGTAAATTTCGGGGACGAAATTTCATAAGGAGGGGAGATTGTAAGACCCCGAATTTTATGAAATAAAAGTATTCAATTTTTCTATTCAGTAAATGGTTAAATTGATAAAAGTTAAAGTTAAGGGTGATATATGAATTTTTTTTCAAAATAAATAAGTGGTTATAAAATATTCATTGTTGTCGGGGAATATTCATTTGGTCGTGGAATATTCTTTCTATCGGGGAATATTCGTATGACGGTGCAGTCTTTTGTGGGCCCCATAACGAAAAGCGATTGGATGAAGAAAACGATAAGTATAAGTTGTTTATAAATAACGGTGTAATTGTTACCGTTAACACTGTTGGAATACCCGGTTGGTAAAATAAAGTAATACGCGTTGTTGCAGACAAGAAGACACCAGATTACACGATTACTTTGAATTATTGATTCTTACATAAGAAGGCACTACTCAATAATTTTTACAGTAATTACTGTTCAATATTTTATTTTATTGATTCAATAATTGCTTTGTTGATATTTTATATTATTGTTGTTTCAATAATTATCACTGCACAATATTTCTCATTATCAGATCAATAATTCATATTATTTAAATAATATTATTAGATAGCATTATTGGCAAAGTCTAGAAAGTTCTGTCAAGGAGATGTTTTGTCACCTAATTGCGCGCCAGTAAGGAGAAATTCTTATTGGAAAGCCCCTCTTCTGTAGAATCATTCCAGTTTATCATAATTGTGATTACAGAATATTATTTGTGAATAATTAATTATTGATTTATATGATAAGGAAATATTTATTTGATGTGGATATAAATGATAGATTTATTTATGTGGTTATAAATGAAGGAATTAATGTTGAGGTATTTTATCGATTTTTTGTTTGAATGAAGGTATTAAAAATTAAACCAGTGTTTTTGAGATATATTGCGTGAGTTATAATTTTTAATCCGACCGTTGGATCGTTGTAATTTTTTGGATATGTTATACATATATAAGTTGAGTATATGTCCACAAATTTTGAACCGTTAAAAATGAACTTATGATTTGTTATGAATTTTAAGAGGTGGCTGATTCGAAAATTAGGTTTTGGTGGAAAATTCTAGAATTGAGTGGACCCCACTTGTGGTTGGTAAAGAAATGTCTTTGAATTTTATTTCAAATGTGGTGGAAATGGGAATAGTAGCGAGTAAAGCCATCAGGTTGCAAGTCAAGTCTGCTAAAATTTTCCTATAAATAGAGGGCTAAGTTAGAATTGAAAATCACACCAGAAACATAAGCTTTCTCTCTTTCTCTCTCTAGATTATTGAGTGTATTTTGTGAGTATTTAGATACTTGGAGAGTTGATATTCATCAAGTCTACAAGTTTTCTTCATGTCATATCATCCTATCCAATGTAAGTGTTCTTTTTTTGAGGTAAGGGATTTTAAGAGATTGTAGGGGATTGTAAGGAATGTTATTTTCTTCATAATGATGTTATTCTTTCAATATCATTATACTTTGAAATATTGGTATGGATTTTATTATGGAATTTCTACCTTTTTGTGTCGGGTTACTATTCACGATATTGTAATTATTCACGTATACTGTAGATTATTCATGTATACTCAAGACTATTTATGTATGTGGCACTATTTATGTATATGACATCATTTACGTATATGGTACTATGTACAAATACGGAGTACTATTCATGAGTTATTATTCACGAGTTACTATTCATGAGTTACTATTCACGAGTTACTATTCATGAGTTACTATTCACGAGTTCTTATTCACGAGTTAGTATTCATGAGTTCTTATGCATTTGTTACTATTCGGAGTTCTTATTCATGAGTTCTTATTCACGAGTTCTATTCACGGTACTATTCACAATAAAATTGGTTTCTTTTTTTGACCAAATTATCGTTGATTTATGAATCTTACTCTTGAAATTAATAGGTTGTTGATCATATTGTTTTTTTATTATCATATATAACATTTTATAACCCCAGTGATAGAATTTCTCTTTGACTTGAGTGTAAAGATGGGTAGATTATTGGTATGATCATGACTATGGGTTCTCTTTGGCGATGAGTGAAAAAGTTGAATCGTTGACTAGTATGATCATGACCATTGAATTTACAATTGAATATTTTTAGCTTAAGTGCAAAAGGTGAATTGATCAACATGGTTATAATTATGGTTTATATAAATTCCGAAATGATTATGTATTTCTTTGAGATATGAATATATTTGGCTCAGAAAGCGAAGATGACTCATTGAATATCTTTGGCCCGTAGTGCAAAGATGACCTGTTGTTGAATATCTTTGGCCTGTAGTGCAAAGATGACTTGTTGACGAATATCTTTGGCCCGTAGTGCAAAGATGAATTTATTAGTATGATTATGAACAGGAACTGTGATTTGGTATAACCATGATCTTTGATGTTTCAGGTAAAGACAGGTGATGAAAATTATCTTCGTCCTGGGTGCGAAGAGGAATTTAGAATCACAATTATGATTATGAGTTATTCATATGATTATGAAAAGGAACTGTTGATTGATGTTACAGGGATAAAACATTGTTGGTGGACTTTTAACATGGAGAAGATAATAGATTTTATGGTCTATTTGACTCTTCTAATGGATTGTTAGTTCCGCTGCAACTATGGTTGAAAAGTTTTATCATCTACCATATGTTCTAAATCTCTGATTTATTATTGATGAAGGCTATTGATAATTTAATTATCTTTAGTCATGATATTCTTTATTGGGCTAGTTGTGCTCACCCTTTTGCTTCACAATTCCTTTTAGGTAATAAAAGTGTAGTTAGGTTAAATGGGGTAACAAGGGAATGAAATCTGGTCTCTAGTCGTGGAGTTCTCCCCTAAATAGTATAGAACAAGTGTGTTGTATACATCTTTTAGTAGTTATATTTGGTGAATCATATAGGGAGAGGTGAACCCAACGTTGGAAGGGTGTTTTGCCACTATCATACAAGATGTCTAATGACATACAACCTCGTGTCATCATAAAACAAGGTTGTCTTTCATCCACTTCTTTGAGTATATTTACTGAGCACTACCTATATAATCTTGGTGTTTGTTTGAAGTATAATTCTCAATTTGAGACAATGGAGATAATGATAAATCGGGAGAAGACTCACCATTGGGAAGAATATGATAGTAGTAATCTTCTCATTTTTCTTTGGGGTCTATTAGATCAACCAAGGATAATTACGTGGCCATATGATATCTATTATAACCTGGACGCATGGCCTCCCATGTACGAAGGTTTCATTAAGCACTTTCCAAAGATTCTAATTTCTAAAACAGGTTTTATTTGTACCTTTATGTAAGGTGTCATTGTGACGTCTTATCCAAGGTTGGGACATAAGTCATGAGTTGGTATATATTTGTATCAAAACTCACAAAGATTTATGTTGTTGTATTTTGCACGACAATTGTTGTAATAAAGTTGTAGTTATTTTCTGTACCATGTATTTGGCGACTCGGAATGGGTTGGATGGAATGAACCTATTTTGGGGTTGTCACAGCTGATATTATCATTACTAATTGAATTATATTATAACATAATATTATACCATTTAAAATTATATTACAACATAACATTATACAGTTTAAAAAATTTAAAACAAAAGTAAAATAACATATAATATCATTCATAACTTACTATGTTGATTTTATAATCCCCTAAATCACTACTTTTTCAATCTAAACAGTTTTTATATTATCGTTACTTATTTATTATATCCTAAAATCACTACTTTTTAATCCCACATTAATATTTTGATTTTATAATCCCATAAATCACCATAAATCTAAATTGTTCTGATAATATTAACTGTTCTAAAATTATCATTACTAATTTAATTATTATCTCCTAAAATCACTGTTCTGATATTATCCTTTCTAATTTAATTATTATCTCCTAAAATTACTACTTTGTGATATTATCATTACTGAGCTATTATCTTTACTCTCCGTTATTTAACCAAATTTTCTCTCTATAAATACAACATAATATTATACCATTTGTAATTATATTACAACATAATATTATACGCTTTAAAACATTTAAAATAAAATTAAAATAACAAATAATATCAATCATAACTTCATCGTGTTGATTTTATAATCCCCAAAATCCATATCTTTTCTAAACATAATTATTATATCCTAAAATCACTACTTTTCTAATATTATACCATTCATAATTATACCATACATTATGTTATACATGTATGGTATAATATTATAATACACGTATATAACAAAATCACCACCTATCTAAACTGTGTGAATATTATCATTACTAGTTAAATTATATTACAACATAATATTATACCATTTATAATTATAGTACAACATAATATTATACAGTTTAAAACAAAATTAAAATAACAAATGATATCAATTGTGACGCCCCCAAAATTGGTCCACACAAACCATTCTGAGTTGCCAAATACATGGTACATAAACAACTACAACTTAATTTTTACAATTATCGTGCAAAATACGACAACACATATACTGTGAGTTTAAATACAAATATTGTCTTCTAGACAATATCCAAACTTAAATAAGTTCTCATTACAATTATTGATACATTATTTTATAAAATAGTGGGAACTGCTAAAACAACTGTCTTGAAACATCACTCCACACCCCGACTAATTTCCCGCTATATTCTCGCCTTATGAGAAGAAAAATGGAACAAAAAGGAAAAGGGTGAGCCCAACTAGCCCAGTAAAGAATATTATGACTAACATAATGTAGAACAAATTATCGTTAGTCTTCAATAAATCAGATAAAATATAATGGACAACAAGTTTTAAATCAATATTCGCAGAGGAAATAACAATTCATTAGAAGAGTTAAGTAGATAATGAAATCTACTATCTTCTATGATTTAAAATTCCATCATCAATATTTTATCCATGTAACATCAATTAATATACATCTTGAATCAAATATTCATCTTTGCATTACGGGCCAAAGATATTCATTCGTATCACCAGTTGGTCATGTTCATCTCAACACATGTCTATCTTTGCACTATGGGCCAAAGATATTCATCAAGTAATCATTCATCTTTGCACTATAGCCAAATATATTCAGTTATATCACTATTTAGGACTGAGGACGATAAAACATATTTTAAAGAAAACGAATCCAGTGAGATAAAAGAACAAAGATTAGGGATTCGTAAATCAGTTTATCCAAGTTCAAAAATACTCCATAATAATCAACTGTGGAGCAAAATTTAAGAATAAAGATAAAAATATGGATACAATCAAAGATAGTAACCATAATAGACAACTTAGACACATAAAAGAAAACTTAATTTTTCTGTGAATAGTGTTGTATTCGTGAATAGTGTCGTATACGTGAATAGTGCCGCATACGTGAATAGTAATCCCGACACAAAAAGGTAAAACTTTTATAAGAAAAATCATACTTCGTGAATAGTACTCGTGAATAGTACCGTATTCGTGAATAGTGTCATATACGTGATTAGTGTCATATACGTGAATAATAACCTCGACATGAAAAGATAAAAATGTCGCAATAAAGTTCATGTCAATATTTCGATATAATGATATTAAAAGAAATAACATCATTTATGAAAAAAAAAAACATCTGTTACCTCAAAAAAATAGTACTTCTGGCTGGAATATAGAATATAATGCTGAAGGAAACTTGCATCGTATAGCAATACTCAAAGTATCTAAATACTCACACAAATACGCTCGATATTATAGAGAGAGAAAACTTTAGATTCTAGTGTGATTTTAAATTATAACCTAAGCACCCTGTTTATAGGAAAATAATTAATTAGAACACCAAAGAAGAAAATTTAATAAAATATTAATATTTTCAAAAAGAATTCCTACGCACACCACATCATCATCTTAGCACTCCACAAGTGGGGCCCACCTCACAAAACATGATTTTCTTTAAAAAATATTTTAAACTCCAAAAATTAATTATTCCGGAACTTTAATAATTCATAATAAATAGCCCCTTTATCAAAAAAATTTGAATCTTATGTTCATTCCGTAGGAAATTTAATTCTCTACAACTTTGTAGAAGAAAGTTTTTCTAAATTCTAAACAGAAAATGACCGAAATCTACATACGGATGATTTTCAACATCTCTATTCCGACATTATACTGATAAAACTTCTCAGCATTAATCCCTTCATTTATCCACATAAAATAATTATTTTCTTATCATTTTTATGAATAATTAATTATTCATAAATAATGTTATAGAATCACAATAATGACAACCAGGTCGTTCCCAGGAAAGAGGGGTCTTTTCGATAAGGATTTCTCCTTACTGACGCGTAATTAGGTGATTAAACCCCTTTTCTAGACAGAACTTCTTTAAACATTGCCAATAATGTTATCTAATAATATTATTCAAATAATATGAATTATTGATCTGATAATGGAAAATACTGTGCAGTGATAATTATTGAAACAACAATAATATAAAATATCAACGTAACAATTATTGAATCAATAAAATAAAATATTGAACAGTAATTACTGTAACAATTATTGAGTAGTGCCCTCTTACGTAAGAATCAATAATTGGTGCAATACTGCGTATCTTCTTGTCAAGAATAACGCCAGACATCGTGTTTTTAACCACGGGTCTTCCAACAATGATAATCGTGAATAAACTACGCCATTTATTATAAAAACTCATACTTGTCGTTTTCTTCATCCAATCGCTTTCATGGGGCCCACAAAATTCGCTACTTGGCCGTATTTAATATTCCCAAACAGAAGAATATTCCACGACCAAACGAATATTTCTCAACAATAATGAGTATTTTATAACCACTTGCTTATTTAAAATATTTACATATATCACCTTTAACTTTAAACTTTTATCAATTTAACCATTTACCTAATAGTAATTATAAGAAAATTGAAATACTTTTATTTCATAAAATTCGAGGTCTTACAATCTCCTCCTTATGAAATTTCATCCCCGAATTTACGTGCACTGGTATTTCAAAGAGTTGAGAATACCTTGCTTTCATTTCGATTCCATCTTCCCGTCATCATGATTTCTCCATTGCTCATCTTCTCGTATTTCGGATATCATTCTAGAATACGACTTCAAAACAAGGGTTAATTGAACAAATTAACATATCACATAATATCCCGATATTATGACTGACCAACAAATAAGCTTAGGTAGGACACACTAGCGAAAGATTTACTCGTCTCTCCCCTCCTAGTTCTATTCCCTGATCTCCGCCAGGGATCATATCCCTAAGCTCTGATACCAAATGTGACAACCCCAAAATAGGTCAATTCCATCCAACCTATTTTGAGTCGTCAAAAAATGGTACAGAAAACATCTACAACTTTATTACTACAATTGTCGTGCAAAATACAAAGACACATATGTTGTGAGTTTTGATACAAATATATACCAACTGTGACTCATGTCCCAACCTTGGATAGTACGTCACAATGGCACCTTACATAAAGGTACAGTTAATAACTGTTTTAGAAATTAAAATCTTTGGGAAGTTCTCAAGGAAACCTTCGTACATGGGAGGCCATGTGTCTAGGTTATGATAGATATCATATGCCCACAGAAGTATCCTTGGTTGACCCAATAAACCCCAAAGAAAAATGAGAAGATTACTATCATATTCTTTCCAATGGTGAGTCTTCTCTTGACATATCATTATCTCCACCGTCTCTAATTGAGAATTATACTTCAACCAAACTCCAATATCATATAGGTAGTGCTTGTAGATATACTCAGCAAGTGGATGTGCACAACCTTGTCTTATGATAACACGAAGTCGCATGTCATTAGACATCTTGTATGATAGTGTCAAAACACCCTTCCAACATTGGGTTCGCCTCACCCTATTTGGTTCACCAAATATAACTACTCAATGATGTATAAAATATAACACACTTTTCTATACTGTTTAGGGAGAACCTCCACAGCCTTCTGGACCACGCTTCTATTCCCTGTTACCCCCGCCGACCAAATTTACACTCTTATTAACTGAAAATAATTGTGAACAAAAGGGTGAGCAAAACTAGCTCAGTAAAGAATATTATGACTAAAGATAAATAAATTATCAATAGCCTTCATCAGTAATAAATCAGAGATTTAGAATATATGGTAGATGATAAAACTTTTGAACCATAGTTGCAGCGGAACGAGCAATCCATTAGAAGAGTCAAATAGATCATAATGTCTATTATCTTCTCTGCGTGTTAAAAGTCCACCAACAATGTTTTATCCTCAGAACATCAATCAGCAGCCTCATCCCACAATCATATGAATAACTCATAATCATATTTGTGGTTCCAAATTCCTTTCTCACCCGAAACAAAGATAATTTTCATCACTGTCTTTACACAACGAAACATCAAATATCATGGTTATACCAAATCACAGCTTCATGCTCATAATCATACTAATAAATCCATCTTTGCACTACGGCCAAAAAGATATTCATTAACATGTCATCTTTTGCACTACGGGCCAAAGATATTCACCAATAATTCATCTTTTGCTACAAAGCCAAAGATATTCAAAAAGTCATCTTTGCACTTACTGACCCCAAAAGTATTCATATCTCAAAGAAATATATAATCATTTCAAAATTTATATAAACAATAATTATAACCATGTTGATCAATTCACCTTTTACTTAAGCTAAAGATAATCGTTTATAAATCCAATGGTCAAGATCATACCAGTCAACAATTCATTTTTGCACTACTGGCCAAAGAGAACCTATAGTCACGATCATACCAATAATCTACCCATCTTTACACTTAAGTCAAAGAGAAATATCATCACCGGAATTATAAAAAAATGTTATATATGATAATAAAAATAATATGATCAATAACTGCATTTAATTTCAAGAATAAGATTCATAAATCAATGATTTCATAACACCTTAATCCAAATGTTATAAATCACTTAATAAACTCATAATCTAATATTATTAATATTACCACAATATCTTAATCATTTCTTAAACTTATAAACAATTTATTTTAATTGTTTATACTTTACTAATTAATGCATTTAATCATTCTAAAATGTCAAACTCATAAGATTTCATCACCAATAACCAAAACCCTCATCAAAAATCTGCATATACCTTATATAGGATTCTTAAGCCATAAAATCATATTTTCCAAATTTCTTACTTCACATAACATATTTAATTCATTTACTCATAACTAGACCATTTTCATGAAAAATACCAAATCAGTTCCAAAAATATTTCTTTTCTGAGATTTAGCATAATATAGTCCCATATTGAACATATATTTTTCTCAGAATTTTTAAAATTCATTTACTATTTTTCATATGGCCAAAACTGCCGAATATTTAGACATTTATCATAAATTGTACTTTTGTCCAAAATTTCTGAAATTTACACGGTATACTTCTGTTATATACATGTACTCCCAATAAAAAGTTCATCAATTTTGGAGTTAACCACAAGGAGTTATAAGCGTTTACTTTTAAAATAGTCTTTTCTCATAAAATCCATAACTCTTAATTTATATATCCAAAAATCGCCATTTTTGGACACAATCAACAAAACTCATCAAATTATCATTTTAAATTTTTCCAGAATTTTTGAAGGTTCGCAAAAATTTCGAAACTGAAAAACATAATAACCCTTAAAATCCCTTACTATCCCTTATCTCAAAAGACAGTACTTCTGACTGGAATACTGGATATAGAGCTAAAGAGAACTTGCACCGTATAGCAACACTCAAAGTCTTAAAATACTCACAAGAATACGCTCGATAATATAGAGAGAGAAAACTTGTTTCTGGTATGATTTTCAATTCTAACCTAAGCACCCTATTTATAGAAAAATGCTTAGAACACCAAAGCAGAAAATTTAATAAAATATATTATTAATAATAAAATTTCACACGCCTCCTTGGAAATCAGCTCTTAGCATTTCCCACATGCCCACCTTCTAGAAAAAGTAAGAAAAAAAGTATTTCATAAAATAAATAATTAAAACTTTCAAAAATCAATTATTTCGGAACTTCAATAATTCATAATAAATAGTTCTTTTGTCAGAAAAATTCGAACCACATGTCCTTTCCATAGGAAATTTCATTCTCTACAACTTTGTAAGTTTAAGTTTTTCCAAATTCCAAACAGAAATTGACCGAAATCCACAAACGGGCGATTTTACAAGCTATAATCAAATTTCAGTCAAGAAATGGGGTCCACAAACATGTTTAACATGTTTTAAATATTTTTAGTAACAAAAACACTCTTCCTCCTCATATACTCATATATCACACATTCATTGTAAAAATATCACCATTATTATATTATAATAATATAATAAATTATTATTTTATCAGAAAAGATAAAATATCAATTTTCAACAATTATCACTTTGAAAAATTTTCTCCATCTATATCCACATAAAATTAATATTTTTCTTATCATATAAATCAATAATTAATTATTCACAAATAATATTACGAATCACAATCTTGTGACAACCGGTGCAGTTCTACAGGAAAGAGGGGCTTTCGATAAGGATCTCTCTTACTTGGCGCAATTGATTAGGTGACCAAACCTCTCTGTGAAGCGTAACTTTCTAGACATTGCCAATAATGCTATCTAATAATATTATTCAGATAATATGAATTATTGCTTCGATAATGAAAATCTTGTGTAGTGATAATTATTGAAACAACAATAATATAAAATATCAATGTAGCAATTATTGAATCAATAAAATAAAATATTGAATAATAAATTACTTTGTAACAATTATTGAGTAGTGCATTCTTACGTAAGAATCAATAATTGGTGCAATACTCTGTCTTCTTCTTGTGCAATAACGCGAGATTCTTGTTTTTAATCACGGGGTATTCCAACAAAGATAATCTGGTAATAACTACGCCTTTATTTATAAAAACTCATATTTGTCATTTTCTTCATCCAATCGCTTTTTCGTTATGGGGCCCACAAAAAAGGTCTTGCCGTCAGTCATTTAATATTCCCCATGGAAGAATAATATTTCACGACCAAACGAATATTTCTCGACAACAATGAGTATTTTATAACCACTTACTTATTTAAAATATTTACATATATCACCTTTAACTTTAAACTTTTATCAATTTAACCATTTACTGAATAATAATTATAAGAAAATTGAATACTTTTATTTCATAAAATTCGGGGTCTTACACTAACAATCATATCAATATAACAACTCGATAATATTGTGTGTTACACTTTCTAAATATTTGTTAGTGCTTTAGAATGAAAGAATCACCCATTTTAAACCCTATTGATTATATTATAAACATTTTTATCAAGAAATTAATATACACACACACACACACATATACAACTGTTATATAATGTTATGGGGTTTAGTGATCAGATTAATTCTATATTTAGATATGTATTTGCGCACAAAACTTTTACCTAACTTTATGTAACACATGTTATCAAAATTTGATCATCGCACAACAATCTACCATCTTCTTATTATATTGTAATTTATTAATTACACATATAAATTTATTATTAACAAAATAAATAATCACGTCACAACGCGCGAGTTTTTATCTAGTAATCAATACTATATTTATATCCCAAACATCTATTTTTCAGCTTTTCCTCTGCCTTTCTCGCTACATGAGATAATACACGAGATGATTAGGAACATACCTAGTGGACATGTTAATACTTGTTGTATCCTACTCGATAAACTACTACTATTATTCTTATCGATGTAAAGAAATTTCGAGGTTTTATCAAATATATTAATATTTCCCGTTTGTCATTATTAGCTAAATTTTCTCTAAAAGTGACATAATAATTATTTGTAGTGTAGCTTTAATTTTAACCTTAGTTTTTGCAGGCCTAATTGTTGGTGTTTGTTCCTCTTTTTTTTTTTTAATTTTTTTTAAAGGTCTGTCGGCACTTAAAAGGTGTGGTACTATCAACAAGTCGATGGCAATTCTTCTAATGGATTAAATGAAATTATTATCTCTTTTAATAATAATAATAATAATAATAATAATAATAATAATAATAATAATAATAATACAATATCAACTTATTTCTAGAACTTGATCCATTTTAAATTATTAGCCGCACACAATCCTCTATCCCTAGTCCCCTAATTTGTATGCCTTTTTTTTTTTTGCTAAATTATTTTGTATGCCTTTGTGCTAGGCTTGGGAACCATTTGTTACGCACTGGTAGAGTTAAGTGTGCCGACACTCAACAGTGAAACCATTTGCCATCCTTTAATAAAGAGACCGATGTGATGTTTGATAAAATTGAATAATTAAAATGTGTATAGTTAATATGTTTTAATAAATTAAATTATTTGAGTGGAATAATATTTAAATTTAAAAAATTATTTGGTAATTAAAAATTATTAAACACTTTTAAATTTTAAAATATTTCAAATTGACTTTTTAAAAATCAATAATAATTTTAACATTTAAAATTGAGAGAAAATAATATTTATAGACGTTCTATAAATTTAAATTTTTATTAAAACCTCTCTTAATAATTTAAATTTATATCCACCTCTTACTCTTCGTGTCGTATCATGCCAATATGTTATGTTCCATCAAAGTGGCTATTAAATGGGGAGAATACTTGTAAGTAATCACTAAACAAACAATTAATTCAATTCTGCATGATTAAGACATCAATCGTATCATGCCAATATGTTATGTTCCATCAAAGAGGCTATTAAATGGGGAGAATGATTTGGACTCAATTAATGTTCACTTTTCAGAACTGAAAAGAAAATGGGTCTTAACACTAATTAAAAAGTAATTATAAAAATAAAACATCTATAAAATAATTATAAAAATAACGCAATACAATATTACCTTGCTAAAATTACGCGTTATTAACTTTCTACACGTCAGTTACCGACTTTCAAATTTTCAACTGACCCGTCCTAAAATCACGCTGATGAAGAAAAAAGGCAACTTTGAGATCAGAAAAAACAGAACAACGAAATCGGAGAAGACGAGATACAACTCTGAGATATGATAATAGAGGAGAAGATCAACAACTTCAAGATCAACAACAACTCTAAGATCAACAACAACTCCAAGATCAACTTTTTGGATTATATATATATATATATATATATATATATATATAGAACGTGAATTATTACAGAAGATGACTCGATACCCAACTTCTTTTTCTACAAATTCTCTTCAGAAAGACGCCCAAACTTCTTTTTCTACAAATTCTCTTCAGTATACTGATTGTTTTGATTTCAAAATGCATGTAAAAATATGTTTTATATTCTGGTTACTAAGTACATATAAATTGGTTACTGTTTATTATTGATTTGGTTACTGTATAATATTTATTTGGTTGTTGTATACTTTAAATGTTTATTTGGTTACCCCGTGGTTACTATATACTCGTATATTGGTTACCTTTCTTAAGTTTTTCGCTCTTTGATTGGTCACACAGTGAGTATACTGACTATTTTGATTGCAAAATGAATGTAAAAATATATTTTATATTCTGGTTACTAAGAACATAGAAATTGGTTACTGTTTATTATTGATTTGGTTACTGTATAATATTTATTTGGTTGCTGTATACTTTAAATTAATGTTTATTTGGTTACCCCGTGGTTACTTATATATACTCATATATTAGTTACATTTCTTAAGTTTTTCGCTTCTTTGATTGGTCACATACGCTTAATATAATTGATGTTTTTGATTGCAAAATGAATGTAAAAATATGTTTTATATTCAGTTACTAAGAACATAGAAATTGTTCTTTATTTAATATTGATTTGGTTATTGTATAATATTTATTTGGTTCTTTGTATACTTTAAATGTATATTTTCACGATATTTTATATTGATGGTAACTTATTAAATACATTGGTTACCTTCCCGCAATAGCGATTGGATCTTTAAGTACATATTGATGTTTTTTTATATTGTTTTTTTTTCAGTAAAATGCATGAAAAATATGTTTTATGTTATGGATACTAAGTAAATATATATGTTCTTTATCGCCTAATTTGATTAGTATATAATCTTGACTTGTTTATTGTGTAATATTATCATGGTTACTACATAATATTACATGTTTTATAACTTGATTTTTTATATTGATGGTTACTGATTAACTACATTGGTTACCTTCATACATCTGTTAGTCTTTAATTTGTAACAAAGTCATTACTGATTGTTTTGGTTGTAAAATGAATGTAAAAATATTTTTTTATAATCTTGGCTACTAATTACATATATCTTGGTTACTATATAATATGTATTTAGATACTGTAAGGTGTTTATTTGGTTACTCTATAATGTTATTGAGTTTTATAATTGTTTCTTTTATATTAGTGGTTACTTATTGACTACATTGGTTACCTTCATACAACTGTTAATCTAATTATATATATTGGTTGTTATATACTATTTAATTGGTTACAAAATAATGTTTATTTGGTTGCAGTGACAATTTGACAATTTTTGTCAAGTTTGAAGTGTCAAATTTTGGCATTTTTCGGAGCCTAATTTCATTGGAAACGGGTCAACGATCCAAAGTCACAAGCTTTCCTGGTGAACTGCAGGGCTTTTTGGTCAAATTCCATCATTTAGGCCTTCAAAATTGCATGTAAAAATGTGGTTTATATTCTGGTTACTAAGATTATGTAATTTGGTTAGTGTCTAATATTGATTTGATTACTTTACAATGTTTATTCAGTTGTTATACAATGGAGACTGACAGTAAACAATACAACAAATTTAATTGTTTACAGAAATATATAATTGTTTACTGTTAGTAATCATTAACCACATGGTTGGTAACATTTTTGATGGTGTACAGTAACTAAAATTGATGTTGATTAATATTTTAATTTTTTATTCCATCATGAGTTATCAATATAAAGTAAACATATACATTGAACAATTAGTAACTGTTCTGAAATATTTTTATGTAAATTTGGTTACCCATCTAAAATAAAATAGTTACATTTATATTCATATTTAGTTACCAATTGGCATTTACCATTTTCAAATAACTTTTATAACTACGTAATTTAAAAGTATCCATCAGCTAGATAAATGGGAACCCTCACATGTACATTAAGTACTTAATAATTGTTCTGATATAAGTTTTTAATTATTTGGTTACTAACAAAAACTAAAATGGTTACCCTTATATGCAGGTTTGGTTACCAACTGCACCTCTCAAACTATTTTTATTTTAATATGAGATCTATAAGTGACCATCATATATATAAATGAGAAATCTTAATTGGAGTTTCTTATTCTATAATGATGACAGGGTATAAATAAAACATATACATTTAACACTTTATAATAGTCTTGATACAAGTTTATAATTGTCTAGTTACTAACAAGCTTGTAGATAAATAGGACACTCACAAAAGTACATTTAACAATTGATGTTTGTCCTGATACAAGCTTGTAACTATCTGGTTACTAATAACAGTAACCGTAATGTAACATAATAAAACAATAACCACATAATTATATGATAGTAACCAAAACAGGTTTTAATGGTAACCAAAACAGAAACCTCATGTAATGAAACCCAATTTAGGCAATCCATGTATACTAAATAATTACATATTAATCAGAATAAAAAATAAAAGTAACCAAAATTTTACATTGAGGGCACAATAATAGTAGCCAAACCATAAGGTAACAGTAACCAAAACATAATAACGAAGTAACCAAATAGTTATATGAAAGTAACCAGAACATGTTTTAATGGTAACCAAAACAAAAATAATCTGTATATCCAACCCAGTTTAGGCAACCCATGTATACTCTCACATATACATTTAACACTTGATATATGTCCTGATACAAGCTTGTAACTATCTGGTTACTACCAAAAAATAAAATGGTTACCCTTCTATACATGTTTGGTTACAAACTGTACCTTTCAAACAATGTATCTGACACAACTTAGAAGTAACAAATACGAACTAACAAACAATGTCAAATCACTGATAATATAATCAAATATGTAATCTCATTTACATAAGTTCCAATAAACATTACATACTCACTAACCATAACAAATGGCTATGAATATCCAACAAAAACCAAAGTATGAAACATAATTCAGAATGACAGTACAACGACAACCGAACTAATCAAAATCGGGTACAAATCTTCGTGAAAATTCTCTGAAGTTGTTAAAAAGTCAACTGGGAGGCGCATCTCGTCTGGAGAGAAATCTCTAGTTCCATGTCACACCATATATAACTTTTTCAAAGAATTTTCTCATTGCAGTTCCTCATAGTAAATATCTCATAATCGCAAATAAACAAAATCGATTTACACACTCATTAAGAACCATATATAAACAATATTTATAACATAAACAATTCACGTAGTGACCAACAAATAAAGCATCTACTAACCAAAATATAATATAACAATTACATGAGATGGCCAAAACATACTATAACAAATAACAAACATCCCACATTAATCACAAGAATAATAGTTATTATATCATAATATAACATTAACCATACCATAATAAAGCAAAGAACCAAAAAGTTATATTATATAATCTAATGGTAACCAAAATATAAACAACATGTAGTACATACCATTTTATGTAGTAAACAAAAATATTATATATAATATTAACCAAAACATAATTTAAATTTAAGGTCACCAAAACAAAAATATGTATAAATGGTATCCAAATCATAAGCCAATAGTAACAAAAAATATATTAATGAAGTAACCAAATAATTATATGTTAGTAACCAAAACATATATTAATGGTAACCAATACATAAACAACATATAGACCAAAAATAGTTTAGTCCACCCATATATACTAAGCAAATACATGGTAACCATAACAACAAAAAACATTAACCAAAATCAAAACAAGGAAACAAAAATAGAATCCAAATCAGAAACTAACAGTAACCAAAAACATACTAAAGAAGTAACCAAATATTTATATGATAGTAACCAAAATATGTTTTAATGGTAACTGATAAGTGGATTTTTTATGCATTTATCCGGTATCTTTTACTTGAATTAGTTGCTTATATTCATGTGTCTTAGTTACTTTTCATGCATTTTGTGTTTATTTTGTAGATTTTATGTTTGGAAGTGGTGTGAACGATTATTGTAAAGAAACGCAAAGAAAATGCAAAAGAAAAGGCAATCCGGATATCATTTGGGCTTTCATGTTACTTCATGTTCTTGGTTTGGAACTTAGCTTACTCTGTAGAGCGTCTTCATAGCTCTCCGGAACATCTTGAATCGCTCTAATCGGAGTTCGGATGCAAGAGTTATGATCGTTGTACCGACGGACGTCAAACTACGCTGTTTTGATTCGCTATTTTCATAGCAGTCCCTTCCAGCTCGATTTCAACCTTCATCCGGCCAGAATTTCTCAATCATCAAAGAATTAAAGTTGTAGATCTCGTCGATATCTTCGATTTGATAGGTGACAGGCCCCGTAACTCTTCCTGGATCAAATGTTATGGCCATTTTACCAAAGCACGCCATTGCGAGAAATCACCAAGCGCGCAAGGCCGCGCGAACTATGAACTATCACATGACGACTCTCGACTCAAAAAAAAAACGCGATTTTATGCAACTTTCTGCAAGTTGAGCGCCGTCTGCTTGGCCACATGCCGACTTTAAGCGAAGACCACAACCGACTTTTCATAAAACAGAGCAATTGAAGCATGATTAAGAGAGGGGTTCAATTAGGGCTTATATATTAGACATATTATCATTATGTAAGACACATTCCACCCCTTGGGGGCTAAAGAGCTACTTCAATTTGAAATATGAATTTGAAGAAGGAGGTGCAAGAAGTTGTTATTTCAAAAGCGAGAATCGGTGAGGTGAGGAAAGCTCAAACCTTCGATTTATTAATCCATTTGAAATTCTCGATCGAATAGAACTGCGGGCCTATAGACTCATTTCTACCGCTAAGTATGACGCGTGTTTATAACGCTTTTCACGTATCGATGTTACGTAAATATGTGGACGAACCAACCACCACGTCATTGAGTTAGAACCCACGAGATAAATGAAGACTTAACGTCACGAGGAGGTACTTATCAAGATATTGGATAGGAAAGAACATGTCCTATGTCTCGAGGTTATACCACAAGTTAAAGTTTTGTGGAGAAACCATGCTTATTGAGGAAATGACACGGGAGTTGGAAATGCGAAATGAAAGTGAGGTATTCTCATCTTTTGAAACACTGTGTCGTCGTCAATTTCGAGGACGAAATTTCATAAGGAGGGAGGTTGTAAGACCCCAAATTTTATAAATGAAATTTAATTTTCTCTATTTATTATTTTGAAATAGTAAGGGTTGATTTGATTAATGTGGATAGTTATGGATAAAATACGCAAATATTTCAATAAGCAAGTGGTTATAAAATATTCATTGTTGTTTGTGGGAATATTCGTTTGGTCGTGGAATATTCGTTTGGTCGTGGAATATTAAATGTCTTGTGGGGAATATTCGTGACGACCAAGCGCGCAATGATAATGTGGGGCCCCATAATGGAAAGCGATTGGATGAAGAAAACGACAAATATAAGTTGTTTATAAATAACTACAGTAGTTATTCTGAATTAATCTTGTTGGAATACCCGGTGGTTAAAACACACTAATACGCCGTTGTTGAACAAGAAGACACACAGTATTGCACCAATTATTGATTCTTACGTAAGAAGGCACTACTCTAATAATTATTACGATAATTCTTTGTTTAGTATTTTATTTTATTGATTCAATAATTGTTGCATTGATATTTTATATTCTTTGTTTTTGATAATTGTCATTACACGGTATTTTTTATTATCGAAGCAATAATTCATATTATCCGAATAATATTATTAGATAACATTATTGGCAATGTCTAGAAAGTTACATCTTAGGAGAGGTTTGGTCACCTAATTGTATGCTAGGAAGTGAGAAATTCTTATTGAAAGCCCCTTTTCCTTGAGGAGCTACACGTTTGCAGATGTATGTGATTCTGTAATATTATTTGTGAATAATTAATTATTGATTTATATGATGAGAAAAATATTAATTTTATGTGGATATAGATGGAGAAAATTTTTAATGTGACAATTGTTAAAAATTAATATTTTATCTTTTTCTGATAAAATAATTCATTTAAATATATTATTTTAATAATATATTAATTCATGATATTTTTTATAATGAATATATGAGTATATGAGGAGGAAGAGTATTTTTGTGGCATTAAATGTTTAACACATATTTTGTGTGTTGGTGGACACAATTATTGATAGAAATTTGATTATAGCACGTAAAATCGTCTGTTTGTGGATTTGACCAATTTCTATTTGGAATTTGGAAAAACTTTCTTACGCAAAGTTGTAGAGAATTGAATTTCTTATAAAAATCGCAAGATTTGAATTTTACGATAAAAGGGCTATTTATTATGAATTATTGAAGTTCCAAGTTCAAAATAATTGATTTTGGAAGTTTAAAATATTTTTAATTACAAAATGTTTTTTTCATTTTGAAACTCATTTAACATGTGTGGTGAAGTTTGGACCAGATTTGTGTGCGTAGGAAATTTGATTATATATATTATTATTATATTAAATTTTCTAACTTTGGTGTTCTAAAGCATTTTCCTATAAATAGGGTCTTGGTTAGAATTGAAAATCACACGAAACTCAAGTTTTTTCTCTCTATTATCGGCGTATTCTTATGAGTATTTTGAGTATACTTTAAGTATTGCTATATCTACGGCAAAGTTAGATTCAAAGATTATTCGGTCGGAAATCTTTTTCTTCTTTCGAGGTAAGGGATATTATTTTTTTTTAGTAATGATATTATTTCTTCAATATCATTATCTTTGAAATATTGATCTGAAGTTTTATCAAATTTGAAACTTTTGGTGTCGAGAGTTCTTATTCACGTGATACGACCTTTATTCACGTATACTGATCTTATTCACGAAATCTTTTACTTATTCATCGAAAAATGAAAATTTTTCTTTTCGTCAAAATATCTATTTTGGATACTAGCTTTGATTGTATCCATGTTTTGATCATTCTTGAATTTTACACCACTATGATTATTTTTGAGGTATTTTTGGACATGGATAAAACAAAGTACGAATCCTTAATCCTTAATCCTTGTCATTTTGTTTCACTGGATTCGTTTCTTTAAAAAAAAAATAAAAAATTCATCATTCTCAGTTTTAAATGATGATATTATTAAATATCTTTGGCCTGTAGTGCAAAGATGAATGATTTCTGATGAATATCTTTGGCCTGTAGTGCAAAGATGAATGATTTCTGAAGAATATCTTTGGCCCGTAGTGCAAAGATGAACAGGTGTTTAGATGAACATGACCAACTGATGAATATCCTTGGCCTGTAGTGCAAGGATGAATATATGATTTCAGATATATATTGATTGATGTTATAAGGATAAAAATATTGATGATGGACTATTAAATTCATAGATATTAGTAGATTTCATCCTCTACGTAACTCTTCTATGAATTAATATTTTCCGCTGCGAGTATTGATTTTAAAACTTGTTGTCTATTGTATTCTATTAGATTTTTCCCTGTTGAAGACTAACGATAATTTGTTACAGTATTATCTTAGTCATAATATTCTTCTTCGGCTAGTTGAGCTCACCCTTTTCCATTTTGTTCCATTTTTCTTCTCAGGAGGCGAGAATGTAGCGAGTACGAGTCGGGGTATGGAATGATGGTTTTAGAAAGTTGTTTAGTAGTCCTCACCATTTTTGTAAAATAATGTATCAATAATTATGATGAGGATTTATTTGTATGTGGATATTGTCTAGATGGCAATATCTGTATTTAAACTCACAGTTTATATGTTGTAACAATAAAGTTGTAGTTATTTCTGTACCATGTTATTGGCGACTCAGAATGGGTGATGTATACCTATTTTGGGGGCGTCACAATATCTCAACAATCCTTCCCTAAATCAAGTCTGCTTTAAGAGCGATTCGATTTACTTCCTTTTGGCCACGATTCCAAGCATTTTCCAAGCCTTTCAAATGCTTCTAACTTCGGGGTTTTGTGAATATATCCGCGAAATGCTTCACTACTCCCACAAAATTCAAGTTTCACAACACCATCCTTTGTAAGATCTCGAATGAAATGAAATCTCACATTAATGTGTTTGCTCCTACCATAGAACACAGGATTCTTGGTTAATTTAATTGTAGAAGTATTGTCACAAAATAAAGTAACACACCTACAATGATCATAGCCAAGACTATTAAGAACTCTCTCGCATCCATACACACCGACAGCAGCAAGTCAGAAGCAAAGAACATATTCCGCTTTCAGAGTCGATAAAAAATTTACAATAGTTATTTTTGTGAAGACCAAGATACTTCCCCAGCACTCAACATAAACACGAAACCAGTTGTACTTCGAGAATCATCAACATTACCAACATAATCACTATCACAATATCCCACCAAATCATCAAACACTTCTCTTCTATAGTATACTCCCATATCAATAGTTCCTCTGAGATAACGTAGAATCCTTTTAGCTGCTGCCCAATGTGCTTCTTTTGGATGAGCCATAAATTGACTAATGAGACAAACTATATACATAAGATCTGGTACATGAGTCTGCCAACAAGTTGCTTATACCGAGTTTCATCTACCTCAGCTCCACCTCCTTCTTTTGACAATTTTGAACCAGACACAATTGGATTCCTCACGGGATTACTCTCTGTCATTCTGAATTTGTCCAGCACTTCCTTAGCATATTTACTCTGACACAAATGTATCCCTCCTGCTCCTTGCTTAACCTCAACTCCCAGAAAATATTTCATTTCTCTTAAATCCGTCATTTCAAACTTATGCATCATCGACTTCTTAAAATTCTCAATCATAACACAATCATTTCCAGTAAAAATAAGATCGTCAACATACATACTTACGATCAAAATTTTACCTTTTCCTTCAATTTTCACAAATAGTGTGTGCTCAGAATGCATTTTTGAAGCCCCGACTCAAAGAAAGTATCCTTCAATCTTGCTATACCATGCCCTTGGTGCCTGTCGTAAGCCATAAAGTGCCTTTTTCAGTTTATAAACTTTGTCTTCCTCACCTTCTTTAATGTAACCAAGGGGCTGATCCACATAAACTACTTCACTTAACTCACCATGCAAGAAGGCGCTTTTAACATCAAGTTGGAACACGATCCATCCTCTTTGAGCTGTCAATGCTAGCACCATTCTGATTGTGTCCCAACGAGCCACTGGAGCAAACACCTCACTAAAATCTATCCCGTGCACTTGTGCATAAACCTTTGCCACCAACCGTGCTTTACACTTTTCAAACTTCCCATTCTCATCAAGTTTTATTTTATATACCCATTTCACACCAATCCTTTTTGCTCCCATAGGTAGGTCCACTAGCTCCCACGTCTTATTTTTCACTATGGTTGCAATTTCAACATCCACTGCTTCTCTCCATTTAAGACTCAATGCAGCCTCTTCATAACTTGCAGGATCCTCATTAGAAACAAACATAGCAAAGTTCTGTAAATTTTCTTCTTCAGACAAGCCTTCCCCGCTTTCATAGTCTCTCATCCATGTTGGAAGCCTTGTAACTCTTCTAGCTTCAGCTGCTTCTTCTGGTGAACTTTCATGAGAATTGCTACTATCAGAACTTGCTTTATTACTGTCGGCTTCAGCTTCATTTTTCTCTTCATCTGCTTCACTATCACCTTCATTTTCTGCTGCACTTTCTTGCTCTTCATTCTCGCCCCAAGTAAGCACTTCCAGATCAGTTTCTTTTTCACTCCAATCCCAACAGTTGCCTTCATCAAACACAACATCTCTACTGGTCACTACCTTCTTTGCAATAGGATCGAAGAGCCTATAAGCCTTGGACTCTTCATTGACACTGAGAAAAATGGCTTTGAAGCTTTTGTCTTCAAGTTTTGTTCTCTTGACATCCGAAACATGCACATGACCTATGTATCCTAACACTCTGAAATAATCAACATTGGGCTTCACACCACTCCAAATTTCTCTTCCGTGTGTCTTGTTCTTCACTTCCATCGTAGGACTTCATTAAGAACATGGACCGTCCATCTCATACCTTTTCCGCCAAAAAACTTTTTGGTACATTTTTCTCTCAGTGAGTAAGCATCGCACCATATTCATTATAAGACGATTCTTACGCTCTGCTATTCCATTTTGTTGGGTGTGTCACGTAAGTAGTTGTCTTTTGATGCCATGAGTAATACAAAACTCGTTGAAATCTTTTGAGGTGAACTCACCACCTCTATCTGTTCTCAAGCAACAAATATACAATCCTTTCTCCTTTTCAACAAATTTTTTAAATAGTTTAAACATCACAAAGGCCTCATTCTTTTCAACAAGAAAATAAACCCATATCTTCCTACTATAGTCATCAATAAAGCTTAATATGTACCTCTTTCCACTGTTTTGAAGCTGGAGTTATGGGACCACACAAATCAGCATGTATAAGCTGAAGCCTCTTCAAAGCTCTCCACTTGCTTTTCTTAGGTATGGCATCTCTGTGTTGTTTTCCAACCATGCAGCTTTTACATACTTTGTTTGTACGCTTAAGTTGAGGCAGTCCCTTCACTAAATTCTTGTGCTGCAAAGTACAGAGATTCTTATGACTCAAGTGACCGTACCTTTGATGCCATAGCTCAGTGATGTCCTCTATGGTAGTGTTGAGGTAATTTGATTGTTGGGCAACTACATGTGCAAGCACCACAAACATACGATTTGTTGCCATCTCTGACTGCATGATAAGACCCCTTGTCTTGTGATAGACTTTGCAAGCTCCATCTTGAATTAGAATAGCTAGACCTTTCTCTTGAAATTAACCTATATCTTTGAAGTGATTATTTTTCAATTCAGAATATAATAAACGCGATCCACTACCGCTTGACATCTCCAACTTGTAGCCTGACACAACCTTTGCCCATCACAGCCATTCTCATTTTGTTTCCAAGCTTCACAGAGTGCCTGTAATCTTCATCGAATTCAGTGAACCATTGTTTGTTCCCAGTCATGTGGTTGCTGCAGCCTGAATCAAGAAACCACACTGCTTCTCTACTTGATTTGTTCTCTTCCGCAAAAACCATTAGAAGTAGTTCTTCCTCCTCATCTATCTCGGCATAATTGGCAGCCTTTTCCTACTTTGGACACTCATACTGAAAGTACCCCAACTAATGGCACTTAAAACACTCAATGGTTGCTCTATTCATACTTTTGCCTCTGCCCCTCATAACTCCATTGCCTCTAAAGCCTCCTTGTGCTATCCCTCGTCCTCCTGTTCTGTTTTCATATGACACCTTCAGTGCTTGCTCATCTCCTCCAACCTTTATGAATTTTTGCTCATGTACAAGCAAGGAACTTTGCAATTGATCAATAGTGAGGCGATCAATATCCTTTGATTCTTCGATTGAGCACACGATGTACTTGAATCTCTCTGTGAGTGTACGCAGAATCTTCTCAACAATCTTTACATCTGGCATGTTGTCTCCACGGTTTCTCATATCATTAGCTACACCCATCACTCTGCCAAAGTAGTCAGTTACTGATTCTCCGAGCTTCATCTCCAGAAGTTCAAAATTTCTGGAAAGAATTTGTCGTTGAGCTCTTTGAACCCTTTTATTGCCTTGATATTTGATCTTCATCGAGTCCTATAATTGCTTGGAAGTTTCTTTCTGAGTAATGGTCTTCAGAATGGACTTGTTGATGGACTGTAGAAGATAGTTCTTAGCCTTCAAGTCTTTCACTCGTTGTTCTTCTAGAGTTTTGGTTTGGTGGTCATCAACACTACCGTGAGGAAGGCTCTGTGTATCCCAGATCTATGATGCTCCAATACTCTTTCGAGCGGAGGAGGTTCTCCATGAGCATACTCCAGTAATCATAGTCACCGTCAAACTTGGGGATGCTTAGAAAATTCTGTCCATCATTGGCCATCTTCTCGAAGTTGTCTTCTTCACATACACTCTCTCTGTTTTCACTTTCACGCTCTTCTTCTCTCACACACACCCACACAATGTTTAATCTCTCTCACACTCAGGCCCCTTTATAGCTCTGATACCATAATGTTAGAAAACACAGGCTTATAAGTTCAGCTAAAATGAGACATTTATTAACATCAATGAACTGGCTTTAAATAGCCACTGAAAATGCAAAACCACATCTCAACAACCCTGAGAATATGGTGAAACAGCTGAAGACTTAGTCTAATTAAAAACAAACTCAACAAACTTGACTAGGTAAACAGTGACGGGGTGGAGAGTTTGCATGGATTACCGCAAGCTAAACAAGGTTACAAGGAAAGATCATTTCATTCCCCATTTATCGATCGATGTTGGACCAGTATCTAGCAGGGCATGAATACTATTGCCTTCTGGATGGTTATTCGGGTTACAATCAAATTATGATAGCTCCAGAAGATCAGGAAAAGACTACTTTCACATGTCCATATGACACTTTTGCTTTTAGAAGAATGTCTTTTGGGTTGTGTAATGCTCCAGCCACGTTTCAAAGATGTATGATGGCTATATTCTCTGACATGGTGGAACAGAATGTTGAAGTATTTATGGATGACTTCTCAGTCTTCGGGGATTCATTTGACTTATGTCTCGAGAATCTAGTTATGGTGTTAAAGAGATGCGTTGAAACAAATTTAGTGCTAAACTGGGAAAAATGCCACTTTATGGTACAAGAAGGAATCATTTTGGGACACAAAGTTTCGAAGACGGGACTTGAGGTGGATAAAGCAAAGCGGAGACTATTGAGCACCGCCACCACCCACATCAAGAAAAAGGAGTTCGCAATTTTCTGGGACATGCAGGGTTCTACCGCAGGTTCATTAAGGATTTCTCCAAAATCACTAAACCATTATGCAGCCTATTGGAGAAAGATGCAAAATTCAATTTCGATGACACTTGCGTATTCGCATTTGAACACTTAAAGAGAAAATCGATTTCAAAGACCAAGAATTCTCGCACTGATTGGACTTTCTTGTTTGAATTGATGTGTGACGCCATTGATTACAAGTAGTAGGGGTCGTGTTGGGCCAATGAAAAGAAAAGATATTTCATATGATTTATTATGCCAGCAAGACCCTAACGGATGCGCAATTGAACTATACCACCACAGAAAAAGAGTATTGGCAGTGGTATACGCTTTTGATAAATTTCGAGCATATCTGATTGGAACAAGAGTGATAGTGTATACAGATCACGTAGCGATTCGACATTTAATGGCTAAGAAGGACGCTAAACCGGTGATTAGATGGATCTTACTACTACGGAATTTGACTTGGAAATCAAGGATGAAGAGGAATCGAAACCAAGTGGCGGACCACTTTATCTCGACTCGAGAATTCAGAAAGAGAAGTACAGGATAATGTTTTGATCAATGAGTCCTTTCCAGATGAGCAGTTGTTTGTGGTGAAAGGGGAAGTGCCATGGTTTGCAGACTTCACAAATTATCTAGTAAATAAGACGGTATCTCGTGACTTGGTGGGATATCAGAAAAAGAAATTCTCGCATGACGTCAAATGGTATATATGGGATGAGCCTTACACATTCAAAACAGTTGTTCGTATCAAGTGATAAGAAGGTGTATTCCGTATAATGGCGAGGCCAAGAAGGATTACTGCAAAAGTGTTATTCATCGGTGTATAGAGGTCACTTATGGCGAGGGAACCGGAGAAGCAACGGGAGAGTCCTTCAAGACGAGGTTTTACTGGCCAACTATCTTCAAGGACGCTTATCGTTTCATCCAGCGATGTGACAGATGTTAGCGAGTGGGTAATATCTCTAAAAGAAATGAGATGCCATTGAATACCATCCTAGAAGTAGAAATTTTCGATGTATGGGGCATTGCTTTCATGGGACCTTTCATTTCTTCCTGCGGCAATCTCTATATATTGCTCGCAGTGGATTACGTTTCAAAATGGGTGGAGGTTGCGACTTTCTGAGCCAACGATGCCAAGGTAGTCCTCAAGTTTACGCACAAAAGCATTTTTACGAGGTTTGGAACTCCAAGGGCTATCATTAGTGACGAAGGCAGTCATTTCTGCAATAGGCAATTCACCACCTTACTAGCTAAGTACGGGGTGAAACATCGCATCGCCACAGCATATCACCCACAAACAAATGGCCAAGCCGAAGTATCAAATCGAGAAGTCAAAAGAATCCTGGAAAAAGTTGTGAATCCAACACGTAAGGATTGGTCGTTAAAATTAGATGATGCTGTATGGGCCTATCACACCGCCTACAAAACCCCGTTGGGGATGTCACCTTTTCAAATTGTGTATGGCAAAGCCTGTCACCTCCCTATGGAGCTAGAGCATAAGGCTTATTGGGCAATACAGAAGCTCAATCTTGACTTAACATCTGCAGGGGAGAAAAGGCTACTTCAGCTCAATGAGCTAGATGAGTTTAGATTACAGGCTTATGAGTGTGTAAAATTATACAAGGAAAAAGTGAAAAGGTGGCATGATCGTAGGATAATGGATAGAACGTTCGAGCCAGGGCAAAGGGTGTTGCTCTATAATTCCAGACTTAAACTCTTTCCCGAAAAAGCCGAAATCACGTTGGTGGGTCCTTTCACGATGAAAACCGCTTTTCCGCATGGTCTGATTGAAATATACAACCAATTCCAAGACAAACCTTTCAAAGTAAATGGACAGCGGTTGAAGCATTACTTTGGTGACGAAGTGGAAAGACACAATGTCACTATGATCCTCTCGTCGACATGAGCCTCCGGGACAGTCAAGCTAAAGTGACTATAACTTAGCGCTGGATGGGAGGCAACCCATCAATTTCATCTTGAAACTCTTTTCAATTCTTAAGTAAAATAGAAGTTAGAGTCATTCTATGTTGCTTGATATCTACTCTATGTTGCACTCATCTTGTTGTAGGTGATTTGGGTTACACGCATCACAACCTCCACCGGAAGTTCGAAACTACAAACTCGGTGAAGCAGCTTCGCATGATCCGCGCGTACCCCCAATAGGTGTTGCCTCGCCGCACAAGAACTTGCGAGCAGTTGTCACATCCTCGCGCGCCCACGCTAGATCAACCATCCTATGTCACGCGGCCGCGCGCTACGCCCAGCAGAGATATTATTATTTACGTGGTTTATTAGGAGTCTACTCTCCCCTAATAAAAGGCCCCTTCCCTACTAATACATACGTATATCACCACCATACTCATTGGAGTCAACCTAGGGTTTATCTTATGGGATTGGGTGAAAGCAAGTTTGGGGATATTATCATCTGCTGCAAAACACTCGCATTCTCTCCATAGCAGTTGGTCATGGGTCCAACAAGAAGCCGTGCAACCTCAATTTCTTCAACCTCTGATTCCTCATCCAATGATCCCGAGGACGATGTCACGGAACGAAGAAACTTCTTAAGCCGGGAGGCTCATTACATCTATTATCACCTTCTAAGTAAATCGTTTATGCCGGAACGAGGCTTTAGACCCACTAAGACGGATGGACAGCTATGGAGCATGCTCCGAGAAAGGAACTGGGTTAGCCTGGCCGCAACACCTGTACCTATCCCAATGGAAGTCATTCGGGAATTCTACGCAAACGCAAAAGAGATGGAGCAACACGGCATAACGCTCGTTCGGCAGGTGCAAGTGGATTTCCGCCCCTCAGCTATTAGAGCAGTGTATGGAATAACTGATACACCACCTACTGGGTCGGCCAATTGGGTCCAAGGTGACCATTTAACGACTAACTTAGATGTACTGATTTCGGAATTGTGCATCCCGGGTACTAAGTGGACCTGTAAGGTCAGAACAACCGAGCCTCTCTCATTTCCAGCTTCCACTTTGAATCGCTACGCCCAAGCATGGCATCTGTTTATCTGCGCCAAACTAATTTTGTCCACTCATAAGCATGTCGTCACGAAGGAGCAAGCCATCATTCTATGGGGTATTATCGAAGGGAAGTACATAGACGTCGGCCACCTCATTCATCAAAACATGCAGCGTTATTGGCGAGGCAACATGATTTGGGAGCATTCCGCATCGCAATGGCGACATCATTACTTTGTATGCAAAGAGGGAGTTCCATGGACCAGACGGACACTGGCAGGTTTAAGTCATGACATTACATCAGCCATAATAGCTAAGCTCCAAGATTGGACGGGTAGTGAACCACACCCGCGCGGACGTGGACTCATTATCCGATTCGCCTCACCAGAGCCAACCAAGCATTTCACCCCCACCGATCAAAGAAGTCCATCCACCCGTGAGCGACCCTCTATCTTTGGCGATCGACACACCTCAAGGTTGGCGCCTTGAAAGTCGACGATTATATGAGAATCTTGGGACTTTTGCTTCGGGAATCTCCAGGGCTTTGGACAAAGCACTCGCGCAGCAAGGAACCATGCTTGAATGGCCCCAGTTCGGGACCGCCGTGCCATATCCACTACAGTTCACCACCCGGGAGGTGGTGGTCATGCTGATAATTAGGGGAGTTTTTCTCGTACTTTTACCTTCATTCAATGAGGACATTGAACATTTTAAGTTTGGGGGTATTGGTGTACTTGCATAGTAGTTTAGTTGCATTTTATTTTAGCATGTTTAGTTTAATTTTGCATGAATATGTGTTAGTTAAATTTTAGCATACAATTTTTTTTTTATTCATTGATAATATGTTTAGTTTAATGTCTCACATAAATTCTTGCGTATAAATAGAAATTTTTGCCTAAGCCAATGATGATAGTGAATTGTGAACGATTTCAGAATATGTTGCATAACACAACGTGGATATAATGCTTTACACAATGCGATTCATGTAATTTGTTTATATGCTTTCGGTTTACCTGATTGTGTTCATATTCACTTGTAAGTCTAAGATGTGTGTCTTGCATTGCTCAATAGAACATGTAGATTTAAAATGAGAAACATGAGGAAAGTGTTGTAGATTGTAGAGTCATTGAGGTGCAAATTTTGGGGAAACATGGGTATGTTGTGTATAAAATATATATATATATATATATGCAATAACGTGACTAGTCTTAATTCGGGGCCTTGGCTACTTGAGTAAGTACACTCGAGGGGATTGTCTTTACACCTAGCGCCCTAAGGTCTTTCATGGTCTGGGAGTCGTTGGTTGAAAGCTCGCTAAAGGGTAGCAGTGTGCCTAATGGATTGAGACATTGCACGGTCATGTGAAGAAAAAAAAAAAAAGAAAGCAAATAACAATAAACACCGCGGGAAAGTGCGAAATCGCCCTCGTGAGTAGTAATAAAGCAATAAACCCATTGTTGAGCCTTAGTTTACGGTGATATGTTTAAACAGTCTATGTTGCATGAATATACATGAATCTTGATTTAAACTATAATTTTACATTTGGAAGCGATGTAGGGATATATAATCTTTGCTTGGATCAAGTTTACATGAACAACACACACACAACATCTCTATAGCGATCATGAATTATCTGAGTGTATGGTGTTATGTCTATGGTTTGGTTTGAAACTATGTTCTGGAATCTGGATAGTTCACTGAGGTAATTTGGGCTGAAATTCTGTTATGGCTAAGATTATATGAGACTAGGTTGCATCTTAAAGTAGTTGCATAGTTTAGTAGTTACATTTTCAGTGTTCATTCATATGCATTGCTTGAGGGCAAGCAACAGTTCAAGTTTGGGGGTATTTGATAAGCAATATTTTTACTCACTTATTGTATATTAATCCATGCGAATTGTGCCCACCTCGAGTACATTTCATTTTGTTTAAGTTGTAATTCACGTTATTTTGCATTGCATATACTTAAAACTCCTTTTGGTAAATAAGTGCAGGAATCGGCTTCATTTTGGTGGAATTCGAGGTATCGATGAGCGGATGCGTGAAGGCTAGTTGAAAGGCGAGGATGTGCATGGCATGGGGGTACAATGAGGCATGGAAATCAAGTAAGCATGAGGATTAAAGCAAGTAATGGCAATGAAAGCGAAACCGGACTTAGGAATTGCGGGACCACAATGTCGCGGCGGTACAAAAGCGGCATCATGGCACAAGGAAAGTAATCTGAGCTTTACATGGGAACCTTCTGCAAGTCAAGCGCTCGCGAGGCAAGGGACGCGCCACCGCCAGAGACTCATTTCGCGCCCATGGAAACATGAAGCCTTGACCGCATAAAAGAGGCGTCTGGTTTGAGTGCGAACCTCTTGTGAGTCTCATGCGGCATGAAACGAAACACTAGGGACGCGTGATGCTGTAATGTGTTTTATTTTTATTTCTCAACTTAATGATGTGTAATGGGGTATAAAACGATTCTGATGTATGTCAGAGAGAGACCAGACTTTTATTACGTAACTTTCATAGTAGAAACTAGGGTTTACACCTTGGGAGAGATTTCAACGTAGGAGAAAGCCATAACGTCTATTTTTCTCTACTTCTTCTTGGAGATCTCTGTCATCGTGGATATTGATTATTGTTTATGGGAATTCTTTGTGGACTCAATAGTTAATCATTGGTTTCTATTCAACGATTGGGTTTGATCATTCTAACTTTCTTCCATTCGTTTGTTTATTGATCATGTTTAGCCTTGATCCCATAATGGCTTTTGGTTCAGTCATGAACTAAACTCCATTATGGGATCCTAATGGATTTTAATATGTCGTTTGGTTGCACATCTAAATATTAGATTTGTTTTGCATATCATATGGATTATCTATCATGGTTGGTTTGTATGTATGAATGACTGATAATCTTCATCTTAGTATTTGTATGGAATTGTAAATGAACATATGAATATGGATGAAATCATGATAGCATCTTGAATATAGGGATTGCATATTTTGTGAAACAGATAGGAATATCTTTGTTTTCTTAGTATGAGCTAGAATAAGGGTTGTGCTTAAAATCAATAGGATTGCAATTGCGCATAGGAATATGGTAATTGTGATGGTATTGGTGATTACATAGATTCTAACATTTGTAGATGATATGTGAGTTGGTTATAGTGCATTGGAAAATGGTTATAACTTCGCTTTTATGCCCTTAGGCTATTATCCCGTGATATGTGAACACTTTTGCATGACATATGGCGATTGAATGAAATAAATATGAATGAAGTTAGGATCCCATTGTTTCCATCATCATATTTAATTCGTTTATATTCTCATTTTTAGTTGGTAATTATAAATGATTCAAATCAACAATTAAGTTTATAGTCTTAGCATATAAATATAGTGAGTTAATTAATGCATAGTAGTCTAAGTTAACAACTTTATCTGTGGGGTCGATACTTTACTTACTCTGTATTACTTGTTGACCCGTGTATACTTGCATGAGTTAGAGTTTGTTTATAAGAACTATAAAAGAGGCAACAAGTTTTTGGCGCCGTTGCCGGGGTATTTTAGCTCATTTTAGCTCTTAACATTATATTGCATAAAAAATCCACTTATCACACCCCCAAATTTAAACCGTTGCTTGTCCTCAAGCAACAACAATGCTAATGCAATCTACATACTATGCAAGCTACGCTACGCTACTATGACAATGAATCCCCAGATTTCTAGCCATGTTAAGAATTCCAATAAGTCATGCCTCAGAGAAATATCAAGATCCAAGAACAAAGCATCAAACTAAGCTAAAGGCATAATGACATACAATCATATAATCCTAACTTGCTATAAAGATCTTTGTGTGTGTGTGTGTGATGTGTTCACAGATAAACGACAAAGGTGAAAATACCACATGCTTTATTGCTTAAAGCGAAAAATTGAAGGTTAACTCAATAAGTGCATATATACTAATGAGACATCAACTACTCCAACACATCAATACACACTAAGGTTCAACGGTGGGTTTATTACGCTCTATTTTTTTTACTCACGAGGGCGATTCTCGCACTTTCCCGCGGTGTTTATTGTTTTTTTTATAGCGAGTGCGTTTTACGCTCCATCTCACTTTCCATTTCCATTTAAACGAGTGCGTTTTACGCTCCATCTCGCTTTCTATTTCCATTTAAACGAGTGCATTTTACGCTCCATCTCGTCCCAATAGCAAGCATACCCATGTGTTCTCAAAGTTTGAGTATCTGTGTTTTCATAGTCTATGTCTCACTTCCTACATAATTCTATCATTAAAAACAACATTTTCCTCTCAACAGACAAGCATGCTAATCTTAACCAACAAGCAAATAGGAACATTGTCGTGCTACCTGGTAACATCTAAACAGCAAACATGAATTATATCGTGTATAAAATTATAACTAAGCTCAAGATATCAACCAAATTCAAAAATCTATCAAATTTATATGTCATCATTGGCCAAATTAGAATTTAACTAAATTTGAAAACACAGGATTATGCAATGTTATGCAACTAAACACATACTAAGTAAACAAGACAAAAAAAGCGAAAAAAAATAGATAAAAATAAAAAAAAAATTCATACTAAAATACCCCCGACTATGCAACTTAAACATGCGATCTTTGCAACTAACTATATCAACAACTACTCACTACAACCCAATACCCCCAAACTTAAAATAAACAATGCCCTCATTGTAATTAAAATTGAAAGAATACTCCCTAAGTGGCAATGTCATCTCCGTTACTCCTCATGATCCGGCATTTAGTATATCGGCGATGGCTAAGTTTGAGATATTACGTAGTTGGAAATTGAGTGTGGGCTTCTAACCGTCCAAAACGCTTTAGTCGAAATTCTAAGAATTGAGCAATTTTTTTTTTATCGATTGAAATTATCGTCTTGGTGCATGCAGTGTTTGGCTTGTAGAATTAAGTCGCGGTAGCGCGACCACACAATGCTTCAAGCGACTTCGATTTTGACTTCATTTTGATCTGAATGCTTATAGCAATTGGAATGAACACGAAAGGAGAAACAATCAAACTATTATTCATACTTTACCACTATCTAACCTCTACTAAATATGGAAATGTAAATAAGAATTAAACAAGGAGGAGAAAGATTGGATGGGGTGCCTCCCATCTAAGCTTTCGATTTATAGTCAGTTAAATTGGACTCTTTTCTTGACAACGATATCCAATTCCTCTACGATAAGCTAAGAACCCTCCATCCATTAGAACCGCTATGTGCTTTGGTAGGTTCCCCATCATGAGAATTTGTGAATTGAAGCCACCTAGCATATTTCCTGTACATGATGTCCCTAGTTCCATTGCAATGTCAGGTGCTTCTCCCGTTGTATCTGTGAATAGATTTTTGCATTGAGGCATGAAAGATTCAACGGGATTTTCTTCTTCTATTATCTCTTCCTTTGCCCACCATGGTTTGTACGAGGCCTCTTTATCATATTGATCATTGTCTTGGATGTGATTACCTAGGGGACATGGGTGTGCAAATTTCACTGAATTTTTCAAGTCTAACTGAGAAGGCACTTGGGGTATAATACAAGTTGGCTCATGCTCTTCATTTTCCATACCCCCAGTTGTCACCTCAATGTCCACTCCTTTAAGTTCATCTAGTGGTATGTGCACTTCTGGCTCTCCATCGATTTCATCATCCATGTCATAGCACCAATTGTTTTGAGGTGATTGTTCAATGCTTGAACAATTGATCCATCCGATTCTGCGACTTTTGAATTGACCTTTCTTGCTCAATCATCATCTCATCGATTGATCTTACAAATTTGAACCCCAAATCCTCCAATCTTGAATTATTTTTTCGGTTTGAAATCCATGTATTGAGGACCATTCATTGTGGAGTTAATGAGTTGTTCCATCATGCATGCATAAGATTTTGGCTTGATAACTCGACTCATCATCATCTCTTCATGTTCTGTAGGCTTTTTGACATGAATTCCTTGACCTTGAATTTTCATCTTGTTGCGTTGAAGGTGGATATGAAAATCTGGTAGATATGTTGGACTTGAGATGCGATATTGATCTTGATAGTTATAACCCCATTCATAATCTGGGTGATACCCCAACCTTGTTGATAATCGGGATAACCATCGTTGTTGAAGAAATCACCCCAAATGTACTTGTCCGACCTTGATGTTGCCTTTGATAACTTTCGGATGCTCGCCAAAGACAATATTCACATGTAATCTGCTATCTCTCGAGTAGGTTGCTTCTGCAAGAACATCCAACCTCTCCAGAAAGTTTTTCAATTTGTCCCGACAATGTATAAAATACATTGAGTCCCTCGATCTTATGTCCCTTGGTTTGAGTCCTATTTGCATAAGGCCATTGATAAGAAAAAGTCACCCATGGTACCGCAACCTAAAACAAAATAAAAATAGAAATGAGAAACGAACAGAGTTGTCTAAGTCATACAATATAGCTTTAAACTAATGATAAATATCTAAATTAACGCCTCTCCCCGTGAATGGCGCCAAAAACTTGTTGCCTCTTTTATAGTTCTTATAAAAGAGCTCTAACTCATCTGAGTATACACGAATTCAACAAGTAATCTGAGTAAGTAAAGTATCGATCCCACGGAGAAAGTTGTTAACTTAGACTATTATGCATTAATTAACTCACTATACTTATATACTAAGACTATGGACTTAATGGGTGATTTGAACTAACTATGATTACCAACTACAAATAAGAATATAAATGAACTAAATATAATGTGGAAATAATGGGATCCTAACTTCATTCAATATTTTATTCAATCGCCATATGTCATGCAAGAAGTGTTCACATATCACAGGATAATAGCCAAGGGCATAAAAACGAGTTATAATCATTTTCCAATGCGTTATAACTAACTCACATATCATCTACATATGTTAGAATCTATGTAATCACAAATACCATCACAATTACCATATTCCTATGCGCAATTGCGATCCTATTGATTTTAAGCACAACCCTTATTCTAGCTCATACGACAAAATAGTAACCAATACATAAACAACATGTACACCAAAAACCAGTTTAGTCAACCATGTATATTAAGCAAATACATGGTAATCATAACAACATAAAAAAGTAACTAAAATACCAAATCAAGGTAACAAAAATGGTATCCGAATCACAAGCTAACAGTAACCAAAACATAATGCAGAAGTAACCAAACAGTTTCTCAGATCTGGATAAAAAAAATATGTATGTACCTGTTGTTTGGCAAGGTTACGTAGCCTCTTGGGGGAGACAATGGCTCCCCCACAATTGACCACCTTGTGTGAAGTGGTTAAGTACTTGGCATAGGTTACCAGTAGGAAAGATGTGGAGGTTACATACTGCAATAATTAGTAGAATGAGAATAAACAGAAATTAGAAGAATGAGAATTAACAGAAATTAGAAGCAGACCTTAGAGAGAAACCAGAATCCTTTCAGTTGTGAGAGAGTTGGAGAGAGAAAATCACGTATTAGCCTGAAAACATAGCCTGAAAGTCACGTATTCAATTTTCTGTCAGAGTTGAGAGACTATGGTGTTGCGGCGGCGGCGGCGGAAGAGGACGACGACGAGTGGCTTCGAGAGGAGAGAGAGAAGTAGTAAGGGAGAAGAGAGAGAAATAGTAAGGGCGTAGAGAGAGAGACCGAAGGAAGATGGAAACTAATTTGCTATGTCAGTCCATTAATATTAATCTCTTAATTTAAGGACTCTAAATTGTATTAGTATTATAAATATATATGATGAAGTGTCATATTTTTATAATTATTTTATGAATGTATGATTTTTGTAATTACTTTTAAAAATGTACTATAATATGTAATTGTTCCAAAGAAAATTGTGGCCACCTAAAACATTACTGGGCTCCTCACCCCCTCACAACAAAATAAACAATAATTCTAGGGGGACATTTTTTTGCTGACATTCTAGCGACATTATTTTATTTTTTTTAGTTTTTTTTTAGTTTTTTTTGTAGTACCTCTTAAAAAATGTATAATATTTATTCCAACTGAAATTTTTATAAAAAATAGTATTTTAGGTGTAATTTGGATACATACAAGAAACAGGCGTTGTACAGACTATACATACCCTTGTATATATCCAAATTACACCTAAATCACTGTTTTTTTACAAAAATTTCAGTTGGAATAAATATTATACATTTTTTGAGAGGTACTGCAAAAAAAAAACTAAAAAACTAAAAAAAAATAAAATAATGTCGCTAGAATTTCAGCAAAAAAATGTCCCCCTAGAAGGACTCCAAAATAAATCTTCTCTTTTTAACTTCTAGACACTAATAAATGTGGATGCTCACATCCCATCCCATCCCAGCTAGATCTTTGACAAGTTGTTAGGCAAATAAAGCTTTCCTTCAGTATAAGCCACCGAAATTTTATCTGATTTATAGATATGGACATTGCTGCTTCAAGGATTACAGTTGGCCATACCCATACAGCTCTTGATCTGGAGTTAGATCGAGCTCACAGTCTTGTTGCTAGCGCTACAAGGAAAGGAGCACGCATGCCCAACTAGCTGTGACATAAATTTTCTTTCTGTTCATCATCTCATCATAAATTTCCCCTTGTACCCTCGTCGTCTTTTAATTCGCAATCAAAAGTTCCTTAATAATGTTTACAATTGGAAAACAAGATAACGAGTCCAACAAAAATTGTTTTTCCTTGAAAGGAATAGAGCAGAGCCTACATGAGCACTAAACTTCAAATATGTTGCCTTGCGATAATGTCTCATAATATAATAAACTTATTTAGCTAAGGTTCACAATACAAAGCAACCGAAACAACCTAGATAACAATGAAAAGAGACAAGTTTTGGGCTTCCCCCACTGTTCCTATCCTTTTTCTTCAACATCAAATTAGAGCTTATTATTGTACCAGAATACACCTTTGTTCTGGCCACTTTCATCTGCCTCAACATAAATACACTCCTTGGCTTCCCTCCACATTGCCTTGAACACTGGAGTCTCATCACACCGATAATAATCTCCCAATAGTGGCTTGATCACCTTTGTGGCCTCCATTGCATGATAATGTGGCATTGTCGAGAACAAATGGTGAGCCACATGAGTGTCAGTTATGTTATGGAGCACCTTGTTTAGAATCCCATAATCTCTATCAACTGTGGCCAGAGCTCCCCTCAACCAATCCCATTCCGAGGAACTGTAGTGTGGCAGTGAAGGGTGAGTGTGCTGCAAAAACGTGATCAGAACAAGAAATCCATTCACGACTAGTAAAGGACCTCCATAAACACAGAGCACCCAAGCAACACCTTTTGCTGCTGCCAGGCGGTATAACCCATAAGTCATAGCAAGAACACCAGCATCAGAAACACGGATTTGAGCACGTTCACGGTCCGAGTAAATTGGGCTTTGTGGATCATAGTGGCATGCAAACCTCTCATAATGCCGTCCTGACACATTGAATAAAAGGTATAACGGCCAACCTAGAGTGAGCGTGACAAGCAATGTGAGGACTCGACCAGGTGGGTTGTTAAGGTACTTGGCAAAAGATTGGAGTTGGGACTTGTGTTTGGGGACAAATACCTCATCACGTCCAAGGGAACCTGTACTGTATTAGAGTGGTGGCGACGATGACTATACTTCCAAGAGAAGTAAGGGACAAGGAGAGAGGAGTGGAGGATAAGGCCAACAGTGTCATCGAGCCATTGATAGTCACTGAAGGAATGATGACCGCATTCATGGGCTATAACCCAAATACCAGTTAAGAAACAGCCTTGAACAAAACCATAGATAGACCATGCCACGTATGAGAGAGGGTGAGGAAGGAGTTGGATGTAATTGGTGGCAAGATAGTAGAGGATGGAGGCGATGGTCAGGTCGTAAACAATATAAGAGAAAGAATGGAGGACAGATCGCTGGAAACAACGTGGTGGTATGGCTTTCTTGATATCCCCAACAGTAAATGGAGGTTTTGAGACAGGAACTCGTTGGAGAACTTCCTCTTCTGACTTCTTGCTCTTAGGGTCAACGGTCATCCGGCCACCTGCACCCATTGTTTAAATGTCCTGCAGAACAGATATTAACAATGAGCATAACTAGTTCAAAAATGGAAATTTGAGAAGAACTCACTGCACCTAGACACATCACACATGTAAATTGTTTATTGCAGACAATGTCCTACCCACTTAGGTAACTGTTCTATAACGATATTATTTCACATTTTAAGTGAAGAAGATTGAAAACCAATTGCTACAAATATTTACTGCTATCAGTTACATGCTTGGAATGATGATTTATTGTTCTATAATGAAAATCTTGTGAACAAGAATAAATGATCTTGCAGATGTTACTCTCTTTCCTCGGTGATTGCAGAAGTCCTAATTTAGGATCCTATACGATTAGAATGTTTCAAGTGATGCATTATGTGTTGTTTAATGAGAAAATAAGAGATTTTGAAAACATCATAATGAGAGTTGCACACCACCCATACAGCATAACTTTAATTCCTAAATACAGTAACATGGGTCCACTGACACAACCTGCAAAGTAGAGGTATTCATCTTCTTGTCTGAGCAGAAGGCCCCAAAGACTATTACACCACATGAAAGATGATATGATCAAACGAGGAACAAAAAGTACGTTATAGAAAGAAAATTTGAAAAAAGGAAGAACAAGATAATCTTATACAATAAGTAAATAAAGCAACAAAGGGATAGGAGAAATTAGGCCTGAATCATCTCACAAATAATAATTGTTTATTGAGGGGATAGCATGTTTGAGGTTGCTACAACTAGACTGTGACAATGGCCTAGTAGTTTTGGGGATATCATTTATGTCAATTATGCCATTTCACCATTTTCATCAATTAAAATTTTGTCATTTCACCATTTCATAAGTTAAAACTATGTCGTTTTGAGCAATTACCAAAACCAACTAGTTGTCACAATCACAACCCAGAGTTATAGCAACCGCAACCTCACTATTTCCCTACTATAATTTTCTTGTAGAAAAAGATGCCATGAGACCATCATATAATGACAGACAGCTGCAAGTGGATTTAAGGTATAATACAAGAGTGAGTTAAACCGAGAAGCTGCTGAAAAAGTCCAAAGGTCCAAGCACGAGAGAGTGACTTTTCAGAACAACTAAAGCCGGACAAATTTATACAATAATAAGTAAATAAAAAAATACCTACATATAGAAAACATACAAAAATACCATAATGAAGACAAAATAATCTGTTATTAATAAATCTAATTTGAATGGACATGACAATTGGCGTATTTTTTAGAGCAACCAAGTCTGGAACAATTTGATACAAGTAATACAAAAATACCTTAATAAGAATATTAAAAAAATATAAAAAATTATTTGATTCACTAATCAGGTTTGAGTGGAGATGACAATTGGCCGTCAAATTAACTTCCATTGGTCAATTATTGAAAATGACGCTATATTGCTATAAATTCAAGCAATGAATCCTCGAAAAATGTTGTTGTAAACAATATTTCATCATTATCTACTTTCATAACTTATTTTAATTTTGTTGTGGATTTTTCTTTTAAAATTTGACAACACTAAATCAAGTGGTTGGATCCGCCCTTAAATTGCACAATACATTAATTAAATAAGGGAACTTGAATGAACATTATATACTCCCTCCGTCCCAAGATAAAAATCTTTATTACTATTTCAGGTAGTCTCAAGTTAAATGTCTACTTACCTTAAATAATCTATTTTTTACAATAATTTGCCTATAATATCCTTATTATTAATTGTTATATTTCTATTCTCTATGCATATTTATGGAGTATCATTAGTCATGCGCAGAAAACTATGCAATTAAATGAGAATTTAAATATGGACAATTTTGTCATTTTATTATCTTTCTTAATATGCGCAGGGTGGAGGGAGTAATAAGAAAGCAAAAACTTATTTTGACCAAAAAGGTGGATTTGTATTTATTTGAACATTTTAAAAGTATTTATTTTATGGGAGGAGCACAAGATAGATATACATAATTCCATAAAAAGGTCAAAAGAAATAAATACGAGAAAAAATGTGATGCGATGATGTCAACCCATTAATGGGTATGCTTGTACATACTCTATAGTATATCATACTTAAAAAGTAAAAGCTAGTCAATAAATGAAGAAAGAAGGAATGCATTAAAAAATTTTGGTTTTAAAAAATCACAAATAAATAGAGATTCCAAGGCCCAAGAGATGTAGGTTTCTAATGCAAATCCTAGTTAAAATTCCAATACGTGAGATTCACAAAATAAAAATAAATAAATAAACAAATGAAAGTGAAAAAAGAAGAAGAGGGATTGCAAAGAAATTAAGTTGCATATTCTGTGTGGTAGCTGAAACAAATAATAGTAGGGGAAATGAGTTAAGAATTAAACCGCCTCTCTGTTATCAAGCTGAAGCCTTCAAATTTCAGAAATCAAAACAGAGCATGTGAAATAAACTAGAGTCAGCAGGCTAACAACACAGAAATCTGATCAAATATACAAAAACACAAAGGATATTTAAAAAAAGAAAAGAAAAAAGCAAACTTCAGATCCAGAATACAATCTACATTATACAAATTGTGCTTCAAACCCCAAAAAATTACCAAAAACAAAGATCTCAGATTATCAATCGATAAATACCGGATGGATCTCATAACGTTATCGCAAAAGGTACCAATTATATAAGAAAATCTCTATCAATACGACGTATAAAGCTATTTGGATTAAACGAAATGCAGAATAGATAAAAATTAGAGAAGCGCTGGATACCTGGAGGCTGGAGGAGAAAAGAAGCACTTGGCGTCGCCTACCTTTGCCCTTCTCTTTCTCTCTGCTTTTGTGGTTTCTCTTTGGGATATTTAAGCTGTAGTTTCCCGGGACACGTGCCTATCAATGGGCCCGCCACCTACGTGTTTTTGGTAGGCAGAATTTCTTGATTTTTCATTATTATTTTCCCACCATTTTATGGATTTTTGTTCTTGCATACGTGTAAGTGGTTCTTAGTACACCTACGAGGTTTTACCCTAAAACTTGTAAGATTTTTGAGGTTTGTACCGTAATATTATATTAAAATTAGATGTGTCCCCTCTGAAACTGTATGAACGATGAGATTTATTTTAAATTTTAGACGATTTAGATGATTTATTGAATAAATAAAAAATTCAAAATTATTTATATTTTATTAGATAAATATATTTGAATGTATCTTAATATTCTCAAAAGTGAGAGCATATTTTATTTAGCACAAAGAATTTTGGGATGCACTTTGTTGAGTTAAAAAAAAAAATTTGGTGTATTTTGACCAGTTAAACCCCAAGGTGCTTTTGTTTAGTATAAAAATTTGTTGTGATGCATTTAAATACGTTTTAAAGATTATGATGTAAACTTTAATCGTCTTATAAATTTTGGAGTTCAAATTGTATTTTAACCTTTATTTTATCACATCTTATTTCTACAAAGTAAATAATGTTTATACAATACTAACAAAAATATTTGTATTAATAATTCTTTGTTGATTTTTTTTGTATAGCAAATACGGAGGTGAGGTGAGAGTCATTGCATATAATTACGTGAGTTACTATATAAAAATTATATTATTTGTGTAATTAATACATTTTTTTTCATGTCATGCAAACACGTGAAATGTCTTTCACCCTGCTGTTAATAATTATGTTGTTTATTTTATTCGAGGGGTTAGATAGATACAGAAGATATGGGAGACAAGATAAAAGGTAGAGACAGCGAAAGAGAAATTAGGAGGTAGAGAGATATTGAGAGAGAAAATAAATCAATTAATGGAAGAAATTTAAATAGAAAAGATAAAAATTGTAATGTGGCTCGTGAGTCTTCAATCTCATCGGATAACTTAACTCGTGACGGTTGTGTAACGATAAATGTTGACCGTTCATATAAGGTAGTACTATCTTTTACCCTACTTGGCTCTTGGCTGTTGGCCGGTGGGCGGTGGCTGGTGTGGTGATACTGTTGGGGAGTGGCGGAGATCACGTGCTAGTGACTGACTCAAAAGGTGTCAAGTTTTCCCTCTACCTTACACTAATATAATATTAAATATTAATATTATTTATTACTTTATTGATTTCACAACAAAAGTCATATTAGTAAAATTTAGGGTCAAGTTCATATGACCATCTGGAATTTGGGCGATTTTTCACTTAACCACCTGTAGTCAGTAAAGCTACATTTAAACACCTGACCTTTTTAGTTGAAGTGAAAATGTTACCTTTTCCTTCCAATTTAACAGTTCGTGTATGTCAAACGCCAAAAGCTCGTGAAAAAGGATGTAACAGGCAAAAAAAGACGAGTAAATGTCCGAAATAGCCCCTTCTTCTTTCTTCAAGACATTCTCTCTCCTCACTTTGAGTGCTCTCAGTCGATCTAACGAGCCGATTTCCTTCCCAATTCGAATCTTCACAAAACTTCTCCAAATCTAAAGAGTCCTCAGTTCTTCAGATTAGAAACAGAAATCGAAGCCCACTATTTCTTCAGAAATCGAATGGCCTTAGTCGAAATCGAAGTCGAAATCAGAAGAACATCGAAATCAGAAATCGAAGTTGAAACAGATTTGGAGCCCACTATTTCTTCAGATTTGGATAGTCCTCAGTTCGTAACTCTTGATCCCCTAAGTTGGATGGCGTTAGTTCGTGACCCTTGAAAATCAGAATCTTCACAAATCACACTTCGATTCGGTAAGGGCTTGACCTCGGCTGATTCCTAAATTTTTGCGATTTGGTATGTTTTCAGTTGATTTTTTCACTAGCATGCGATTTGGGTGCAAGTGTATGGGCTTGACCTTCACAAATCATACGATCGTTTTGAATGCCATTGATGGCGGTCAAGTCGTAGTACTTAGATGATAATGGTGATGATAAATCGAGTTTGGAGATATTGTAACTTTTACAGGTGTGATTTAGCATAGAATTATATAACAAACCGCTATTATAGGTATTCAATTTTCTTTGGGATTCCATCTAATTATTGAGGATATGCATTGGGTTTGTTTATTTAACTTTGGTTTGGTATTGCTTTCCCTTGGTTTTTATTGCATTGGGGTGTTACGATTGATTGATTTGATCGACTTGAAATTTTTTTGGGTTAGAGATAAGCGCAACAGAGGCTAGTAGTTCGGTTTGGATAAGCGCTACAAGTCTTCGACGCTTTCCTCGATGAGTCTTGGAATTCATTTTGGCTCTCTTGAGGCTTAATTCGATGTGGCGAACGAGTCTTTACCCGAGATGATTTTAATTTGCCAATATTTGAGGAATAATCTGCGGCACCCAAACGAGTACATTCGGGGTGTGACCTTGAGGTTTCTTTGTCGATTGAATGAGGTGGAGATTATTAAGCCTTTGATTCCATCTGTTTTAGCAAATTTGGAGCATCGCCATCGCTTTATTAGGAGGAATGCTATTCTTGCGATCGTGGGCCATTTACAAGCTTCCGTAGGGGAGCAAAGACTCTTAGTTGATCTCCGGAGATGATTGAGAAGGTCTTTGCAATCGAGCGAGGATCAATCGACCAATAGGAATGCTTTTCTTATGCTTTTTAATTGTGCCTGGATCGTGCCATTAATTATCTTATGACCCATGTTGATAGAGTAGGTGAATGGGGAGACTGCTTGGTGGTTGTGTTGGAGTTGATTCGGAAAGTATGTAGAATCTAATAAGGTCGGAGAAGGGAGATATATAAAGATCATCATATCTCTACTAAATGTTCCATCCTCTCTTTATTATTTATGAATGTATTGTATCTCCACCCATTCCTTTTCATTATGGTTTGCATTGAAATTTGATGTAAAACTTTTCATGTTCTTCTTATTTGAAATGTAAATTGAATTAAGTTTTAGTGCATGTCATGTTGAATGCCCAAATGTATTGAAACAGTAGTAATTTGGATGAAAGAAAGCGAGTAGTCATTGAAACAGAGTAGAGGGTAATTAAGTCTTTATCTAACTTAAATAACAGAGTTATGACAGAAATTATTTTTTCACTTCAATTCAAAAGGTCGGGTGTTTAAATGTAGTTTTACTGACTACAGGTGGTTAAGTGGGAAACCGCCCAAACCCCAGGTGGTCATCTGAACTTAACCCTAAAATTTATAACTATTTAAAATGCATTTTATTTCATATTTATTCATAAAATAACAAATTAATAATAGTATAATGATAAAATTATGTTGAAAATTTTGATAATATTATGTTAATTTATATTCCTATAAAATAAAAAAAAAACTCGTTTTATAAAACACAAATTTATAAGTTAAAATTTATTGTGCGACAGATGTAATACTTCCATATAAATTGTATGTCCACATATTATGAAATATGTATAGTCTATTCTTTTGTCGACTTATTTTTTTTCGTAATATTTATTTTTTCATAAATAAATTTAGGCAAAAATTTTGTAATACATATTATTAATTTTAAAAAAAATTCTCTCACTTCATAAAAAAGAGTCTCCTCTATAATAATTAAAATTATTTATTAAGGTTAACTAACAATTGGTGTTGTCATCTATTATTTGCTATTATATATAACAAGGCAAATGAATATCTTATTATCTTGAGTTGATTAGATAAATTAATTCAATTATTTTGGTTGGTCACGATTTAGGGGCTGTTTGATAAAATTGAATGAAATAATTTTGAATGTTTAAGCAATTTGAATATGTTGAATGAAACAGAATTTTAAATACTGAATAAAAAATTGTTTAATAATTGTCAATTAATATATCTAAAATATCTGAATAACCGTTTGTTTACTATTTTACCTCTCTAAAGTATGCTGAATAATAGTATATATTAACGTACTAAAAAAAAGTTTATATACTACATTAATATTAATGACACAATATTTTAATAATTCAAACAAACTTACTCTAAACTATTTTAAATAATTATAAGTAGATATCATTATTCATTAATAGATAGATAGTCATGGAATGATTATTCAGCTAGCCATGGAATAATTATTCATTATTCAGCCAGCCATGGAATAATTATTCGGTCAACACTATTACGAAACCATTCAGAGTATTTCAGACTTCTATGCTTTCAAATCAAACAAACTTAATTGATATTTCCTCCGTCTTAAATTAATTGCTCAGTTAGTTTTGATTTTTTAAGTTAAATTGATTATTTTTAGAATTAATAATTAAACATATATAAATATATTTCTAAAATTATAAAAATTGGGATTAGTAATAAATTGTATATACTTTCTTTTGGTTATAATCTCTTTACCTATATTTTAGCAAAAATAGTAAAAAGAATTAATTTTAAAAATGATCAATTTAATTTTAAAAAATCAAAACTGAATAATTAATTTGGGACGGAGGGAATATTTCTGATTCGGTAAGTACCATTCAGCCCAATAAGTTGTTATCAAAAAACCCCTTAATTTCGAGTTCACTACTTTTGTTGATACAATGTATATCATATTTATAATTATTTTAGGAGGGTACTATATGTATATAATAACATATATATACAACGATTTTAATATACATACAACTCTTTTAACTTTATGTTCAATGTATTGATACTATCCATCTTATATTATTTATACTCAAATTATAACATCAAATGATACACATCATAATTTTAGATTGTATTATTCACACTAACGGATGTCATTCATGAGTTATCAATCTAGTAATAATAGAATTATAATGACAAATTTAAAATATTATCTTAATTTAAAAAATTATTAAAATAAATAAAAAGACTATTTGTTTAACAAATTTTTTAACTCGTGAGACTTTTTTTTGAAGACGAATTAAAGAAGTATATCATTTAAAAAATAATTCCGTGATGATAAAATATGGAGATAAAAAAACAAAAATGATGTGGTTAAATACCATTTATTGATAAATTATTACTTATATAGTGGACTCAATAAATGAAACAAAATTATAAAGAATTGTTACCATCATAAGATTACTTAATAAGAACTTCAACCTAATAAGTTAACATTTTAGGTAAGGGAGTGGTCCAACATGATGGTAACAATTCTTTATAACACTTTATAACAATTCTAATAGGTTAACATTTTAGGTAAGGAAGTGGTCCACGCCAGAGGCAAACATGTCTGAGCAATTTCCTAGAGCAACATACGAGGCAAACGTGTCTGAGCAACTTTTTCAGAGTCATTCTGAATTCGCTCCACCCGACTCAAATCATCACGTGCTCCACCTGATTCAACTCAATGCAGTGCACACCTGTGTAAACTGGCCCAATAAGCATGTTGAACCACCTATTAGGTTAGGTTGATGTTCTACCATACTTATTAACCAATCTACACTCTTGAATTTATCCAATGTGAGATTCATGTAAAATATCCCAACAACTACGTGGAGACTCAAATTCGAGTTTGAATTCAAAGCTTGCAAGTAGTTTAAATGTAATTCGATTCGATTCGAGTCGGATCGAATTCGAGTAATGAATATTTGAGCTGAGTCTAATCTGAATAAAAATTTTCAAATACAATTCGACTTTAAATCGAATTTAAGTATAAATTTAATTTTTCAAATGAGTCCGAGCAGCTCTATTTTCCACTCGTTCGTTTATACTCCTACCAAGAAGCAACCAGACATGCCTTACCGAATTGGAATTAATTGAACAATTAATATGCGGTGTCCGTAAAGACGCGCGGCTAGAAATACATCGAGTTGAATAAAGTGAGGCGGTGAGGCAGCATTAAAATCTTGGCTTATTGTGTGGAAGAAAAACACCACACGTTAGTCTGGTGGTGTTGCTATATTTACTCGGTATTTCAATTTTTTATATTGAAAAATTTATGTTGTTACTATATTTTACTATCTGTATTTCAAGAGTAAGGTTGACTCACATGTTAAGCCATTTAAATATTATTGGCTCGAGACCTTTAAAATTGGAAAGACTCTCAAATTTTAATAATCTATATATGTTAGAATCCATAAAAAAAATTCAAATTTTTTTCCGGTAAAGAAATAGCTACAAATATAATTATACAAGATATTTTTTTCTCTCATTAATGAAAGGCTAAATTTATTTATTTTTTCCAAGGCTAAATTTATTTTTATTTTTCCCAAGATCCATTGACTTCAGCCTTTCTCTCTACGTATTACTCTCTCTCTCTCTCCCCCTCTACTAGTGTTAAAATGCCCCAATTTAAGATTTCCGACTTTGTTCAAGAGTAATTTATGTTGTTTACTAAATTTAGGTCACGATTAGCCTATCTTTCAGATTTGATCTATTAATTATTTGAGGCGATTATGTGTGTTCTTTTATCACTTGTAATCTTTTTATATATTGTAATAAATTTAATATTTTTGGGACTGTTCCGAAAAAAGAAGAAGATTGTGATAGTAAACTTGAGCATGTTGTTGTTTTATATTATTATCACTAAAGTGATTTTATTTTTTTTGAAACCAATAAAATAGCAAATAATACTATTGTTTGTGGAACGGGAAGTATTTTCTCCAATTGATTGGCATGATAAATATACAACCTTATTGCAGCAAAAAAAATCAAAAGAAAGGAAATTAAATTCGCAACATGTTAATTAGAAACCGTAATAGATAAAACGGATAGAACTAAAGAGGGGATTATTACATAGAAAGTGCATGCCTATATGTCTGATCAAATGTATTATTCACCTCAAAATTCTAAGACTAAAATTCACTCAACTAAACAACATTAGATGTTCACTGGGAATGTAAGTCATCAACCACGGACTAGGATGCTATCCATTTCAAATAAAATTAAAAGTCTTCATTCTTTGTACATTCTCCATCATCATCTCTCTCCTCTCATGATGTCACATTCCATAACATTTTATATCTAGATCATGAAATGGAGACTCTTCAATTCATTTGAAATAAAAAGGATCCTAATTCATGAAGGACACATGATAATCTTTGCCTCCGAAGACTAGTACTTTTTTTCTTTAATTACTTGGTCAATTTATAACTTACTTCTGTACCAATACACTCCTTTTGTCTCACCTTCATCTTTCTCCACATAAATGCATTCTTTCATTTCTCTATACATTGCCTTTAGAATTAGAGTTCCATCATATTGATAGTAATCCCCCAATAATTGGCTTCCTTGCCTCCGTTGCTTCGAGTCCATGATAATGCGGGATCATTGAGAAAACATGGTGACAAACATGTACATTGCACACATTGTAGAACACCTTGTTTAGAATCCCATAATCTCTGTCTATGGTGCATAGATCTCCCCTTAACTAGTAGTAAGGCAAAGAATTCGTTAACAACTAGTAATGGACCTCCATACACACAGAAAAGCCATGCAAATCCTTTTGCTAAAACAAGATGCATGGTATAGACCATAGATGATGGCTAGAATGTCAACATCAGATATAATAATTTCCTTTCGCTCACGTTCTGAGTAAAGTGGACTATGAGAATCGTAATGAGATGTCCATCTTTCGTACTTGTGTCCACACACATTGAACATCAAGTACAAAAGGAAACCAATAAAGAGTGTGGTAATCCATACAAGTACTCGTCCTGGTGGATTGTTAATTAAGGATCTTGTAGTAATTTCGGATGTTGGACTTGAACCTCAGGACATATACCTCATCATTGTCAAGGGATTGGGTGTTGGCATGATATTGATGGCGACGGTGACTAATTTTCCAAGAGAAATAAGGGACCATAAGAGAGGAGTGTACAACGAGGCCAACAAGGTCGTCGACCCATTGATAGTCACTAAAGGCATGGTGGTCACATTCATGGCCAATGCCCCAAGTCCCAGTAAGGACACAACCTTGAACGGCAATATAAGTAGCCCAACCCAAATAGTTGAGAGGACGAGGGAGGAGGTCAATATAATTAGTGGTCACATAGTAAAGGGTGTAGGCCATGATGAGATCCTGAATTAGGTATCGGAAAGATGTAATGAGAGACTTTTGGAAATAATGGAGTGGAATGGCTTTTTTCAAGTCGGCTAACGTGAATGGAGGGGAGCTCGTCGAAGGGCTTCGGCTGCAGTTTTCTTGCCATTAGGAGGAGCCGACATATGCCCACATGCACCCATTTTTCTTAACTGACCTGCAAAAAATGGACCAAGAGAAAAAATAGATTATATAATGCAAACTTGACGCAGAACCGAAACGAAAAAAATTTATCAATTGTAAAGGAAAATAATATTATTAATGAATTAATTTTCTTCAACCTACAAGCCGAGTTATATAGTCTAACAAAACTTTCTGTCCAACTCACTCTAGAATCTTCCTAAAGATAAGAAAACAAATCCTAACAAACTTCCTAAAATTACAGAAATAAAATCCTAATAGGTAACGACTTAATTATAAAAGATTTACTACCTAATAAAATACTATTACCATAAAAAAACTAAATAATAATAATAATAATTAATCCAGTCTTCAAGAAGTTATGATGCCAATTCCATAGAAATTCCGATCTCCCGAAGCCATGATGCCATCTCCGACTCCGAAGACATTTCCTGAAGCCAATCGAATCCAGCTCTTCGGGACCAGCTCCAGTCTTCGGAAATTATGACCATTTCCTTGGACCAGTTCTCATTTCCTGTTTCCTATGTAACTCCTCCTCAAACTCCATAACTAAATGTCCTACATCAAAACTTGCTAGAAAGATCGTTGATTGTATTTATATTTGTATTAAATATTAAGAATAAATTAGGAAACTAGACAAAAACTGTAAGTCTAATTACTAAGTAAACTAGATAATTACTGATTAATTATCTAGCATTACTGTGAGATTAATACATGCATTGAAATGGAAAAATATGAAGACTAACTCTGTTGGTAGGTATAATATTTAAGAAAATACTCCCTCTGTCCTTGAAGAGGGTGTATTCAATTAAGATTTTTAAAGACTTTTAAAATTTGGTTGTATTCAATCAAGACATTTAAAGAGTTTATAAAAGTTTACTGGTATTCAATTACAACTTTTGTAATGTATTTAAAAGTTACTAGTTGATAGCCCGTGCAACGCACGGACTAGTTTGAATAATTGATTGACTAACCTAAATATATCTAACAAAAAAATACATTCATTAAAACATATAGAACATTCTCTCAGTCTTATTTCATCAAAAATTTGAAATGTCAAACTCGTTCTAGGTAACCTATATTTAGTACCCTCTTGAGTGTAGCTGTATCAAACAAAAAGTTATTTAGTGATCCGTTGTTACTAAGTATTCAAATTATTTAAGAGGTGTACAATTATGTCCTTTACCAAAATTTGATTTTTGTAAATTAATCTTATTGCGCGTCCTACTCTCTGTGACAACACCTGTAACCAAAGCGTCATCATCACACAATTTGTTGTTGCACAACATGAGATGTGCTAAAAATAAAAAATAGTAACTGAACTAAATAATAATTTACATCAAACCTAAACCACCACAAAACGGATAATAAATTCATTGCCCAATATTCTGCAATAAAGCAAGGTATTTATGACAGGTGGTAAGTAGGTTTACAACCATATAGAGAAAAAGAGATCACAAAAAGAAAACACACACACATATATATATTAGTGACGGTTGAAATCTCATTGAATGAATGATAATATATAGCTAGCCTTCAATTAGCAATTTGATGGTGAACCCTCAAGGCTCAATTTCTAGCACAATGGTATGTGACCTCTATTCTTACATTTTTTGTAGCATTTCAACAAACAGTTAGTGTGCATCATTTAAACTGATCTAATTAGGAATTCAGATTCATCATCTATTCTGATGAACCTATGCAAAACTCAATTATAATATCTACCTCCTACCAAAATTAAAATTCATGTGCATATCTTTCTTCAATACATCACAAATTCCTTTTTTACATAAGCACCTCATTTAGACCAATATTAGGAATAAAAGGATAAATCCCAAATACCCATATCTTAATGTCAACAAACAAATAGAAATCATAAAAAAGCATTAAAAGTAATCAAAAGTTTGATAAAAAATTACCAATATATGTGAAAACAGGGACAACGTCGGAGGCCTTCAACTATTCAACTGCATCTGGCCATCAGGTTTTGACCATGCCAGCGATAAAACCATCGAGGGTCAGGCGTGGCACCATAGAAGACAAAAGAGAAATGAGGAGTTAAGCAGAAGAGGAGGGAAGTGGAAGAGGAGGGCAAGAAAAAGCAATGGACTTAATTTACCGTGTCGATTCTTCAAATTCACTGAGTTAACTCATATAAGATTGATAATAATCATTAATCTTAGCAATTTGATTTCTCAACATTATTAAAATTGAAGATCTCAACTTATTAAGACAAAATAAAGAGAAAGAAATAGAACAGATTTAAAATAAAATAGAATAAAAATTAAATATACCTTGGTATTCATCCTTCTTAGAGGCTGTCCATAACCCAGGTTGGATCGGTGGCAGAGTCGCCGACGCCGGTGATAAAAGCTCAGGAAATTGACTCATTTCGAAGCCTTGAACCATTGAAATATCCTAATTCTATAATATTAACTTGCATCAAGGACTGAAAAAAAAAAACATTTCACATTTTATTACTTGAATGTAACACTTGTCCAGAGTAAATGTTAGTTATCCATTATTCTGGCAGACCTCATGCATATGAACATAATCTGTCATTAAGCAATTAATTCGTAGCAATTCCTCACACTCATACCATTTGTGGGGTTGGCAATTAATTCATAAGACCTAATTTGTAGGGTGTTCCAATAAATGGTAGTCTGATGTGGACTTTTGAGTCCACCACATCATTAAGGTGCCATTGTCACCTCCACCCTGTTAACAACATCCCTTCTACCATTGGAACAGTTAAGCTATTGATTTGGGTGTAGACATCTTTTCATAATGATTTTCCTACTCCAGATTTGACATCCAATACTCAGTAGCTAACGACGTTTCTGAATCAAAGTGTGAATTGCCAAATTATAATATGACCTAGCAAATATGAAATGCATTAAGCTTATAACGCACACTAAACAATATCGAGCACAAAAGTAACTAATTTCAAATTAAGGGTTCTAACAAAAGAACCTAGAATTTAATAAAAACCCAAATAAAGAATAATACAAAAAGACTTGCAAAGGAGATATCTGGGATTCAAACAAGTCGAATGCATCATGAATATTTGAAAGAGATGCTTCGTCTTCATTTTCATGGAAGCCGCCTCTACGCTTAGGTGAGACATCGCATGGTCGAGGCGGCGGCTGGGAAGGTGGAGGAGTAGGAGGAAGAAGAAGGGCTGGTGATGTGAGACCTCAAATTTTATGAATAAAGATTTAAATTTATCGAAATATTTTTTTTAAATATTATGGTGTGGATTTGATATAATATTATAGTTGTGGGTAATATTTATAAATTTTGTAAAGTACGCAAGTTGTTATATAATATTCGATTGGTCGGAGAATATTCATTTTAACAGGGAATATTTGTACAATGACACAATCATCATTGGTGGACCCCACAACGGAATTATTATCGGATTGAGAAAATGATAAAAATATTTTTATGAAAATAACGGTAGGAAGTTTCTGAATTAAAACTGTTGAACTACTTGGTAGTAAAAGAAAAAGAATGTCTGGCGTGGTTGCATAGTAGCTACGGTATTGATTATTGATGCTTACGTGAAAGTCACTCGGTTTTGTTTAATTATTATTACGATAATTATTGCATAGTATCTCACGTTAATTGATTCAATTATTGTCAATATTTTATATATTTTAAATCAATAATTGAGACGATAAAGTTATTAATATTATTATTTGCAATATTAACGATGTCTGAAGTTACGTGAAGGAGAGATTTGGTCACCTAATTGTGCGCCTGATAGAGAGAAATCCTTATTGGAAAGCCCCCTTTACTTTGAACGACTTTTCGATTAATATTGTGAATTATAATAAATGTGATAAGTTTTGTTTTATTATTATTATAAATGTAATAAAATAGAAAATATTTTATATAAAATGTAATACTTTTATAAAGTTATTTATTTTATTAGACTATAAATAGAATATATGATGATATTCATTATGCATAATATTTGTAGTGTGCTATAGTATTTGCATAATAAAATCTTTTATATATAAAATAAGATACTTTTATAAAGTTATTTGTTTTATTAGACTATAAATAGAATATATAATATTCTATTATATATAAGATTTGCATAGTAAAATCTTTTTATATAAAAATGTAATACTTTTATAAAGTTATTACGTTTTATTAGAATATAAATAGAATATATTATATTTTATTTAAAATAATTTGTTTTATTAGAATATTTTATTAATCTTTGCATAGTAAATCAATATGAATAGCCTAGTTTAAAACTAAATCAATTTGGACCGTTCATGAATTAGTTATTATTCAGTCCATTCTCCTATAAATAGAAGCTCATTCCTTCATATTTCTTACATGAAACTCTAGAAAGAGAAACTATAGAGAGAAATAAGAAAAATATTCTGCTACTTCACTACTCCTATATCCAGTTTCTTCTAAGGTAATGGATATTATTTGTTGTACTCGTAAGGGATATTATTTGTTGTACTCGTAAGGGGTATTATTTCTTTCGTCTTCATGAAGAGAACTTTTGTTATTCCATTCTTTATCATTATGTTGGAATAACCTGTCTATACGAAGTATCGCATACATGGTGAAATTCATTTGTTATTCCATTCTTTATCATTATGTTGGAATAACTTTGTCTGTCTGAATCTGCATACATGGTGAAATTCTTCAGTTATTCCATTCTTTATTATTCTGTTAGAACATCATGTATGTGCGTTTACGCATGACCTGGTTCCGTTCTTTATTATTATTCTTGGAACATCCATGCATGCGGGTTTACGGATGACTGGTTACATTCTTTATTATTACATTGGAACATCACATGTCATGCGGATTACGCATGACTGGTTTCATTATTTATTATTACATTGGAATAACTTTTATGCATGCGATTATCGTCGCATGCATGGTGATTTCTTACATTATTCCATTCTTTATTATTTTGTTGGAATAACCTGTCTATGTGGATTATCACATGCATGGTGAATGATCCTTTGTATTCATTCCTTATTAAATTATGGAAATGATCTGTCTAAGTGGATTACCGCATGGCGGACAAAAATCCATTTGTAGTTTCATATATTCTCTTATACTCAGTTGGTTAAAGCTTTGACTTCTATAATCCATGAAATTAGTGGAATATCCTTGATATTTGCGCTTCATCCAGTATCTTTTCATGGAAATATTCTTCTGAGCATTCTTGAATTTTACTCCACAAAGAAGTATCATGTTGACAATTTGGACGTTATTGGTTCCTAGATAAATTAATTCTTGAACTTGTTTTATTGAATTCTTATATCATTGTCATCATCCTCATGTTTATATTATGTTGAAAGTCATTTGTAGTTGTAGTGCATAGATGAACTTCGTATGATTATGACCAGGGATTAATCGGTATAATCATGACCGTAATGTTACAAATGATGTGGCAAAAGTCCTCATTGGCCCGTAGTACATTGATGGACAGATGTTGACATGATCATAACCATTGATGAATACACGAATATCCTTGTCCCGTAGTGCATGGATAATTTGTGGTTGTGATACTAATGAATATCCTTGGTCGTAGTACAGGGATGATGTGGATTATTTATTAAGTTGAGTCTCAGTGATAAAAGTGATGAAAAACCTTTTAAATCATAGAAGATAGTAGATTTTATTCTCTACTTGACTCTTCTAATGGATTGCTTGTTCCGCTGCAGTTAAACTTGATGTTTGTTATATTTTATCAGTTTAACACTGTTGAAGGCTAACGATAAATTACTCTGCATTATCTTAGTCATAATATTTCTTACTAGACTAGTTGAGCTCACTCTTTCATTCACTGTTCTCTTTAGGAAATGAGAATGTAGCCGGGACTAGTTAGGAAACGCAGTGACGGTCCAGATGATAGCATTAATAGTCCTCACTATTTTATTAAATAGTGTGATAATAAATGTAATGAGGACTCCATTGAGTGTGAATATTGTCTAGATGACAATGTTCTTATTAAAACTCTCAGTTATGTCTTGTCGTATTCTACACGACAGTTGTATTATTAAGTTGTATTTGAATTTTGTACCATGTATTTGGCGACTCAGAATGGGTGATGTATACCTATTTTGGGGGAGTCACAGTTGGTATCAGAGCTTAGGGATATGATCCCTGGTTGAGATGTGAGACAAGAACTAGGAGGGGAGAGACGGGAAATTCCTTCGCTAGTATGACTTACCTAAGTTTATTTGGTATTTAATTGGTCGGTCAGAGTATAGGGATAATATGTAACATGTCAATTAACCCTTGTTTTGTGGCAGTGTTTAAGAATGGCATCTGAAAATATTGAGATAAGCAATGGAGCAAAATAATATGACCGTGTCACAATACGAGGTTAAATTTGCGGAGTTATCCCAGTTTGCATCCCATTTGGTCGATAATGAGGAGCGAATGACGTGAATGTTTCTAAGATGTTTGAAACCCGATATACGTCAATACCTCATTTCTCACAAACTTTATTTATGTAAGACCCCGAATTTTATGAAATAAAAGTATTCAATTTTTCTTATAATTACTATTCAGTAAATGGTTAAATTGATAAAAGTTAAAGTTAAGGGTGATATATGAATTTTTTTTTTTAAAATACATGAGTGGTTATAAAATATTCATTGTTGTGGGAATATTCATTTAGTCGTGGAATATTCTTTACGTAGGGAATATATTAATACGACAGTATGACCATTTCATGGGCCCATAATGAATAATTGTCGGATGAAGAAAATGACAAATTTGAGTTTTTATAAATAATGGGCGTAGTTATTCACAATTAACAACATTGTTGGAATACACGGTGGTTAAAATACGATGTCTGGCGTGGTTACTTGCGATGGCATACGGTATTGCACGTGATGTATTTTTCAATTATTGATTCTTACGTGAAGAAGGCACTACTCAATAATTATTACGATAATTACTTTTCAATATTTTATTTTATTGAATCAATAATTCTTTGCGTTGATATTTTATATTATTGTTGTTTCAATAATTATCAACGCACAAAGATATCTCCATTATCGGATCAATAATTCATATTATTTGAATATTATTATTAGATAACATTATTGGCAATGTCTAGAAAGTTACATCGAGGAGAGGTTTGGTCACCTAATTGCGGCGCAAGAAGAGGAGAATCCTTATCGAAAGCCCTCTTTCCCTAAAATGCACGGTTGTCATTATTGTGATTCTGTAATATTATTTGTGAATAATAATTATTGATTTATATTTATTTGATGTGGATATAAATGATAAATTTATTTATGTGGTTATAAATGAAGGAATTAATGTTGAGGTGTTTTATCAGTATTTTGTCGGATTGGAAGTATTAAAAGATCAAATCGGTTATTCTTACTGACTTTATTGTGTGAGTTATAATTTTTAATCGTAGTTGGATCGTTGTGATTTTTGGATATGTTATACATATATAAGTTGAGTATATGTTCACAAATTTTGAACTGTTAAAATGAACGAATGATTTGTTATGAATTTTAAGAGGTGGTGATTCTTGAAATTAGGTTTATAAATAATTTTGGTAGAAAATTCTTGAAATGGGTGGGCCCCACTTTTTGGTTGTTGGGAAGATGGCTGATTTTTGGTGGGTGGAATAGTAGCGAGTAAAAGCCATCGTGTAGCGGTCAAATCTGCTTGGCGTCTGAAATATTTTCCTATAAATAGAGGCTAAGTTAGAATTGAAAATCACACCCCGAATTCATAAGTTTTCTCTCTTTTTCTCTCTAGATTATCGAGTATATTTTGTGAGTATTTAGATAATTGGTGAGTTGTTGTTCATCAGTGCAAGTTTCCTTCAGCGTCATATCCGATATCCAGTCAGAAGTACTGCTCTTTTGAGGTAAGGGATAGTATGGGATTTTAAGGGTTATTATGTTTTTTAGTTTCGTAGTTTTTTCGACTCTCAAAAATTCTGGAAAAATTTGAAATGATATTTTGATGAGTTTTATTGATTGTATCCAAAAATGGTGATTTTTGGATGTATAGATTAAGAGTTATGAATTTTATGAGAAAAGACTATTTTAAAAGTAAACCCTTATAACTCCTTGTGGTTAACTCCAAAATTGGTGAAATTTTTATTGAGAGTACATGTATATAACAGAAGTATACTCTGTAAATTTCGGAAGTTTTGGATAAAATTACAATTTATGATAAATGTCTAAATATTAAATTTTTTTTTGGCCATATGAAAAATAGTAAATGAATTTTAAAAATTAGGAAAAATATATATGTTCAATATGGGACTATATTACGCTAAATCCCGAGAAAAAAATATTTTGGGGTGATTTGGTATTTTTCATGAAAATAGACTAGTTATGAGTAATGAATTAAATATGTTATGTGAAGTAAGAAAATTGAAAATAGGATTTTATGACTTGAGAATCCTATATGAGGTATAGGCAGATTTTTGATGAGGGTTTTGGTTATTGGTGATGAAATCTTATGAGTTTGGCATTTTAGGATGATTAAATGCATTATTTAGTAAAGTGTAAACAATTAAAATAAATTGTTTATAAGTTTAAGAAATTTAATTCTTTCAATATCATTATACCGAAATATTGGTATAGATTTTATTGTAGAATTTCTACCTTTTTCATGTTGGGGTTACTATTCACGAGTTACTATTCATGAGTTACTATTCACGAGTTACTATTCATGATAAAATTGATTTCTTTTTCTGACCAAATTATCGTTTATTTATGAATCTTACTCTTGAGATTAAATCTATATATTGATTATATTATTTTTATTATCATATATAACATTTTTATAACCTTAATGATGATATTTCTCTTTGACTTGAGTGTAAAGATGGGTAGATTTTTGGTATGATCATGACTATGGGTTCTCTTTGGCCAGTAGTGCAAAGTTGAATTGTTGACTGGTATGATCATGACCATTGAATTTATAATTGAATATCTTTAGCTTAAGTGCAAAGGTGAATTGATCAATATGGTTATAATTATTGTTTATATAAATTATGAAATGATTATATATTTCTTTGACATATTAATATATTTTGCCTGTAGGGCAAATATGAACTATTGATGAATATATTTGGCCTGTAGTGCAACTATGAACTGTTGACGAATATCTTTGGCCTGTAGTGCAAAGATGAATTGTTGATGAATATCTTTGGCCGTGGTCTGCAAGATGACATGTTGTTGAATATCTTTGGCCGATGGTGCAAAGATGAGCTGTTGATGAATATCTTTGGCCGTAGTGTAAAGATGAAGTTATTAGTATGATTATGAACAAGAAATGTGATTTGGTGTAACCATGATCTTTGATATTTCGGTAAAAGATAGGTGATGAAAATTATCTTAAATCTGATGAGAAGAGAATTTAGAACCACAATTATGATTATGAGTTATTCATATGATTGTGGACCGAGCTGTTGGTTGATGTTACGAGGATAAAAGCAGTGTTGGTGGATTTTAACATGGAGAAGATAATAGAATTTATGGTCTATTTGACTCTTCTAATGGATTGCTCGTTCATTTGCTATGGTTGAAAAGTTTTATCATCTACCATATGTTCTAAATCTACGATTTATTCTTGATGAAGGCTATTGATAATTTAATTATCTTTAGTCATGATATTCTTTCTTTGGGCTAGTTGTGCTCACCCTTACATTTCACAATTCCTTTCGGTGTCTGAGTGTATGTCTGGGTTAGAGTGGGGAGTAACAGGGAATAGAGCGGTGGTCGTCATTTAGTAGTTATATTTGGTGAATCAAATAGGGTGGCGAAACCCCATGTTGGAAGGGTGTTTTGCCATTATCATACATGATGTCTAAAGACATACAACCTCGTGTCATCATAAGACATAGTTGTTCACATCCACTTACTGAGTATATCTATGAGCACTACCTATATGATCTTGGAGTTTATTTGAAGTATAATTCTCAATTAGAGACAGTATAGATAATTATATGTCAAGAGAAGACTCACATTGGAATGAATATGATAGTAATCTTCTCGTTTTTCTTTGGGGTCTATTGGGTCAACCAAGGATAATTTTGTGGACATATGATATGTGACGCCCCCAAAATTGGTCCATTCCATCCAACCCATTCTGAGTCGCCAAATACATGGTACAGAAAACAACTACATCTTTATTAATACAATTGTCGTGCAAGATACGACAACACTTAAACTGTGAGTTTAAATACAAATATATACCAATCCGTAACTCATGTTCCAAACGTGGAATGACACCTCATAATGACACCTTACATAAAGGTATAGTTGAAAAGCTGCTTTTAGAAATTAGAATCTTTGAGAAGTGTTCAAGAAACCTTCGTACATGGGAGGCCATGCGTCTACAGGTTATGATAGATATCATATGGCCAATTAATTATCCTTAGTTGACCCAATAGACCCCAAAGAAAAATGAGAAGATTACTATCATATTCTTCCCAATGGTGAGTCCTCTCTTGACATATCATTATCTCCACTGTCTCTAATTGGGTTTTATACTCCAAACAAACACCAAGATTATATAGGTAGTGCTTGTAAATATACTCGGGAAAGTGGATGAGCACAACCTCATCTTATGATGACACGAGGTTGTATGTCATTAGACATCTTGTATGATAGTGGCAAAACACCCTTCCAAGTTAAATTCACCTCACCCTCAACATCATGAATACCGCTCTATTCCTTGTTATCCCCTTTCGACCCAAATTTACACCTTTTATTACACGAAAGAATTTTGAAGCAAAAAGGTGAGCACAACTAGCTCGATAAAAGAATATCATGACTAAAGATAAATAAATTATCAATAGCCTTCAACGGTAATAAATCGAGATTTAGAACATATGGTAGATGATAAAACTTTTTAACCATAGTTGCAATGAACGAAGCGAATCCATTAGAAGAGTCAAATAGACCATAAAATCTATTATCTTCTATGTTAAAAGTCCATCAACAATGTTTTATCCTTGTAACATTAATCAACAATTCCGCCCACAATCACGTGTATAACTTCATAATCGTAATTGTAGTTCTAAATTCCTTTCTCATCCAGACAAAGTTAATTTTTCGTCACCTGAAACATCAAAGATCATGGTTATACCAAATCACAGTTCATGTTCATAATCCTACTAATAAATTCATCTTTGCACTACGGGCCAAATATATTCATCAACAAGTCATCTTTGCACTACAGGCCAAAGATATTCATCAACAAGTCATCTTTGCACTACATGCCAAAGATATTCAACAACAGGTCATCTTTGCATTACGAGCCAAAGATATTCATCGAAATCATTCATCTTTGCCTACAGGGCCAAAGATATTCAGGTTATATCATCATTTAGGACTGAGGATGATGAAAAATATTTTAAAGAAAACGAATCTAGTGAAACAAAAGAACAAATATTAAGGATTCGTACTTTAAACAACCCAAGTTCAAAAATACGTCATAAATAACCAGAGTGGAGTAAAACTCAAGAATGAAGACCGAAACATAGATCCAATCAAAGATAGGAATCATAACAGACAATCTTAGACCACGAGAAAGAAAACTTAATTTTTCCGTGAATAATGTCGTATTTGTAAATAATTAATATATCGTGAATAAGGCCTCAGACACGAAAAGATAAAAATTTCATAAAATACATCATCATGCTTAGTGAATAGTATTCATGAATAGTAACTCGTGAATAGTAACTCATGAATAGTAACTCGTGAATAGTAACTCATGAATAGTAAACCCGACATGAAAAAGTTCCAAATTTGATAAAAAGTTCAAACCAATATCATTATGCTGAAATTGAAGAAAGAATAGTACTTGCACCGTATAGCAATACTCTAAGTACTAAAATACTCACAAAATACGCTTTCGATATAGAGAGAAATAGAGAAAACTTGAGGTTTACGGTGTGATTTTCAATTCTAACCTAAACACCTATTTATAGAAAATTGCTTAGAACACCAAAGCAGAAAATTTAATATAATATTAATATATATAATCAAATTTCTTACGCCCACTTTCTTAGATCTAAAACCAGCCATTTACATCACATGCAAGACCCACAATAATGACCAAAAATGTTTTTCATATTAAAAATAATTAAAACATCCAAAAATCAATTATTTCGAAACTTCAGAACTTCAATAATTCATAATAAATAGTCCTTTATCAGAAAATTCAAATCTCACTACTTTTTATAGGAAATTCAATTCTCTACAACTTTGCAGAAGAAAGTTTTTCCAAATTCCAAACAAAAATTGACCGAAATCCACATACCAGACGATTTTACTGCTATAATCAAATTTCAATCAAAAAATGGGTCCACCAACATGTTTAACATGTTTTAAACAACTTTTGCAACAAAAATACTCTTCCTCCTCATATACTCATATATCCCACATTCATTGTAAAAATATCACCATTATTATATTATAATAATATAATAAAATATTATTTTGTCAGAAAAGATAAAATATCGATTTTCAACAATTGTCACTTTAAAATTTTTTCTCCATCTATATCCACATAAAATGTATATTTTCCTTATCATATAAATCAATAATTAATTATTCACAAATAATATTACAGAATCACAATAATGACAACCAGTGGTTTACAGGAAGAGGGGCTTTCCAATAAGAATTTCTCCTTCTTGGCCTTGAATTAGGTGACCAAACCTCTCGTTAGATGTAACTTTCTAGACATTGCCAATAATGTTATCTAATAATATTATTCCGATAATATGAATTATTGCTTCAATAATAGAAAATACTGTGTAGTGACAATTATTAAAATAACGATAATATAAAATATCAACGTAGAAATTCTTGAATCAATAAAATAAAATCTTTGAGCGATAATTACATAACAATTATTGAGTAGTGCCTTCTTACGTAAGAATCAATAATTGGTGCAATCTGTGTGTCTTCTTGTCTGCAACAACGCCAGATTCTTATTTTAACCAATCGGGTATTTCAACAGTGTTAATTGGTAATAACTACGCCAAGTTATTTATAAAAACTCCTTTTTATCATTTTTTTCATCCGGTGGTTATTACTCACATGAGGCCCTGAATGAATGGGCTGGCATGGTCAATGCGAATATTCCCCAAGCGGAAAAGAATATTCCACGACCAAACAAATATTCCCCGATAGAAATGAGTATTTTATAACCACTTGTGTATTTTGAAAAAATTCATATATCACCCTTAACTTTAACCTTTTATCAATTTAACCATTTACTGAATAGTAATTATAAGAAAAATTGAATACTTTTATTTCATAAAATTCGGGGTCTTACATGATATCTATCATATCTGAGATTTATGGCCTCCATGTATCGAAGGTTTCCTCGAAAGACTTCCCAAAGATTCTAATTTCTAAAAGCAGCTTTTGACTATACCTTTATAGGAGGTGCCATTGTGACGTCTTTATCCAAGGTTGGGATGAGAGCCACAGTTGGTATATATTTGTATTAAAACTCATAACATATGTGTTGTTGTATTTTGCACAACAATTATTGTAATAAAGTTTTAGTTATTTTTTGTACCATGTATTTGGCGACTCAGAATAGGTTGGGTGGAATGGACCTGTTTTGGGGGCGTCACAGTTGGTATCAGAGCTTAGGGATATGGTCTCTGGCGGAGATCGGGGAATATAACTAGGAGGGGAGAAATGAGTAAATCCTTCGCTAGTGTATCCTACCTAAGCTTAATTGTTGGTCAGTCATAATATCGGGATATTATTTGATACGTTAATATGTTTAATTAACCCTTGTTTTATGGCAGTATTTGAGAATGGCTGCTGAGAATGTTAATAATGGAGTGAATGAGACCGTGGGGATACCTATAATCACGAACCATGATAATGTGATGTCGGTGAAGAAGGAATTAGAGATATTCTTGTGGTGAGGAAGAATTAATAGTTGCACCTTTAGCTAGTCGCAGAGAGGAAATGAGAGTGAGAGTGAGGAAGAAGAAGAGCTGAGGAGAATTTATTAGAAGAATTTTATGATCGAAGCGTTAGAATTACAAAATCGTATTCATGAGTTAAAAAGCGAGTTTGAAGAACCGGCGGTGATTAGTGAAAGCAAAAGGATGCAACAATTCAAGCTTGTGTTACCCGATATGTGATGCTTGAACAGAAGCATTCTTTGGCAGAGTATAAGATGATAAATGTGACGCCCCCAAAATAGGTATACATCATCTATTCTGAGTCGTCAAATACATGGTACAGAATACAAATACAACTTAATTATACAACTGTCGTGTAAAGTATGACAAAACATAAGCTGTGAGTTTTAATACAAATATTGTCTTCTAGACAATATTCAAACTCAAACTCAAATTCAATATTATTACATTTATTTTCCACTATTTCACTGAATAGTGAGGACTACTAATGCTATCATCTGGTCCGTCACTCCGTTCCCCGACTAGTCCCTGCTATATTCTCATTTCCTGAAGAGAACAATGAAAGTAAAAGGGTGAGCTCAACTAGCCCAGGAGGAAATATTATGACTAAGATAATGCGTAATATATTATCGTTAGCCTTGATAGTGTTAAACCGATACAATATAACAACCATCAAGTTTAACTACGGTGAACAAGCAATCCATTAAAAGAGTCAGTAGAGAATAAAATCTACTATCTTTTATGATTTAGAAGGTTTTCATCACTTTTATCACTTTGGGACTCGACAATAAATAATCCACATCATCGAATCACTCCGCACTATTTCGACCAAGGATATTTTTATTATCACGACCACAATTATCCATGCACTCACGGGCCAAGAATATTTGTGTATTCAATAATGGTCATGATCATGCCAACAACTGTCCATCAATGCTCTATGGGCCAATGAGGACTTTTTCCACATCATTTGTAACATTACGGTCATGATTACACCAAATAATCCCTGGTCATATATAATCATACCAAGTCCATCTATGCACTACAGGCCACAAATGACTTTCAACAAAATCTAAACATGAGGATGATGACAATGATATAAGAATTCAATAAAACAAGTTCAAGAATTATTTTATCCAGGAATTGATAACGTCCAAATTGTCAACATGATCTTTGCTTTGTGGAGTAAAATTCAAGAATGCTCGAATAATATTTCCATGAAAAGATCTTTGGATGAAGCGCAAAATATCAAGGATATTCCACTAATTTCATGGAGTATAAAGTCAAAACTTTAACCAACTATGTATAATAAGGAATGGAATAACAAAAGAAATCACCGTATGCGATGAGACCGCTTGCAATGAGTTATTCAACGAGAACAATAAATAACGGAATCGGTCCAGACGTAAACGCATGCATATGATATGATATTCCAACAAAATAATAATAAAGATTTTAATCGAATCCCAATCCGTAGAACGCCAAATCGGGATGTTCCAATGAGAATAATAAAAGACGGAACTAGAGTGCAGGTAAAACGCAACAACAGGATATTCCAACGTAATAATAAAGACGGAACCCGTGTCCGCGGCGTAGAACGCATGCATGAGAAGATATTCCAACAGTAATAATAAAGAGGCGGAATCAGTCCGTATAAGAACGCATACACAGGATGTTCCAATGAGAATGATAAAGAATGGAACAACGGAAGAATTTCACCAAGTATAGGGTAGCTCACAGATACTGAGTTATTCCAATGAATAATAAAGAATGGAATAATGAAGTTCTCTTCATGGATAAAAATGAAATAATACTCCCTACCTTGGAAAAACTGGATACTGGAATAGTGAGGTAGTAGACTTCTCTTCTTCTTTCTCTCTATAATAATCGCTCTAAAGCTTTTGTGAATTGGTGAGAAATGAAGGAAGAATGAACTTCTATTTATAGAAAATATAGTTTCGATAATTGCACGTTTTGGGGCTCAAAAAATTACAAAGACAATACCTCTAACTTTTCCTTTATTTTTAATTTAGTCATGGAAGTATTATCAAACTTGCACCACCTCCCCAATAGTAAATAATGTGATTCAATAGTAAATTATGTGAATCAATAGTTCTAGACATGTGAAAATATGAATTACAAAGTATAGTACCTCCATCTATACCTCCATTTTAACTTAGTCATGCAAGTATTATCAATCTTGCACCAACTCCCCTAATAGTAACAAGAATGTGAAATAATAGTATGCACATGTGAACAAATAGTTATAATCATGTGAAATAATAGCAATCAATTGCTCATTTATCCTAAGTTAAATACTTCATTGGTCAATATAACCTCAGACATCAATTATTATCGAAATAATTGTCGATTTTCACTAACACAAATAATTCCAACACAATGAAACCATTTTTATCAAAAATATAAATTTTGAAATTTCAAGTTTGACTTTTCCAAAAAAGTCAATCATTGACTTTTGACCAAATAGTGAATTCCAAAAAATTTTGTGTTTATAAATTATTTTTACTAATTTCATCGTTCCGGACTCAAATATCACGTCCACGTCTCCAAATTCAACTGCGAACACAACTTCAATTTTAATAACATTCATCATTAATATTATAACTCACAATATTTATCAACCAATGTCGTTCCTGGAAAAAGGGGCTTTCGAATAAGGATTTCTCCTATTAAGGCCTTGATTAGGTGACCAAACCTCTCCTTATGAGAACTTCTAGACATTGTAAATATTGCAATTTAATAATATGAATAACTTTGTCGTCTCAATTATTGATTTAATAAAATAACATATTATGTAGATGATCTTATGAATGATAATCGAATCAATAATATGAGAGATATGATCACGACAATTAATGTAGCAATAATTGAGTATAACTGAGTGACTTCTCACGTAAGCATCAATAATCAATATCGTGTGCTACTATGCAACCATGCGTATTACTGTACTTTTACTACCGGGTAGTTCAACAGTTGATGGTAAAACTTCCGCCGTTATTTTCATAAAGTATTTTTGTCATTTTCTCAATCCGATAATAATTCCGTTGTGGGGTCCACTAATGATCGTCTTGGTTATACGAATATTCCCCGACCAATCGAATATTATATAACAACTTGCATACTTTGCAAAATTTGTAAATATTACCCACAACTATAATATTATATCAAATCCACACCATAATATTAAAAAATATATTTTGAGAAAATTTAATCTTTATTCAAAAGTTGGGGTCTTCTGATAAAGTTTGGAATCGAAATGAAAGAAGAAACAAGCTGAGCAGTGAGAATGAGTGATGTATGGGTAAAAAAGCGCTTGCGACGCGTTGATATTGTGGAAAGAGATGTCCAATCTAAGAAGACTAAAATAGATGATATGAATTTCTCTTTTTGGACAGTAATTGGGAGAACCCAACATCGAGTTTTGAATTATCCTGTACAGAGCGGTCAACCTCAATTCGATATGGATCGAAGATTGATGATTCAGATTATGAATCGAGAGTCTGACGAAGCGAGTTGAGGTGGAATATGCCTATAGAAAAGTATATTCCAACGGTAGTGATGACGCCAAATCTTTGCCCCTGCATAAGTCAAAGTCGAGTAGTTCAAGGATAGCGGTTGTCGCGACTTCCCAACAAGTGAGGAACCCAAATGAAGTTTCACCGGAGATGAGCAATGAAGAAATCATGATGGCCAGGAGAGATAGAATCAAATGAAAGCAAGGTATTCTCAACTCTTGAAATACCGTGTGCGTAAATTTGGGGACGAAATTTCATAAAAACGGAGATTGTAAGACCCGAATTTTATGAAATAAAAGTATTCAATTTTTCTTATAATTACTATTCAAGAAATGGTTAAATTGATAAAAGTTAAAGTTAAGGGTGATATATGAATTTTTTTTTTTTTTCAAAATACGCAAAATGGTTATAAAATATTCATTGTTGTTTTGGAAATATTATTTTAGTCATGGAATATTCTTTCTATTGGGGAATATTTGTACGACAGTATGAGTCATTTATGGGCCATATAATGAATAAGCGTCGGATGAAGAAAATGACAAATTTGAGTTTTTATAAATAATCTAGCGTAGTTATTCTACCGCTAACAACTTTGTTGAATACACGTGGTTAAAATACGATGTCTGGCGTGGTTTAAAGATGGCACACGGTATTGCAAAGTATTTTTCAATTATTGATTCTTACGTGAGAAGACACTACTCAATAATTGTTACGATAATTCTTGCTCAATATTTTATTTTATTGAATCAATAATTGATGCGTTGATATTTTATATTATTGTTGTTTCAATAATTATCAACGCACGATATCTCCATTATCGGATCAATAATTCATATTATTTGAATAATATTATTAGATAGCATTATTGGCAATGTCTAGAAAGTTCATCAAGGAGAGGTTTGGTCACCTAATTGCGGCGCGATGAGGAGAAATCCTTATCGGAAAGCCCTCTTTCCAGGAGCCGCTGGTTGTCATTATTGTGATTACGTAATATTATTTGTGAATAATTAATTATTGATTTATATGATAAGAAAATATTTATTTGATGTGGATATAAATGATGGATTTATTTATGTGGTTATAAATGAAGGAATTAATGTTGAGGTGTTTTATCGATTATTTTGTCGAGTTGGAAGTATTAAAAGATCAAATCGGTGTTCTTACTGACTTTATTGTGTGAGTTATAATTTTTAATCGTAGTTGGATCGTTGTGATTTTTGGATATGTTATACATATATAAGTTGAGTATATTTTCACAAATTTTGAACCGTTAAAAATGAGCGAATGATTTGTTATGAATTTTAAGAGGTGGTGATTAGGAAATTAGGTTTATAAATGATTTTGGTGGAAAATTCTAGAAATGGGTGAGGCCCAATTTTGGTTATTAGGGAAGATGGCTGATTTTGGTGGGTGGAATAGTAGCGAGTAAATCCATCGTGTGTGCAGTCAAGTCTGTCTTTGCTACGTCTTAACATTTTCCTATAAATAGAGGGCTAAGTTAGAATTGAAAATCACACCGAATTCATAAGTTTTCTCTCTTTTTCTCTATATTATCGAGTGTATTTTGTGAGTATTTAGATACTTGGTGAGTTGCTATTCATCGATTTGCAAGTTTTCTTGACGTCATATTCGATATCCATATCCAAAGTCTTTGCTTTTTTTGAGGTAAGGGATAGTAGGGGATTTTAAGGGTTATTATGTTTTTCAGTTTCGTAGTTTTTCCGACTCTCAAAAATTCTGGAAAAATTTGAAATGATATTTTGATGAGTTTTATTGATTGTGTCCAAAAATGGTGATTTTTGGATGTATAGATTAAGAGTTATGAATTTTATGAAAAAAGACTATTTTAAAAGTAAACCCTTATAACTCCTTGTGGTTAACTCCAAAATTGGTGAAATTTTTATTGGGAGTACATGTATATAACAGAAGTATACGCTGTAAATTTCGGAAGTTTTGGATAAAAATACAATTTATGATAAATGTCTAAATATTCGACTGTTTTGGCCATATGAAAAATAGTAAATGAATTTTAAAAATTTCGGGGAAAATATATGTTTAATATGGGACTATATTCTGTTAAATCCCAGAAAAGAAATATTTTTGGGACTGATTTGGTATTTTTCATGAAAATGGACTAGTTATGAGTAAATGAATTAAATATGTTATGTGAAGTAAGAAAATTGAAAATAAGATTTTATGACTTGAGAATCCTATATGAGGTATATGCATATTTTTGATGAGGGTTTTAGTTATTGGTGATGAAATCTTATGAATTTGACATTTTAGGATGATTAAATGCATTATTTAGTAAAGTGTAAACAATTAAAATAAATTGTTTATAAGTTTAAGAAATTTAATTCTTTCAATATCATTATACCGAAATATTGGTATGGATTTTATTATAGAATTTCTACCTTTTTCATGTCGGGGTTACTATTCACGAGTTACTATTCATGAGTTACTATTCACGAGTTACTATTCATGATAAAATTGATTTCTTTTTCTGACCAAATTATCGTTGATTTATGAATCTTACTCTTGAGATTAAATCTATATATTGATTATATTATTTTTATTATCATATATAACATTTTTATAACCTTAATGATGATATTTCTCTTTGACTTGAGTGTAAAGATGGGTAGATTTTGGTATGATCATGACTATGGGTTCTCTTTGGCGATGAAGGTCTGAAAGTTGAATTGTTGGTTTGGTATGATCATGACCATTGAATTTATAATTGAATATCTTTAGCTTAAGTGCAAAGGTGAATTGATCAATATGGTTATAATTATTGTTTATATAAATTCTGAAATGATTATATATTTCTTTGACATATTAATATATTTTGCCTGTAGGGCAAATATGAACTATTGATGAATATATTTGGCCTGTAGTGCAACTATGAACCGTTGACGAATATCTTTGGCACTGTAGTGCAAAGATGAATTGTTGATGAATATCTTTGGCCGTGGTCAAAGATGACATGTTGTTGAATATCTTTGGCGATGAGTGCAAAGATGAATCGTTTGATGAATATCTTTGGCGTAGTCTGCAAAGATGAAGTTATTAAATATGATTATGAGCGAAAATGTGATTTGGTGTAACCATGATCTTTGATATTTCGGGTAAAGATAGGTGATGAAAATTATCTTAGCCCTAGATGAGAAGAGAATTTAGAACCACAATTATGATTATGAGTTATTCATATGATTGTGGACCGAAGCTGTTGGTTGATGTTACGAGGGATAAAACAAAGTTGTTGGTGGATTTTTAACATGGAGAAGATAATAGAATTTATGGTCTATTTGACTCTTCAATGGATTGCTCGTTCATTGCAACTATGGTTGAAAAGTTTTATCATCTACCATATGTTCTAAATCTACGATTTATTACTTGATGAAGGCTATTGATAATTTAATTATCTTTAGTCATGATATTCTTTCTTCTTTGGGCTAGTTATGCTCACCCTTACATTTCACAATTCCTTTCGTAATGTCTGAGTGTATCTGGGTCGAGTGGGGGTAACAGGGGAATAGAACGGTGGTCGTCATTTAGTAGTTATATTTGGTGAATCAAATAGGGTGAGGCGAACCCCATGTTGGAAGGGTGTTTTGCCACTATCATACATGATGTCTAAAGACATACAACCTCGTGTCATCATAAGACATAGTTGTTCACATCCACTTACTGAGTATATCTATGAGCACTACCTATATGATCTTGGAGTTTATTTGAAGTATAATTCTCAATTAGAGACAGTATAGATAATTATATGTCAAGAGAAGACTCACATTGGAATGAATATGATAGTAATCTTCTCGTTTTTCTTTGGGGTCTATTGGGTCAACCAAGGATAATTTTGTGGACATATGATATGTGACGCCCCCAAAATTGGTCCATTCCATCCAACCCATTCTGAGTCGCCAAATACATGGTACAGAAAACAACTACATCTTTATTAATACAATTGTCGTGCAAGATACGACAACACTTAAACTGTGAGTTTAAATACAAATATATACCAACTGTAACTCATGTTCCAACCGTGGACAGCACCTCATAATGACACCTTACATAAAGGTATAGTTGAAAACTGTTTTAGAAATTAGAATCTTTGAGAAGTGTTCAAGGAAACCTTCGTACATGGGAGGCCATGCGTCTAGGTTATGATAGATATCATATGGCCACAGAATTATCCTTAGTTGACCCAATAGACCCCAAAGAAAAATGAGAAGATTACTATCATATTCTTCCCAATGGTGAGTCCTCTCTTGACATATCATTATCTCCACTGTCTCTAATTGGGTTTTATACTCCAAACAAACACCAAGATTATATAGGTAGTGCTTGTAAATATACTCAGGAAGTGGATGAGCACAACCCTGTCTTATGATGACACGAGGTTGTATGTCATTAGACATCTTGTATGATAGTGGCAAAACACCCTTCCAAGTTAAATTCACCTCACCCTCAACATCTGTAGACCACCGTTCTATTCCCTTGTTATCCCCCGCTCGACCCAGCTACACCTTTATTACCTGAAAGGAATTTTGAAGCAAAAGGGTGAGCACAACTAGCTCAGTAAAGAATATCATGACTAAAGATAAATAAATTATCAATAGCCTTCAACGATGTAAATCGAGATTTAGAACATATGGTGATGATAAAACTTTTTAACCATAGTTGCGTGAACGAAGCAATCCATTGTAAGAGTCAAATAGACCATAAAATCTATTATCTTCTACTATGTTAAAAGTCCATCAACAATGTTTTATCCTTGTAACATTAATCAACAATTCCTCATCCACAATCACGTGTATAACTCATAATCGTAATTGTAGTTCTAAATTCCTTTCCTCATCCAGACAAAGTTAATTTTTCACACCAAAACATCAAAGATCATGGTTATACCAAATCACAGCTCATGTTCATAATCCTACTAATAAATTCATCTTTGCACTACGGGCCAAATATATTCATCAACAAGTCATCTTTTGCACTCTGTGCCAAAGATATTCATCAACAAGTCATCTTTTACTACATGCCAAAGATATTCAACAACAGTCATCTTTGCATTCACGAGCCAAAGATATTCATCGAAATCATTCATCTTTGCACTACACTGAGCCAAAGATATTCGATTATATCATCATTTAGACCGAGGATGATGAAAAATATTTTAAAGAAAACGAATCTAGTGAAACAAAAGAACAAATATTAAGGATTCGTACTTTAAACAACCCAAGTTCAAAAATACGTCATAAATAACCAGAGTGGAGTAAAACTCAAGAATGAAGACCAAAACATAGATCCAATCAAAGATATGAATCATAACAGACAATCTTGGACACAGAGAAGAAAACTTAATTTTTCTGTGAATAATGTCGTATTTGTAAATAGTGTCGTATACGTGAATAGTGCCTCCGACACCAAAAGATAAAAATTTCATAAAATACATCATCATGCTTCGTGAATAGTATTCATGAATAGTAACTCGTGAATAGTAACTCATGAATAGTAACTCATAAATAGTAACTCGTGAATAGTAACTCATGAATAGTAAACCCGACATGAAAAAGTTCCAAATTTGATAAAAAGTTCAAACCAATATCATTATGCTGAAATTGAAGAAAGAATAGTACTTGCACCGTATAGCAATACTCTAAGTACTAAAATACTCACAAAAATACGCTCGATATATAGAGAGAGAAATAGAGAGAAAACTTCAGTTTCTGGTGTGATTTTCAATTCTAACCTAAACACCTATTTATAGGAAATTGCTTAGAACACCAAAAGCGAGAAAATTCAAAATAGGTCCATGATCCAACCAACCCATTCTCGAGTCGCCAAATACATGGCATGTAAAATACATGGTACAAACTACAACTTCATTAATACAATTGTCGTGCAAAATACGACAACAACACATAAACTCGTGAGTTTAAATACAAATATCTTCTTCTGATAATATCCACACTCAAATAAGTCCTCATTATAATTATTGATACACTATTTTACAAAATATAAGAGAGGACTACTAAAACAACTGCCTTGAACCATTACTCCACACCCCGACTAGTTCCCGCTTATATTCTCGCCTCCGAGAAGAAAAAAATGAACAAAAAGGAAAAGGGTGAGCTCAACTAGCCCAAGAAGAAGAATATTATGACTAAGATAATGTACAACAAATTATCCTTAGTCTTCAACAGGAAAAAAATCTGATGTATACAATAGACAACAAGTTTTAGATCAACAATCTGCATGAAACAACAATTCATTAAAGAGTTAAGAGAGAAATGAAATCTACTATCATCTATGAATTTAAAAGTCCATCATCGATATTTTATCCCCGTAACATCAATCAATATACATCATAAATCAAATAGTCATCTTTGCACTACAGCCAAAGATATTCATCACTGGGTCATGTTCATCTCAACACTGCTCATCTTTGCACTACGCCAAAGATATTCATCATTGGTCATGTTCATCTAAACACTGCTTATCTTTGCACTACGCCAAAGATATTCATCATAAAATCATTCATCTTTGCACTACAAAAGCCAAAGATATTCAAAGATATCATCATTTAGACCGAGGATGATGAAAAATATTTTAAAGAAAACGAATCCAAAGGAAACAAAAGAATAAATATTAAGGATTCAGTACTTTACACAATCCAAGTTCAAAAATACTTCATAAATAATCGTAGTGGGAGTAAAATTCAAGAATGAAGACCAAAACATAGATCCAATCAAAGATAGAACTATAATGCATAATCTTGGACATAGAAAAGAAAATTTAATTTTTCTCGTGAATAAGGTCGATTCGTGAATAAAGGTCAGATACGTGAATAAGGTCGATACGTGAATAAGAATCGACACCAAAAGATAGAAATTTCACAAAAAAATCATCATGCATGAATAATAGTACTCGTGAATAAGAACTCGTGAATAAGAAACTCGTGAATAAGAACTCATGAATAAGAACTCGTGAATAAGAACTCATGAATAATAAGAACTCCCACATGAAAAAGTTCCAAATTTGATAAAAAGTTCAAACCAATATTTCTAAGATAATGATATTGAAGAAATAATATCATTTTCAATAAAATAACATCCCTTACCTCGTAAAAAATAAAGATTTCCGATCGAATACTCGGATATAGTAAGTCGAAAGAACTTGCAGACAGATAGCAATACTCAAAGTACTAAAATACTCACAAAATACGCCGATATATATAGAGAGAGAAAGAGAGAGAAATCTTTAGTTTCGTGTGATTTTCAATTCTAACCCAAGCACCCTATTTATAGAAATTGCTTAGAACACCAAAGTAGTAAAATTTAATATAATATTATATATATATAATAAATTTCTACGCCCCATCCTACCAAATCGATCTCAAACACCACACATGTCATGTCCATAAACAATAAAAAACGTTTTTCTTAATAAAAATAATTAAAACTTCCAAAAATCAATTATTTCAAAACTTCGAACTTCAATAATTCATAATAAATAGCCCTTTTATCGTAAAAATTCAATCTCTCGAATTTTTATAGGAAATTCAATTCTCTACAACTTTGCGTAAGAGAAAGTTTTTCCAAATTCCAAAATGTAATTCGACCAAAATCCACAAACGGACGATTTTACAAGCTATAATCAAATTTCAACCAAGAAATGGGGTCCACCGACACACAAAAAACATGTTTTAATCATTTAATGCAACAAAAATACTCTTCCTCCTCATATACTCATATATCCCACATTCATTGTAAAATATCATCATTATTATATTATTAAAATAATATATTTAAAATAATTATTTTATCGTAAAAGATAAAATATTAATTTTTAACAATTGTCACTTTAAAAAATTTCTCCATCTATATCCACATAAAATCAATATTTTCCTCATCATATAAATCAATAATTAATTATTCACAAATAATATTATTAGAAATCACAAGATCGGCAACCAGTGCCGCTCCTGTGAAAGAGGGGGCTTTCCAATAAGAATTTCTCCTTATCGGGCGCCGCAATTAGTGACCAAACCTCTCCTTAGATGTAACTTTCTAGACATTGCCAATAATGTTTTCTAATAATATTATTCAGATAATATGAATTATTGCTTCGATAATGGAAAATACTCGTAGTAGTGACAATTATCAAACAACAAAGAATATAAAAATATCAACGCAAAGAATTATTGATCAATAAAATAAAATAATCGAATAAGAATTATCGTAATAATTATCGAGTAGTGCCTTCACGTAAGAATCAATAATTGGTGCAATACCGCAGTGCTATCGCAAAACAACGCCAGACATCGTGTTTTTTAACCACCGGGTATTCCAACAAAGATAATCTGTAATAACTACGCCAAGCTATTTATAAACAACTTATACTTGTCGCTTTTTCATCCAATCCAATCGCTATATGGGCCCACACAAGGTCAGCAATGCGCATGCATTAATATTCCCCAACAAAGAAGAATATTCCACGACCAAACGAATATTCTCCGACAACAACAATGAGTATTTTATAACCACTTGCTTATTTAAAATATTTATGATTTTACCCATAACTAACCACATTAATCAAATCAACCCTTACTATTTCAAAATAATAATTAGAGAAATTAAATCTTTATTTATAAAAATTGGGGTCTTACAACCTCCCTCCTTATGAAATTTCGTCCTCCTCGAATCGACGCATGTAGATATGCTCCTTCCTATCCAAGATCTTGACCGGTACCTCCTCGCACGTTAAATCTTCTCGCTATCTCGTCTCTCGTTCTAACTCAATAATGTGGTTCGGTCGTCCCACATATTTACGTAACATCGATACGCGAAAAATGTTGAACGACACGCGCGCCATACTTAAGCAGAAAATGAGTCTATAGCCATAGCTCCTATTCGATCGAGGATTTCAAATGGACTAATAAATCAAAGGTTCGAGCTTTCCTCACATCGCCGATTCTCGCTTTTGAATAACGACTTCTCAGATCTTCTTCTTCATATTCATCAACTCCAAGTCTCAGAGCTTGAAGCATCTTTAAATTTATCGATTAAAGTCGATTCTAATCGATATTCAAGTATCTTCACGCAGTTCTCTGGAATCTTTAACTCTATCTCCATCTTCTCGTAAGTCATACGAAATGGGTCTTTGTGTTAACAATATCGCACTCAATCAACGATACGATCTTTTACTCAACACGCCGCCTACCACGCTCGCTTTTTTTTTCCGTGATGGTATTGAATGGTATAGTGTCATAATCTTTCAACAAATTTCGAGCCAACGCCGCCGTCGCATGTCGAAGTTCTTTAAGTTCTTCTACATTCCTCGCCCATTCAAATTTTGTATCTTTTCGAGTCACCGAAGTTAATGGAATAGCGATTCGAGAAAATCCTTCCACGAATCTCCGATAATAACCAACTAAGCCTGTAAAGCTACGATTTTGATTTACTCGACTTAGGTTGCTCTCAACCGTGACTCATATCCCAACCTTGATAAGACGTCACAATGACACCTATCGCTTTACTATCGCATCTAATATGGCGCCCCTACGAGAGAGTCTGGCTTTTGCAGTTTCCACAAAGGAAGTCACCAGATAAAGGCTCTGCACAAACTTCTACAGCTTGAATTTTTAACTCCTCAAGTTCAATAGAGCCATGAGATTTTAGAAATGGGTTTTGTACGGGTTCAAAGTCGATACAAAATTCAATATCACACTTTGGGAGTAGGCCAGAAATTTTTCAGAAATACGTCAGAAAAATTTACTAACAATGTAAATATCATTCAAATCGACGATATTTTTTGTTCAAGTCCATAACATGGCTAAGAAAAAACTGACATCCGCTTTTCAATAAACGAATGACTTTACTACTTGATATAAAAGAGTTTGACTTCAATGGTTTGGTTGCTTAAATTCAATAACAAAGTTGCTTAGAATATGAAAACTAACAACCTTACAAAAGCAATCAATTTTAGCATGATGAGTGGTTGACCAATCAATCCCTAAGGTCACATCAAATGCAAGAATTTTTAAAGAAATAAGGTCAACAGTAATGTGATGGTGCCAACTTGATCAAACAAGATTTATAAACAAATGATGTAATGAAAGTTTCTCCTAACGAGTTTCAACAAATAAGTCAAAGTCTAATTTTCTCCAGAGTCAAGTTTAAACGCTGAGTATAAGTAAGCAGAGAGAAAAAATGATGGGTAGAACCGTATCTAATAAGGTATAACTTCAAAAAATTTATAATTAACTAACCCGTGCTAACTTCGTTCGTTACTCGCTTTTGAGAAAGTCACGAAAAACGCCTCTTCCAAGAACCGATGACTTTGACTTGTCCGGATGTGCCTTTTGAGTCACCATCCCTCACTGGATCGGGTTTCGCTACCAGATAATCTCGAGCTATATGACCTTCTTTTCCACAATTATAACATACCTTGAAGGTTGTGAAATAGCTTTGACTTATGTGTCCTCTTCTCCGTGATCTCAGTAGATCTAACCGCTATTTTCTCCTCCTCTAAAATTCGCTGTCGGTGTTGGTGCCGACGCCTTCCCCCGCCATCATTAAATCTTCTCTTTTTGAAATTTCCACTTGAATTATTTCTTCTATTATCTTGGCATGATTACCACCAAGTGGTTACCATTTCGCATGATAATTTCTCCACGATGGTTATCATTGTTCACGACCACCGCTACCACTAAATTTATCATCATCGAAGTTGTTGGTCATTATTCTTCATTGAGCCGACTCATTATCGCTACTTCCAATAATCGAGCCCTATTCACAACATCCTCAATATAAACAAAGTTTGTGAGAAATGAGGTATCGACGATTTTGGGTTTCAAACCTCGCAGTAAACATTCGCGCCATTCTCTCCTCATTATCAACCAAATGGGATGCAAATCGAGACAACTCGCAAAACTTAGCTTCAGATCGCGACATCGCTCATATTGTTTTGCTCCACTTGATGAACTCTACCTCCTTCATGTGACGAATACTTTCGGAAAGTACTTGTCGTTGAACAATTCTTGAACTTCTCCCAAGACATCTTCAAAGGCAGAGTCGAAAGCACGCTTTACTGATTCCCACCAATAATCATTCTCCTCGTAATACGAAAAAGTGGCGAAAGGAACCTTTTGCTCCTCCGAAGCATCCCAAGACATCAAATATCTTAGTGATCTCGCTTTATCCACGCCTCTCGCCAGAAGTGGTTCTGCTTTCCCAAAACTCCGCGGGTCCCTAACTCCTCGAATCGCTAATGCATGACTATCCGTGAGTTACCAAGTTGTTTCCACCCGCATTTTTTTGAATGAGTCTTTCTCGCTTGGTTTTGCATGAATTCTAGAAAGTTCCTAAACATACCATCGCTCATCATCCGCTTCAAAGGTGTTGTTCACAGAGGAACATTGCCACTGCTGCAGACGCTTCTCCTCTCGTCAGAAGTAAAAAGGTGTTCCACTGGCCTCATTTACTCCAATCATTAACATTCTCAATGACATTCTTAAATACTACCATAAAACAAGGGTTAATTAAACAAATTAACAAATCACATAATACCCCTATATTATGACCGACCAACAAATAAGCTTAGGTAGACACACTAAAGAAGGATTTACTCGCCTCCCTCCTAGTTCTATTCCCCGATCTCCGCCAGAGATCATATCCCTAAGCTCTGATACCAACTGTGACGCCCCCAAAATAGGTCCAATCCAACCAACCTATTCTGAGTCGCCAAATACATGGTACAGAAACAACTACAACTTCATTAATACAATTGTCGTGCAAAATACGACAACACATAAACTGTGAGTTTAAATACAAATATTGTCTTCTAGATAATATCCACACTCAAATAAGTCCTCATTACAATTATTGATACACTATTTTACAAAATAGTGAGGACTACTAAAACAACTGCCTTTGAACCATTACTCCACACCCCGACTAGTTCCCGCTTATATTCTCGCCTCCTCGAGAAGAAAAAATGGAACAAAAAGGAAAAGGGTGAGCTCAACTAGCCCAAGAAAAGAATATTATGACTAAGATAATGTACAACAAATTATCCTTAGTCTTCAACAGGAAAAATCGATAGAATACAATAGACAACAAGTTTTAGATCAACAACTCGCAATGGAAACAACAATTCATTAAAGAGTTAAGAGAGAATGAAATCTACTATCATCTATGAATTTAAAAGTCCATCATCGATATTTTATCCTCGTAACATCAATCAATATACATCATAAATCAAATAGTCATCTTTGCACTACAGCCCAAAGATATTCATCACTGGGTCATGTTCATCTCAACACTGCTCATCTTTGCACTACGCCAAAGATATTCATCACCGGTCATGTTCATCTAAACACTGCTCATCTTTGCACTACGCCAAAGATATTCATCATAAAATCATTCATCTTTGCACTACGTGCCAAAGATATTCAAGAATATCATCATTTAGGACCGAGGATGATGAAAAATATTTTAAAGAAAACGAATCCAAAGGAAACAAAAGAACAAATATTAAGGATTCGTACTTTACACAATCCAAGTTCAAAAATACTTCATAAATAATCGTAGGAGTAAAATTCAAGAATGAAGACCAAAACATAGATCCAATCAAAGATAGAATCTATAATGCATAATCTTGGACATAGAAAAGAAAATTTAATTTTTCAATGAATAAGGTCGATTCGTGAATAAAGGTCAGATACGTGAATAAAGGTCGTGATACGTGAATAAGAATCTCGACACACAAAAAAGATAGAAATTTCACAAAAAATCATCATGCTTCGTGAATAGTACTCGTGAATAAGAAACTCGTGAATAAGAACTCATGAATAAGAACTCGTGAATAAGAACTCATGAATAGAACTCGTGAATAAGAACTCATGAATAAGAACCCCGATATGAAAAAGTTCCAAATTTGATAAAAAGTTCCAACCAATATTTCTAAGATAATGATATCAAGAAATAATATCATTTTCAAATAAAATAACATCCCTTACCTCGTAAAAAATAAGATTTCCGACCGAATACTCGATATAAGGTCGAAAAGAACTCAGCACCGATAAAGAATACTCAAAGTACTAAAATACTCACAAAATACGCTCGATATTATAGAGAGAGAAAGAGAGAGAAATCTTTAGTTTCGTGTGATTTTCAATTCTAACCCAAGACCCTATTTATAGAAATTGCTTAAACACCAAAGCGTAAAATTTAATATAATAATAATATATATAATAAATCTTCTACGCCATCCTACCAAATCAATCTCAAACACCTAACACATGTCCATAAACAACAAAAAACGTTTTTCTTAATAAAAATAATTAAAACTTCCAAAAATCAATTATTTCAAAACTTCTCTAACTTCAATAATTCATAATAAATAGCCCTTTTATCGTAAAATTTCAATCTCACGAATTTTTATAGGAAATTCAATTCTCTACAACTTTGCGTAAGAAAGTTTTTCCAAATTCCAAACAGAAATTGACCAAAATCCACAAACGGACGATTTTACAAGCTATAATCAAATTTCAGTCAAGAAATGGGGTCCACCGACACACAAAACATGTTTTAATCATTTAATGCAACAAAAATACTCTTCCTCCTCATATACTCATATATCCCACATTCATTGTAAAAATATCATCATTATATATTATTAAAATAATATATTTAAATAAATTATTTTATCGTAAAAGATAAAATATTAATTTTTAACAATTGTCACATTAAAAATTTTCTCCATCTATATCCACATAAAATCAATATTTTCCTCATCATATAAATCAATAATTAATTATTCACAAATAATATTACAGAATCACAAGATCGCAACTGTGCCGCTCCTCTGTGAAAGAGGGGGCTTTCCAATAAGAATTTCTCCTTATCGGCGCCGCAATTAGTGACCAAACCTCTCCTTAGATGTAACTTTCTAGACATCGCCAATAATGTTTTCTAATAATATTATTCAGATAATATGAATTATTGCTTCGATAATGGAAAATACCGTAGTAAGGACAATTATCAAACAACAAGAATATAAAATATCAACGCAAAGAATTATCAATCAATAAAATAAAATATCGAATAAGAATTACCGTAATAATTATCGAGTAAAGGCCTTCACGTAAGAATCAATAATTGGTGCAATACCGCAAAGCCATCGCGCAAACAACGCCAGACATCGTTTTTTAACCACCGGCATTCCAACAAGATTAATCTGTAATAACTACGCCGTTATTTATAAACAACTTATACTTGTCGCTTTCTTCATCCAATCGCTTTTCACATGGGCCCACACAAGGTCATACCGTCATTGCATTTAATATTCCCCGACAAGAAAGAATATTCCACGACCAAACGAATATTCTCCGACAACAATGAGTATTTTATAACCACTTGCTTATTTAAAATATTTTGCGATTTTTACCCATAACTAACCACATTAATCAAATCAACCCTTACTATTTCAAAATAATAATTAGAGAAATTAAATCTTTATTTATAAAAAATTGGGGTCTTACAACGATTTTACTGTGCTATAATCAAATTTCAATCAAGAAATGGGGTCCACCGACACACAAAAACATGTGTTAATCATTTAATGTAACAAAAATACTCTTCCTCCTCATATACTCATATCCCACATTCATTGTAAAAATATCACCATTATTATTGTATTAAAATATAATAATAAAATATTTTATCAGAAAAGATAAAATATCATTTTTTAACAATTGTCACTTTAAAAATTTTCTCCATCTATATCCACATAAAATTAATATTTTCCTCATCATATAAATCAATAATTAATTATTCACAAATAATATTACATAATCACAATCATCGTGACGGTAGTTGCTTCTGGAAAGAGGGGGCTTTCCAATTAGAATTTCTCCTTACTGGGGCGCAATTAGGTGACCAAACCTCTCCTTAGATAGAACTTTCTAGACATTGCTAATAATGTTATCTAATAATATTATTCAGATAATATGAATTATTGTTCCGATAATGGAAAATACTGTTGTAAGACCCCAAATAATTAATAAATGAAATTTAATTTCCTCTAATTATTATTTTGAAATAGTAAGGGTTGATTTGATTAATGTGGATAGTTATGGGTAAAATACTCAAATATTTTGAATAAGCAAGTGGTTATAAAATATTCATTATTGTCGGGGAATATTCGTTTTGGTCGTGGAATATTAAATCTTTGTCGAGGAATATTCGTGATGCGACGGTAACAGACCATGTGTGGGCCCCATAACTGGAAAGCGATTGGATGAAGAAAATGACAAATATAAGTTGTTTATAAATAACAGGCGTGGTTATTATGCAATTATCTTGTTGGAATACCCGGGTGGTTAAAACACAATAATAATACGTTGTTGTTGACGCGAAGATACATGGTATTGCACCAATTATTGATTCTTACGTAAGAAGGCACTACTCAATAATTGTTACGATAAATTACTATTCAAGATTTTTTATTTTATTGATTCAATAATTCTTGCATTGATATTTTATATTCTTGTTGTTTCAATAATTGTCATTACACAAGATATTTTTCATTATCGAAGCAATAATTCATATTATCTGAATAATATTATTAGATAACATTATTGGCAATGTCTAGAAAGTTCTCGCTCAAGGAGAGGTTTGGTCACCTAATTGCGCCAAGAAGGAGAAATTCTTATTGGAAAGCTCCTCTTTCCTGAACCGCCCAGTCATTAATATTGTGATTATGTAATATTATTTGTGAATAATTAATTATTGATTCATATGATGAGGAAAATATTGATTTTATGTGGATATAGATGGAGAAAATTTTTAATATGACAATTGTTGAAAATTAAAATTTTATCTTTTTTCTCGATAAAATAATTCATTTAAATATATATATTATTATATTTTAATAATATAATAATGGTGATATTTTTACAACGAATGTGGAATATATGAGTATATATGAGGAGGAAGAGTATTTTGTTGCAATAAATGTTTAAAACATGTTAAACATGTCGGTGGACCCCTTTCTTGACCTCGAAATTTGATTATAAATTGTAAAATCACCCGCTTATGGATTTCGACCAATTTTGTTTGGAATTTGAAAAAACTTTCTTCCGCAGTTGTAGAGAATTGAATTTCTTATAAAAACTCGCAAAGATTCAATTTTCTAGCAAAGGGCTATTTATTATGAATTATTGAAGTTCAAGCTCTCAAATAATTGATTTTTGGAAGTTTAAAATATTTTAATTACAAAAACGTTTTTTTCATTTTTTGAAAGTCATTTAACATGTGTGGTGAAGTTTGGACCAGATTTGTGTGCGTGAGAATTTTGATTATATATATTATTATTATATTAAATTTTACTGCTTTTGTTCTAAGCATTTCCTATAAATAGGTCTTAGGTTAAATTGAAAATCACACCGTAAATGAAGTTTTCTCTCTCTATATTATCGAAATGCGTATTCTTGTGAGTATTTTGAGTATACTTTGAGTATTGCTATACGGTGCAAGTTCAAGTCATAGCTTATATCCTGTGTTTCAACTAAAAGTGTCTTTCGAGGTAAGGGATATTATTTTTTTCAGTAATGATATTATTTCTTCAATATCATTATCTTTGAAATATTGATCTGAAGTTTTATCAAATTTGGAACTTTTGGTGTCTGAGTTACTTATTCACGTATCTGTAGACTATTCACGTATACGACACTTATTCACGAATACACGGCCTTATTCATCGAAAAATGAAAATTTTTCTTTTCGTCCGAAATATCTATTCTGGATACTAGCTTTGATTGTATCTATGTTTTGATCATTCTTGAATTTTACACCACTATAATTATTTTTGAGGTATTTTTGGATGTGGATAAAATAAAATACGAATCCTTAATCCTTAATCCTTGTCATTTTGTTTCACTGGATTCGTTTCTTTAAAAAAAAAAATATTTTTCATCATCCTCAGTCTTAAATGATGATATTATTGAATATCTTTGGCCTGTAGTGCAAAGATGATTGATTTCTGATGAATATCTTTGGCCTGTAGTGCAAAGATGAATGATTTTTGATGAATATCTTTGGCCCGTAGTGCAAAGATGAACATGTGTTTAGATGAACATGACCAACTTGTGAATGTCCTTGGCCTGTAGTGCAAGGATGAATATATGGTTCCAGATATATATTGATTGATGTTACAGGGATAAAAATATTGATGATGGACTGTTAAATTCATAGATATTAGTAGATTTCATCCTCTACGTAACTCTTCTATGAATTAATATTTTCCGCTGCGAGTATTGATTTAAAAATTGTTGTCTATTGTATTCTATTAAATTTTTCCCTGTTGAAGACTAACGATAATTTGTTCTTTACTGGGCTAGTTGAGCTCACCCTTTTCCTTTTTGTTCCATTTTTTTCTCAGGAGGCGAGAATGTAGCTAGTACGAGTAGGGGTATGGAATGATGGTTTTAGAGAGTTGTTTAGTAGTCCTCACCATTTTTATAAAATAATGTATCAATAATTATGATGAGGATTTATTTGTATGTGGATATTGTTTAGATGGCAATATCTGTATTTAAACTCACAGTTTTACTATTGTAATAATAAAGTTGTAGTTGTTTATGTACCATGTATTTGGCGACTCAGAATGGGTTGGATGGAATGGACCTATTTTGGGGGCGTCACAATTGTGTAGTGACAATTATTGAAACAACAGTAATATAAAATATCAACAGTAATATAAAATATCAAAGTAGAAATTATTGAATCAATAAAATAAAATACTGAACAATAATTACTGTAATTATTATTGAGTAGTGCCTTCTTACGTAAGAATCAATAATTGGTGAAATACCATGTCATCTTTGTGTAACAACAGACATTCGTGTTTTAAACCACCGGTATTCCAACAAGATAATTGGTAATAACTACTACCGTTATTTATAAACAACTTATACTTGTCGCTTTCTTCATCCAATCGCTTTTCAGTTATGGGGCCCACAAAAAGACTGCGATAAATGCATGCGAATATTCCTCAAGCAGTAAGAATATTCCACGACCAAACGAATATTCTCCGACAACAATGAGTATTTTATAACCACTTGCTTATTTAAAATATTTGCGCATTTTACCCATAACTAACCACATTAATCAAATCAACCCTTACTATTTCAAAATGATAAATAGAAGAAATTAAATTTTATTTATTAATAATTTGGGGTCTTACATCGTTTATATTTTTTTTACTAAATTTATTAAAAATTAGATAAATCACACAAACTTTTATTATAGAAATATCTCGTTATGACTTTGAAAAATCAAACAGTTAATTTTGATTTTTAATATTATATTATATATATTTTACATTATATAGATATAGTATATGATATATATGAATCTTGATAAATTATAAAACTCGTGAAAATTAAAAAAATTAGTTAAAAGATGACAATTAGGGGTGCATGTTCAATTCATTCGATTTTTCGGTTTTCTGGATCGGACCGAACCGAATCGGCCGATTCGATACAAAAAAATCGGTTTCGTTTCGATAAAAAAATTCAGTATATACCAGTTTTTTGGTACCGAGTTTTTATGGTTTGGTAATATCAAACCGTACCGGTATATACCAGTTTTTTAATTTTTTAATTATTAATAAATAATTAATATTAATAAAATAACGATTATAATAATAAAAATAATAATAGTAATAATAGTAATAATTAATAAAAAAAATAATGGCAAAAAGCACTTTTATCCCACTATGGTTATAGTATTTTAAGCAATTAGCCACTGTGCTTTTAAAATATTCAATTAGCCCACTATACTTTTTAAAAATGTTCAATCAACTCATTCTGTCCAATTTCTTGTACGGACGTTAACAAATAAGCTTGAATTGCTTACGTGGCTTTTTGAAAAAAAATAAAAAATTACGTGGCAAAAAGATACTTATAATGTTCCTGTCTCTTCCTTTCTTTTATTTTTTAATGGATTTTCTTTATAATTTTTTCTTTTCAAACAAAAAAATAAAATAATAAAATCAATATGTGGTAAAAATAATAATTAAAATAATAATAAAATTAAAATAAATATTTTAATTCATTTTTTATAATTTTTCTTTTTCTTTTATCTTTTCCTTTCTTTTAATAATTATTTTTATTTTAAAATTAATTCCAAATAATATATCAAAATTTTTGTATCAATGAGATCTATTACAAAATTACATTAATTTCAACAAAAAAAATAAAATAAAAAATCATTAATTATGTGACAAAATAATAATTAAAATTAAAATAAATATTTTAATTTATTTTCTATATAATTTTTTCTTCTCATTTTATCTTTTCCTTTCTTTTAATAATTATTTTTATTTTTAAAATTAATTCCAAATAATACATCAAAATTTTTAATAACTAAACATAAAAAAAAAACAAAAAACAATCTCTTTTTCTTTCTTTTAATATCACTTTCCTTTTATCAATAACTAAATGCAAATTATTAATAAAGCAAACAAAATTCAAATCATTTAAATGACAAATTATATTATAATCATCAAATCGCTATCATCAAATGTGTTTACGGATATAAGAGTTTTTGATTATAATAACTCTTATAATTTGTCATTTGAATTTTGTCATTTGAATATAATTTGTCATTTAAATAATTTGAATTTTATCAATAACTAAATGCAAACTTTTTTTTTATGTTTAGTTATTAAAAAGTTTTAATATTATTTGTATTATTTGGAATTAATTTTAAAAATAAAATAATTATTAAAAGAAAGGAAAAGATAAAAGGAAAGAAAAAATTTATATAAAAAATTAATTAAAATATTTATTTTAAATTTATTATTTTGTCTCATAATTAATGATTTTTATTTTTATTTTTTTGTTAAAATTAATGTAATGTTTTAATAGATCTCATTGATACAAAAATTTGATATAGTATTTGTATTATTTGGAATTAATTTTTAAAATAAAATAATTATTAAAAGAAAAGAAAAGATAAAAGGAAAAATAATTATAAAAAATGAATTAAAATATTTATTATTTTAATTTTATTATTATTTTAATTATTTTTTTTACCACATAATGATTTTATTATTTTACTTTTTTGTTTGAAAAGAAAAAATTATAAAGAAAATACAGTAAAAAGATAAAAGAAAGGAGGAGACAGGAACATTATATGTATCTTTTTGCCACATATTTTTTTTTTTTTTTTGAAAAGTCACGTAAGCAATTCAAGCTGATTTGTTAACGTCCATCCAAGAAATTGGATGGAAGGAGTTGATTGAACATTTTTTAAAAGTATAGTGGTCTAATTGAATATTTTAAAAGCACAGTGACTAATTGCTTAAAACACTACAATCATAGTGGGATAAAAGTACTTTTTGCCAAAAAAATAATAATAAAATAATGATAATAATAATAAAAATAATATTAACAATAATAATAATAATAATAATTATATTAATTTTTGGTATTTATTCGATAAAAACCAGATTAAACCTAGAAATCGGTTCTATTACAAAATTTCAGGTCAATCCCAGATCTTCCAGATTCTAATTTAGCTAATTTCTAGATGCATTATTCTTAGGAAGCGTATTTACCGATTGAACACCCCTAATGACAACGTTCGACTGTTAAAAAATTAGTTATGTAGCATTTTAATTAATTATTTCTAACATAATAAATAAATTAAAAAGTCACATAATTATTATTTTAACGATCAATTTTGGTTCACTAACAACTATTAATAATTTTAAGAAAAATAAAATCTCTCTGACAATTTTGTATGTGGCTTATCGACGACTAAAAATCTCTCTGGTAAATTTTCTATAACTTGGTGGCAATTTACTCACATGTATGAAGTTTTGCGACTTTTGATCATATAGATTTTCGTTGTCATATTATTTTGTGAAAAACAGAGTTTAGTACTCTTACGAAAAAAATATACACATATATAGTATATATAGTTCAATGAAAGGTGATCTTAATTTTTGTGTTACGCTTATAGCTTCGAAAAGCATTTTACCTTTGTCATTTATGTTTCGTTTTTATTAATTTGACCATTTTTTTCTTCTTTTTTGGTTTGTAACAAGTTGAGTTGTTGCTTATCCAAATAAAACACTATATTTGTAAAAATTTCTGTTAGAATAAATACTATACATTTTTTTGGAGTCACAATAAAAAAAAAGAAAAGAAAAAGAAAATGTCTAATTTTCTAGTTCTAAAGTTTTATTCGTATTCAAGTATCCAAATTTATCATGAAATGAGTAGAACAATATGAATGCTTTCAACATATATAAAATCTCATGCCACAATAATTTAATAAAATAATGAGATTTCATCTAGTTCATAAAAAAGAAGGAGAGGATGTACACATGGGCTAATTAATAATAATAGGGAAAAAACACTTTTACACCACTGTGGTTGTAGTATTTTAAGAAATTAGTCACTGTAATTTTAAAATATTTAATTAGCCCACTGTACTTTTTAAAAATGTTCAATCAAGTCATTCCGTCCAATTTGACACACACGTTAAAAAATTGGGCAAAATTTCCTATGTGGCTTTTGAAAAAAAATAATAAGTTATTTTCTATGTGGCAAACCATTAAGTCAAATTCTTAATACTTTTGAGCCATTGCATTTTTAAAAAAATGCAATTCACCCACTGTGGTTTTAAAAATATTTTTATGTTTTATTTTCTTTCTTTTTCTTTACCTAAATATTTATAATATGTATAATTTTAATAAAAAATAATATTATAATATTTATAATATGTATATTTTATTTTAAAAATAAAAATAAAAATACTTTATGTTTTAAAACACTTATAAAATTTTAAAATAAAAATATTTTTATGTTTTATTTTCTTTCTTTTTCTTTACCTAAATATTTTTTTTCCTTTTATCTATTTTCCAAATAATATAAATAATATATCAAATTTTTTTGTATCAATGAGATCTATTACAACATTATATTAATTTCTATAAAATTAAAAATTATTAATTATGTGGAAAAAAATAATTAAAATTAAATTAAATTAAAATAAATATTTTAATTCATTTTCTTTATTTGTATTCTTTTTCTTTTATCATTTCATTTCTTTTAATAATTGTTTTTTATTTTAAAAATTAATTCCAAATAATACAAATAATATATAAAAATTTTGTATGAATGAGATCTATTAAAACATTACATTAATTTCAACAAAAAAATAAAAATAAAAAATGTAAGACCCCAACTTTTATGAATAAAAGTTGTTATATAATATTCGATTAACAAAGTACGCAAGTTGTTATATAATATTTGATTGGTCAGGGAATATTCGTTTTAACAGGGAATATTCGTACAACGGCACCATCATCATTGCAATATTAACGATGTCTAGAAGTTCTGTCAAGGAGAGGTTTGGTCACCTAATTATGCGTCAATGGAGAGAAATCCTTATTGGAAAGCCCCCACTTTCTTGGGAACGACCTGGTCGATTAATATTGTGAATTATAATAATGATGATGAGTTTTATTTTATTAGTATTATTAATGTAATAAAATAGAAAAACTTTTTATATAAAACAGAATACTTTTATAAAGTTATTCGTTTTATTAGACTAATAGTAAAATCTTTTTATATAAAATAGAATACTTTTATAAAGTTATTTATTTTATTAGACAATAATTAGAATATATTATATTTTATTATGCATAGTATTTGCATAGTGCCTGCATAGTGTTTGCATAGTAAAATCTTTTTATAAAGTTATTCATTTTATTAGATTATAAATAGAATATATTATATTTTATTGTAAACCAATTTGGACCGTCCGTTTAAAGTAAATCAATCTAGACCGTTCATGAATTAGTTACTATGCAGTCCATTCTTCTATAAATAGAAGCTCATTCCTTCATTATTTCTTACAAATTCACTGAAACTCTAGAGAGAGAAACTGTAGAGAGAGTTCTTCTTCTATAATCTTGAGCGTATTTCTTTAGAATTTAAGAAAGCTTTGAGCATAGTGCAAGTTTTCTTTGACTATATCCTCACCCTACCAGTCAAAATACTCTTCTTTTACGGTAAGTGATATTATTTGTTGTACTCGTTCGGGGTATTCCTTCTTTCTTATTGGTGAAATTCTTTTGTTATTCCATTCTTTATTATTCTGTTGGAATAACTTGTATACGCGGGATACCCTATACTTGGTGAAATTCTTCTGTTATTCCATTATTTATTATTCTGTTGGAACATCACATAAATGCGTTTCTGCATGACTTTTGATTCCGTTGTTTATTATTTTGTTAAAACATCTTGTCTGCGTGCGTTTACGCATGACACGGTTCCATTATTTATTGTTACATTGGAACATCCCATGCATCATTCTGTGACACGTTCCATTATTTATTATTCATTTGGAATATCTTGTCGGTGCGTTCTGCATGACTGAATTCCGTTATTTATTATTACTCATTGAATAACTCGTCTGCATGCGGTCTATCGCATGCCTCGGTGATTTCTTTTGTTATTCCATTCTCTATTATACTCGGTTGGTTAAAGTTTTGACTTCTATACTCCATGAAATTAGTGGAATATCCTTGATATTTAAGGCTTCATCCAATATCTTTTTATGAAAATATTCTTACGAGCATTCTTGAATTTTACTCCACAAAGAAGTATCATGTTGACAATTTGGACATTATTAGTTCTGGATAAATTAATTCTTGAACTTGTTTTATTGAATTCTTATATCATTGTCATCATCCTCATGTTTATATTATGTTGAAAGTCATCATGTAGCTTGTAGTGCATAGATGGACTTGGTATGATTATGACTGTGGATTATTCTTGTGTAATCATGGCCGTAATGTTACAAATGATGTGGAAAAAGTCATCATCGACTTCGTAGTGCATTGATGGACGAGTTGTTGGCATGATCATGACCATTGATGAATACACGAATATCCTTGGTACATGTAGTGCATGGATAATTTATGGTTGTGATACTAATGAATATCCTCGGCCGTAGTATGTGGGATGATGTGGATTATTTATTAAGTTAAGTCTCGCCGATAAAAGTGATGAAAACCTTTTAAATCATAGAAGATAGTAGATTTTATTCTCTACTTGACTCTTCTAATGGATTGCTTGTTCACCGCAGCTTAAACTTGATGTTTGTTATATTTTATCGGTTTAATTTGTTGAAGGCTAATGATAATTTATTCGCATTATCTTAGTCATAATATTTCTTCTTTGGGCTAGTTGAGCTCACCCTTTTGCTTTCATTGTTCTCTTTAGGAAATGAGAACGTAGCGAGGACTAGTCGGGGAGCAGTGATGGTCCGGATAATAGCATTAGTAGTACTTTACTATTCTATGAAATAGTGTGATAATAAATGTAATGAGGACCCCATTGAGTTTGTATATTGTCTAGATGACAATATTTGTATTAAAACTCACAAAGATATGTTTAGTCGTATTTTACACATTTCGTTGTATAATTAAGTTATATTTGAATTTTGTACCATGTATTTGGCAACTCAAAATAGGTGATGTATCTACCGATTTTTGGGCGTCACGATTAGTATCAAAGCTTGAGGGATATGATCCTCGGCTAAGATGTGAGAATAAAACTAGGAGGGGAGAGATTTGGGAATTCCTCATTAGTATGACCTACCTAAGTTTATTTGGTATTTAATTGGTCTCATTAGAATATAGGATAATATGTTACATGTCAATTAACCTTTGTTTTGTGGCAATATCTGAAAATGACTTCCGAGAATGTTGAGAATAACAATGGAACACAAAGTGATCAGTTGATTCACCACATATCAATAATCGGGATAATGTGCATCGTGAAGGCGACAATCCTCATGCAAACAACAACACCGACTAAAATGATGAATGATGGAATGTTCGGAGGCTTTATGCAATTCATGCAACAATGACGGTAGAGAAGCGGCTCTGTCCAAAATGTAGGTGGAAACACCGAAACTCTCGGAAGGTCACCGCTAAACAGTTCAAGGAGCTGGGACCACCGGAGTTTATTGGAGAGCCAAAACCACTTAAGGCGGAAGCATGGATAAAACACATCACCAAGAACTACTGCCTTTATGTTGCGAGGAGAGGCAGATTACTGGTGGGAATCGGTAAAGTGTACTCAACCTGCCGCACTAAAGATGTCTTGGGAGAAGTTCCAAGAACTATTCAACGACAAGTACTTTCCCGAAAGTATTCATCACATAAAAGAGGTAGAGTTCATCAAGTTGGAGCAGAATAATAAGTTTGCCGAGTTGTCTCGGTTTGCGTCACTTTCCTTTTAAATCATAGAAGATAGTAGATTTTATTCTCTACTTGACTCTTCTAATGGATTGCTTGTTCCGCTGCAGTTAAACTTGATGTTTGTTATATTTTATTAGTTTAACACTATTGAAGGCTAATGATAATTTATTTTGCATTATTTTAGTCATAATATTTCTTACTGGGCTAGTTGAGCTCACCCTTTTGCTTTCATTATTCTCTTCAGGAAATGAGAACGTAGCAGGGACTAGTCGGGGAACAGAGTGATGGTCCAGATAATAGCATTAGTAGTCCTCACTATTCTATGAAATAGTGTTATAATTAATAAATGTAATGAGGACCCCATTGAGTTTGTATATTGTCTAGATGACAATATTTGTATTAAAACTCACAACATATGTTTAGTCGTATTTTACACGACTGTTGTATAATTAAGTTGTATTTGAATTTTGTACCATGTATTTGGCGACTCAGAATAGGTGATGTATACCGATTTTGGGGGCGTCACAAAAAATCATTAATTATGTGGCAAAAAAATAATTAAAATTAATATTTTAATTTATTTTCTATATAATTTTATCTTTTCCTTTCTTTTAATAATTATTTTTATTTTAAAAATTAATTCCAAATAATACAAATAATATTATATGTATATAATCAATACTTATATATAAATATAGCACAAGTTATCTTCCTCAAATCAATTTCAAATCTTCCTCAAATCAATTTATCTTCCAATTTGATTTTCAACAGACACTATCCTCCTCAATCAATTTCAAATCAATTTGTCTTCCAATTTAATTTTCATTCTTATTGCTGAGTTATTTACCGAGTTTCGAATCTCACCTCTTCCTCTTCCTCTTCCTCTTCCTTCCTCTTAATCATCGGCTCTTCCTATTCCTACTCCTTTTCCGTTTTTGCTCAACTCACGTCTTCCCCTTTCTCTTCCTTTCTTCCTGTCTTTCCCGCTAATGAGTTTGGAGGAGAATGAAGAAGAACCTGATTTTAACTCCCAACATGAAATCGTCTCAATTCTCGCCGAATCGCAGATCACCACCGTTGATGAAGGTTTTCAGTCTCCAATTAGATCGATGAATTTTGTTTAGAATACCGGTTAAACTTTCATTATACTACTAATTGATTCATCCTCTTCTTTTTTTCTACTTTTTCTCTTGATGATTTCTAAGAAAACCCTCGATCCCCACCGATTAACTTTTTCTTTTGGTGATCAAATTAGCTTTTTACCGAGCTCACAGGCATCAAGAACTCTGGTGCGCAAAAAAGGAAAAATACTATCACTGGTAAGTTTAGATTTTTCCCATATTATAAATTTCTTTCTCTTAGATTTTGATATTGTGCATGAGCTGTTTGAATTCTGTAATTTTTGAAGTTACCCTTTTTATTTTTCAATGAAATTTAGCTTTACTTTTTGAAGAAATTTAATTTTTTACAATCCATAAAAGGGTTTAATCAACACTATTCTCCGCTCAGTAAAACCGAAGGTATGCCAAAATTCAACTCTTTACTTTTTTGTATGACTACTTTGAGGTTTCATAAATTGAGTGAAATGATTTTACAGAGTTTAAGCATTGTAACATAATTCATTTGGGTGGTATAGTTAGAAATGTAGTTGAACTGTTTGATAAAATGAGGCTAAGAGAATGTTCATATGTAATGAAGAAGACCTGTCGAGATTCAGTGCATTTCATGTGTAAATTTTTAGAATCATATGAGGATTAAGTTGGGTTCTTTGATGTTGTCCCTCCCGTTCCTTTGGAGGTGATTGTTATTTTAGACTTTTTGGATAACTTGGCTATAGATGTCTTTAACGCACCAAATTTTTATGACCTGGCCAGGATAGCATTAGCCTTCATGTTTATAGGTTGATATAGGTATTTGATGGTTTGTGCTCTTTGAGGTCTCCCTGTTATATATATATATATATATATATATATATATATATATATATATTAATATTGTTGAATTTGTGCTTAAAATATTATAATTTTTTGCACCAACTTATTTTCATATTGGGAAAATTCAGCGGTCTGAAAATGGTCTTATATTTATTGAATGGATCTAAATATGATAGTGTACCAGGATCAAATACAAATCTACAAGCATATTCGTAAGTACTACGAAGTCTATAACAACCTAATGCTTTACATCATCGGGCCCCCTAAACCATGGAAAGGAGGCGTTGGAAAGCGGAAAACTATAGAAACACCTAAAGAACACAACATTCACTCCTTATTACGTATATGTATCTTGACTTCCTATTATCTTTAAAAAGCCTATACAATTGCTTTCATAACAGCATCATGCACCATCTATCTTTCTTTATTGGATCATTTTTGTTGTTTAATAGACTTTTGTTCCTAATTAAATGCTAGAACATCTTTATTCGCGATCCATCCATTTGATTTATTATGACGTTTCTTCTATAAAAGTAGTTTAGTATCTTCATTCTATAATTTATTTAAGCATGTCTTTGATCTAGATCCTGGTATGAGTTTTACTGAATGACCAATTACAATTCTTAGACCTGTAAATAGCTGTATGAATTGCTATTAAGTAGTCTTCAAATCCTGATATTAAACTGCAGTACTATATAACTCCCTTGGTTTCACAAATATAGTTTCATTTGCAAAATTTACAAACTTTAAGAATATAGTTTTGCTATATTTACCACTAAATTTATTGAGTGTTGAGTTTATTAGTCATGACAGGATAATGAAATTTTGTCAGTTTGAGTAGCGATAATAGTATAAAGAAATTACCAACTAATGTAACAAGATCATGGTCATCAAGGCCTTAGGCTGAGAATTTATGTCTCTGGGCATCAACGGAGTCAAAATGAGAAGCCAAATTTGAGACTTGAGATGACAAAGATATTCTACCATCTCTTCTTCCTGTAGGCACATTCCAACTTGGGCCATCACTCTGAGATATGACTACAGATCAATTAAAACGTACAAACAATAGGGGTTCTGCTCTTTTTGGGTTTAAATATATGCTTCTATTTGAGATATGATTTTTGCATCTGAAGCTTCTGTTTTGGGGGCTCTATTATGTGCTTTTAAATTGTATTGTGCATGGAGATATTGAGTTGTTATACATTGCACATAAAATGAGATTATGATCTTGATGATTAAATTAATGTTTTTCTTTGTTGTTGATTTTTTGTTTTAATTGATTTGTTATTGGAATTGAAAATTTGGATTGCCTCGCACCTTATTATATATTAGTATTGGGTTCATTCACAAAATGCAAAGATACTTGCTACATTAATGTAATATGCTAAAAGGTTAATTCCCTTATTTGTCTGTAATTTTTTGTAGAAATCATTTATTGGGAAGGTTTTAGCTGAGAATCCAGGGCTTCTATATTTTTGCTTTGGACACTCGACAGGTGCAACTATAATTCTTAAGGTGAGGTTGCTAATAATGTTGTGTGTTTGAGATTACTTGATAATGAATTTTTGCACTATTATGATATAGACCAAAGCTCTATATTATTCTTTTCTTTTCTTTTTGGTTGGGCTTGAGAAAATTTAAAAGCTCAATACTCAAAGGTGTCACACTAGAAGCAAAAAACAGAGAAAGCAATTGTAGAAGTAAAAAACAATATCATCTTAATTATAGCGGACAACAATTACATAAATGCAATAATAATTGACAAGTGCAAGAATGATATATTACAACCCGTAAGACCTCTCAAAAAAAAATGCAGAATAAAAATACATTTAATAAAAATACTACTTATCATAGTACTTTACCCTGTAAAAACTTCATACTACACACAGAAGTACTCAACATCTACATTTGTTTCTACACTTATTCATTATGCCAAGAAATTATATATCTTTGAACGAATTAACAAGTCATAGAGATGATTATACAATAAAGGTCAGATTAACAAGAAAGTGGGATGGGATAAATTTGAGCACTGGACAGATTGTCAACACCACATCTATATTGCTTGATGAAGAGGTAATATTCTAAATTTTATATTACTTGATAAATAAATATTACCAAGAATTAAAAGTTTTTATCTTAATAAATTATTTATCTTATATATATTATGTGCAGGATAATCACTTGATTTACTGATGTTTGAATTTTTGTAATGTTTTGTACAAAATTTATTTCACCACCACAACGTTCCTTCTTTTGAATGGGGTGATAAAAGTCGAATGAGAGTTTGACACCTAAAAGAAAAAGTGAATCTCTTACTTTTATGCTACGATAATTCAACTAATTTACATCAAATGTGTATTTCGAGTTTCTTTTGACATGAATGTCGGACAAATTATTAAATCATTATTCAAACTAGCCCGTGCATTGCACGGGCTACCAACTAGTATTATATAATACAACTAATATTATATTCTCAGATCATCTGCTTCAGCCAAAAAATCCCAATCCAATCTCTCCGCCATTTTTGTCCCTACAATCACCACATCCTTAACTGCTACTCACCTCTCATCTTCTAGAAGCTACTCCACAAAAAAAGCTGCTCACCTCTCATCTTCTAGAATCTACTCCATAAAGAAAGTTGCTCACCTCTCATCTTCTTAATCCCAAATCAAAGTTTGATGCCAAATCCAAATCTAAAGCAGGAGAAGTCTCCATTTCCACCGGAGATGAAGAACTTCGGCGTGAAGAAGCCCAAGTCTCCATTGCCATCTTCTTAAAAATATTATTTAGTATTATAATTTTAGTAATTTAAAAGTTTTATATCAATTAATATTTAGTATTATGATTTTAGTATTTTAATGATGTAATTTGAATTTTTGTTGTTTTGATTAATTAACAAAATAATTTGAATTTTAGTATTTTTAGTATTTTTTTAATTTGATTTTTAGTATTTTAGTATTTGTTTTAATTAGTATTTTAGTATTTCTTTAATTAGTATTTGATGTAAATATGTTATGTTTTGAATTTTAGTATTTTGATTAAATGATGTAAATATGTTATACAACTTATTTTATTTAATTAGTTGTTTTGATTAGTTAACAAAATAATTTGAATTTTATTATTTTGATTAAATAATGTATATATGTTATGCTTTTTTTATTTTGAATTTTAGAATTTTTTATTTTGATTAAATGATATATATTATTTTATTTAGAATATATTTTATATTTAAGCCTGCCACATCATCACATTTTAATTCCGTTTGTCTTCTGTTAACGGCAGGGGCACGGACGACCCAAAAAATGTAACGTTAAGGGTACTTTTGGAAAAAAAATTAGTTTAGGGTGCAAGTGGGACGTCGGGGTAAATATCAGGGGCATTTTTGACCCTTTGCCCTTTAAATATTACTCCCTCCATCCCTTAATATAAGACGTTTTAAAAAAAAAAAACTCCCTTAATATATGACATTTTAGAATTCAAAATAAGTATTAATTGCTTAATTTTTAATATTAACCCAAGTATTAAATATAATTTTGGTTCTCTCACTATTTTTTGCCCAATAAATAATAATTTCTTTTTCTAATAAAAGGGCAATATAGACATTTGATATTATATTTAATGTTATACAATTATTTTTTTAATACTTGTGCAAAACTCTAAAAAGTCTTATATTAAAGGAGGGATTGAATACTACACAACATTACATTGAAAGTGGTATTGAAGTGCGAGCCACAATCGCCCGCCGCCATCACGTTACACCAACTTTGAACTAGTATGTTACTAGTATTTTTATCACAAGTTTGTTTCTTGACCAAAACAAATTAGTACTCCCTCCGTCCCAGGATAAAAGTCCTTATTACTATTTTGGGTAGTCCCATGTTAAATGTTCACTTTCCTTTAATAACCAAACTTTTACACAATTTTTCCTATTATGCCCGTAGCATTAAATATCTCATACTTTTCTTATTCTAATTCTCTCTCCATATTTAATGACATATTATTATGGACAATTTTGTCATTTTATTCATCTTCTTAATATGCGTGAAAAGTCCACCAGGACTTTTAAACCAAAGGGTAAGTAACTTTAAGCGAAGACAAGTAAATTACATACTACTTCCATATATATATATATATATATATATATATATATATATATATATATATATATATATATAGGGTTTATCCATTGAACTCGTTGTTGTGAAGCAACCCTTTTTCGGCTCGTTAAAATTTCTACCGACAAAAAAAATAAAATTCAACAGGCCAAAAAAGGGGTTGCACCACAGCAACCGGTTGCTGATATATATATATATATATAGGCTGGTTCTTACGTGGACTCCTTAAGCGGATTTCAGAACGTACTCCTTAAAATACAAAGCATAGCCTGACCATGCTGTCAAAATAAGTGAAGTGGCCAGAATTAAAAACACTTTCTCTCTCCATAATGACATTCTTTACTGACATAAAAATATAAAAAATAATAATTGCACCCAAAGGGTGGCGTAGGCCCTTATTATTTAAATGAGTGACCCAATTGAGGGGCCATCAATTTTCAAAATTGAAATTTTTACCCTTATATTTTTATATTTACAAAAATAATTATATTTTTACAATCCGGGAGATGAAATATAGATTTAGATCTGATAATAATAGAATGTGATTGTGTTTTCTGCATGACGATGGAATTCATGATTTGTGTTTAGGATAAGGATATGCCTTTACACCGCATGTAATCTGATAGGGAACATGTGCTTTAAATCCTTTTTAATTGTAATTCATATAAGAATATAGTGAATTAGTTAATTAGGGTGTTTGGTTCAATTCTATCAACTGTTGATTTGGATTAATATGTTTGTGATGCATCGGGAGGTGGTTATAAATACTAATAAGTTCCTTATTAACAATCTAAAATAGTGAGCATAATTAATACGAAGTGTTTTAATATAAGTGAAATAATAAGTGAAGTTATGATCTTAAATCTCCATAACCTAATTTTAATCTAGTGGTATTTAATAGTAGTTTAATTATATATTTTAATTCACAATCCTAAATCATTTGTTTAGATAAAATTAAGGGTTCTTTACAAAAATATACAACAATTAGAAAGTAATTACACCATTAGTGCATCAACAAAATAATTATAACAAGAGTGTAATTAGGACCCATATTACAAAAATAGTATAATTCACATTAATAAGGAAACCTAAAATCAAGGAGAAATAATTGCCATAATTAATAATTCAAATTCAAATATTTGGGATCTAACAACAAAAATAAATTCAAATATTCAAATTCAAATCTTCATCTCTCTTACATACACTTTGAAATAATAGTTAACAAATAAGTAAATAAATAAATAAACTATCTGTACATGTAAATTGGGCTCTGTTTCAGTTTTTACTTTTTTAGTTCTTTCTTCCCGCAAGGCTTTTTCTTTCACATTCACTCATCATCATACACAAGCATAATCTCTTGTTGTCCAAAACGCCAATGAGAAGAAGATTCGCCCCTACAAAAAATTTAAAAATAAATAGATGTAACTTTTACTGTTTTGAAAATTTTTTATGACTATTTTGTTACTCATAAATACTAAAATGGTTACCTTTGTATGAATGGTTGGCTACCAACTGCATCACATTCAAACGAAATTGGTAACTTAATAAAACTGAATTGGTTACCTTAGTCTGAAGGTTTGAACTGCAGGTGTGGATGTGAAATGGTTATCTTGGTATGAAGGTTTTGTTATCTTGGTATGAAGGTTTGCTTACCTTGATCTGAAGTTTTGGTTACCTACTGCACTAAGAAAAAATTGAAAGTGTAGAGGTTGATTGGTTACTTTGATATGACAGTTTGGTTACCTTGGTATGAAGGTTTGGTTACCATTAGAAGGAACACATTGAACACGTCAGAATGGGCTTTCTCAATCTCATCAAACAAAATAATCAGATATGGCCTCCTCATGACAGCTTATCAATCGACCTCCTTCTTCGTATACCCAACAATACCAACATATTATCACTCTGATGACCCAGTAACACCAAACCATTACATGAACCAAAAACACAAGCATCTCGATATTTCTTCATTGGAAAACACAACCTCTCAATTTCACAAGACTATCTACTTCCCATCTCCTGGACTATCCACTCATGACTGAATTTTAACTTTTGTACCTAAGCAGCTAATAGCTCGCATGGAAAAAAGTCTACTACTGAAGAAGAAGAAACAAAGGGCTATTGTTGGAGAATTTGAGAAGCTACCAATAGGATAGTCTGTTAGCTCTGCCTTGCAGAGCTGGATGAGTGACGACTTCCCAATTCATAGAAGCGATATTTTCCATAATACTTAACCTTTTGCCTAAGAGGAGAGAGAAAATGATGGTCAAACAAGAGGATGAGTGACGGCTTGTTAGGGATATATATATATATACACGTTGAATGAAGAAGAAGGGTGATGACTAACTAATGCAGTTAGTCTAGATAAGGAGAGAGAGAAGAAGTCATGGGGATAACTAATGCCTAAATTAAGGAATCCTAATTGCATACTAATTTCCTAAATTAAGGAATCCTAATTGTACTAATATTGTAAATAAATATGAAATTGTATTAATTGTGTAAATATTTTATGAGTATACTATTGTTGTAATTATTTTCAAAAATGTAATAGAATATGTAATTCATCCTAAAATTAATTTGGTTATGAGTTAGTATTTGGTACATTTTTATTAAATAATTCCTCGTGGGAATGATACTCTACTTCCACTTTATTACTTGTTGACCATGTATACTTGCACGTATTCATTGATTGCAAAATCGATCAACAGTTCTCAGTCAAGAAGGTCGACTAGTTGTTTTTTCCAGTGAAAAGTTATCATGATCAAGAAAGAATTATTCTATTTATGATCTGGAATTCTATGCCCTAGTCCAGATAGTGAAGCATTGGCGTCATTATCTAATACAGATGGAATTCATTCTTTTTACTGATCATGAGGCCTTAAAGTATATATTAATGGTCAACATAAACTCAGTCGAAGACATGCTAAATGGGTAGCGTGCTTGCAAGAGTTCACTTTCACTTTGTGCATCAAGCAGGAAGTTGAATCGTGTTGCTGATGCACTAAGCCGAAGAAAATTACTCCGTAGTACTATGCGAAACACGATTGTAGGGTTTGAAGTCTTCATTGAGATGTATGAAGGAGATCCTTCCTTCGGGAAGATAGTTCAAGACATACGGGAAGGTTGACAATCTGACTTTATCTTACATAAGGGGTATTTCTTTCGAGGACTCCAGTTGTGTACTTCAGACGAGATAAGACATTGGCCTTAATAACAGCTGATCGACTATTACTGGCCAAAGATCTCGAGCGATATAAATCGCTATATAGAAGGGTGATCTACTTGTCAGAAGTCAAAAGGAGTTCTTACCAATGCGGGATTATACACCCCTTACCTGTCCCTGAAAGGCCTTGGTGTGATGTTAGTATGGACTTTGTCTTAGGTCTGCCCAGAACTTAGAAAGCTTCAGATTCTATTATGGTAGTCGTCGATCGATTCTCTAAAATGGCTCATTTCATCGCTTGTCGGAAGACTATGGATGCTGCTCGGATCGTCCACCTCTACTTTCGGGAGATTGTACGCTTATATGGCGTTCCACAGTCTATTACATCTGACCGGGATACTAAATTTATGAGTAATTTTTGGAAGAGTCTATGGGAAAAGTTCGGAACACAATTGAACTTAAGCAGTGCTTACCATCCTCAGACAGATGGTCAGACCAAAGTAATAAATTGAAGTTTGGGTAATATTTTGAGGTATTTGGTGTAAGACCCCAAATTTTATGAATAAAGATGAATTTTCTATAAATATCATTTTTGAATATTAAGGAGTAAATTTGATATAATGTTATAGTTGTGGGTAATATTTATAAATTTTTCAAAGTATGCAAGTTGTTATATTATATTCGATGGATCGGGGAATATTCGTTTTTAACAGGGAATATTCGTACGACGACACAATCATTGGTGGACCCCATAACGTAATTATTGTCGGAATGAGAAAACGACAGAAATATCTTTTTATGAAAAAAATGGCGGAAGTTTTATCGTTAACTGTTGAAATAACCGGTGTTAAAAGTACAGTAATACGTGTGGTTGCATAGTAGCATACGGTATTGATTATTGATGCTTACGTGAGAAGTCACTCAGTTTTACTCAATTATTGTTACAGTAATTGCTGCATAGTATCTCACATTATTTGATTCAATTATTTTCAATATTTTATATATTATTAAATCAATAATTACGATGACAAGTTATTCTAATTATTATATGCATAATTAACAATGTCTAGAAAGTTCTGTCGAGGAAAGGGGATTGGTCACCTAATTGCGCGCCAATAGGGAGAAATCCTTATTGGAAAGCTCCCTCTTTCTTGGGAAAGATCTGGTTGTTAATATTGAGAGTTATAATAATATGAATAAAGGTTGTTAAAAATATTGAGAGGATTTTTTATGAAGTATTTGTTGGACCCCCATTTACCCATTTTTCAAAATAATCGGTAGAAAATTTTTCAGTATTTTTTTTGGGGGCCCACATGTGACTTTGGAAATCTGAATTGAGGGGGGGGGAGCCACGGAGTTGGCTTATATATATATATATATATATTACATAATAAGTTTTTTTTATGAAAAATAGAATATATTATATTTTATTATACATAGTGTTTGCATAGTAAAGTTTTGAAAATCAGAAAATTTTATGTGAACAAGCACTGTGCGTCCGTGATTTTTTTTTTCATTACTGTGCACTCAAATAGTATCCTTTTCATTCTCTTATAAATAGGATGCTTAGTTAGAATTGAAAATCACACCAGAATCATAGAATTCTTCTTCTATAATATTGAGCGTATTCCTTCGAGTTTTAGAAAGTTTTAAGTGTAGAAAATAGTGAAAGTTTTCTTCAAGAATATCCCCGCTATACCAGTTGGAATACTCTTCTTTTCAAGTAAGAGATGTTATTTTTGTTCAATATTCGCTTGAAATAATATTTTCTTCCATACTCTGTAGTATGTAAGTAATATTATTTCGTTTTAGTTTTCGAATTCTATATTCATTTGGTTAAATTTTTGGCTTCTATACTCCATGAAATTAGTAGAATATCCTTGATATTTGTGCTTCATCCAGTATCTTTTCATGGAAATATTATTCTAAGCATTCTTGATAAGTTTTAACTTTTTCATGCCAGGGTACTATTCACATAGTTACTATTCACGGGAACTATTCACCCGGGGTATTATTCACGACAAAAATTGATTTATTTTCGGTCCAAATCATTTTTGATATAATATTATTTTTGAATTTTACTCCACAAAGCAGTATCATGTTGATAATTTGGACATTATTGAATTCTGGATAAATTAAATTATAAATCTTTAAAATTTATCCTTTACTTTCATTTAATTGAATTCTTATATCATTGTCATCATCCTCATGCTTATATTGTTATGAAAGTCATCTTTGGCCCGTAGTGCATAGATGGACTTGGTATGATTATAACTAGGGATTATTCGGTATAATCATGATCGTAATGTTACAAATGATGTGGTAAAAGTTCTCATTGGCCCGTAGTGCATTGATGGACAGTTGTTGGCATGATCATGACCATTGATGAATACACGAATATCCTTGGCCCGTAGTGCATGAATAATTTGTGGTCGTGATACTAAAGAATATCCTTGGCCGTAGTGCAGGGGTGATTCGATGATGTGGATTATTTATTAAGCTGAGTCTCAGCGATAAAAGTGATGAAAAACCTTTTAAATCATAGAAGATAGTAGATATCATGCTCTACTTGACTCTTCTAATGGATTGCTTATTCCGTTACAGTTAAAATTGATGTTTATTGTATTTTATCAGTTTAACACTGTTGAAGGCTAACGATAATTTATTCTGCATTATCTTAGTCATAATATTTCTTACAGGGCTAGTTGAGCTCACCCTTTTCTTTCATTGTTCTCTATAGGAAATGAGAATATAACTGGAACTAGTCGGAAAACGGAGTGACGGTCCAGATGTTTGCATTAGTAGTCATCACTATTCTGTGAAATAGTGTGATAATAAATGTATTGAGGACTTATTTTGAGTTTGAATACTGTCTAGAAGACAATATTTGTATTAAAACTCACCGTTCATGTTGTATATTTAAGTTTGTATTTGTATTATGTACCATGTATTTCACGACTCAAGATGGGTGATGTATACCTATTTTGGGGGCGTCACAGTTGGTATCAAAGCTTAGGGATATGATCCCTGGCTAAGATGTGAGACAAGAACTAGGAGGGGAGAGATGGGGAATTCCTTCGGTAGTATGACCTACCTAAGTTTATTTGGTATTTAATTGGTCGGTCAGAGTATAGGGATAATATGTGGCTTGTCAATTAACCTTTGTTTTGTTGCAGTATTTCAAAATGACATCCGAGAATGTTGAGAATAGCAATGGAGCACAGGAGACTGTTGAGTCACCACAGTTCAATACCCAGGATAATGTGCATCAGGAAGGCAACAATCCTCATGCAAACAATAACACCGACCAAATGATGAACGACGGAATGTTTAGGGCTTTCTGCAATTCATGCAACATTAGGCGAGAGAGACTAATGTCCAAAATGCAGGTGGAAACACTGGCAACTCTCGGACGGTCACCGCTAAACAGTTCAAAGAGCTGGGACCACCAGAGTTTATTGGAGAGCCAAAATCACTTAAGGTGGAGACGTGGATAAAACAGATCACCAAGATATTTGATGTCTTGGGATGCTCCGAGGAGCAAAAGGTACCCTTTGCCACCTTTATGTTGCGAGGAGAGGCATATTACTGGTGGGAATCTGTAAAGCGTACCTAGCCTGCCACACTCAAAATGTCTTGGGAGAAGATCCAAGAACTGTTCAACGACAAGTACTTTTTCGAAAGTATTCGTCACATGAAAGAGGTAGAGTTCATCAAGCTAGAGCAAAACAATATAACTGTGTCGCAGTACGAAGCCAAGTTTGCCGAGTTATCCCAGTTTGCGTCCCAATTGGTTGATAATGAGGAGAGAATGACGCGGATGTTTCTAAGAGGTTTGAAATCCGAGATACGTCAATATCTAATTTTTGACAAACTGTGTTTGTATTCAGATGTTGTAAATAGGGCTCAGTTATTGGAGCGCGATAACGAGTCAACCCAGCCAAAAGAAAGCAGTCGGCAAAATGATAATACCAGTGGTAGCAGTCATCGAAGCGGTGATAACAAATGTGGAGGAAATCAACATGCCAGAAATTGTAACTGTGACGATCGAGATTTTTGTAATTTAATTTTAATATTTATTGAATTAAATAAATATTTTTGATGATTAAATTATTAGATTTAAATAATTATTTGATGAAGTCGTGGTAAGATTAATTTGATTATATGTGTTATATTTATTAAATTAATGTGGAAAATAATTATTATTCAAGATGTATTTATGTGAGCTTATTGAATTAAATGAAATATTTAATAAGCATAATGCTATTTTAATTAATGTAATAATTAATTAGAGATTTAATAATTTGACATAATTAATAAATAAGAAATTAATTATGTGACTATGTGAATTAATGACAAATTATCATATTTTATTTTTAAAGTAAAGTAAATAAGATAATTGATTTATTTTATAATTGGGTGTGACATTATTAAACTATAGTATAAGAGATTTATTAAATTAAATGACTTTGAATTAATTAAGGCTTGCCAAACGATGCCTTAGTAGTGGTTGGAAGCAGTTACCCATTATTGGGTTAACTGACCATAATGCGCGTCAGTTGCTTATTTATTATACGTATTCTCTTTTTCCTTTTTATTATTTTCTGAGTCTGGAAAAGTAGAGAGGGAGAGTGTTTGAGAATTCAGAGAGAAAAGTTATAATTTTGAGAGAGATTGTGAGTGGTGTGATTGAAGTGGTGTTTTGTAAGAGAGATTGTTATCTTCACTCACTCTACGCTTTGGGTAATTCTCTCCAACCCAATTCTCAATTTTACGTCATTTAAAGTGTCCATGAATATGACTCCTAAGTCTTCTGTAAGGTCTCTGCAATTGGAAATTGTAAGGGTTATGTGCATATATGGGTTAAGATGTATCATATCGTATTTGATTATATATATATATATATTGTATAACAATATCATCAATTTCATGAAAATACATCGTATATGGTTGCTTCAAAATTTACAGAGTATGGAATATGGCCATATGGCCCTTATACGTGATTTTAATATGTCAAACATAAATTGCTTTGTAAAATTTATACTTGTATGTTATTATGCATGTTGATACGAAGAGACCAAACTTTAAATGAACGGATTCAGTGTTATAACAAATCCGTAGTGTTAATTTTTATGATTTATGTTCAAAACCTTCAAGAACATCAAGAACAGTGAAATTTACATTTTTATTCTGTAATTATGTGTTTTAATTGGTTAAAATCACTCTATAAATGTTGAGTAATGATTATATACGAATCCTAGTATATGGGTATGTCAAATTATATGTAAGAAATAACAAATTGGTAGAAATTGGTATGTTCTGCGATTTTTCGCGAACTGCCATTTCTGTGTCTTATCAGATGCTATTGCATAGTCACTTACCGCAGTATAAGAGTCATGTACAGTCATTATTGACTGGGCCATAGCTACGTCGCTATACAAGATCGCCGATAATCACTACAATAGTGGCGCCGCAACGCCACTCTCCAGAATGTTCATAAACGAAATTTTTTTAAAGTGTGCAAGCCCATGAATGTGATGTTAACATAATTTAATGAACTTAAAAATATATTAGAGTATAGTGAGATGTTAAAACAGATTATTAACATGTCAATAACATAATTTCATGTGGATTGAATTATTGAATGCATAATTAGTTTAGTATTCGTGAAGTGTTTATTATGCGACAATAAGTGTGATAATTTGACTAAGTATAGTTGTTGGTCGATTTTGCAATCAATGAATACGTGCAAGTATACACGGTCAACAAGTAATAAAGTGAAAGTAGAGTATCGTTCCCACGAGGAATTATTTAATAAAAATCACCAAGTACTAGTTCTTAACCAAACTAATTTTATTTAAACAATCTCAAATCGTGATTTTTCTAATTAAGAAAACTAAATTCACTAATTAAACTGAATTGCTTTATAAATGAATTCAAATAAATAAAGGTTAAGACTACAATATCCCCAATTATGAACTATAAACTAATTATCCAATTATCCCAATTACTATGCCTACTAAATTGTTAACATGAATTCTCAAATGCCAAAAGTCCGTTTTCAAGTGATCAATTGACTTCTATTTAATCCAGATTAATCTTGTTATATTCCTATGCAAAATAATTGAATTAAACTCCTTCAATTCCAATTCCTTATGTGTTACATGCGGTGAACAGATATTTCCATTCAATTCACAAACTTAATTATTCACCATGCAAATAACTAAGTCACATGTTATCATGCCCAGTTCTAACCCTAGAATTCCTCTTTCAATTCCTTCTAGAGTAACAAGGTAATTACTGATCAAATAATTAAACAATAAGCACAAGACAAGATAAACAATTCACTTTGACACAAATAATTAGAATAAATCGAATAACTAATTTATAGACATAAAAAATTCAATTGAAATCTTAATAAAAGAGTTAGTTCATAACTAATGAATTGAAACCAATAATCCACAACTGAATAGACATTAAATGATAAAAGTATGATAAGAGAAGAGAATAGAATCATTGTCGCAAAACTGATGCTCCCTCTTGCTTCTCGCTTCTTGATCTTCAAAGTTTCTTCAATTCGCTTCAATCTCCAATGGCTAATTAAGAATTAGGGTTTATATTCTAATCTAATGGAGTGTTTTATCTAGTCTAATCTATGTAATCTCCCTTTATTTTATGCCTTACATCATGTATTTATAGGTTACAAGTCCAATTTTTAGCTCAGGAACAAACCTAATCCAATTTGGAGTCAAAAAGGTGTCAAAATTTGCCCCAAGACGCGTCCAAGCCTGACCAGACTCTTCCTCAGTTCCCCAACGCTGGGCACGGCACAAGCAATTCTGCTTCCCCAAAGCACTTTGCGTTAAATATAGGCCTAAATTGGGCGCCCCAGACCGGCACATATTCTGACATTTTCTGCTCCAACGTCCTTTGGGAAAATGACCATAACATCTTCGTCCGAACTCTGATTTTGATGATTCAAGATGTTCTGGAAAGATGAGACGTAGATCTACAACTTTTATTCTTTAAGTGTTTCGAAATAAGGTACCAAGAAATACTCAAATTGGCTTTGAAGTGACTGCTGTGTAAATGGCAAGCCGAAAACGCGCATCTAGCCACCCAAACGTCGATCCAAGTAACTTTTGTCTCAATTCCTACAAAACAACATAAAACATGCATGAATAGACATAAACACTTAAAAACATCCAAAAGATTAAGTTCAAACACACTCAATTATGAGCATAAAACTCACTCATCAAATACCCCCAAACTTAAACCTTTGCTTGTCCTAAAGCAAAAACACAAAAGAACTAAAAATAAACAACGAAATTAACTACATGAATGCATATGCATGATCTAATTCCTAATATACCTACTTAATCCAAAGAATAAATCAATATGATATATAAAGAACAAAGCCTCAAAGATACCATTGATACTCAAACAATTTATATGATCAAATCAAAGTCCATAACTCTAACCAGCTTAGTCAATCCAAACCTGCCATCACCCATGTTGTGCAAGGTGGTGTGCTTGTTAACCATTCTAACCAACCACAATTCAAGATAATCACATAACAAACTTCTTAGAAGGAAAATTTTAGTTCCAATTCAATTACTTTTGTGAACATGACAACTCCGGTTAAAACTAAGCAATTACCAAGTCTAAGGGTAAATATAGGATTTATTTATACTTTTATTCAACCACGAGGGCATTTTTGCTCTTTCTCGTGTTTTTTTCATTTTTTTTTTTTTTTTCTCATGGTCAGGCAATGTCTTATTCCCTTAGGCTTTTCAAAGGTTACCTTAACGAGCTTTCGACCAACGACTCCCAAGACATTAAGACCTTAGGGCACTAGGTGTAAAGACAATCCCCTGCTTACTTACTCAAGTAAAGAAAGGCCACAAAACTAGACAAGCATGCCACTTGTTTATTCTCTTCTCTTTTTTTTTTTTTTTTTTTTTTTTCTTTTTTTCCTTTTCTATTTTTTTTTTTTTCATCATTTTTTTTTTTTTTTTTTTTTTGTAATATATATATCCCATAGATTCCCCCAAACTCAAGCTTTACGCTATTCCAACCTTTACCGCCAGCCTCATTAATTTCCTTAAATTTTAACCAAGATTTTCCTTAGAAACAAATTATGAAACACTTGAACCAAGTGGATTAAAACAGCTAAACTTTAAGTGCTAACTTGCTACATAAGTTTCAGACAAATCTATTATTATCATCATGATTAAAATTAGAACTCATCATCAATTATCAACACTGTTCAAGTTAACATGCAAAACCTATCTTATCATAGGCCGAGCTAAGACCACACCAACCCATCACACGGATTCATGCAAAAAAAAAATAAATACAATTATACTACATGAACACATACTAATGCAACACATATATGAATATGCAAATAACTACCATGTATTATATGCAACCTAAAAAAACACAATGCTAACACAAAAAATATTAAACTACCATGCAGATAACTAACTATATGCAATACGACACTACAATGCCCCCAAACATAAACTAGACATTGTCCTAAATAGCTAAAATAGAAAAAATTAAAGTAGAGGACTTCCCTGAAAATATAGCAATCTTCCTCCTTGTCCACTAAGTTTGGAGAATAAAGCAAGACATGGAACAAATTGGGCACCACACTAGAATTTGACTTGAATAACCTAGAAACACATGATAGAAACAATTTTATTAAATTCTAAATAAATGCAAATTCAAAACTACTAATATAAAACCTAATAAAAACTAAAATAAAAATTAAACTTGGGTCAGCCTCCCAATAAGCTTTTTTTTTAGTCTCAAATGACTTCTTCAATTCGCTATCCAATTCCCTACGAAAATTGAGGAACCCTCCATCCATCAAGAATAATGTCTCTTTTGGGAGGTTCCCAATTGTAATGGCCATTGAGTTTAAGTCACCTAGCATGATCTTTTTAGATAGATCCCCATTAAGTACGACAAACCACTAGTGCTTTCCCCATCAGGTTTGTGATCAAATTATGGCATGGAAGCTTGTCAAACACAATGGGCTCTTCCTCTATCTTCTCCTTTTCAACCCACCATAACTCCACAAAACAGTACTAGCTCTTATGTCACAAAGAGCTTTGCCACATATATGATTGCCAATTGGGCATGGTTTTGCAAAACTGCCCAGATTCTTGAACTTTGGTGGAGGAGGCACATGAGATACTAATGAAATCAGCTCATCTTCGTTGAATCTTACAGTTAAATCTTCATTGATCTCCTTTTCCTTGACTGTCTCTTGCAAATCCTTTTCACTACGTAGAGTCACAACCTTACAATGCTCATCTCTGCCCGAATTTATCTCTGTATCACTAGGGAGTGTTCCAAGTGGGCGGTTATTCAATGCAAGTGCTATCTGCCCCAATTGATTTTCCAGATTCTTTATCGACGCACCTTGGCTTTTCATATTCAAATTTCACTTGATTCAATATTTTGTCTTGTTCATCGCTCCTTTTTTCAAGAGAGCTTCAATGAATTTTTCCAAGGCTTCTTCCAAACTTGATTTCCTTTCGGGTTGTTGTGGAGTTTGATTTTGAAATCCAAATATGTTTTGCTGTCTAGGCGCTTGAGCTTGATTGTTACTCCAAGAAAATCCCGGATGATTTCTCCAACCCGGATTATACGCTGCTTTTGGTTCGGATACGGTTGGGTAGACCAACTATAGCTCCTACTTAACCGAAATGATTCAAAGCGTTTATGGCACATTCATGATCCAGAAGATAACACATAACTCAACAAACCATAGCTACTTGTCATCACGGGATGGTGGACTCCATGTTTCCATTTTCTTAGCTATTGCGGTGACCATCCATGTTTCTATGTCGCGAGTCCATCAATCCTGCTTCCATTGGTTGAGTCATGTTCGTATGACCATTGATACGCAAAGTCATCCATGGTACCTGAAAAGAGAGAAATATAGGAAGATAATTAAAAATAAAAATAAAAATGTTTAAACTAAGACTAATTTGATTGAAATTAATATTGGTAAATAATTATTAAATTAATTCCTCGGCAGCGGTGCCAAAAACTTGTTGGTCGATTTTGCAATCAATGAATACGTGCAAGTATACACGGTCAACAAGTAATAAAGTGAAAGTAGAGTATCGTTCCCATGAGGAATTATTTAATAAAAATCACCAAGTACTAGTTCTTAACCAAACTAATTTTATTTAAACAATCTCAAATCGTTATTTTTCTAATTAAGAAAACTAAATTCACTAATTAAACTGAATTGCTTTATAAATGAATTCAAATAAATAAAGGTTAAGACTACAATATCCCCAATTATGAACTATAAACTAATTATCCAATTATCCCAATTATTATGCCTACTGAATTGTTAACAGGAATTCTCAAATGCCAAAAATCCTTTTCCAAGTGATCAATTGACTTCTATTTAATCCAGATTAATCTTGCTATATTCCTATGCAAAACAATTGAATTAAACTCCTTCAATTCCAATTCCTTATGTGTTACATGCGGTGAACAGATATTTCCATTCAATTCACAAACCTAATTATTCACCATGCAAATAACTAAGTCACATGTTATCATGCCCAGTTCTAACCCTAGAATTTCTCTTTCAATTCCTTCTAGAGTAACAAGGTAATTACTGATCAAATAATTAAACAATAAGCACAAGACAAGATAAACAATTCATTTTGACACAAATAATTGGAATAAATCGAATAACTAATTTATAGACATAAAAGATTCAATTGAAATCTTAATAAAAGAGTTAGTTCATAACTAATGAATAGAAACCAATAATCCACAACTGAATAGACATTAAAAGATAAAAGTATGATAAGAGAAGAGAATAGAATCATTGTCAAGAACTGATGCTCCCCTCTTTGCTTCTCGCTTCTTGATCTTCAAAGGTTCTTCAATTCGCTTCAATCTCCAATGGCTAATTAAGAATTAGGGTTTATATTCTAATCTAATGGAGTGTTTTATCTAGTCTAATCTATGTAATCTCCCTTTATTTTATGCCTTACATCATGTATTTATAGGTTACAAGTCCAATTTTTAGCTCAGGAACAAACCTAATCCAATTTGAGTCAAAAGGTGTCAAAATTTGCCCCAAACGCGCGTCCAAGCTGACTGCATTCTTCCTCCTCGCCTTCCCCAACGCTGGCACTAACATCAAGAATCCTGCTCCCCACCACTTTGCGTTGGGCATAGGCCTAAAATGGGCGTCCCGGCGCTGGCACATATTCTGACATTTTCTGCTCCAACGTCCTTTGGGAAAATGACCATAACATCTTTGTCCGAACTCTGATTTTGATGATTCAAGATGTTCCGGAAAGAGAAGACGTAGATCTACAACTTTCATTCTTTAAGTATTTAGAAATAAGGTCTCGAGAAATACTCAAACTGGCTCTGAAGTGACTATTGTGTAAATGGCAAGCCGAAAACGCGCATCTAGCCACCCCAAATGTCGATCCAAGTAGCTTTTGTCTCAATTCCTACAAAACAACGTAAAACATGCATGAATAGACATAAAAACTTAAAAACATCCAAAAGATTAAGTTCAAACACACTCAATTATGAGCATAAAACTCACTCATCAATAGTCATAACCAAAGTTTAGACAAAAGAATGTACCTATGATGTTTAATTATATTATAATTAACTAAAGTTGTGAATGAAAATGATATGTAGGATTAAATTCAAGGAACGTGTTTAATTAACATGTAATCTACGTACGAGGCAAGTTTCCTAACCCTACTTGTTATCATTATTCAAGTTTATAAATCAAGTTCAGTTTGTTATATTAAAGATTATCTATCATTTCAAAGTATGATTCTATTATACAATACTTGTTCTATTGTATACCTCTTAACATTTTTATTCAATTTAATTATCATTTGTTGTTGAACCTTGTTAGACTAGCGAACCCTTAATTGATTCGACTAGTCCATAGTTGATGAACGTTCTAAATTTCAGAATCTTTATTGAATTATCCAAACCAAACTTCATTTGGTGCGGACTCTGATGTCAAACTGAGATGAATAACCCTGTATAGGGATTTCTTATGCGTTAGCGTTAAGATATTGTGCACGCATGGTACTAAGGGTTGATCCCCAAGATGCAGTAGAAGAGTCCATAGTCTTATGATTGTTAAAGGTTTCAAGTATAATCCTTGATAACCTAGACATAGTTCAAGGTCTTATGACCCTCAGAAATCTTTTGAATTCTTATTATTCATTCTTGATTCAAAAGTTGAGCTTTTATTTCAGAAGTCTTTGATTCACTCGCATGTTATTATATATTGTTATTTCATTTTTATATTTGTGGGCATTCATGCTCACTCTTGCGTAATAATAACATTGCGCTTAAGAACGAAAGGTAATGCGATGAGCCTTCTACTAAAGAAAGGCAAAGGCAAAGCTAATAAGTGATGAAGACTTGTTATTTAATTTTAAGAATGTTATTGTAAAGACTTGATGTTATTAAGACTTATTTGTTTATGTTTCCGCACAGATGTTTAAGGTTAGATTGACCTGGGATTGTATTTATTATTCCGATGTTGTAACCCCATAAGGGGAGGATTTTATTTCTATCTATTGCATGGTTTGCATTTATTATGGGTAGATAGATAGATGATATTTGTATAGTGAACACCAAATCCCGTGGAATCGAAGTACCCGAATTTGGGGGTGTCATAGTAACCACTTCGGTGGTAATCATGGCCAAGACAATAAAAGTGGACATTTCAAGAAGAGAAGATTCAACAATGATGGAAAGACGTCAGCACCATCACCCGTTGTTAAGGAAGGAGAACGACCACCTATCATATGCTTCAAATGCGAAGGGAGAGACATCACCAAACTAACGATGCAAAATCCAAAGCGTGTTACAATTATGGAAGAGAGGGTCACCTAGCTTCATTTTTTTGTACAGCGAAGACAAGTCCAGTTGGAATGGTGACACCAAATGCCATCCCAGACAAGTCAAAACCAGTAGTTCAAGGGAGAGCGTTTGTTGTGACCTCCCAGAAAGCAAGGAACCCGAACGAGGTCATCACGGGTAAGCTTATCATAAACTCTAGCAAAGTATATACCTTATTTGATACCGGTTCTACCCATTCTTTTATTTCTCCTACTTGCGCTCAACGTTTAAATTTGACTCCACAGAAATTAGACTTTGACTTATCTGTTGAAACTCCGTTGGGAGAAACCTTCATTACATCCACTGTTTATAAGTCTTATTTGGTTCAAATCGGTACCCTCACATTACTTGTTGATCTTATTTCCTTAAAAATACCTGCGTTTGACGTAATTCTAGGGATTGATTGGTTAAATACTCAGCATGCAAAAATTAATTGTTTTCGTAAGGTTGTTAGCTTTCATATTTCTAACCAACCTATTATGCGAATTCAAGCAACCAAACCATTAAAATCAATCACGGTCATCTCAAGCCATAAAACTATTCGTTTATTGAAAAATGGATGTCAAGCTTTCTTAGCTCATGTCACGGATTTAAACAAAAATACGTCAGATTTGAATGATATTTCTATTGTTAATAAATTTCCTGACGTATTCCCTGAAGAACTTCCTGGCCTACCCCCAGAGCGTGAAGTTGAATTTTGTATCGACCTTGAACCCGATACAAAACCCATTTCCAAAGCCCCATATCGAATGGCTCTATTGAACTTCGTGAGTTAAAGACCCAACCGCAGGAATGGTTAGACATCGCTTTTATTCGCGCCCAGTCGCGCCTCCTTGGGGTGCTCCTGTTCTATTTGTGAAGAAGAAAGATGGGAGTATGCGACTTTGTATTGATTATCGGGAGTTGAACCATGTCACTGTCAAAAATAGATACTCGTTGCCTCGCATTGATGACATGTTTGACCAGTTGCAAGGCGCCAAATTATTTTCAAAGATCGATCTTCGTTCCGGATATCATCAGTTAAAGATTAAAACCGATGACATTCCAAAGACTGTTTTCAAAACTCGGTACGGGCATTAAGAATCTATAGTGATGTCCTTTGGATTGACTAATGCTCCTGCTGCCTTCATGGATATGATGAACCGGGTATTCAAGGAATATTTGGATCATTTTGTGGTTGTCTTTATTGATGACATTTTCATATATTCCAAAAGTTGTGAAGATCATGAGCAACACTTGAGGCTGATACTCCAAAAGCTTCGTGAAAACAAGCTTTATGCCAAGTTGAAGAAATACGAGTTCTGGCTTGAGGAAGTGGCATTCCTTGGGCACGTGATATCAAATCACGGAATATCTATTGACCCAGCGAAGATTGAAGCAATTCAAAGCTGGAAACAACCCAAGTCAGTGACCGAAGTACGTAGCTTTCTGGGCTTAGCTGGTTATTATCGGAGATTCGTGGAAGGATTTTCTCGAATCGCTACTCCATTAACTCTGCTAACTCGGAAAGATACAAAATTCGGTTGGAGCGAGTAATGTAAGAAGAGTTTTCAAGAACTCAAGAGGAGACTCATTTCAGCACCTGTTCTGACAATACCATCTGGCTCGGAGGGATTTGTCATCTATAGTGATGCTTCAGGAAAAGGGTTAGGATGTGTTCTCATGCAACATGGGAAAGTCATAGCCTATGCCTCTCGACAACTCAAAATATATGAGAGAAATTATCTTACTCATGATCTAGAGTTGGCAGTTGTTGTGTTCGCACTTAAAATTTGGAGGCATTACTTGTATGGGGAGAAAGTGGAGATCTATACGGATCATAAAAGCCTCAAATATTTCTTCACCCAAAAGGAACTCAACAAGTGGCAACGACGTTGGCTTGAACTGTTGAAAGATTATGATCATACCATTCAATACCATCCTGGAAAAGCGAACGTAGTAGCTGACGCATTGAGTAGAAGATCATATACGGGTACGAGTGCGATATTATCAACGCAAAAGCCCATTTTGTATGACTTGCAAAGGATGGAGATAGAGTTAAAGACTCCAGGGACCCACGTGATGATGACAAATATACGAGTAGAATCGACTCTAATCGATAAAGTTAAAGCTGCTCAAGCTATAGACCTGGAGTTGATGCGTATGAGGAAGAAAGTATAAGAAGGTGCTATCCCGGAATCAAGAATCGATGAAGAATGAATACTTAGAGTCAACTCCAGACTTTGTGTTCCTAACGACCCTGATTTAAAGTATAAAATCATGATGGAGGCACACAACACACCGTTTGCAATCCATCATGGGAGTACTAAAATGTATCATGATCTTTGACATACATTTTGGTGGAGCAATATGAAGAGAGAGATCGCTGAGTTTATCTCAAGGTGTTTAACTTATCAACGTGCCAAGGCAGAGCATCAAGTGCCAAAAGGTCCATTGCAACCACTTAAAATTCCAGAATGGAAGTGGGAGCACATTACCATGGATTTGTTACTGGTCTTCCCAAGGTTTCTCAATGCATAGATGCAATTTGGGTCATTGTTGATAGATTGACCAAGTCTGCTCATTTCTTACCTATACGAGAAAATTTTACACTTGAACGTTTTGCTCGTATGTACATAAAAGAGATTGTAAGATTGCATGGTATGCCAGTATCCATAGTTTCTGATCGAGACCCAAGATTCACTTTGAAATTTTGGGTTAGTTTGCAAAAAGCTATGGGCATGAATTTATGATTTAGTTCGGCTTATCATCCTCAAATGGATGGGCAGTCGAAGAGGACTATTCAAACTCTTGAAGATCTATTAAGACTCTGTGTCCTTGACTTCAAGGGAAGTTGGGACAAGTTCTTACCATTGGTGGAGTTTTTCTACAACAACAGTTATCAAACAAGTATCGGCATGGCTCCATTTAAGGCGTTGTATGGAAGAAAGTGTCGTTCTCCAGTATGCTGGGATGAGGTGGGTGAAGCAACGTTGTTGGGACCGGAATTGGTACGCATGACAACGAAAAAGATTCAAATGATCCGACAACGTATAAAAATCTCACAAAATCGTCAAAAGAGTTATGACGATCTTCATCGAAAGGACATGGAATTCAATGTTGGAGAACATGTGTTGTTCCGTGTTGCTCCATGGAAAGGAGTTACGAGATTTGGAAAGAGAGAAAAACTCAATCCTTGATTCATTGGTCCATTTGAAATCCTTGACCGAGTAGGAACTGTGGCCTATAGACTCGTTTTACCGCCAAGTATGTCTCGTGTTCATAACGTTTTTCACATATCCATGTTACGTAAATATATGGAAGACCCGAACCACATTATTGAGTTAAAACTGGACGAAATAGCGGAAGATTTAACGTATGAAGAAGTTCCTGTTAAAATCTTGGATAAGAAGGAATATATTTTATGCTCCAAGGTTATACCTCAAGTCAAAGTTTTGTGGAGAAACCACGATGTTGAGGAAATGACGTGGGAGTTAGAATCTGAAATGAGATCAAAGTATCTTCACCTCTTCATCATACCAGGTATGTACCCTAATTTCGAGGGCAAAATTTCATAAGAAGGGGAGGTTGTAAAACCCCAACTTTTATGAATAAAGATGAATTTTTTATAAATATCATTTTTGAATATTAAGGAGTGAATTTGATATAATGTTATAGTTGTGGGTAATATTTATAAATTTTGCAAAGTACGCAAGTTGTTATATTATATTCGATTGGTCGGGGAATATTCGTTTTAACAGGGAATATTCGTACGACGACACAATCATTGGTGGACCCCATAACGTAATTATTGTCGGAATGAGAAAACAATAGAAATATCTTTTTATGAAAATAACAGCGGAAGTTTTATCGTTAACTGTTGAAATAACCGGTGTTAAAAGTACAGTAATACGCGTGGTTGTTTAGTAGCACATAGTATTGATTATTGATGCTTACGTGAAAAGTCACTCAATTTTACTCAATTATTGCTACAATAATTTGATTCAATTACTGTCAATATTTTATATATATTATTAAATCAATAATTGAGATGACAAGTTATTCTAATTATTATATTCATAATTAACAATGTCTAGAAAGTTCTGTCGAGGAAATGGGTTTGGTCACCTAATTGCGCGCTAATAGGAAGAAATCCTTATTGGAAAGCCCCCTCTTTTTTAAGAACGATCTGGTTGTTAATATTGCGAGTTATAATAATATGAATAAAGGTTGTTAAAAATATTGAGGGGATTTTATGAAGTATTTGTTGGACCCCCATTTACCCAATTTTCAAAATAATCGGTAGAAAATTTTTTAGTAATTTTTTTTGCCCATATTTGGGGCCCACATGTGACTTTGGAAATCTGAATTTGGGGGGTGGTGGGGGAAGTCACGGAGTTGGCGTATATATATATATTATATAATAAGTTTTGTTTTTTTATAAAAAATAGAATATATTTTATTTTATTTTGCATAATGCCTGCATAGTGTTTGTATAGTAAAGTTTTGAAAATTAGAAAATTTTCCGTGAACAAGCACTGTGCGTCCGTGATTTTTTTTCATTACTGTGAACTCAAATAGTATCCTTTCCATTCTCCTATAAATAGGATACTTAGTTAGAATTGAAAATCACACCAGAATCAGAGAATTCTTCTTCTATAATATTGAGTGTATTTCTTTCGAGTTTTAGAAAGCTTTAAGTGTAAAAAATAGTGAAAGTTTTCTTCAAGAATATCTCCGCTATACCAGTTGGAATACTCTTCTTTTCAAGTAAGGGATGTTAATTTTGTTCAATATTCACTTGAAATAATATTTTCTTCCATACTCTGTAGTATGTAAGTAATATTATTTTGTTTCAGATTTTAAATTCTATACTCATTTGGTTAAAGTTTTGGCTTCTATACTCCATGAAATTAGTATAATATCCTTGATATTTGCGCTTCATCCAATATCTTTTCATGGAAATATTATTCTAAGCATTCTTGATAAGTTTTAACTTTTTCATGCCGAGGTACTATTAACGGGGTTACTATTCCCAAAATTACTATTCACTGTACTATTCACTCGCCATTATTCACCCGGTACTATTCATGACAAAATTGATTTCTTTTTTTGTCCAAATTATTTTGATATAATATTATTCTTGAATTTTACTCCACAAAGCAAAGATTATGTCGACAATTGACATTATTGAATTTTGGATAAATTAAATTATAAATCTTTAAAATTTATCCTTTACTTTCATTTAATTGAATTCTTATATCATTGTCATCATCCTCATGCTTATATTGTTATGAAGGTCATCTTTGGCCCGTAGTGCATAGATGGACTTGGTATGATTATGACCAGGAATTATTCGATATAATCATGACCGTAATGTTACAAATGATGTGGTAAAAGTTCTCATTGGCCCGTAGTGCATTGATGGACAGTTGTTGGCATGATCATGACCATTGATGAATACACGAATATCCTTGGCCCGTAGTGCATGGATAATTTATGGTAGTGATACTAAAGAATATCCTTGGCCGTAGTACAGGGGTGATTCGATGATGTAGATTATTTATTAAGCTGAGTCTCAGCGATAAAAGTAATGAAAAACCTTTTAAATCATAGAAGATAGTAGATATCATGCTCTACTTGACTCTTCTAATGGATTGCTTGTTCCGCTGCAGTTAAAATTGATGTTTATTGTATTTTATCAGTTTAACACTGTTGAAGGCTAACGATAATTTATTCTGCATTATCTTAGTCATAATATTTCTTACTGGGCTAGTTGAGCTCACCTTTTTCTTTCATTGTTCTCTTCAGGAAATGAGAATATAGCTGGGACTAGTCGGGGAACGGAGTGACGGTCCAGATTTTTGCATTAGTAATCAATACTATTCTGTGAAATAGTGTGATAATAAATGTATTGAGGACTTATTTTGAGTTTGAATACTGTCTAGAAGACAATATTTGTATTAAAACTCACAGTTCATGTTGTATATTTAAGTTTGTATTTGTATTCTGTACTATGTATTTGGCGACTCAAGATGGGTGATGTATACCTATTTTGGGGGCGTCACATTTGGCCGATAATACACTAAAGCAATTGGATCTAGCGCTTTCTTAAGCAGAGTTTGCTTATAACCATTCGAAGAATTGGACCACTAACATGAGTCCTTTTGAGATAGTTTGTGGTCCGAACCCTTATGGAGTCTTAGATTTAGTCCCTATTCCTCGGATTGGTCGAGTACACCCCAAAACGGAAGAAATGACAAATCATCTTCGGGTTATCCATGATCAGGTGTACAAATCCATCTCGAAAAGCAATCCTAAATACAAGGATCGGGTTGGCAGTCATCGTCGTCAGGTTGTTTTTAAAGTTGGAGATCTTGTTTGGGTCGTACTTACCCGTGATAGATTTCCTGTTGGCGATGATAATAAACTTAAGGATCAAAAAATTGGTCCTTGTGAAATTCTGCAGCGAATCAACGATAATGCTTATCGGTTACGCATTTCGAGTAATCTGTGGACATCAGACGTTTTCAACGTTAAGCATTTGAGTCCCTGTTTTGAGCAGACTGCTAAACACACTATGAACTCGAGGACGAGTTCTTTTTAACCTGGGGTGATTGATGTAGGATGGTCCGAGACCGTATATATCGAGCTACCGAATAGTATGTTGATGGCCTTAGAATATCATGAATTAGATGATCGTCACAAACAAAGAGGTCATTAAACACCTTCGACATTAATACCTTCGACTTCGGGAGATGGAATGAAATCCTAACTTCGAGAGTTCAATAGATTAGTAGTTTATTTGCTTTCTATTCCGATTTAGTTCTTTATTTAATAATATTTTATTATTAACAAGTTTGTTATTTGTTATAGGAGTTGTTTCTGTAAAATTAAGAAGTTTGTTAGGATCTTTTTCACATCCCTAGAAGGATTTTATTTTCATATCTCTAAGAAGATTCTAGAGTGACTTGGAGATAAAGTTTTGCTAAGCTATATAAACCCGGCTTGTGGGTTGAATTCATAACTTTGATTTTTTGATAAATATAATAAATACATTAGAGAGATTTCTTTGTATTTTTTCGGTGAACCTCTTTCTTCTTCTTGTGAATTTATTTGTTTACCTAGCGCGCATGATAATCACTATCCCGCCCGGCGTCACTTTCTGTCTTCAATATTTTAAAACTTATTTCTGTACCAGTAAACCCCTTTAGTCTCACCTTCGTCTTTTTCAACGTAAATGCATTCCTTCATTTCTCTATACATTGCCTTGAGAATTGGAGTTCCATCATATTGGTAATATTCACTCAATATTGGCTTCATTGCTTCTGTCGCTTCAAGTCCATGATAATGCGGGATCATTGAGAAAATATGGTGACAAACATGAGCATTGCACACATTGTGGAACACCTTGTTCAGAATTCCATAATCTCTATCAACTGTGCAAAGAGCTCCTCTCAACCAGTCCCACTCCGTGGAGTCATAATAAGGTAAAGAAGGGTGAGTGTGGTTCAATATGGTGATCAACACAAACCAACCATTAACAACTAGCAATGGACCTCCATATACACAAAACACCCATGCAAATCCTTTGGCTAACACAAGACGGTATAGTCCATAGATGACAGCAAGAATTGCAACATCCGAAATAATGATCTCTTTGCGCTCACGGTCGGAGTAAAGTGGACTATGAGGATCATAGTGAGATGTCCATCTTTCATACTTGTGTCCTGACACATTGAACATCAAGTACAAAGGAAAACCAATAAGAAGTGTGGTAATCCATACGAGTACTCGGCCGGGTGGATTGTTAAAGATCTTGTAATAGTTTCGGATGTTGGACTTGAAGCGCGGGACGTAAACCTCATCATTGTCAAGGGATTGAGTGTTGGCATGGTGACGACGATGACTTATTTTCCATGAGAAATAAGGAACCATTAGAGAAGAATGAACAACGAGGCCAACAAGGTCGTCGACCCATTGATAATCGCTAAAGGCATGGTGATCACATTCATGGCCTACAACCCAAGCCCCAGTAAGGACACAACCTTGAACAGAAATGTAAGCGGCCCAACCCAAATAGCTGAGAGGACGAGGAAGGAGGTCGATATAATTAGTGGCCACATAGTAGAGAGTGTAGGCGATGATGAGATCCTGAATAAGGTATCGGAAAGAGGTAATAAGAGACTTTTGGAAGCAATGGGGTGGAATGGCTTTCTTTAAGTCTGCTAATGTGAATGGGGGTTTCTCGTGTGGAGCCCTGCGGAGAGCTTCGGCTGCAGTCTTCTTGCCATCAGGAGGAGCAGACATACGCCCACCTGCACCCATTTTTCTCTTTTGCCCTGCCAAAATTTAAACAAGAAAATAATCAGTTGACTGGAAAGTAGTCTTAAAATGTTGAAAATGGAAAATAAAATCTGCAACTTTGTGTAGTTTGTATGTGCTGTGGTGAAAATTAGAATTTAGACACTTCACCAGGAAAAAAAAAAACTATGCCTTCAAACTCAAATATTTGCATGCTTTTGGTTTTTGGAGAAAGAAAATACCTATAGGAGAAAACCTTGTCTCTGGCCTCTCACCGTCTGCCTTTCTATGTGAGTGTGATATTGAGAAGGTGTTGGTGATGTTGCTCTTAAGTTTCCATGACATTCACTTATTTATACTCAGACCTACTGACTAATGCGCTATACAAGCGCCCGCCACACCAGCTCACTGAATTAACAATCTGTAGTTATCTTGTGTTTGGTAATAGTATAATATCTGACCCAATATTCCCGGTCCTAACGGGCTGCTGATTGATTGCTCCAATTTTCTTGGTCGTCTTTGACTGCTGTGTTATTACTCAAATCCATTTCAAAACTAATTATATATTTCTCCTTTTGTCCTGTACAGAAAAAGAGAGATGTTTTTATTTTAAGATTTAAAATGACTTGATACCCTTAATTTATAATTATATTTTTATTACTATAATGTCTAACATCAGACCACTTCTACTACGTTATCAAAAATTGATTTGAGAATATAATATCCGTATTTGGTAAAGTTCTTATTTGATCAAATTAAAATTTAATTCGTTAAATCATATGGAAATGCATATCAGGTACGTACTATTAAAGATTTAACGGAATACAATTTCATGTTATACAAATAATATGACTCTGCTACGCATTTAAAAATAAATTGACCAGATGCTAAATTTTCCAAATCTTTTAAACATAAACTTCGTAGTTTGGAACCACATCGAGGACAGATTACTTGAAGTAAGAAACAAATAAGCACACTTTGAGTAAATATTTTTTTAATGAATACTCCTTCACTCCCATATGACGTTTTAGATGATTTTATTTTTTAAAAATTATTTATTATTTTATATAATTTAGAAAAATTGACTATAATTTTTAAAAATTATCCCTCATAGAAAATATTATAGATGAGAGAGAAAATATAAAATAAGTATAATAATTATAAGGATTTAAGGGCATTATAGATAATTAATATTATATTTAATATTATACAATTATTGTTTTTAATTTTTATGTACAATTTTAAAATATCATATATTATGACACGGATAGAATATCAAATATATACTATATAAAATTTATCAGCACACTTGAATTGACCAGTCATGCATTTAATATTCGCTATATATCATGTATATAGGACAAGGATTTCAGGTCCCACAGATTTAACAAAGTAAAACCAATATAGCACACTTACATTGACAAAAATGAATGAAGCAATTAGACGTCATGTTCTCTCCGTCCAACTTAAAAACAAATCGATTATAACAATAGTTACTATTAAAAGACAAACTTAGAATTTAGAACAATTGTTTTGAAAGATCCCTTCGTCAATAAAAGTATACTCAAATATTCTTCCAACTACATAATATAGGGTAGAACTTGAATGATCTTAAAATTCTTTTTATAATTTAATTTTGTAATTTAATATTAACTTCTTTCCCAGAGCTAAATTTTTTGACAACATTATTCGAAATTAAAAGTGGTCAATATTTTTCACTCGTGTAAAACCTTATACATAGCTAGTTCCTTCACCAAATCAGCTAATTAACCTTCAAAAGTTAAGAGCTCATATTTTATGCCCAGTGCATGCAAAGTGGTACTAATTTAATAATTCCTTCCTTCTACGCGGGAACACTGCAAACCAAAATAAAATAAATTAAAGTTTATGATACTACACATGGACTATATCTTGCAATGTAATACTTTACTCCAACAATAATTGAAAACATTATTTTTCATTAGTGCAATTGAGAATCCCACCAGCTAACTGCTATTTTGAGGATGACATGCACCCCACCACCTTCCTTTTATGTGAGTGAAAGACTTTGTGAAAGGAAATGGCGTGCTTCATTTAGTAGTCAGTCTTTGCTGTACTTAATAGACTGCAGTCATTTTTGACTGGGGATGTTTATTATTCTAAGTTAAACTTAGATCCGATCCAGCCCAGCCCATAGATGGAAGTTTCTGAATATGTAGAGTAGCGGGCAACATTCAGTTCTGGCGGGTATATATAGTGAACTTCAGGGAACCCTAAGAGCAAACAAACACCAGCAACAAAATAAGAAATTAGAGAGAGCAAATTGGTTTACATATTTGCCTTTTGTTAATTTCTGCTTTTGTCTTTGCCCTTTTTTCTTGAACAATGGGTAAAGGTGGTCGTATGCCTGTTGCCGGTAGTGAGGATAAGAAAGCTGAGAAAAATGAAAATATTTTCCGTAGAGTTCCTCATGAAAAACCTCCATTCACTCTTGCCGACATAAAGAAAGCTATTCCACACCATTGTTTCAACCGTTCGCTCATTCGCTCTTTCTCTTACCTGGTTTATGATCTCACCGTTTGCTTTCTCCTCTATTATGTTGCCACAAACTATATCCCTCTCCTTCCTAAGCCACTCTCTTACCTTGCATGGACTGCTTATGTCTATGTTCAAGGTTGTTTCATGTTCGCCGTATGGGTTGTAGCTCATGAATGCGGCCACCATGGCTTTAGCGACTATCACTGGCTAAATGACACTGTTGGCTTTATTCTTCATTCCCTTCTCCTTGTTCCTTATTTCTCTTGGAAAATTAGTCATCGTCGTCATCATGCTAACACCAATTCACTTGACCGTGATGAAAACCATGTCCCTAGATTCAAAGAAACAATTCGATCTTATTACCATTACTTCAACAACCCACTTGGTCGAGTCTTCATCATTGCATTTACACTCACCCTGGGATGGCCTTTATACCTTATTGTAAACATAGCCGGACGGTCATATGATCGGTTTGCAAGCCACTTTGATCCATACAGTCCAATTTACTCTCAACGTGAGAGGGCTCAAATTTTATTGTCTGATATTGGTTTTCTTGCCGCTAGTTATGGGCTCTACCGTATTGCCCTAGTAAAAGGATTTTCATGGGTTATGCTCGTTTATGGAGCTCCATTACATGTTGTAAACGGTTTTCTTGTGATGATCACTTTGTTGCATCACACTCATCTTTCGTTGCCTCACTATGATTCTTCCGAGTGGGACTGGTTGAGGGGAGCATTGGCTACTATCGATAGGGATTATGGAATTCTAAACAAAGTGTTCCATCACATAGCTGACACCCATGTGCTGCACCATTTGATCTCCACCATCCCACATTATCATGCCGAGGAGGCTACTGAAGCAATCAAGCCAGTGTTGGGAGATTATTATCATTATGATGGCACTCCATTCTATAAGGCAATGTGGAGAGAAGCAAAGGAATGTCTCTATGTAGAGGAAGAGGAAGGAGAGAAGAGCAAAGGTGTCTACTGGTATAAAAATAAACTATGAGTTCTATTAATCCTCAGAAATGAATGCATATATGATGGCATAAAGTGGGAACTACAACTTAACGCTGGTACAAAATTCAGCTGGTTGTGGTAGCCTTTGGTCATTTTTTTCTCTTCGGGTGTTTTGGTTCTCATAAATAGCCAAAGGGATCTTGTTTTTGTACTTTAATTTGTTAATTCCATACCTTCTACATAATGTAAAGGTTGTAAATGTAGAAGTAACTTTATGGCACTACATATTGAATTATCGATTGTCAGATTAATGTTCTCCAAATTGTTATATACTATATGCATGATCTTTTCTAGTGCTTTGTTTTTGGAGTTGCGATTGGTGTTGAAGTCTGGTCTAAACTGACCAGACTTAAAAAATCTAGCCTGATCAGAGTCTAACCTAAAACTCCATAAAAGGTCACATATTTTAGCCTAATGCTTGGTTTGACATTGTCTGCAGGTCTGAAAAAGGTCCAGGTCTGGTGACTGGCCTGGTCAAGACCTAGTAAAAAGGCAAGTTTAGCCTGGCGTGGCCTGGCCTGGCCTAACTTTTCTCACTCACTTACCCAGCAGCCTAATCCATGAAAAAAGAAAATCTTCAGCAGCAGGCCCCAAGCCTAGGCCAGCGTATGCGTAGTCCCCCTCACCCCAATCTGGCAGCCCACCGGTAACATGCAGGCTGTAGCCATGCATGCCATAATAGTTCGAATTTGGATTATAGTTTCAACTTAAATTTGAAAATTAATATAGTTTGAATTATTTTATTCAAATAACACATTTTTCTTTTGATTTTTAAAGATATAACAGTCCTATGCTAAACCATTCCGAATTATAGATTAACATTGATCTTGTAAAAGTTCATTTAAAAAAAATTTGAACTCAAAATTGATATGATTTATTTAATTTATGTCAATACAATTATGAATATCACAAATAACCTAAAAAGTATACTACTACTAATAAGATTTATGTGTTCCAAATTTAAATGAATGATGTTAAATTTAAAAGATTTATTGATATGAGAATTAATTTATTTGCTTTAAAAATAAAAGAGATTAAATATTGATGTACACAAATCAATATTGCTTTGTTTTATACAATACCTAGCTAGAATTAAGAATCCTCATATATACGTCTTCCCTTAATTACATATATAACTATTTAAATAAATAACTTTTTTTTTATTTCTTTTTTTTACTAAGCTCTATTAGAGGGTTGATAAATATATCCTATTTAAAGGTTTTCCAGAGTATTAGACCCAATACTGTACTTGTCCTAACAGATAAATAAGCTCATTGATTAATATGTTTAAAATTAAAATTACTAATGATTCATATATTCAATATATTACTATATATTAATTCTTATCTTGTAATATATTAGTTTTATTTACTACATCCATGAAGTTTTAAAGTTTATATTTTTATTATTTAATATGAATGAAGTTTAATTTTTCACTTTCAAAATTATAATTTTATGGTTTATTATTATATTGTAAAATAAAAAGTTGCTAGAATTATAATTTTTTAAAAAAAGACGAGGAAGAAAGAAAGAGGAGAGACTTGATATGAACTTGGACCGGCCTTCGCCTAACCAGGTCAACGGCAAAAGCTTAAAAACCCGGACCAAGCCACGCCAAACTGTTTGAATGTGCAAAAGAATTATGTTTGTGTCTATTGTCTTGAACAAGGGTCCTAATATATAATTATGATCAACGTAATTCTAGATAATTAGGATAATTATAATTACAAGATATGAATTGTACAAATTAGGAGAGTTAACTATACAAAAGATATGGTCAATCAATCTAAAAGATAATTATGGAAATTATCTTAAATAAATTTATATTCTATCACACCCCCGCAGTCTTAGCGGGAGGTGGTGAATAATGAGATCTTTGAAAATCATCAAATAATACGCGCGGAAGCCCTTTGGTAAAAATATCTGCGATCTGAGAACGAGACGGGACATGAAGGACACGCACCTCTCCTTTTTGTACATTTTCACGAACAAAGTGGATGTCCATTTCAATATGTTTAGTGCGCTGATGTTGAACTGGATTCCCGGATAAATATATCGCACTAATATTATCACAGTAGACCAAAGTTGCCTTTTGGATATGACAATGAAGTTCAAGAAGAAGATTCCTAATCCAACAAGACTCGAGACAACGTTAATGACACCCCGATATTCAAACTTGACACTAGACTTGGATATTGTAGGTTGTCGCTAGAAGACCAAGAAATGATATTATCTCCGAGAAACATACAATAACCTGAGGTGGACCGTGTAGTATCAGGACATCCACCCTAATCTGCATCTGTATATGACAAGATAGAGTGAATTGAAGACGGATAGAAGTGCATACCATAATCAATCGTACCTTGTACATAACGAAGAATGTGTTTCAAAGACTCCATGTGTTCAATTTTCGGAGCATGCATAAATAGGCAGACATGTTGGACTGCATAAGAAATATCTGGCCTTGTGAAAGTAAGATATTGTAGAGCACCAACCAATCGACGATAGTTCGTAGGATTATCATAAGGGTCACCCCGATTTGGCACTTAGCTTCCCCTTAGTGGTGACGGGTGTGGGGCAAGGTTTGCAAGTAGTCATACCTGCCCTCTCTAATATCTCTTCGGCATATTTTTGTTGAGAGAGAAAAAGGTCATTTTTGGTACGAGTGACAGCAATATCCAGAAAATAACTCAACTGACCCAGATCTTTCATAGCAAATTCTGCACTGAGAAGATAGATAAAAGAACATCGAAGAGCATCCAAGAAGTCATGAGTATAATGTCATCAACATACAATAAAATATATGCAATGTCACCCCACGACAATAAATAAAAAGTGAGTGATCCGATTTCATCGTAAGTAAAACTAATAGTCGCAAACAAAATCGATGAAACCGTTGATACCAGCACTAGGAGCTTCTTAAGACCATAAAGAGATTCTGAAAATAGATAAACATGATCGGGATTGGGTGGGGTCTTTAAACCCCCATAGGTTGGTGCATGTAAATGATCTCATTCAAGTTTCAGTGCAAAATGCATTCTTAACATCTAGTTGATGAATAGGCCAAGATTTGGACAATGCAATGCTAAGAATTGTTCGAATAGTTGTCGGTTTTACAATCGGGCTAAATGTCTCTTCACAGTTAATCCCTTCTCGTTGCGACCGACCATCACCTACAAGACGAGCTTTATGCCTCTCAAAAGAACCATCAGATTTCTTTTTATGACAAAAAATCCACATTGACCGAATTATATTCACATGAGATGGACAAGGTACAAAATTCCACGTCTTATTTTTAATTAGAGCATTATACTCATCTAACATAGAAGATTTCCATTTCGGGTCATTAAGTGCACTCACCGGGTTTCGAGGGAGAGGAGAGATTTTAGGATTTTCTGCACTTAAGGCATGATGGTATTTTCGGTTTGGCGTGAAGATGCCATGTTGACTACGAGTAGTCATTCATTGAAATTGATGGTTGGTAATGAGGTGAAATTGCGTGGGGGGGACCTTAGGGTTTGGAGAAGAGGGTGTTCTTTATGGGGAAAGGGCAGCCTGCAAAGGAGACATTGTGAGCACAGAAGACTGGGCCGGAGAAGGAGATTGAGGGATTTGATTTTGTTGGTTTTGGGAGTCATTTTGATGCAAGTTGTGAATTTGCAAGGGAGACAACCCATCCTCTAAAAAATTATATGTATGAGTATTTGGAGTATGGATTGTTGAAAATGGAAATTGAGTTTCATCAAAATGCACATGACGCGAAATGATAATTTTTCGAGCTGACAAATCATAACACTTGTACCCCCTATGATTGGAAGGATATCCTAAAAAGACACACGGAGTTGAACAGGCTTGGAGCTTATTAATTTTGGTGGATGGAAAGAGTGGGAAGCATAAACACCCGAAGACCCAAAGATGAGAATATATAGGAAGGATTTGTTTGATAAAGAATTTAAGTAGGAGATTATAGCCTAAAACCTTTGTGGGAAGGATGTTGAGAAGGTATGTAGCCATTTGTAGAGTGTGACGCCCCCAAAATAGGTATACAACACCCATTCTGAGTCGCCAAATACATGGTACAGAAAACAACTACAACTTTATTACAATAATTGTCGTGCAAAATACAACAACACATATACTGTGAGTTTGGATACAAATATATACCAAATGTGACACATGTCCCAACCGTGGAATGACACCTCACACCGACACCTTACATAAAGGTATAGTCAAAAAGCTGTTTTAGAAACTAAAATCTTTGGGAAGTGCTCAAGGAAACCTTCGTACATGGGAGGCCATGCTTCTAGGTTATGATAGATATCATATGGCCACAGAATTATCCTTGGTTGACCCAATAGACCCCAAAGAAAAACGAGAAGATTACTATCATATTCTTCCCAATGGTGAGTCTTCTCTTGATTTATCATTATCTCCATTGTCTCAAATTGAGAATTATACTTCAAATAAACACCAAGATTATATAGGTAGTGCTCATAAATATACTTAGCAAGTGGATGAGCACAACCCTGTCTTATGATGACACGAGGTTGTATGTCATTAGACATCTTGTATGATAGTGGCAAAACACCCTTCCAACGTTGGGTTCGCTTTCTCCTATATGATTCACCAAATATAACTACTAAAAGATGTATACAACACACTTGTTCATACACTGTTTAGGGAGAACTCCACGACTAGAGACCACCGCTTCTATTCCTTTGTTACCTCTCGCTTCGACCCCAAATACACTTTTTATTACACGAAAGGAATTGTGAAGCAAAAGGGTGAGCACAACTAGCTTCGATAAAGAATATCATGACTAAAGATAATTAAATTATCAATAGCCTTCATCAATAACAAATCAGAGATTTAGAACATATGGTAGATGATAAAAATTTCAACTATAGTTGCAGCGGAACGAACAATCCATTAGAAGAGTCAAATACACAATACAGTCTATTATCTTCTCCATGTTAAAAGTCCATCAACAATGTTTTATCCCTGTAACATCAATCAACAGTTCATTTCCACAATTATATGAATATCTCATAATCATAATTGTAATTCTAAATTCCTCTTCGTACCCGTGATTTAATATAATTTTCATCACATGTCTTTACACTCAAACATCAAAGATCATGGTTATACCAAATCACGCTTTACATTTCATAATCATACTAATAAATTCATCTTTTGCACTACTGACCAAAGATATTCATCCTGATTCATCTTCGCACCACTGGCCAAAGATATTCAACAAGAGGTCATCTTTGCACTACGGGCCAAAGATATTCATTAACAGTTCATCTTTGCACTACATGCCAAAGATATTCCTCAACAGCTCATATTTGCCTTCTGCCAAATATATTAATATCTCAAAAAAATATATAATCATTTCGAATTTATATAAACAATAATTATAACCATGTTGATCAATTCACCTTTTGCACTTAAGCTAAAAGATATTCAATTATAAATTCTATGGTCATGATCATACCAGGTCCACGATTCAACTTTTCATTCTTGGCCAAAAGAAAACCCTAATCATGATCATACCAATAATCTACTCATCTTTACACTCCAAAGAAAAGAGAATTTCAACATCGTGGGTTATAAAAATATTATATATGATAATAAAATCAATATATAGTTTTAATCTCCAGAGTAATATTCATAAATCAACTATAATTTGGTTAAAAAAAGAAACCAATTTTGTAGTGAATAGTTCTCGTGAATAGTAACTCGTGAATAGTAACTCATGAATAGTAACCCTGACACAAAAAGGTAGAAATTTCACAATAAAATCTATACCAATATTTTGATATAATGATATTGAAAGAATAATATTTCTTAAACTTATAAACAATTTATTTTAACTGTTTACATTTTACTAAATAATGCATTTAATCATCATAAAATGCCAAACTTATAAGGTTTCATCACCAATAACCAAAACCCTCATCAAAAATCTGCATATACCACATATATGATTCTCAAGCCATAAAATCATATTTTCCAATTTTCTTCCTTCACATAACATATTTAACTCATTTATTCATAACTAGTCCATTTTTATGAAAAATATCAAATCAGTTCCAAAAATATTTCTTTTCTGGGATTTAGCCGAATATAGTCCCATATTGAACATATATTTTTCTTAGAATTTTTAAAATTCATTTACTATTTTTCATATGGCTAAAACCACTAATATTTAGACATTTATCATAAATTGTACTTTTATCCAAAAATTCAAACTCACAGTAGTACATCGGTATTATATAGATGTACTCCCAATAAAAATTTCATCAATTTTGGAGTTAACCATAAGGAGTTATAAGCGGTTACTTTTAAAATAGTCTTTTCTCATAAAATTCATAACTCTTAATCTATACATCCAAAAATCACCATTTTTGGACACAATCAATAAAACTCATCAACATATCATTTCAATTTTTTCCAGAATTTCATAAGGAAGGAAGATTGTAAGACCTCGAATTTTACGAAATAAAAGTATTCAATTTTTCTATTCAGTAAATGGTTAAATTGATAAAAGTTAAAGTTAAGGGTGATATATGAAATTTTTTTTTCAAAATACGCAAGTGGTTATAAAGTATTCATTATTTTCGGGGAATATTCGTTTGGTCATGGAATATTCTTTTTGTCGGGAATATTAAATACAATTGCTAAGAACTATTTCAGGGACCCATAACTGGATAACTCATTTCAAGAAGAAAACGACAAAATTGAATAACTGCAGTAGTTATTCTGGTTATCTTTGTTGGAATACCCGGTGGTTAAAATACAAGATGTCTGAATGGTTTAAAGAATGTTATTACGAGTATTGCATGTATTGTTGAATTATTGATCCTTACGTAGAAGGCACTACTTTCGATAATTGTTACAGTAATTATTGCTCAATATTTTATTTTATTGATTCAATAATTGCTTTGCGTTGATATTTTATATTATTGTTGTTTCAATAATTGTCATTTGACGATATTTTCCATTATCGGATCAATAATTCATATTATTTGAAATAATATTATTAGATAGCATTATTGACAATGTCTAGAAAGTTCATCAAGGAGAGGTTTGGTCACCTAATTAATTGCCGAGAAGGAGAAATCCTTTTCTAAAGCCCCTCTTTCCAGGAACTACACGTTGTCATAATTGTGATTCTATAATATTATTTGTGAATAATTAATTATTGATTTATATGATAAGAAAATATTTATTTGATGTGGATATAAATGATGAGTTTATTTATGTGGTTATAAATGAAGGAGTTAATGTTGAGGTGTTTTATCAGTATTTTGTCGGATTGGAGGTATTAAAAGATCAAATCGGTGTTATTACAGCTATATTATGTGAGTTATAATATTTAATCCGACCGTTGGATCGGTTTAATTTTTGTATATGTTATACATATATAAGTTGAGTATATGTCCATAAATTTTGAACTGTTAAAAATGAGCGTATAATTTGTTATGAATTTTAAGAGGTGACAGATTCGGAAATTAGGTTATAAATAATTTTGGTGGAAAATTCTAGAATTGGTGGGCCCCACTTTTGGTTGGTGAGAAATGTGCTCAATTGAATTTTCAAATGTGGTGGGTGGGAATAGTAGCGAGTAAAGCCATCGGTCATGCGAGTTAAGTGCCGCTTGCAGGCGTCTTAACATTTTCCTATAAATAGAGGGCTAAGTTATAATTGAAAATTACTCCAGAATTCATAAGTTTTCTCTCTTTTTCTCTCTAGATTATCGAGTGTATTTTGTGAGTACTTAGATACTTGGTGAGTTGCTATTCATCGGTCTGAAGTTTTCTTGAAATATCATATCCGATATCCAAATCGTAAGTCTTCTTTCTTTTTGAGGTAAGGGATAGTAAGGATTGTAAGAGATATTAAGGGATGTTATTTTCTTTATAATGATGTTATTCTTTCAATATCATTATACTGAAATATTGGTATGGATTTTATTGTGGAATTTCTACCTTTTTACGTCGGGGTTACTATTCACGTATATGACACTATTCACATATATACGGCACTTATTTACGTATATGACATTATTTACGATATCTGGATTTATGTACGAATACGGAGTACTATTCATGAGTTACTATTCATGAGTTACTATTCACGAATTATTATTCATGAGTTACTATTCACAAGTTACTATTCATGAGTTACTATTCACGAGTTACTATTCACGAGTTACTATTCACGGGTACTATTCACGAAAAAAATTGGTTTCTTTTTCTGACCAAATTATCGTTGGTTTATGATTGTTGCTCTTGAAAATAAATGCAGTTGTTGATCATATTATTTTTATTATCATATATAACATTTTTATAACCCTGATGTTGAATTTCTCTTTCACTTGAGTGTATAGATGGGTAGATTATTGGTATGATCATGACTATGGGTTCTCTTTGGCCAGTAGTACAAAGTTGAATTATGACTGGTATGATCATGACCATTGGATTTATAATTGAATATCTTTAGCTTAAGTGCAAAGGTGAATTGATCAACATGGTTATAATTATTGTTTATATAAATTCTGAAATGATTATATATTTCTTTGAGATATTAATATATTTGGCATGTAGTGCAAATATGAACTGTTGAGGAATATCTTTGGCCTGTAGTACAAAGATGAATTGTTGATGAATATCTTTGGCTCGTAGTGCAAAGATGACATGTTGTTGAATATCTTTGGCCAGTAGGCAAAGATGAACTGTTGACGAATATCTTTGGCCTGTAGTGCAAAGATTAATTTATTAGTATGATTATGAACATGAACTGTGATTTGGTATAATCATGATCTTTGATGTTTTAGGTAAAGACAGGTGATGAAAATTATCTTCGTCCTGGGTACGAAGAGGAATTTAGAATCACAATTATGATTATGAGTTATTCATATGATTATGGAAATGAACTGTTGATTGATGTTACAGGGATAAAATATTGTTAGTGGATTTTTAACATTGAGAAGATAATAGACTTTATGGTCTATTTGACTCTTCTAATGGATTGCTCGTTCCGCTGCAACTATGGTTGAAAAATTTTATCATCTACCATATGTTCTAAATCTCTGATTTATTACTGATGAAGGCTATTGATAATTTAATTATCTTTAGTCATGATATTCTTTCTCGAGCTAGTTGTGCTCACCCTTTTGCTTCACAATTCCTTTCGTAATAAAAGTGTAGTCAATTTGGGTCGAGTGGCGGATAACGAGGGAATAGAATCTGTTATATAGTCATGTTGAAGGTGAGGCGAACCCAACGTTGGAAGGGTGTTTTGTCACTATCATACAAGATGTTTAATAACATACAACCTCGTATCATCATAAGATAGGGATGTGCTCATCCACTTGCTGAGTATATATAAGAGCACTACCTATATAATCTTGGTATTTATTTGAAGTATAATTCTCAATTAGAGACAGTGGAGATAATGATATGTCAAGAGAAGACTTACCATTGGGAAGAATATGATAGTAATCTTCTCGTTTTTCTTTGGGGTCTATTGGGTCAACCAAGGATAATTCTGTGGACATATGATATCTATCATAACCTAGAAGCATGGCCTCCCATGTACGAAGGGTTTCCTTGAGCACTTCCCAAAGATTTTAGTTTCTAAAACAGTTTTTAACTATACCTTTATGTAGGGTGTCATTTGTGAGGTCTTCATCACTACTGGGACATGTGTCACATTTGGTATATATTTGTATCCAAACTCACGATATATATGTGTTGTTGTATTTTGCACGACAATTGTTGTAATAAAGTTGTAGTTGTTTTCTGTACCATGTATTTGGCGACTCAGAATGGGTTAGATGGAATGGACCTATTTTGGGGTTGTCACACTGCTGGTTGCGTTGGTTGTGTCCACCGCGATTTTTGTCATTGTGCTTCCTACCCTTATTGTGTGAAAACCTATTCTGATCCGTTTCCTGTTGCTGTCCAGTATTGTTCAAATTATCAGTTTGGAATTCATGAAAAGAAGCAGAGGTCGAACCTGATTCGAGCTTGGCTCGTTACGTACTCGTGGTTTCATCTAAAACATCGACCGTAGTTTCGGCGGAACGCGGTAGAGGTTTCATGTTCTGAACCACCGACACAAAATCGTCATATGCCTCGTTCAAGCCAGTGAGAAGACGCAGCACCATTCTTTGGTCAGAGACCTTGGCGTAAACATTGGCGATTGATCATTTAAAGACCTTGGTAGCGAGTCAACGCATGTGCATCAAGAAAGTCACGCAAATTAGTGGTTGCGAACTCTGTCTCGAGGTGGATGGCCCGAGAAATCTTATTATCCTGGAATAATTCCAAGCATCAATAGCCGTGTCGTCGAGATCAATTATGGTGTTAAAGAGATCCTCAGAGATGGTTCCATAAATCCATTGACGAACAATATTGTCAATGCGATCCCAATGAGCCTTCTCGACCAGAAGTGCAATCAGAGTTGGCGCCTTATCATCGACCGGTGGTGGCACGATGTGCTCGTAGGTGAGCGTGGCTTTAGCATGGATTGTGAATAAAGTCTTCCAATTAGTGTATTTGACAGACTCGTAATCCAGTGTGAGGGGAATGGTTGTTTTGATGTTTGTTATGGTGGTGACGGGATGAAACTTTTCAGCCATTGAAGAAGAGAGGAAAATATGATAAGTTTCATCCAGTGTGAGGGGAATAGGTTGTTTTTCTATGGCTCTGATACCATGAAAGTAAAAGGAATTATGTTTGTGTCTATTGCCTTGAACAAGGGTCCTAATATACAACTATGATCAACGTAATTCTAGGCTAGGATAATTACAATTACAAGATATGAATTGCTACAAATTAAGAGATTTAACTATACAAAAGATATGATCAATCTAAAAGATAATTATGAAAATTATCTTAAATAAATTTATATTCTATCATAATCATATTTTAAAAATGAGTCTCACAAAGAATTATTTATTACCATAGAAACAACTCGTCTTACCAAAAGAAGTCTTATAGGGAAGAAATCCTATGAGTGGAAAAGGAGTCTTAATTTGTTTTAGTAAGAATTTTTATTATTATAAGGAAAAGGAGACCTTTTTTTAATATTAAAAATACTATTTTCTATATGCAAAAGTTTCAAACATATTGCGAAGGAGATCTCCGTTCCCTGTATTAAAATTTGATTGCTGGAGAAAAATAGTACTACAAAAGAAGTAGTGATATTTTCACATGTTAAAGTAATATTTATTTTTATATAATTTTTTTCACAAAAATAATAAATGAAAAAAACTCATAAAAATATCATGCTTCTAATATTATCGGTATGGCGGCTATATATCATTTTCGTCATGCTATTACTATTTTGTCTTGTATTCCAAATTCTCAAATATCTGTTGGACTAGTAAAATAGCCACCAGGATGACATGAGATGACGTTTTTACTTTTTGATGTTTAATTGAACGTAAATAAAAAAAATTAAAAAATTTAATTATCTAATGATAAAAATTAAAAAATCAATCACCAAAATAATAAAAAATAATAGTTTCAAGATAATAATTTCTATTTAAGTCAATAAAAGAATACTTGTATCATGCCATCTAATTATTACATTACTTTAAAGGAAAAAGTTATAATATAATAATGACAATTTTGCTGATTATATAATTTAATTGAGTATTAACACAATATTTATAAAAAAATCTTAGTGTAATACGTAGATGATTCATCATAGTGACTATAACCAACTACAATCAAGTACATATCATTTTAATTTATCTCTTTTTTGTAACCATTCTTTAATTAGTAACCAAATTAATTTTGAATTTAATCATACCCTCTATTGCACAATACTAGTCAGATATCAAAGTATAGGTTTTACTTTTGTGCTTTTTTTAAAAAAATACAAAAGGCAAATATTTTTTTAACGATAAATCTTATCCAAAATTTTTTATAAGAAAAAAATATACAGATAGTTAACATTCTCAAGGTCTCGTTTATAAGCGTTCAAAAAAAAAAGGTATCGTTTATTACCCAAAAAGAAAAAAAAGAGTATTGTTACAAAAATTCTATAATAAAGAGTAAAAGAACTTTATGTAGAAATTAACGATAGAAAATTATTTGAATGTTATTTTTATAGCTTACAAAAGATAATTGTTCTTTAATAGGCATAATCTAATTTGGACACCACACAATTTAATTAATAACCAGGATATACTTGATATAAAAAATGTAACGTCTTAATTTAGCAAAAATAAAAATAAAAACGTAACGTCTCTCGCCTGCCATGAAGACTTTAATTCCAAGTTAGTATACTACATTATTTATCGACTGACGACTTTTAATACAAGTTGAACTCGACCTAGATAGAATAATTGGAAGTTAGCGGGCAGGGGCATTCAATTCATGCAAGTATATATAGTGAACTTAAGAGAGACCTAACAACAAACAAGGTCGCTTTTAGATATTGCCTCTAGTTTCTGCTCGTCTTTGCAGTAACAGAAGGCAGGCATATATATTAGTGTTAATATTAATGTCCGTACGTGTGTCTTTGAACAATGGGTAAAGGTAGTTCTCCTTTGCCTGTTGCCGCCGACAAGAGAGATGGAAACGAATATATATATATATATTCAACCGAGTTCCTCATGAGAAACCTCCATTCACCCTATCCGACAAAGAAAACCATTCCGCCACATTGTTTCAACCGTTCGCTCATTCGCTCTTTCTCTTACCTATTTTACGACCTCATTGCTTGCTTCCTCATCTACTATGTTGCCACAAATTACATCCCTCTCCTTCCTAAACCCCTCTCTTACCTTGCATGGACTGCTTATGTGTATGTTCAAGGAAGTTTCATGTGTGGCATATGGGTCGTAGCTCATGAATGTGGCCACTACGCCTTTAGCGACTATCACTGGGTAAATGACACTGTTGGCTTTGTTCATCATTCTCTTCTCCTCGTCCCTTACTTTTCTTTTAAAATTAGCCATCGTCATCACCATTCTAACTGCAGTTCCATCGACCGTGATGAAAACCATGTCCCTCCATTCAAGGAGACGGTTCGACCACATTACCGGTACGTCAACACCCAAATTGGCCGACTTTTTGTCATTGCATTCAACCTTACTGTAGGATGGCCTATATAATTGACCCTAAATATCCCTGGACGAACATATGACCGCTTTACAAATCACTTTTACCCATACAATCCTATGTATAGTGAAAACGAGCGTCTTCAAGTCTTGTTGTCTGATATTGGTTTTCTTGCTGCTATTTATTTGCTATATTGTATTTCCCTAGTAAAAGGATTTGCATGGATTATGCTAGTATATGGAGCTCCATTACTTGTTATGAGTGCGTTTCTCGTGATAATCACTTTCCTGAAACACAATCATCTTTCGTTGCCTCACTATGATTCTTTTGACTGGGACTGGTTGAGGGGAGCTCTGGCCACCGTTGACAGAGATTATGGAATCCTAAACAAAGTGTTCCATCGCATAACTGACACCCATGTGCTCCACCATTTGATCTCCACAATCCCTCATTATCATGCAGCGGAGGCCACCGAAGCAATCAAGCCATTGTTGGGGGATTATTACTTTTACGATGGCACACCATTCTACAAGGCATTGTGGAGAGAAACAAAGGAATGTCTCTATGTGGAGGCAGATCAAGAGGAAGGTGCCAAGACTAAATGTGTCTACTGGTTCAAAAACGAACTAAATGTTAAATCTAACTAGACAGCCACTACGCAAAGTTCACCTTACTTAGTACAACTCTGTCTCCTATTATGAACAATAATCTTGTATTATGAACCAAAAAAAGCCCGTCTCCTATTACGAACAATAAAGTTGTATTAGCTCTACTTTATATTTTTAAAATTTCAACGAATAAACATGACATGACAAATGCAGCTCATCTGCGGTTTGTTGTCTTATCCCTTGCCCTGTCTTATGCATTGAATGCCACCTAATCTTTATCTAATTAAAAAAGTAATTATAAAAATTAAATAACTGATACATGACAATAATATGATGAGTTAGGACAACACAGATGAGACTGTAAGTGGAACAAAAAAATTCAAACTTAATTTGACATAACTAATTTTTAAACAATTAACTCACTTTTATGTATTTCTTAAGTCCTAATAACTACTTGTGCACGTACGTATAAGAAAATAATATGAATATAACTAGTAGTTTGGGGATTGCTAATTATGGTGTTTGTAGGTATGTAAACTGATAAAGATTTTACTAATATACCAGATTATTCACATCACAAGCCTACAAGATTACTTGATGCAATTAACTGACTGATAAAAGATTAAAAGAAACGAATAAAGGTGTTATCATGAAGATCAGAAGACTACGTTAACTAAGTTTATTATGTTTTACAAAATTCTTTGGTTTTCTTTTGTTTTAATTTGTATGGTATGTAATTCTATGCGGCTCAATCCAAAACTTATGAATTTGCCAGAATTGTTGCTACAATATTGAGTTTTTAATGAAATTTATTATGGCGACTAAAAAAAAGGTGATTCGGGATGAGTACAGTGCGTTACAGACTCCAATTCAGTGCACTTGCTCATGTATTTGTGGTTATGGACCATTACAAGTTAATTGGGCTATCACAACAGCGAGAAACCACTGTCGAAGCAAAATAACTACGTAATCCGACAGTCATAAGTGTTCATTGTCGTAACAGAATAACTCCAGCCATAGCCTACTCTATCTCCAACAGTTGTAAGTGTTCATTGACATGTCCAGCTAGAATAGTGAAATTCAGAAGTGTGTGCACACCTAGACGGGCTGAACAGGTGCTTATGACGAAAGTAATCTACAATGATGATTTTTAAATTCTCTACTACCAGATCACTATCTAGACAAGTTATGACCTGTCTGCTTAAGTGTTTAAATAAATCTTGATATGCAGAGTCAAATCGTAGAGTAGACCCTGAACTATCCAGACAGGTTATCACATGTCTGCTTAATTATATTCAACTGATATGCATAACCTGTTAAGCAGTAACTCCTTTTATCAATGCAAAATATGAAGTGTATTTAAGTGAAGAATTGAAACAATGCAAACAAGATAAATAATAGTAAATCACAACACCAATATTTTTACTTGATTCGACCCTTAACCTCTAGTCTAATGGTGTAAGACCCCGAATTTTATGAAATAAAAGTATTTAATTTTTCTTATAATTACAATTCAGTAAATGGTTAAATTGATAAAAGGTTAAAGTTAAGGGAGATATATGAATTTTTTTCAAAATACACAAGTGGTTATAAAATATTCATTGTTGTTGGGGAATATTTGTTTGGTCGTGGAATATTCTTTCTGTCGGGGAATATTCGTACGACGGCGCAGCCATTTGTGGGCCCCATAACGAATAACGGTCGGATGAAGAAATCGACAAAAATTAAGTTTTTATAAATAACGGCGTAGTTATTCTAATTGCTTAACTTGTTGGAATACCCGTGGGTAAAGTAAAGTAAAATATCGTTGTTAGCTTGGCGATGACATTACCTGGTTTTGCACAATTTTTTTGAATTATTGATTCTTACGTGAAAGGCCTTTACTCGATAATTATTACGATAATTCTTTATCAATATTTTATTTTATTGATTCAATAATTGTCATGCGTTGATATTTTATATTATTGTTGCTCAATAATTGTCATTAGACATAGATCTCCATTATCGGATCAATAATTTATATTATTTGAATAATATTATTAGATAAAGATTATTGGCAATGTCTAGAAAATTACATCGAGGAGAGGTTTGGTCACCTAATTGCGCGTCGATGAAGGAGAAATCCTTATTGGAAAGCCCCATCTTTCCTGGGAACGGTCTGATTGTCATAATTGTGATTCTGTAATATTATTTGTGAATAATTAATTATTGATTTATATGAAAAGGAAATATTTATTTTATGTGGATATAAATGATGGATATATTTATTTTTATGTGGATAAAAATAAAGGAATTAATGCTGAGGTATTTTATCAATATTTTGTCGGTGTGGAGGTATTAAAAATCATCCGTTTGTGGATTTCGAATATTTTTTTGTTTGAAATTTGGAAAAACTCAAAGCTACAAAGTTGTAGAGAATTCGATTTCAGACAGAATGGACATAAAATTCGTATTTTTCTGATAACCGGACTATTTTCTATGAATTGTTGAAGTTTCGGAAAATAAAATAATTTTTATTAAATTATTGGGTGGGACCCACTTTTATCAATTATTGAAACCATGTGTGCTGAATTTTTGTTCAAACATGAGGGGGCTGGTTGGTGGCTGATTTCTAGTCAAGGGAATGTGCGGGAGAAAAATAAAAGAATATATTATTTTATTAAATTAGTCTCTCAAGGCGTTCTAAAGATTTTCCTATAAATAGAAGCTTAAGTTAGAATTGAAAATCACACGTAAAACAAGTTTCTTTCTCTATATTATCAAGCATATTTTTGAGAGTATTTAGATACTTTGAGAGTTGCTTTTCAGTACAAGTTTCCTTCGGCTTTTCATCCGATATTCCAGTCAGAAGTACTGCTCTTTTGAGGTAAGGGATTTTAAGGGTTATTATGTTTTTCAGTTCGTACTTTTTCAGACCTTCAAAAATTCTGGAAAAATTTGAAATAATAATTTGAAGAGTTTTATTGATTGTGTCCAAAAATGGTGATTTTTGGATGTATAGATTAAGAGTTATGAATTTTATGAGAAAAGACTATTTTAAAAGTAACCGCTTATAACTCCTTGTGGTTAACTCCAAAATTGATGAAATTTTTATTGGAAGTATATCTATATAATATCAGTATACTCTGTGAATTTGGGAATTTTTGGATAAAAGTAAAATTTATGATAAATGTATAAATATTCGGCGGTTTTGGCCATATGAAAAATAGTAAATGAATTTTAAAAATTCTGAGAAAAATATATAGACTATATTCTGCTATATCCCAGAAAAAAAATATTTTTGGAACTGATTTGGTATTTTTTTCATGAAAATGGACTAGTTATGAGTAAATGAATTAAATATGTTATGTGAAGTAAGAAAATTGGAAAATAGGATTTTATGGCTTGAGAATCCTATATGAGGTATATGCAGATTTTTGATGAGGGTTTTGGTTATTGGTGATAAAATTTTATGAGTTTAGAATTTTAGGATGATTAAATGCATTATTTAGTAAAGTGTAAACAATTAAAATAAATTGTTTATAAGTTTAAGAAATGTTATTTCAATATCATTATACTGAAATATTGGTATAGATTTTATTGTGGAATTTCTACCTTTTTGTGTCGAGTTTACAATTTATGAGTTACTATTCACGAGTTACTATTCATGAGTTACTATTCACAAGTTACTATTCATGAGTTACTATTCACGAAGTTACTATTCATGGATTACTATTCACAAGTTACTATTCATGACAGAATTAGTTTCTTTTTCTAACCAAATTATAGTTGATTTATGAATATTACTCTTGAGATTAAAACTATATGTTGATCATATTATTTTTATTATCATATATAACATTTTTATAACCCTGATGATGATATTAATTTCTCTTTGACTTGAGTGTAAAGATGGGTAGATTATTGGTATGATCATGACTATGGGTTCTCTTTGGCCAATGGTCAAAGTTGAATTGTTGGTTGGTATGATCATGACCATTGAATTTATAATTGAATAAAGAGCTTAAGTCTGAGGTGAAATGATCAACATGGTTAAATTATTGTTTATATAAATTACAAATGATTATATATTTCTTTGAGATAATAATATATTTGGCCCGTAGTGCAAATATGAATCATTGATGAATATATTTGGCTGTAGTGCAAATATGAACTGTTGAGGAATATCTTTGGCCTGTAGTGCAAAGATGAATTGTTGATGAATATCTTTGGCCCGTAGTGCAAAGATGACATGTTGTTGAATATCTTTGGCCAGTAGTGCAAAGATGAACTGTTGACGAATATCTTTGGTCGTAGTGCAAAGATGAAGTTATTAGTATGATTATGAACAGGAAATGTGATTTGGTATAACCATGATCTTTGATGTTTCAGGTAAAGATAGGTGATGAAAATTATCTTCGTCCTGGATGAGAAGAGGAATTTAGAACTACAATTATGATTATGAGTTATTCATATGATTGTGGACCAGAATTGTTGATTGATGTTACAGGGATAAAACATTGTTGGTGGATTTTTAACATGGAGAAGATAATAGACTTTATAGTCTATTTGACTCTTCTAATGGATTGCTTCGTTCAAACATGCACTATGATTGAAATTTTATCATCTACCATATGTTCTAAATCTCTTATTTATTATTGATGAAGGCTATTGATAATTTAATTATCTTTAGTCATGATATTCTTTATTGAAGTTAGTTGTGTTTCCCCTTTGCTTCACAATTCCTTTCGTGTAATAAGAGTGTGTATTTGGGTCGAAATGGGGGAATATGAGGAGTAGAATTCGGTGGTCATCATTTAGTAGTTATATTTGGTGAATCAACTAGGGAGGCGAACCCAACGTTGGAAGGGTGTTTTACCGCTATCATATAAAATGTCTAATGACATACAACCTCGTGTCATCATAAGACAGGCTTGTGCACATCCACTTACTGAGTATATCTACGAGCACTACCTATATGATCTTGGAGTTTATTTGAAGTATAATTCTCAATTAGAGACTGTAGAGATATTTATATATCAAGAGAAGACTCACCATTGGAAAGAATATGACAGTAATCTTCTCGCTTTTTATTTGGGGTCTATTTGGTCAAGTTAAGGATAATTACGTGGCCATATGATATCTATTATAACCTGTACGCATGGCCTCCCATGTACGAAGGTTTCTCATGAGCACTTCCCAAAGATTCTAATTTCTAAAACAGCTTTTTTACTATACCTTTATGTAAGGTGTCATTGTGACGTCTTATCCAAGGTTGGGATAAGAGTCACAGTTGGTATATATTTATATCCAAACTCACAAAGATATGTGTTGTTGTATTTTGCACGACAATTATTGTAATAAAGTTGTAGTTGTTTTCTCGTACCATGTATTTGACTTACTCGAATAGGTTGGATGGAATGGACTGCTTTGGGGGCGTCACAAACTGGTAATATCGAGCTATAAAGAAAGAGCCCCGAGCCTCTTCTTTGGCGACTTCTGTTGATGGGGGATGCACCGAAGCCAGACTCTCCGTAGGGGACGACGTTCTGCAATGGCAAACTGATAGGTACCACTGTGAGGTGCTATCCACGGTTGGGACATGAGTCACAGTTGGTATCAGAGCTTAGGGATATGATCTCTGGCGGAGATCAAGGAATAGAACTAGGAGGGGAGAGACGAGTAAATCCTTCGCTAGTGTGTCCTACCTAAGCTTATTTGTTGGTCAATCATAATATCGGGATATTATGTGATATATTAATTTGTTCAATTAACCCTTGTTTTGAAGTCAGACATAGAATGATATCTGAAATACAAGAGATGAGCAATGGAGAAATCATGATGACAGGGAAGATGGAATCTGAAATGCAAGCAAGGTATTCTCAACTCTTTGAAATACCATGTACGTAAATTTCGGGGACGAAATTTCATAAGGAGGGGAGATTGTAAGACCCCAAATTTTATGAAATAAAAGTATTCAATTTTTCTTATAATTACAATTCAAGAAAATGGTTAAATTGATAAAAGGTTAAAGTTAAGGGTGATATATGAATTTTTTCAAAATACACAGTGGTTATAAAATATTCATTGTTGTTGGGGAATATTCGTTTGGTGGTGGAATACTCTTTCTCACGTGGGGAATATTAAATGCGACCAACTACAGCCCATTTATGGGCCCATATAACTAATAACGATTTGGATAAAGAAAATGACAAAATTAAGTTTTTATAAATAACGGCGTAGTTATTCACCAATTAACATCTTGTTGGAATACCCTTGTGGGTAGAGTAAAAATGTCTGGCGTTGTTGCTTGCAATGAAGACACGGTTTTTGCACAATATTTTTGAATTATTGATTCTTACGTGAAGAAGCACTACTCGATAATTGTTACATAATTACTTTATTCAATATTTTATTTTATTGATTCAATAATTCTTTGCGTTGATATTTTATATTATTGTTGCTCAATAATTGTCAACGCACAAGATTCTCCATTATCGGATCAATAATTTATATTATTTGAATAATATTATTAGATAGCATTATTGGCAATGTCTAGAAAATTACATCGAGGAGAGGTTTGGTCACCTAATTATGCTACCAAGAAGGAGAATTCCTTATTGGAAAGCCCCCTCTTTCCTGTGAACGACCTGATTGTCATAATTGTGATTCTGTAATATTATTTGTGAATAATTAATTATTGATTTATATGAAAAGAAAATATTTATTTTATGTGGATATAAATGATGGATATATTTATTTTATGTGGATAAAAATAAAGGAATTAATGCTGAGGTATTTTATCAGTATTTTGTCGGTGTGGAGGTATTAAAAATCATCCGTTTGTGGATTTCGGATATTTTTTTGTTTGAAATTTGGAAAAACTCAAAGCTACAAAGTTGTAGAGAATTCGATTTCAGACAGAATGGACATAAAATTCGTATTTTTCTGATAACCGGACTATTTTCTATTAATTGTTGAAGTTTCGGAAAATAAAATAATTTTTATTAAATTATTGGGTGGGACCCACTTTTATCAATTGTTGAAACCATGTGCTGAATTCTTGTTCAAACATGAGGGCTGGTTGGTGGCTAATTTCTAGTCAAGGGAATGTGTAAGACCCCACTTTTAATGTTGAGGTGTTTTTTTAGTATTTTGTCGGATTGGAGGTATTAAAAATCAAACCAGTGTTTTTTGAGATATATTGCGGGAGTTATAATTTTTAATCCGACCGTTGGATCGTTGTAATATTTGGATATGTTATACATATATAAGCTGAGTATATGTCCACAAATTTTAAACCGTTAAAAATGAGTGTATGGTTTGTTATGAATTTTAAGAGGTGGTTGATTTGGATATCAGGTTATAAATCATTTTGGTGGAAAATTCTAGAATTGGTTGGCCCCACTCTTGGTTGGTGAAGATATGTGCTGAGATTTTTATTCAAATGTGGTGGGTGAGAATAAGAGCGCAGTAAAGCCATCGGAGTTGCGAGTTAAGTTTGCTTGATTGTCTTAACATTTTCCTATAAATAGAGGCTAAGTTAGAATTAAAAATCACACCGAAAAAATTTTTTCTCTCTTTCTCTCTAGATTATTGAGTGTATTTTGTGAGTATTTAGATACTTTGTGAGTTTACATTAATCGGTCTGCAAGTTTCCTTGACCTTTCTGACCGATATTACGATTAGAAATCTTGATATTTTGAGGTAAGGGATATTATCTTCTTCTTAAATGATATTTTCTTCAATATCATTATCTTAAAATATTGGTATGAACTTTTTATCAAATTTGGAACTTTTTTGTGTCGGGGTTCTTATTCACGAATCGACGTACACTTATTCACCAAAAAATAAAATTTTCTTCTTTTTGTCCAAGTTGTCTATTATGGTTACTATCTTTGAATGTATCCATGTTTTGATCATTATTTTGAATTACGCTTCAAAATTGGTTATTTGAGAATATTATTGAACTTGGATAAACCGTATGTCTGAATCCTTAATATTTGATCTGTTATCTCACCGGATTCGTTTTCTTTAAAATATTTTTCATCATCCTCACCTAAATGATGATACAAATGAATATCTTTGGCACATAGGTGCAAAGATGAATGATTACTAATGAATATCTTTGGCTCGTAGTGCAAAATGAGCAGTGTTGAGATGAACATGACCAATTGGTGATACAAATGAATATCTTTGGCTTTTGTAGTGTAAAGATGAATATTTGATTCAAGATGTATATTGATTGATGTTCTGAGAATAAAATATTGATGATGGACTTTTAAATCTTAGAAGATAGTAGAATTCTTTCTCTACTTGACTCTTCTAATGGATTGTTGTTTTCATTGCAATTGTTGATCTAAAACTTGTTGTCTATTATATTTTATCAGTTATTCCTGTTGAAGACTAATGATAATTTGTTGTATATTATCTTAGTCATAATATTCTTTCTTGGGCTAGTTGAGCTCACCCTTTTGTTCCATTTTTCTTCTCCGGAGGTGAGAACATAGCGAGAACTAGTCGAGATGCGGAGTGATGGTTCTAGAAAGTTGTTTTAGCGATCCTCACTATTTTTAAAATAGTGTATCAATAATTGTAATGAGGACTCCTTTTGAGTTTTATACTCTCTATTTGTATTTAAACTCATAGTTTAATGAAGTTGTATTTGTTTCTGTACCATGTATTTGGCGACTCAGAATGGGTGATGTATACCTATTTTGGGGGCGTCAAAGTTGGTATCAAAGCTTAGGGATATGATCCATGGCTGAGATATGAGACAAGAACTAGGAGGGAGAGACAGAATTCTTTTCATTAAGTATGACTGACTAAGTTTATTTAATCGGTCGAGTATAGGGATAATATGTTGCATGACTATTAACCCTTGTTTTATGGCGATGTTAATAATGGCAAATGAGAACGTTAATAATGGAGTGAATCGGGCCGGTGAGACACCTTTGATCACTACCCGAGGACGCGTGCAGCGGGAAGGCAATAATCATCCTGTAAACAACGTTACCGAACAAATGATGAATATGTTTAGAAGCTTTTTGCAGTTCATGCAAAACCAGACGAGGGAAACTCGTGCACAAAATACGGGTGGAAATGCTAGCAATGTGCGGCTTGTCATAGCCAAGCGATTCAAAGAGTTGGGACCACGAAATTTAAGGAAAGAAAGCGGATCCGATCATGGGCGGAAGCGTGGGTCAAAAAATTACCAAGATATTCGATGTCTTGGGATGCGGAGGAACGAAGGTTCCATTCGCCACCTTTATGTTTTGCGGTGAGGCGGACTCTTTGGTGGGAGTTCAGTAAAGCGTACCAACCAGTACTTTCAACATGTCTTGGGAAGCGTTTTAGAAACTATTCAATGACAAGTATTTTCACGAAAGTATTAAATCGTATGAAGGAGGTGGAGTTTATCGATTGGAACAAAATAACATGACGGTGTCCCAATCACGAGGTGAAGTTTGCGAGTTATCCAGTTTTGTACCTCATTTGGTGAAAATGAGGAGCGAATAACGAGGATGTTTACGAGAGGTCTAAAGCCCTAGAGATTCGACAATATCTTATCTCTCATAAATTTTCTTTATATTCGGATGTTGTAAATGAGGGCTCAATTATTAGGCGAGATAATGAGTATGTTCAATCCGAGGTAACACAACCGAGTGGTCATAAATGCTGGCAAATGGCGGCCATCGTGAACAATGACAACCGGAAGGAAGGAAAGCATTCGAATAAAAGCGGTAACAACTCTGGTGGTAATCGTGGCCGTGATAATAGAAGGAGCGAGTCAAGAGAAGATTTCAAAAGGAGAAGGTACAACAATGATAGTGTAAAGACGTCGGCACCAACATCAAGCTGTTTCTAGGGAGGGAGAATGACCCTTTGGTCGTATGTTCTACAAATCACGGGAAGAGGGACTCATCATTGGCCGCCCACAACAATCCAAGGTGTGTTAGAACTGTGGAAAGGAAGGTCATATAGCTAGAGATTGTCTAGTTACGAAACCAAGTTCAACAGATATGGTGACTCCAACGGCTGTCCCGGACAAGTTAAAGTCGGTGGTTCCTGGAAGGGCGTTTGTCACGACTGCCCAAAATGCGAGGAACCCAAACGAGGTGATCACGGGTAAACTAATCATAAACTCTTGTGAAGTTTATACCTTATTAGATACCAGTTCTACCCATTCTTTTATCTCTCTACTTGTGCTGCTCAACGTTTAAACTTGACTCAGGAGAAATTAGACTTTGACTTATCTGTTGAGACTCAGTTAGGAGAAACTTTCGTTACATCTCATTTTTAAATCTTGCATGATTCAAGTCGGTACCATCACATTACTGCGCCAATCTTATTTCGTTGAAAATTCTTGCATTTGATGTGATTTTGGGGATTGATTGGTTAACCACGCATCATGCTAAAATTGATTGTTTTCGTAAGGTTGTTAGTTTTCATATTCCTAACCAACCTATTATGTGAATTCAAACAACCAAACCACTAAAATCAGTCACTGTCATATCAAGCCATAAAGCTATTCGTTTATTGAAAAACGAATGTCAAGCTTTCTTAGCCCATGTCACGGCCTTGAACAAAAACACGTCAGATTTGAATACTATTTCTATTGTTAGTGAATTTCCTGATGTATTTCCTGAAGAACTTCCCGGTCTACCCCCAGAACGTGAATTTGAATTCTTTATTGACCTTGAACTTTGGTACAAAGCCCATTTCTAAAACCCCATATTGAATGGCTCTATTGAACTTGAGGTTAAAGGTCCAACTCTGAGGAGTTATTGGACATCGGTTTTATTCATCTAGTACATCTCCTTGGGGTGCTCTGTTTTATTTGTAAAGAAGAAAGACGGGGAGTATGCGACTTTGTATTGACTCTCAGAGAGTTGAACCATGTCACTATCAAGAATAGGTATCCGCTTACCTCGCATTGATGACTGTTTGACCCGATTTGAGGAGCACAATTCTTTTCAAAGAGCGATCTTAGATTACGGATATCATCATTGAAGATTAAAAGCGAGGATATTCAAAAGGCGCGCTTGAAACTTCGATGCAGGAATTATGAATTCTTAGTCATGTCTTTTGGATTGACTAATGCTCTCTACTTCTTTCATGGATATGATGAACCGTGTATTCAAGGAATATTTGGATCGATTCGTTGTTGTCTTTATTGATGACATCCTCATCTATTCCAAAAGCCGTGAAGATCATGAGCACCATTTGAAGTTTGGTCGCAAAAGGCTTCATGATAACAAACTATATGCCAAGCTGAAGAAATATGAGTTCTGGCTTGAGGAAGTAGCATTCCTTGGGCATGTGGTGTCAAAACATGGAGTATCTGTCGACCCGGCGAAGATTGAAGCCATACAAAGTTAGAAGAAACCAAAAGTCGGTGGCCAAAATCGTAACTTTTACGGGCTTAGTGGGTTATTATCGAAGATTCGTGGAAGGATTTTCTCGAATCGCTACTCCGTTAACTCATCTAACTCGTAAAGATATAAAATCTGGTTGGAACGAGGATTGCGAGAAGAGTTTTTAAGAACTCAAGAGAAGACTCATTTCGGCACCTGTTCTGACAATACCATCTGGTTCGGATGGATTTGTTATCTACAGCGATACTTCAGGCAAAGGGTTAGGATGTGTTCTCATGCAACATGGGAAAGTCGTAGCCTATGCCTCACGGCAACTCAAAGAATATGAGAGGAATTATCCTACTCATGATTTGGAGTTAGCGGCGATCGTTCGCGTTGAAGATTTGGAACACTACACATATGGGGAGAAAGTGGAGATCTATCTGAGATCATAAAAAGCCTCAAATATTTCTTCACCCAAAAGGAACTCAACATGCGCGCAACGACGTTGGCTCGAGTGTTGAAAGATTACGATCACACCATCCAATATCATCTGGAAAAAGCAAGCGTGGTAGTGACGCATTAAGTAGAAGATCATATCTGCGATTCTGAGTGCAATGTTGTTAACACAAAGTTCCATTTTGTATGACTTGTAAAGGATGGAGATAGAGATGAAGGCTCCAAGTACCCACGTGATGATATCAAATATGCGAGTAGAACCGACTTTAATCGATAAAGTTAAAGGCTGCTCAAGCTACGGACATGGAGGTGATCGTATGAAGAAGAAAGTGCAAGAAGTTGCTATTCGAGCGCAAGAATCGATGAAGAAGGAATACTTGAGTCAACTCAAGACTTTGTTTCTAACGATTACGACTTGAAGCATAGAATCATAATGGAGGCACACAACACACCGTTTGCAATCCATCATAGGAGAACCAAAATGTATCATTATCTTCGACATAAATTTTGGTGGAGCAATATGAAAAGAGAGATCGCGGAGTTTATCTCGAGGTGTTTAACTTGTCAACGTGTAAAGGCGGAGCATCAAATGCCAAAGGGTCCATTACAACCACTTGAGATTTCAAAATTGAAGTGGAAACACATTACTATGGATTTCATTACGGGTCTTCCCAAGGTTTCTCAAGGCATAGATGCGATTTGGGTTATTGTTGATAGATTAACCAAGTCTGCCCATTTCTTGCCCATCGTGAGACTTATTCCTTGAATGTCTTGCTAGTATGTCGTGAACAAGATTGTGAGATTGCACGGCATGCCGATATCCATAGTTTGGATCGTGACCCAAGATTCACTTCACGATTTTGGGTTAGCTTACGAAAAGCTATGGGCGCGAATTCTGATTGATTAAGACATACCATCCTCAAACGGACGGACAATCAGAGAGGACTATTCAAACTCTTGAAGATCTATTAAGACTTTGTGTCCTAGATCTCAAAGGGAGTTGGGATAAGTACCTACCATTGGTGAAATTCTCCTACAACAACAGCTTATCGGTGACGTATAGGTGTGGCTCCATTGAGGCGTTGTATGGAAGAAAATGTCGTTCTCTCAGTATCTTTGGGACGAGGTGGGTGAAGCAACATTGTTGGGACCAGAGTTGATACGCATGACTACGAGAGAAGATCCAAACGATTCGACAACGTATCTGAAGCGGCAGGATCGATCGACAAAAGAGTTATCGGGATCTTCATCGGAAGGGCGTGGAATTTAATATTGGGGATCATGTATTGTTACGTGTTGCACCATGGAAGGGAGTTACAAGATTTGGGAAGAGATGAAAGCTCAATCCAAGATTTATTGGTCCATTTGAGATTCTTGACCGAATAGAAAATGTGGCCTATAGACTCGCATTACCTCCAAGTATGTCTCGTGTTCATAATGTTTTTCACATATCTATGCTTCGTAAATATGTTAAAGACCTGAACCACATTATTAAGTTAGAACCAGACGAGATAGCTGAAGATTTAACGTCGAGGAGGTACATGTTAAGATCTTGGATAGGAAAGAGCATGTCCTACGATGAAGGTTATACCACAAGTTAAGGTTTTGTGGAGAAACCATGCTTATTAAAGAGATGACACAGGAGTTGGAATCAAAAATGAAAGTGAGGTATCCTCACCTTTTTGAAACACCGAGTACGTCGTCAATTTCGAGAGACGAAATTTCATAAGGAGGGAGGTTGTAAGACCCCAACTTTTTAATGAATAAAATCAAATTTCCTTTATTTATTATTGTGAGAATAATAAGGTATTAATTTGATATAATAACTTTGGTTATGGGTGAAATGTGAAAATTTTGCAAAATAAGCAAGTGGTTATAAAATATTCATTTTGTCGGTGGAATATTCTTTACGTAGGGAATATTAAATGCGGAAATAGACCAATCAGTGATTATTGTGGGCCCCCTAACGGATAACAGTCGAATAAAGAAAATGACAAAATTGAATAACGGCGTAGTTATTCACAATTAACAACTTGTTGGAATACCCGGTGGTTAAAGTAAAGTAATGTCTGGCGTTGTTGCACGATGGCAGACGGTATTATTGCAAAGATTGTTAAATTATTGATCCTTACGTAAGAAGGCTTACTCGATAATTGTCACGATGAATTCTTGTTTAATATTTTATTTTATTGATTCAATAATTCTTTGCATTGATATTTTATATTATTGTTGTTTCAATTATTGTCATCACTGCACACTATTTCCATTATCAGATCAATAATTCATATTATTTGAATAATATTATTAGATAGCATTATTGGCAATGTCTAAAAAGTTACATCGAGGAGAGGTTTAGTCACCTAATTGTGCGCCAGTAAGGAGAAATTCTTATTGAAAAGCCCCTCTTTCACAGGAGCGACTGGTTGTCATAAATGTGATTACATAATATTATTTGTGAATAATTAATAATTGATTCATATGATAAGAAATATTTATTTTATGTGGATATAAATGATGGATTTATTTATGTGGTTATAAATGAAGGAATTAATGTTGAGGTGTTTTATTATTATTTTGTCGGATTGGAGGTATTAAAAATCAAACCAGATGTTTTTTTGATATATTGCATGAGTTATAATTTTTAATCCGACTAGTTGGATCATTGTAATATTTGGATATGTTATACATATATAAGTTGAGTATATGTCCACAATTTTGAACCGTTAAAAATGATCGTATGATTTGTTATGAATTTTAAGAGGTGGTTGATTCGGAAATCAGGTTATAAATCATTTTGGTGAAAAATTTTAGAATTGGTGGGCCCCACTCTTGGTTGGTGAAGAAATGTGCTGAGATTTTTATTCAAATATGGTGGGTGGGAATAGTAGCAGGTAAAGCTATCAGGTTGCAGGTTAAGTCTGCTTCGGCGTACTAACATTTTCCTATAAATAGAGGGCTAAGTTAGAATTGAAAATCACACCATAAACAAGTTTTCTCTCTTTCTCTCTCTAGATTATTGAGTGTATTTTGTGAGTATTTAGATACTTTGTGAGTTTTTGTTAATCAGTGTAAGTTTCCTTGACCTTATCTACCGATATTCCGATTAAATCTTGATATTTTGAGGTAAGGGATATTATCTTCTTCTTAAATGATATTTTCTTCAATATCATTATCTTAAAATATTGGTATGAACTTTTTATCAAATTTGGAACTTTTTGTGTTAGGGGTTACTATTCACGTTATCTGACATTATTCAAATATCTGACCTTATTCACGAATCTGACATTTATTCAATTGAAAAATGAAATTTTCTTCTTTTTGTCCAAGTTATACATTATGGTTCTTATCTTTGATTGTATCCATCTTTTGATCATTATTTTTGAATTACCTTCAAAATTGGTTATTTGGAATATTATTGAACTTGGATAAATTGTAATCTGAATCCTTAATATTTGATCTGCTATCTCAATTTGGATTCATTTTCTTTCAAATATTTTTCATCATCCTCGATCTAAATGATGATACAAATGAATATCTTTGGCTGTAGTGGAAAGATGAATGATTACCTAATGAATATCTTTGGCTCGTAGTGCAAAGATGAGCAGTGTTGAGATGAACATGACCCATTTGGTGATACAAATGAATATCTTTGGCTCAGAAGGCAAAGATGAATATTTGATTCAAGATGTATATTAATTGATGTTGCGAGGATAAAATATTGATGATGGACTTTTAAATCTTAGAAGATAGTAGAATTCTTTCTCTACTTGACTCTTAAATGGATTCTTTTTTTCATTGCGATTGTTGGTCTAAAACTTGTTGTCTATTATATTTTATCAGATTATTCCTATTGAAGACTAATGATAATTTATTGTATATTATCTTAGTCATAATATTCTTTCTTGGGGCTAGTTGAGCTCACCCTTTTGTTCCATTTTTCTTCCCGGAGGTGAGAACATAGCAGAAACTAGTCGGGGTACGGAGTGATGGTTCTAGAAAGTTGTTTTAGCAGTCCTCACTATTTTTAAAATAGTGTATCAATAATTGTAATGAGGACTCCTTTTGAGTTTTTATACTCTTTATTTGTATTTAAACTCACAGTTTAATGAAGTTGTATTTGTTTCTGTACCATGTATTTGGCGACTCAGAATGGGTGATGTATACCTATTTTGAGGGCGTCACAGAATGTGCAGGAGAGAAATAAAAAGAATATATTATTTTATTAAATTAGTCTCCTTTGGCGTTCTAGCATTTTCCTATAAATAGAAGCTTAAGTTAGAATTGAAAATCACACTAGAAACAAGTTTTCTTTATCTCTATATTATCAAGCATATTTTTGAGAGTATTTAGATACTTTGAGAGTTGCTTTTCAGTACAAGTTTCCTTCGGCTTTTCATCCGATATTCCAGTCAGAAATACTGCTCTTTTGAGGTAAGGGATTTTAAGGGTTATTATGTTTTTCAGTTCGTACTTTTTTAGACCTTCAAAAATTCTGGAAAAATTTGAAATGATAATTTGAAGAGTTTTATTGATTGTGTCCAAAAATGGTGATTTTTGGATATATAGATTAAGAGTTATTAATTTTATGAGAAAAGACTATTTTAAAAATAACCGCTTATAACTCCTTGTGGTTAACTCCAAAATTGATGACATTTTTATTGAAAGTATATCTATATAATATCAGTATACTCTGTGAATTTGGGAATTTTTGGATAAAAGTACAATTTATGATAAATGTATAAATATTCGGCGATTTTGGCCATATGAAAAATAGTAAATGAATTTTAAAAATTCCGGGAAAAATATATGTTTAATATGGGACTATATTCTGCTATATCCCAGAAAAAAAATATTTTTGGAACTGATTTGGTATTTTTTTCATGAAAATGGACTAGTTATGAGTAAATGAATTAAATATGTTATGTGAAGTAAGAAAATTGGAAAATAGGATTTTATGGCTTGAGAATCCTATATGAGGTATATCTGATTTTTGATGAGGGTTTGGTTATTGGTGATGAAATTTTATGAGTTTAGAATTTTAGGATGATTAAATGCATTATTTAGTAAAGTGTAAACAATTAAAATAAATTGTTTATAAGTTTAAGAAATGTTATTTCAATATCATTATACTGAAATATTGGTATAGATTTTATTGTAGAATTTCTACCTTTTTGTGTCGAGTTTACAATTTATGAGTTACTATTCACGAGTTACTATTCATGAGTTACTTATTCACGGTTACTATTCATGGATTACTATTCACGAGTTACTATTCATGTGAAATTGGTTTCTTTTTCTAACCAAATTATAGTTGATTTATGAATATTACTCTTGAGATTAAAACTATATGTTGATCATATTATTTTTATTATCATATATAACATTTTTATAACCCTAATGATGATATTAATTTATCTTTGACTTGAGTGTAAAGATGGATAGATTATTGGTATGATCATGACTATGGGTTCTCTTTGGCGATGGTCTGAAGTTGAATTGTTGGTAGTATGATCATGACCATTGAATTTATAATTGAATATCTTTAGCTTAAGTACAAAGGTGAAATGATCAACATGGTTATAATTATTGTTTATATAAATTCTGAAATGATTATATATTTCTTTGAGATAATAATATATTTGGCCTGTAGTGCAAATATAAACTGTTGATGAATATATTTGGCCTGTACTGCAAATATGAACTGTTGAGGAATATCTTTGGTGTGACAACCCCAAAATAGGTCCATTCCATCCAACCCATTCTGAGTCGCCAAATACATGGTACAGAAAACAACTACAACTTTATTACAACAATTGTCGTGCAAAATACAACAACACATATATATCGTGAGTTTGGATACAAATATATACCAAATGTGAAACATGTCCCAACCGTGACAAAGACTTTCCTCAAAGGACACACTTTACATAAAGGTATAGTCAAAAACTGTTTTAAAAACTAAAATCTTTGGGAAGTGCTCAAGGAAACCTTCGTACATGGGAGGCCATGCTTCTAGTGTAAGACCCCAAATAATTAATAAATAAAATTTATTTTCCTCTATTTATTATTTTGAAATAGTAAGGGTTGATGTGATTAATGTGGATAGTTATGGGTAAAATACACAAATATTTCAAAATAATCAAGTGGTTATAAAATATTCATTGTTGTCGGGGAATATTCGTTTGGTCGTGGAATATTCGTACTGTCGGGGAATATTCGTACGACGGCGCAGCCATGTGTGGGCCCTATAACGGAAAGCGATTGGAGGAAGAAAACAACAAATATAAGTTGTTTAAAAATAACGACGTAATTGTTACCGTTTACACTGTTGGAATACCCGGTGGTTAAAACACGATGTCTGGCGTTGTTGCTTGTGCACAAGAAGATACGGTATTGCACCAATTATTGACTCTTACGTAAAAGGCACTTTACCAATAATGGTTATAGTAATTCTTTATTCGGATTTTATTGGTTCAATAATTGTTGTGTTGATATTTTATATTCTTTGTTGTTTGAATAATTGTCATTACACAGTATTTTTCATTATCGAAGCAATAATTCATATTATCCTAATAATATTATTAGATAACATTATTGGCAATGTCTAGAAAGTTACATCTAAGGAGAGGTTTGGTCACCTAATTGCGCTACCAAGAAGGAGAAATTCTTATTGAAAGCCCCTGCTTTCCTTGAACCGCACAGTTGTCAATATTGTGATTCTGTAATATTATTTGTAAATAATTAATTATTAATTCATATGATGAGAAAAATATTGATTTTATGTGGATATAGATGGAGAAAATTTTTAATGTGACAATTGTTGAAAATTGAAATTTTATCTTTTTCTGATAAAATAATTCATTTAAATATATATATATTATTATATTTTAATAATATAATAATGGTGGTATTTTTACAACGAATTTGGGATATATGAGTATACGAGGAGGAAGAGTATTTTTGTTGCAATAAATGTTTAAAACATGTTAAACATGTCGGTGGACTCCATTTATTGTGAAAATTTGATTATAAATTTCGTAAAATCGCCTGCTTTGTGAATTTCCTGGTCAATTTCATTTAGAATTTAAAAAACTTTCTTCCGCAAAGTTGTAGAGAATTGAATTTCCTATAAAAACACGCGAGATTCAATTTTCCGACAAAAGGATATTTATTGTGAATTATTGATGTTACATAGTTCCAAATAATTAATTTTTGAAGTTTTAAATATTTTTTTATAAAAACATTTTTTATTATTTTTTCTAGAAGGTGACATGTGGGAAATGCTAGGAGCTGAATTCTAAAGTGGGCATATGAATTTGATATATATATATATATATATATATATATATATATATATATATATATATATATATATATATATATATTAATTATTAAATTTTCTACTTTGGTGTTCTAAGCAATTTCCTATAAATAGGGTGCTTAGGTTAGAATTGAAAATCACACCAAAAATGAAGTTTTCTCTATATATTATCGGCGTATTCTTGTGAGTATTTTGAGTATACTTTGAGTATTGCTATATCTGATGCAAGTTCAAGTCATAAATTATATCAGGTGTTTCAACTAGAAATCTTGCCTTTCGAGGTAAGAGATATTTTTTTTCGTAATGATATTATTTCTTCAATATCATTATAATTGAAATATTGATCTGAAGTTTTTATCAAATTTGAAACTTTTGGTGTCGATTCTTATTCACGTATCTGACCTTTATTCACGTATCTGATCTTATATTCACGATCTGGCACTATTCATCGAAAAATGAAAATTTTCCTTTTCGTCCAAAATATCTATTATGGATACTAGTTTTGATTGTATCCATGTTTTGATCATTCTTGAATTTTACACCACTATGATTATTTTTGAGGTATTTTTGGACGTGGATAAAAAACAATACTGAATCCTTAATCCTTAATCCTTGTCATTTTGTTTCAATGGATTCGCTTTCTTTAAAAATATATATATTTTTCATCATCCTCGATCTTAAATGATGATATTATTGAATATCTTTGGCTTTTAGTAGTGCAAAAGATGAATGATTTCGATGAATATCTTTGGCCCAGTAGTGCAAAGATGAACATGTGTTTAGATGAACATGACCAATCGGTGAATGTCTTTGGCACATAGTGCAAGGATGAATATATGATTCCGGATATATATTGATTGATGTTACAGGGATAAAAATATTGATGATGGATTTATTAAATTCATAGATATTAGTAGATTTCATCCTCTACGTAACTCTTCATGAATTAATATTTTCATCATGAGTATTGATTTAAAACTTGATGTCTATTGTATTCTATTAAATTTTTCCATGTTGAAGACTAACGATAATTTGTTGTATATTATCTTAGTCATAATATTCTTCTTCGGGCTAGTTGAGCTCACCCTTTTCCTTTTTGTTCCATTTTTCTTCTCAAAAGGCGAGAATGTAGCGAAATGCGAGCCTGGGGTATGGAATGATGGTTTTAGAGTTGTTTAGTAGTCCTCACCATTTTGTAAAATAATGTATCAATAATTATGATGAGGATTTATTTGTATGTGGATATTGTTTAGATGGCAATATCTCAGATTTAAACTCACGCTTTCTTTGTTGTAATAATAAAGTTGTAGTTGTTTCATGCATCGGTGTATTGACAACTCGGAATGGGTGATGTATACCTATTTTGGGGGTGTCACAGTTGGTATCAGAGCTTAAGGATATGATCTCTGGCGGAGATCGGGGAATAGAACTAGGAGGGGAGAGACAAGTAAATCCTTCGCTAGTATGTCCTACCTAAGCTTATTTGATAGTTGGTCAGTATATAAGGATATTATGTGATATATTGATTTCCTTAATTAACCCTTGTTTTATGACAGTATTTGAGAATGTTGACTGAGAATATTAACAATAGAAATGAGACCATGGAGATGCATGTACTCACCAACGAGGAGAACGTGCAATAGGCTGGCAATGTTCCTCCTGTGAACAACACCACTGATCAGACGATGAACAGCGCGCAATGTTTAGAAGCTTTTTGCGCTTCATGAAAAATCGAGGCGAGGGGAGACTCGTGTTCAAAACATAGGAGGAAATGATAGCAATTCACGGGTTGTCACAAACCAAGTAGTTCAAAGAGTTGGGACCACCGAGAATTTAAGGGAAAGCCGGATCCGATCATGGCGAAACATGGTTCAAGCAAATTACCAAGATATTCGATGTCTTGGGATGCACAGAGAACAGAAGGTTCCATTCGCCACCTTTATGTTCCGTGGCGAAAGCGGATTCATCTTTGGTGGAGAGTCAGTGAAGCGTACCCATCCAAATTTCCGACTCAAAGATGTCTTGGGAGACGTTTGAAACTATTTAATGACAAATACTTTCACGAAAGTGTTCGTCATATGAAAGAAGTGGAGTTTATTAGACTGGAGCAGAACAACATGACGGTGTCTTAGTACGAGGCGAAGTTTGCAGAGTTATCCAGGTTTGTACCTCATTTGGCGGAGAATAAGGAACGTATGACGCGGATGTTTCTGAGAGGTTTGAAACCCGGTATACGTCAGTATCTCATCTCTCATAAATTTTCTCTTTATTCAGATGTTGTTAATAGGGCTCAATTGTTAGAGCGGGATAATGAGTACGGTCAACCGAGGTACAACAATCGATCATATCATCTACAGAGATAGCGAAATAACAAAACAACAATAACCAAAGTGGAGAAAGAAAAAGATGGACAAAAATGGTAACCACTCTGGTGGTAATCATGGCCATGAAAATAGAAGAAGCGAGTGGGTAGGAGATTTTAAAAAGAGGAGATTCAACAACGACCATGTGAAGACGACGATGCCGTAGAAAGAATCGGTTCCAAGGAGGAGAACGACCACCCCATTATCTGCTATAAATCACGGGAAAGAGGGACATATCGGTCAAACTTCCCACAACATTTCTGTATGCTATAATTGTGGAAAGGAAGGACATATCGCCGAGATTGTGCGGTAGAATAAACCTAGTTCAAATAAGACGGTGACTCAAAAGACCGTCCTAGAAAAGTCAAAGTCAATCGGTTCTGGAAGAAGCGTTTGTTGTGACCGGTCAAAATGCGAGGAACCCAAACGAGGTGATTACGGGTGTAAGCTATTTATAAATTCTTGTGAAGTTTATACTTTACTAGATACCGGTCTTACCCATTCATTTATCTCTCTCTACTTGTGCTCAACGCTTAAATTTGACTCAAAAAAATTAGACTTTGACTATCTGTGGAAACTCCGTTGGAGAAACTTTCATCACATCCATCGTTTATAAATCTTGTCTAATCCAAGTTGACACCCTTATCTTTACCCGTTGACCTTATCTCTTTAAAGATACTTGCTTTTGATGTGATTTTAGGGATTGATTGGTTAACTACTCATCATGCCAAAATTGATTGTTTTCGTAGCTTTCATATTCCTAAACAACCCGTTGTTATGCAATTCAAGCAACTAAACCATTAAAATCAATCACTGTCATATCTAATCATAAAGCTATTTGTTTATTAAAAAACGGATGTCAAGCTTTCTTAGCCCATGTTATGGATTTGAATAAAGACAAGTCAAATTTGAATAATATTCCTGTTGTTATTGACTTTCTGACGATTTTTTTACGAAGAACTTCCGCTCTACCCCAAGAACGTGAAGTTGAATTCTTTATCGACCTTGAACACTGCACAAAGCCCATTTCTAAAACCCCATATTGAATGGCTCTATTGAACTTCAGAGTTAAAGGTCCAACTACGAGTTGTTGGACATTGGTTTCATTCGTCCCTAGTACATCTCCTTGGGGTGCTCTGTTTTATTTGTAAAGAAGAAAGACGGGAGTATTCGACTTTGTATTGATTATCGGGAATTGAACCATGTCACTATCAAGAATAGGTATCCTCTACCTCGTATTGATGACTTGTTTGACCAAATTCTGCAAGGAGCACAATTCTTTTCAAAATCGATCTTCGCTCGGATATCATCAATTTGAAGATTAGAATCGAGGATATTCCAAAGACGCGCTTTAGAACTCCTAAGACGGGCATTATGAATTCCTAGTCATGTCTTTTGGATTGACTAATGCTCCCTGCGGCTTTCATGGATATGATGAATCGAGTATTCAAAGAATATTTGGACAAATTCGTTTGTCGTCTTTATTGATGACATCCTCATATATTCAAAAGCCGTGAAGATCATGAGCACCATTTGAAGTTTGGTACTCCAAAGGCTTCGTGAAAACAAGCTATATGCTAAGTTGAAGAAATGCGAGTTACGGCTTGAGGAAGTAGCATTCCTTGGGCACGTGGTGTCAAAACATGGAGTATCTGTTGACCTTGAAGATTGAAGCAATACAAAGTTGGGAGCAACCAAAGACGGTGGTCAAAGTCACGTAGCTTTTGGGCTTAATTGGTTATTATCGGAGATTCGTGGAAGGGTTTTCTCGAATCGCTACTCCGTTAACCCATCTGACTCGAAAGGATACAAAATTCGTTTGGAGCGAAGAATGCGAGAAGAGTTTCCAAGAGCTTAAGAGGATACTTATTTCGGCACCTGTTCTAACAATACCATCCGGTTCGGATGGATTTGTTATCTCAACGATGCTTGAGCAAAGGGTTAGATGTGTTCTCATGCAACGGGGAAAGTCATAGCCTATGCCTCGCGACAACTTAAAGAATATGAGAGGAATTATCCTACTCATGATCTAGAGTTAGCGGATCGTTTTGTTAAAGATCCGGAGGAACTATCTTTATGGGGAGAAAGTGGAGATATATTCAGACCATAAAAGCCTTAAATATTTCTTCACTCAAAAAGAAATTAACATGCGGCAGCGACGTTGGCTCGAGCTATTGAAAGACTACGACCACACTATTCAATACCATCCCGGAAAAGCGAACGTGGTAGGCGACGCGTTGAGTAGAAGATCATATCACGAACGAGAGCGATGATGTCAAGTATACGACAGAGCCAACTTTAATAGAAAAAAGTTAAGGTTGCTCAAGCCACCGCCGGAATGATCGTATGAAGAAGAAAGTGCAAGAAGGTCTTATTCGAAAGCGAGAATTGATGAAGAAGGAATACTTGAGTCCACTCCGGACTTTGTGTTCTAACGATTACGATTTGAAGTACACGATCATGATGGAGGCACATAATACACCATTTGCAATCCATCCTGGAAGTACTAAAATGTATTGTGATCTTCGACATACATTTTGGTGGAACAATATGAAGAGAGAGATTGCAAAGTTTATCTCAACATGTTTAACTTGTCAACGTGTAAAGGCGGAGCATCAAGTGCCAAAGGGTCCGTTGCAACCACTTGAGATTCCGAAATGGAAGTGGGAACACATTACCATGGATTTCGTTACGGTTCTTCCCATGGTTTCTCAAGGCATCAATGTTATTTGGGTTATTGTTGATAGATTAACCAAGTCTGCTCATTTCTTGCCGATACGGGAGACTTATTCTCTTGAACGTCTTACTAGTATGTATGTAAATGAGATTGTGAGGTTGCATGGCATGCCAGTATCTATAGTTTCGGATCGTGACCCAAGATTCACTTCAAGATTTTGGGTTAGCTTGCAAAAAGCTATGGATGCAATTTACGATTCGATTCGGCATACCATCCTCAAACGACGGACAATCGAGAGGACTATTCAAACTCTTGAAGATTTATTAAGACTCTGTGTCCTAGACTACAAGGGCAGTTGGGATAAGTATTTACCATTGGTGGAATTCTCCTACAACAACAGTTATCAGGCAAGTATAGGTGTGGCCCCATTTGAATCATTGTATGGACAAAAGTGTCGCTCTCCAATATGTTGGGACGAGGTGGGTGAAGAAACATTGTTGGGACCCGAGTTGGTACGTATGACTACGGAAAAGATCCAAATGATTCGACAACGTATACAAACGGCATAAGATCGACAAAAGAGTTATGCGGATCTTCATCGAAAGGACGTGGAGTTTAGTATAGGGGATCATGTATTGTTGCGAGTTGCTCCATGGAAGGGAGTTACAAGATTTGGGAAGAAAGGAAAGCTCAATCCACGATTTATTGGTCCATTTCAAATTCTTGACCGAGTAGAAAATGTAGCCTATAGACTCGCGTTACCTCCAAGTATGTCTCGTGTTTATAATGTGTTTCATATATCTGTACTTCGTAAATATGTGAAAGACCCGAACCACATTAATGAGTTAGAACCGGACGAGATAGCCAAGACTTAACGTATGAGGAGGTACCGCCAAGATCTTGGATAGGAAGGAGCATGTCCCTACGACGAAGGTCATACCACAAGTTAAAGTCTTGTGGAGGAACCATGCTATAGAAGAAATGACACAGGAATTGGAAAGCGGAAATGAAAGCGAGGTATCCTCACCTTTTGAAACACAGAATCGTATGTCAATTTCGAGGGACGAAATTTCATAAGGAGGGAGGTTGTAAGACCCCAAATAATTAATAAATGAAATTTATTTTCCTCTATTTATTATTTTGAAATAGTAAGGGTTGATGTGATTAATGTGGATAGTTATGGGTAAAATACGCAAATATTTCAAAATAAGCAAGTGGTTATAAAATATTCATTGTTGTCGGGAATATTCGTTTGGTCGTGAAATATTAAATGACTTTTGTCGGGAATATTAAATGCGGCCAAGCTTGCGACCATGTGTGGGCCCCATAAACTAAAGTGATTGGAGGAAGAAAACAACAAATATAAGTTGTTTAAAAATAACTAGGCGTAATTGTTACTGCTTTACATTGTTGGAATACCCGGTGGTTAAAACACGATGTCTGCCGTTGTTGCACAAGATGGCACTGCAGACGTTGCACCAATTATTAACTCTTACGTAAGAAGGCCTACTCAATAATGGTTACAAATAATTACATTCGATATTTTATTGGTTCAATAATTGTTGTGTTGATATTTTATATTGTTGTTGTTTCAATAATTGTCATTACACAAGATTTTTTCAATATTGAAGCAATAATTCATATTATCTGAATAATATTATTAGATAACATTATTGGCAATGTCTAGAAAGTTCTGTCTAAGGAGAGGTTTGGTCACCTAATTGCGCGCCAGTAAGGAGAAATTCTTATTGGAAAGCCCCTCTTCCTGAACCTGCTCGTCACAATATTGTGATTCTCATAATATTATTTGTGAATAATTAATTATTGATTCATATAATGAGAAAAATATTAATTTTATGTGGATATAGATGGAGAAAATTTTTAATGTGACAATTGTTGAAAATTGAAATTTTATCTTTTTCTGATAAAATAATTCATTTAAATATATATATATATATATATATATATTATATTTTAATAATATAATAATGGTGATATTTTTACAACGAATGTGAGATATATGAGTATACGAGGAGGAAGAGTATTTTTGTTACAATAAATGTTTAAAACATGTTAAACATGTCGGTGGACTCCATTTATTGACTGAAATTTGATTATAGCTTGTAAAATCGCTCGTTTGTGGATTTCGGTCAATTTTTATTTGGAATTTGAAAAAACTTTATTCTGCAAAGTTGTAGAGAATTGAGTTTCCTATAAAAACTCGTGCGATTCAAATTTTCTGACAAAAGGGCTATTTATTGTGAATTATTAAAGTTCTGTAGTTCCGAAATAATTAATTTTTGAAGTTTTAAATATTTTTTTTACAAAAAAAACGTTTTTTTTTTTTCTGAAGGTGGCATGTGGGAAATGCTAGGAGTCAATTCTAAAGTGGGCGTATGAATTTGATATATATATATATATATATATATATATATATATATATATATTAATTTATTAAATTTTCTACTTTGTTGTTACTAAGCAATTTCTATAAATAGGGTGCTTAGGTTAAATTGAAAATCACACCGAAATGAAGTTTTCTCTCTATATTATCGAGCGATTCTTGTGAGTATTTTGAGTATACTTTGAGTATTGCTATACTACTTGCAAGTTCAAGTCATAACCTATATCCTGTTTTTTAACTAGAAAGTACTTGTCTTTCGAGGTAAGGGATATTTTTTTTTTCGTAATGATATTATTTCTTCAATATCATTATCTTTGAAATATTGATCTGAAGTTTTATCAAATTTGAAACTTTTGGTGTCTGAGTTACTATTCACGATAACGCACTATTCACGATACTGAGATTATTCACGAATCATGGCCTATTCATCTGAAAATGAAAATTTTCCTTTTCGTCCAAAATATCTATTGTGGATACTAGTTTTGATTGTATCCATGTTTTGATCATTCTTGAATTTGACACCACCATTATTATTTTTGAGGTATTTTTGGACGTGGATAAAACAAAGTACGAATCCTTAATCCTTAATCCTTGTCATTTTGTTTCACTGGATTCGTTTTTTTAAAAAAAAATATTTTTCATCATCCTCAGTCTTAAATGATGATATTATTGAATATCTTTGGCCTGTAGTGCAAAGATGAATGATTTCTGATGAATATCTTTGGCCCGTAGTGCAAAGATAAACATGTGTTTAGATGAACATGACCAACTGGTGAATGTCCTCGGCACCAGTAGTCTGATGATGAATATATGATTCCGGATATATATTGATTGATGTTACATGGATAAAAATATTGATGATGGAATTTGTTAAATTCATAGATATTAGTAGATTTCATCCTCTACGTAACTCTTCTATGAATTAATATTTTCATTCATGCAGTATTGATTTAAAACTTGTTGTCTATTGTATTCTATTAAATTTTTCCCTGTTGAAGACTAACGATAATTTGTTGTATATTATCTTAGTCATAATATTCTTTACTGGGCTAGTTGAGCTCACCCTTTTCCTTTTTGTTCCATTTTTCTTCTCTGGAGGCGAGAATGTAGCGAGTACGAGTCGGGGTATAGAATGATGGTTTTAGAGAGTTGTTTAGTAGTCCTCACAATTTTTGTAAAATAATGTATCAATAATTATGATAATGATTTATTTGTATGTGGATATTGTTTAGATGGCAATATCTGTATTTAAACTCACAGTTTTACTGTTGTAATAATAAAGTTGTAGTTATTTTTTTACCGTGTATTGACAACTCAGAATGGGTGATGTATACCAATTTTGGGGGTGTCACATTACGGCCAAAGATATTCATCCACAGTTCATCTTCGCACCACTGGCCAAAGATATTCAACAACAGGTCATCTTTGCACTACGGGCCAAAGATATTCATTAACAGTTCATCTTTGCACTACAGGCCAAAGATATTCCTCAACAGTTCATATTTGCACTACAGGCCAAATATATTAATATCTCAAAGAAATATATAATCATTTCAGAATTTATATAAACAATAATTATAACCATGTTGATCAATTCACCTTTGCACTTAAGCTAAAGATATTCAATTATAAATTCAATGGTCATGATCATACCAAATCCATGCTTCAACTTTTCACTATCGCCAAAGAGAACCCTAATCATGATCATACCAATAATCTACTCATCTTTACACTCCAAAGAAAGAGAATTTCAACATCAGGGTTATAAAAATATTATATATGATAATAAAATCAATATATAGTTTTAATCTCCAAGAGTAATATTCATAAATCAACTATAATTTGGTTAGAAAAAGAAACCAATTTTGTAGTGAATAAGTACCTAGTGAATAAGAACTCGTGAATAAGAACTCATGAATAGTAGCCCTGACACAAAAAGGTAGAAATTACACAATAAAATCCATACCAATATTTTGGTATAATGATATTGAAAGAATAACATTTCTTAAACTTATAAACAATTTATTTTAACTATTTACACTTTACTAAATAATGCATTTAATCATCATAAAATCCCAAACTTATAAGGTTTCATCACCAATAACTAAAACCCTCATCAAAAATCTACATATACCACATATATGATTCTCAAGCCATAAAATCATATTTTCCAATTTTCTTCCTTCACATAACATATTTAACTCATTTATTCATAACTAGTCCATTTTCATGAAAAGTACCAAATCAGTTCCAAAAATATTTTTTTCCTGGGATTTAGCAGAATATAGTCCCATATTGAACATATATTTTTCTTAGAATTTTTAAAATTCATTTACTATTTTTCATATGGCTAAAACCGCCGAATATTTAAACATTTATCATAAATTGTATTTTTATCCAAAAATTCTGAAATTCACAGAGTACACTGATATTATATAGATGTACTCCCAATAAAAATTTCATCAATTTTGGAGTTAACCATAAGGATTTATAAGCGGTTACTTTTAAAATAGTCTTTTCTCATAAAATTCATAACTCTTAATCTATACATCCAAAAATCACCATTTTTGGACACAATCAATAAAACTCATCAACATATCATTTCAAATTTTTCTAGAATTTTTTAAAGGTCAGAAGAAGTACGAACTGAAAAACATAATAACCCTTAAAATTCCTTACTATCCCTTACCTCAAAAGAGCAGCACTTCTGACTGGATATCGGATATGACGCTGAAGAAAACTTGCACTGATGAATATCAACTCACCAAGTATCTAAATACTCACAAAATACACTCAATAATCTAGAGAGAAAGAGAGAAAACTTGTTTCTGGTGTGATTTTTAATTCTAACTTAACCCTCTATTTATAGAAAAATTTTAGCAGACTTGACCTGCAACCTGATGGCTTTACCTGCTACTATTCCCACCCACCACATTTGAAATAAAATTCAGCACATTTCTTCACCAATCACAAGTGGGGCCCACTCAATTCTAGAATTTTCCACCAAAATGCTAAATTCGGATACTTCAACAATTTCTGAACCATTCACCTCTTAAAATTCATAATAAATCATACATTCATTTTTAACGGTTCAAAATTTGTGGACATATACTCAACTTATATATGTATAACATATCAAAAAATTAAAACGATCCAACGGTCGGATTAAAAATTATAACTCACGCAATATATCTCAAAAACACTGGTTTAATTTTTAATACCTTCATTCCGACAAAAATACTGATAAAATACCTCAACATTAATTCCTTCATTTATAACCACATAAATAAATCCATCATTTATATCCACATCAAATAAATATTTCCTTATCATATAAATCAATAATTAATTATTCACAAATAATATTACGAGAATCACAATTATGATGACCAAAGTTCCCGAGGAAAGAGGGGCTTTCCAATAAAATTTCTCCTTCTTTGGCCAAGAATTAGGTGACCAAACCTCTCCTTGATGTAACTTTTTAGACATTGCCAATAATGCTATCTAATAATATTATTCAAATAATATGAATTATTGATCTGATAATGAGAAATATTGTGCAGTGATAATTATTAAAACAACAATAATATAAAATATTAACGCAGCAACTATTGAATCAATAAAATAAAATATTGAACAGTAATTACTGTAACAATTATTGAGTAGTGCCTTCTTACGTAAGAATCCATAATTCAAAAATCATGTAATACCGTGCTGCTATCGCTTTAACAACGCCAGATTACTTTATTTTACCAACCGGGTATTCCAACAAAGTGTTAATTGTAACGATTACGCCGTTATTTATAAAAACTTAATTTTGTCGCTTTCTTCATCCGAACGCTTATTCTCATTATGGGACCACAAATGGTCATGCCGGTCGTATTTAATATTCCCTACGCGAAAGAATATTCCACGACACAAAACGAATATTCCCACAACAATGAATATTTTATAACCACTTGTGTATTTTGAAAAAAAAAAAAACTTCATATATCACCTTTAACTTTAACTTTTATCAATTTAACCATTTACTGAATAGTAATTATAAGAAAAATTGAATACTTTTATTTCATAAAATTCGGGGTCTTACATTTGGCCTGTAGTGCAAAGATGAATTGTTGATGAATATCTTTGGCCCGTAGTGCAAAGATGATATGTTGTTGAATATCTTTGGCCATAGTGCAAGATGAATCATTGACGAATATCTTTGGCCGTAGTGCAAAGATGAAGTTATTAGTATGATTATGAACATGAAATGTGATTTGGTGTAACCGTGATCTTTGATGTTTCAGGTAAAGATAAGTGATGAAAATTATCTTCGTCCTGGATGAGAAGAGGAATTTAGAACTACAATTATAATTATGAGTTATTCATATGATTGTGGACCAGAATTGTTGATTGATGTTACAGGGATAAAACATTGTTGGTGGATTTTTAACATGGAGAAGATAATAGACTTTATAGTCTATTTGACTCTTCTAATGGATTGCTAGTTCCGCTGCAACTATGATTAAAATTTTTATCATCTACCATATGTTCTAAATCTCTTATTTATTATTGATGAAGGCTATTGATAATTTAATTATCTTTAGTCATGATATTCTTTCTTCGAACTAGTTGTGCTCACCCTTTTGCTTCACAATTCCTTTCGTGTAATAAGAGTGTATTTGGGTGAGTGGGGAAATATGAGGAGTAGAATCGGTGGTAATCATTTAGCGATTATATTTGGTGAATCAACTAGGGTGAAAGCGAACACAACGTTGGAAGGGTGTTTTGCCGCTATCATTCAAAATGTCTATGACATACAACCTCGTGTCATCATAAAGACGAGGTTGTGCATCATCCACTTCTTGAGTATATCTCACGAGCACTTTACCTATATGATCTTGGAGTTTATTTGAAGTATAATTCTCAATTAGAGACAAGTAGAGATATTTATATGTCGAGAAAGACTCACCATTGGAAAGAATATGGCGATAAATCTTCTCGTTTTTCTTTGGGGTCTATTAGGGTTGACCAAGGATAATTCGCGGCCATATGATATCTATTATAACCTGTAGCGCACGGCCTCCCATGTATATGAAGGTTTCTTGAGCACTTCCCAAAGATTCTAATTTCTAAAACAGTTTTTACTATACCTTTATGTAAGGTGTCATTGTGACGTCTTATCCAAGGTTGGGATAAGAGTCACAGTTAGTATATATTTGTATCCAAACTCACAACATATGTGTTGTTGTATTTTGCACGACAATTGTTGTAATAAAGTTGTTGTTATTTTCTGTACCATGTATTTGGCGACTCAGAATAGGTTGGATGGAATGGACCTGTTTTGGGGGCGTCACAAATGGCCTAATTCACGTTTAATACCGATCGGTATTATTGGAGACTCCTTTATTAATATAATATTCAATTAATTACAAAAGAAACTACATGTACAAATAGCTCTGAACTCGATGGACACCAGTAAGATTGATTTTGGTGTTGATGAGGATTTCTTTGTCCACCTGCAACATCCCCATCGAAATCTTCTAACTGTTTCGCTTTTTCTAATCTATCTTTGACGCTTCCACCACTGGGTGGCTGGGGAAAATCCTTCGTTTACATCTCATTGTTGTTAAGGTGGGGTCGTTGCACCAACAACAGATTACGGCTCATACTACCTTGTCATCAACTGTCGTTGCTCATCAATTGCCGCCCATAATTCGGCATCCCTACAACCAGCGCCGTTAGGGATATTTCTTCCGCCTTCGTTGTTGGCCATTAACAAGGTAAAATCTTTGGCTTTGATACCAATTGACGCAGAACAGAATACACAAAGAGTTTACCAGCGTAAGCTCTTAGAACATAAACTGGAATCCACCTGAGATTCAACGATATCAACCGTAAAAGAAAATAATATTATTAATGATGATTTCCTTCGACCCACAAGCCGGGTTATATAGCCTAACAACGAAACTGTCCAATTCTTAATAGAATTCCAAGAGATATGGAAACGAATCCTAACAAATAACAACTTATTTTAAAATATTTTTCACCTAATAAAATGCTATTACTATAAAGAAAAATAATAATAAGAACAATTCAGTTTTCCTGAAGTCATGACGTTACTTCTGAAAAAGTTCCGATCTCTCGAAGACCTCTTTCGAAATCGATCGAACCCAGCTGTTCGAAAAACAACTTCAATCCTTTGGGAATTATAATCGTTTCCTCGGACCATTTTTCCTTCTTCATTTTTTATCTAACTCTTGCTCAAACTCCGAAGGCAGCTGTCCTACATCACTACCCGTCGGTGTATCTCTAAACTACGAGTGAACTTTCAGCATGGCAGTAGTATTCATTCATTTAGATAGTCTATATATCAAGCTAAGGCATCGGCACCCAGACCGTCGGAATATCTTACCTTTTCTCACTAATTTTCATTCAATTTCAAAATATGAGTTCAAATAAACAATCCAAATTAAATAGCATTTTTCTCATATGGAAACTATGACTTGTAGTTAACAGGATATTCTTGAACAAGAAGAAATGACATTGAATCTCGTACTTATCATATATAATGGGTTTTCAACCCATTATCTTACACAACATTGAATGTCTATTGAGTACAATATATTAATGTAAGAATACATTATAAATTACAGGAAAATGGAAGAAAAGTATGCTAAGAGTCGGGGAACCTCTCGATCCCTCCTGTCTTTTTGCATGCATAGCTTTTTGTCGTCAATAATTTAGAATTTACTTCGGTACCAGTAAACTCCTTTTGTCTCACCTTCATCCTTCTCAACGTAAATGCATTCCTTTATTTCTCTATACATGGCCTTAAGAATTGGAGTTCCATCATATTGATAATAATCACCCAACAATGGTTTCATTGCCTCCGTAGCTTCGAGTCCATGATAATGAGGGATCATCGAAAATATATGGTGACAGACGTGAGCATTGCACACGTTATGGAAGATTTTGTTTAGAATTCCGTAGTCTCTATCGACGGTGCAAAGAGCTCCCCTTAACCAGTCCCACTCGGTTGAATCATAGTAAGGCAAAGAAGGGTGAGTGTGGTTTAATATGGTGATCAACACGAACCACCCATTAACAACTAGTAACGGACCTCCATACACACAGAAAACCCATGCAAATCCTTTAGCCAATACGAGACGATAGAGGCCATAGATGACGGCTAGAATGGCAACATCAGAAATAATGATCTCTTTGCGCTCACGTTCAGAGTAAAGTGGGCTATGGGGATCATAGTGAGATGTCCACCTTTCGTATTTGTGTCCGGACACATTAAACATCAGGTACAAAGGAAAACCAATAAGGAGTGTGGTAATCCATACAAATACTCGGCCGGGTGGATTGTTAAGGATCTTGTAATAGTTTCTGATGTTGGACTTGAACCTCGGGACATAAACCTCATCGTTGTCAAGGGATTGAGTGTTGGCATGGTGACGACGATGACTAATTTTCCATGAGAAATAAGGAACCATGAGAGAGGAGTGGACAACAAGGCCAACAAGGTCGTCAACCCATTGATAGTCACTAAAGGCATGGTGGTCACATTCGTGGCCTACAACCCAAGCCCCTGTAAGGACACAACCTTGAACAGCAATGTAAGCGGCCCAACCCAAGTAGTTAAGAGGACGAGGGAGGAGGTCGATATAATTAGTGGCCACGTAGTAGAGGGTGTAGGCCATGATAAGATCCTGAATAAGGTATCGGAAAGATGTAATTAGAGACTTTTGGAAGCAATGGGGTGGAATGGTTTTCTTCAAGTCTGCTAATGTGAACGGAGGTTTTTCATGAGGAGCTCGTCGAAGTGCTTCGGCTGCTGTCTTCTTGCCACTAGGGGGAGCGGACATGCGCCCACCTGCACCCATTTTTCTTTACTGGACTACAAAAGATAAATCAAGAGAGAAATGAGCTTACTGAAAACTTACTTAATTAAAGCTTAGCCATGGCATGCATTTAATTGAACTATATGACGATTTTTTTAATTGTTTTTTATATATATAGAAAAAGTGTAGCTGAAACTCAAATATTTGCATGTTTCAGTACTGTAAGCATACCTGAAAGAGGTGGTTTTCTTCCGCTGCTGGTCTGTTTTTCCCTCTAGTACTAATATCTCTTACTGTTGAGTTGCTTTGCTCTTAAGTTCCCCACTATTTATAAAAAGCTAGGGCTGCAGTAAGTTGTCAAGTATAATGCACTGAATAATGTTAGTGAGAAGCTTAAATAATTACTCTCAGGTTCCATAAGAACTGTCTTTTTAGAAAAAAAAATTTATTTCAATTTATTTGTCGTTTACAACTTTCTTAGATAATAAATTATTTATTTTCCTATATTATCCATAACTTCTCTCATTCTCCCAATAATTTTTGTCTTTTATTAAGTTTTTAACTTTCAATAAAAAGGTAGTGATATAATTTTATATAAATTTTAATTCTTAAATAATAATATTAAATGATTTTTTTTATTTATATACATGAAGCTAAAAAGACAATTGTTATAGAATCGAAGACTAAATTAAAAGCGCCCGCCATGAACCCACTCGGTTGCTGTCTGGACATTTAATTTAGTCCACGTTCTTTATCATCAATTGTTGATTGGTGTGCGGTATTACTACTACTAGCTAGCAAACCAGATTCTCAAATGGGCTGCTTAACTGATTACTCAAATTTTTTTTCGTCCTCATTGGCGGCTATATTTTATTTTAGTCATATATCCATTTTATTTATTCTAAAATTGAAGATATATATATATATATATATATATATATATATATATAAATCAGTTTGTAAAATCTTAATAAAATTTAATTGATATGATTTTTTCGTTTAAACATGAAAATAAATGACTCTGATCCCTCATCCCTCAGCATAAAAAGAGATTCATTACAAAATATACAAACATTAAGGATGTGATTTTGTTCTATTTTTATTTCCAAAACTAAAATGGTGTAAGGATAAAAACGAAGATACTACTATTATATGCTATTATCAATTAAGTAAAAAACAACTTTATTTGTACGTGAAACAATAAAAGCTATTATTACTACTCCTTCCGTCCCTAATTATTTGACGTTTTAAAGTTTTTTATTTGTCCCTAATTATTTGACGTTTGTTCAAATCTAAGAGAATTAATGACAATTTTTCCAAAATTACCCTTTATTACTGTGCCTATTTTTTTGATACTTTAAACTATTTCTCTCTCTCTCCTTATCCCAACAAAATTTTCCTTATCCCAACAAAAAATTTAAAGGGTATTATAGACAATTGAGTACTATATTTAATGTTTTCTAATCATTATTTTAATTCTTATGTCTACCTCTAAAATGTTAAATAATTAGGGACGGAGGGAGTATTAAATAGAGAACCTTTTCTTTGAAATGAATGAGTGAAAAATCAAGATTACACATAAATTTATTAATTAGTTGCGCAATTTGTATCCATATTGGGTGAGGAATATCTAAATAAATTTATATAAGTACACCACACCTAAATTGACGAGTCAAGAATTTAATGTTTCTTTTATCTTCAAATTATTTATTATGCAAAAGTAATTTAATAAGGTGGGTGAAGTGCAAATAAAATCTTACTTGGTCTCTACATACTCATGGTAAGAAGAGTCACCGGCCAGATTTGATTATTAGCTAATATATCAACTAAAGACAGGGAAGTCAGAAACAGGAAACAAAAAATAAACATTTCTTTTATATAATCGTATAAAAAAATTGTTGCATATATCTTATTTATTTATTTATTTTAATCAATGCAATATTTTTTGTAGGGAAAAAAATTGCATTCATATTATTTTATGAATTTCTTCCATGACGCAGAACGGAGAAAGAAAAAAGGAAAAAATTTATCGACATAAATTCTAAGAACACAAACTGGAATCCACTAGATAAACAAACGATATTAATCGTAGAAGATACTAAATTATAAATTAATTGTCCAAAACCTAATCCCACAAACCGGATTTTATAGCTAAAGAATATCTATAACTATGAAAATAAACTCCTAATAGGTAACTAATTAATATGGTAACAAATCTTAATAGGTAACAACTCAATTACGTAATATCATAAAAGATTTGTTTCCTACTAAAACACAACATACAAAAACAAACCCTATCTAATATGAGAATAATTAAAATTAATAATATTCAAGTCAGTTCTGATCTTCCTGAAGTCATGTCGACATTCTCGAAGTCATGACGTCATTTCCGTACCCGAATACCTATCCCGAAATTGATCGTTCCTGCATGAAATCTACTGTTCCGAAGAGAAGCAGCACCTAACTCCCGACCCCGAAGTCAACCGAACTCTGCATTATTGCCTTCAGAAATTAGTGTCTTCGGGAATTAACGTCGTTTCTTCGGACCAGTGTTTTTTCTCAGTTTTTGTCTTAATTACATCAGTCATTTCCACCTGTGAAGAACTCGACCTCGAGTTATATTATGGAATAAACGGAATATCTTCACAAAACTCATAACGATCAGATACATTGAAAGTACGAGAGATGTTCATATCGACAGCCAAGTCAAACACTTCAGCATTCTTCGCATCTAACCGATTTTCACTTCAGCCTGAACATAAATACCAAAACATAAATTATATCGAATCTTGGAAGATAGCTCTTTCCATGTCTTTTCCCTTTTCTTGGAGAAAATTCGACCTCGTATTTTAAAATGAAGTAATATCAAGCACCAACAATTAGATATTCGCCCTCTTCTTTGTACCATGTATTCATGATGTTGCTTCTCAAAGAATTTTTTTGGAAATAATTCTAAAACAATCAAAGCCTTTATATTAACCTGCACTTGCAACAAATGATTAGGAACGATGAAATCAAAAATTTTTAAGTTGTCGAACACAAGATTATGGTCAATCTCATGATCAATCTTAATCTTTATGATGTATGTATCCTTATGTCACGTCGACTCCAAATCATGATCCTCCACAACCACTAAAGTTGGTTCGTCTTTAACAACAACCGCTTCTTAATTCAATTACCTCATTTGTGTCCTCCACGCTTTCCACGTCAAGGAACGAATCACATGTCTGAGAAATAGGTTTGATGACGCTACATCTTTCTCAAAGATTTTCCCTGCAGGCTATCTTGCGACATCTCCTAACGTCATTAATCATAAAAGAAATCTCCCTACTTTGACGTTCTTCTCACACCCTTTTTTCTCAACTTGATACCGATGTTTCAACTTGTTAATTCTATATTGTGTTTCTTCTAATTCCTCCAAAAAATCATCATATTAGGGCAAAAAGTTTTTACAATGACGAACATAAATTTCATAATCGAACCAATCACATTCACTCTTAAGAAAGTCAATATAATCCAATACTTGTTCAATTCTTGCCTTTGTAGCTTTAGACATCTTCGCTACACATATTTGGATTGTTATATATATATATATATATATATATATATAAACAGAAAGTTAAAAGATAGATTCAACTAGTTTTACCTAGTCCCCACGATGAACGAACGGTTGCTCGCAATTCCTCGTTTAAGCAATTTCGATTGTCACCATTCTCCTTCACATCGACATTGGAGTGGGTGCACGTGCTCAATAACCATCAATTTTCAAAATTCCAAACTACACGTTTTGACATCTTTAATTTCAGCAACTACCTTTTGTGAAGTTCTTTCATTCCACATTCACTCAAATGACCAAGTCGCATGTGCCATAATTACGTCTTTATCACATGTTGGAATTATCCTACAGAAATTATCGCTCCACCAAAGAATCAGTGTACCCTATCAGCTTGTAGAGGGTACCCTTCTTCTGGCCCTTCATAATTACCATCTATCCCTTGGTAATTTTCATGACACCATCTCTGACTGAGATATTGCAACCTATAGAATCGAGTACTCCAACTGATAACAAGCTCTTCTTCAATTCTAGAATATACCTTACATCACCTAATGTTCTGACAAACCCGTCAAACATTTTAATTTTAATGGTGTTTAATGTATCCCAGTAATTTTGCAGACTGCATTGTTACCCAATAAAACTATACCACCATTGAAGGATGTAAAAGTATCAAACCAATCCCTGTGAGGGGACATATGAAAAGAACAACCGGAATCCATGTACCAATCTGTAAGGCTGTCACTGTCTCTAACAAATAATTAATTAAGAGATCACCTTGTGAAGCTTCATTTTCTCATTCTTCGTATACGTTTCTCTCGTCAATTCGTTACATCTTTTGCTTTAATAATATTAGCGAATTTTACAATCTGCTTACCTTTCTTCTTGTTATCATTCTTTAACAATGGACACTGATTTTTGTAGTGACCCTTCTCGTGGCAATGATAACACTCAACCTGAGATTTATCCTTCTTACATTGTCTCGCCTGAGACCTTTATTGTTTCTTACCGAAATACTTCTTTTGATTAGGACCCCTGTCACACCCATCTAAAAAAGCAAGAAGATTGCCTCCTTGATCTCTAGAAGTAGTGCCCCTGAACTTATCCTGGTCCAGGACTGTTGACATCACATCGTCAACTGCAAGCGTTTCCTTCCCTACAAGGAGTGTAGTTTGGAGAGTTGAGTATGAATCTGGTAGAAAGACAATAAGCAATAAGGCTTTATCTTCTTCGTCCAACTTTACATCAATACTGGTTAGTTGGGTCACCAATCTATTAAACTCATTAATATGATTGGCCAAATTTGACCCTTCTTCCATCCGAAGCCGGTACAATTCCTTCTTCAAATATAACCGGTCTGACAGAGACTTTGACTTGTAAACTTTCTCAAGTTTCTCCCACAAGTCTTTCGAAGAGGTTTCTGTCAAAACCTAATATTTGTTTTGTGGCGCCAAACTCAATCTGATTGTTGCCACGACCTTTGCTTTAAGTTCCGTCCATTTTTCATCTGTTATAGTCGCTGATTTCTTCCCTTCTAGTGCCTTTGTCAATCCTTGTTGAGCCAATACATCTTTGACAGTACACTGCCAAATACTGAAATTTGACTTACCGTCAAATGGTTCAACTTCATATATACCTCGCACTTGTGCTTGCCATCTTCATATTTATGACCTGCCTAATCTCTCTTTAAACGGATCATACCAGTTGGCCAGGTAAGTGTAAGTCAGGTTGGAGTCTCTATGTGCTTTTGCAACGGTGACTAATTAAATAACCACCTTTCTTAAAGGCGCTGCCTTTTGAACCACTTTCATAGACACCAACTGCATGAACCAAAAGCTTTGATACCAATTGTTGAGAAATTAGGCTCACACAAATACACTAAGATAAATACAAACACACTACTGTATTAGATATAAAATAATAACACCAGAAATTTACATGGAAACCCAACTGGGAAAAACCACGGAGAGAGATCTCAGAAATTCATTATGAAAATAATATAGAAATTACAAACTCTCAACTGAGAAATAAACTAATTATTTATTTCTCTCTACACCTTCATTCTCAAAATGCTCTAACTAAGCTTTTCACTCTCTAACTCTCTTTGCTTCTCTAAGCTTCTTGTTGTTGTGGTGTGTTAAAATAAGGAGCCTAAGCTCCCTTTTATAGGAGAAATCTGGATAGGATAACAAGAAATGGGGAATGCTAAATTCCAAAGTCTGAGAGGAAGAGAATTTGGGGAAGGCTAAATTCCAAGGTCTAAGGGGAACATGTAACGACCCCAAAAATCATACAATTCAACTCTCGACTTCGGTCGTTAACAATACGTCTAACTTCTGATTTTTACATCATTATTCAATGTTAAACTTAATAAAATGCGAAATAATTTAAACTTTTCTGTCTTCTTACTTTAATTCCCTGAATCATAACCTATATTATCTACACATCTCTAAATTAAATTCATTTTATGATTCGCTTCATCAGAGATATTATATAAAATCTTACATTTAAGTTCGATATTGCTTATACATTGGGTAGCTCAAACTTTACAACTAAATATGAAATTTTCACATCATAACTTATCAAGTACATATCTTAAAACCTTTATCTTTACCTACATTTGAACCATACATTGTTTATTACTCACTTTATCAGAGTTAATAAATAAAATTTACATTCAGGTTCAATACCCTTTATACATCGGATAAAATTTAAATTTTATAACTCAACATCTAGTAAACATCATACATTATCAAGTACATCATCCAGAACCTTAAACATAGTTCAAAATAATAACAACCCAACCAAAGTATATAAATCTTCATGCATTACATCTGATTCATGTCTTTCAAGTAGCACATAGTGTTACCTTGAATCCTTAACCTGCAAAAGTGGTTATTTGCAAGGTTAAGCTTGATAGCCCAGCAAATCTAACAATTTTCATGCATCACGTACCACATAATAGCATGTTCAACATACATCTCATAATCATTGGACATAACATACATACTGCAGTTCACATAACAAGTATAAAGATTGAGTTCCTTACTAATTAATCAACATTCTTTACTCAATCAACGTAGTCATAAATTGACTTTAACGTTTCATACTTTCAACATATATGACACATCATGCTTTTTGTAATAAAAATTTAAAATTGTTTATCATCAATTTCACATAGCAAATAGGAACTGAAAGACTTGTCTTGATCGTTGTTTACCAATAACAGATTAACATCATACAGCTATCTTCACTTCACGTGCCCTACACAATTATATAATCTTGCACATCAACTATTAGTTACATTGCAACGTATAATAGTTATAATATAAACTTTACTCTACATCTCATAACCCTCCTTATTAATCAATACACAATGTTCAACTTGATTGTGTTAACTTTCGACTTATATCTCACTATATATTTATTCTTAGGTCATACTCGAAGTTCATTCAAGTGTTTAAGTCTTACTAGGACTCCTTATTGGTTTACATTAACCACATTTCATATCTTATAATGTTCACTTCAATTGAATTGAAACACTTTTTAAGTTCATTAACACTTGTCACGGTGTTTCGACGTTTATTCATCACACGCCCGAATCGTCTCTAGCTCTTGTGTATGCTTATACAACTTATCTAATACATGATTTATTAATGTTAAATATCATTATATTTACTAATATTCATGTTTTATAACTTAAAACAACATCTTTTATCGTCAGAAGCAATACATTTGCATACATGCATGCTCGACATCCTTCGATTGCCTCCGAATACACATCAGTCCTAAATATGACCATTTTGACCCTTGTTCCCAACATCAAATTCAAAAAAACTTCATAATAAAAGTTGTAAGTCTATTCTTCCTCGTTTCGGATCATCTTGAATTGCCTCAATCGAAGTTTATATGAAAAAGTTATGGTCATTTTAGTAAAATATGTCCGGACAAATTTACTCTAACACTTGGTCAGACTGCCCACCCTCGTCGGGGCGGGGTTTTTGACCTATAAAAACCCTTCAATAAGCGGAACTTTTGAACTATAAACCCACTTGTATGGGTATTCACAGATCTCAATTCTGCAGTTTGTGTTCTTCATGATTTTTCGACACTTCCTCCTTCAAATCTTCATAACTCGAGTTATACACATCCAAATCAGTCCGCTTTTTACTCTATGGATTCATAATTCATATGACTACAACCTACTAGAAAATCAATAATTTACAGAACCATTAACCAACCAAAATCTTGACCAAAATCTCATGTTCATATTAGTTTTACATTTTTTAACATCTTTAACGTAATCATTCACCACAGATTCAATTCCTAACCAAATCAATCCGTTTAACCTTCATTTTTTTCGTTTTCCAACGTATTAACAACATCTACCATTAATTTAAAGTTTCCATCATGAATTCATCATCAAATTTTAGTCTCAAAATAGACCAAAACATACATATTACAACAAAACTCTAATTCCTCTTATTTAACACGTTTTCATGATTTTGATTACTCTAAAACCATTTATAGAGGATATATATCAAATTATACATACCCATACACATATATATACAACATCTCTTCAAATCACCCAACCAAAATAGCTTTTAAAAATGAAGAACTTGAGAAACTATACATTAGAGCTTTAAAATTAGAGTATACATTTGATTCTTCTTAAACTTGATTAGATGATATGAATCTTCTTCTTCTACCTTCTTTGATTCTTAACATTTTCAATTTACAAAGAATTTCTTCTCTTTCTCTCTCAATTTCTTTATTCTTTTCTGTATTCTTGCTCTTTAGACTTAGCAAAATAATACGTAACTGACAAATGATTTGCGCTAAGTTAAGGGTCTCAACAGTTACAACCCACTAAAGGTCATAAGACCTTGTTTGGTTTAACTTTATTAAACTTCTTGTAGTTTATTTTAATAATCTTCTTATCATATGTTACATCAAATGTCACACTTCATTTTATTTAAACACTTATCCCAAAACAAATACAATTTAATTAACAAATCTTTAATCTTCTAATTTAATTATTTAATTAAATTAGATTAGCATAATAAATTACGTACCAATTATAAAATCATTTAACATAAATTAAATCAATATTATCATATTTAAACAAATTATTCTCTAATAATATCCATTTCAATATTTAGTCCATAAATATTCCAACTAAAATATTTATTCTTTCGATAAATATTTTAACTATTTATGAGACTCATAATCGAATTACATTTATATGTAATATAATGCATTCTCATCATTTTATTAAAAACAATTATATTAATTCACTATTTAAATTAAGTGAATTACTCACATTATTTACGAAATTTAATTCATAATAACTTCCATCGTCACAATAATAATTGTGACGCCCCTAAAATAGGTCTACACAGCCCATTCTGAGTCGCCAAATACATAGTACACAATTTAAATACAAACTTCATTAATACAATACGAAAAACGTAAGTTGAGAGTTTTAACACGAATATTGTCTCGTAGACAATATCCAAACTCAAATAAAGTCCTCATTACAATTGTTTTCGATCACACTATTTTATAAAATAGTGAGGACTACTATAACAACCATCTTGGACCATCACTCCATTCCCCGACTAGTTCCGGCTATATTCTCATTTCCTGAAGAGAACAATGAAAGAAAGGGTGAGCTCAACTAACCCAGTACTAAAGAATATTATGAATAATATAATGCAGAATAAATTATCCTTAGCCTTTAACAATGTAAAACTGATAGAATACAATAAACAACAAGTTTAACTGCAGCGGAACGAGCAATCTATTAGAAGATTCAAGTAGAACATAATGCTACTATATTCTATGATTTAAAAGCACATCATCAATATTTATCTCTGTAAAATATTTCAATAAATAATCTACATCACCGAATTATCCATGCACCACAGCCAAGGATATCCGTTAGTATCACATCTACGAATTATCCATGCATTGCGGGCCAAAGATATCCGTTATTATCACCAGTGGTCATGATCATGCTAAACAACTGTCCATCAATGCACTACGGGCCAATGAGGACTTTTACCACATCATTTGTAACATTACAGGTCATGATTATACCGATACATAATTCTTGGTCATAATCATACCAATCAACAGTCCATCTATGCACTACGGGTCAAAGATGACTTTCATCATAATATAAGCATGAGGATGATGACAATGATATATGAATTCAATTAAGTGAGATCAATGATAAATTTTAAATATTTATAATTCAATTTATCCAGAGTTTAAGAATGTCCAAATTGTCAACATGATAACTGCTTTGTGGAGTAAAATTCAAGAATAATATTCATGTATCAAAAATAATTTGGACAGAAAAAAAATCATTTTTTATCGTGAATAGTACCCCATGAATAGTACTTCATGAATAGTACCCCGTGAATAGTACTATATGAATAATACCATATATATGAATAGTGTCGTATATATGAATAGTACCCATGAAGATATAGTACTCCAGCATGAAAAGATTAAAATTTTATAAGAATGTTCAGAAAACTATTTCAGTGAAACGATACTAGATGAAACGCAAATTTTAAGGATATTCTACTAATTTCAAACAGTACAAAAGCAATACTTATCAAAATAAGTGTAGAATTAGGAATATGGAGCGAAATAATATTACTTACATACTACAAAGTATGGAAGAGAATATTATTTCTTACGAATATTGAATGAAAATAATATTCATTACCTTAAAATGAGAGTATTTCTGACTGGTATAACGGGGATATTCTTGAAGAAAATTTATACTATTTTCTACACTCAAACCTTCCTTAAACTCAAAAGAAATACGCTCAATATTATAGAAGAACAATTCTCTGATTCTGGTGTGACAGGGTACTATTTGAATTAGAAAATCACGGACCAACAATAAGTTTTTCACTAGCAATCGCAATAGCCATGAAAAAAATTTAATTTACTATGCAAAGACATGCATAAAATATTCTAATAAAAGCGAAAACTTTAAATAAAATATAATATATTCTATTTTATATACAAAATTTTCGTGTTATTACTATTATAATACTAATAAAACAAAACTTATAATATATATATATATATATATATATATATATATATATATATATATATATATATATATATATCTCGGATCTTAAAGCTCACCTTTATTCAACTCACTCAAGCTCACTCCCTTTAGCGACGGACGATGACGGTTGCCTCATACAACCGTTGTCATACTTTTAATGACGTTATATGTTATCCGTCGCTAAAAGTATGTACAACTGTTGTATGACCGAAACCGTCATAAATTCGTAGCTAAAAGTGGGGTGAGCTCATGAGTTGGATAAGGTGAGCTTAAGATCCAGATCATCATATATATATATATATATATATATATAAGTAATAAAACAAAACTGAGATAACTTTCTACCGATAATTTTGAAAAATGAGTAAGTGGGATCCATGTAATAAGCCAAATTTACAATAAATACTTCATAAAAAATTTCTCTATTTATCTCAATTCACTTGCCTTCACTAAACACATATATAATAACATTTATTCATCGTTAATATTATAACTCGTAATATTAACAACCAGATCATTCCCAGAAAAGAGGGAGCTTTTCGAAAAGGACTTCTCCTTATTGGCGCGCTATTAGATGACCAAAACCCCTTGACAGAACTTTCTAGACATTGTCAATAATGCAAATAATAATATAATTAACCGTTTCATCGCAATTATTAATTTAATAATATAAAATATTGTACAGATGATACCGTGATAATAATTGAATCAATAATATGAGATACTATTATGCATCAACTACTGTTGCAATAATTGAATAAAATTGAGTGATTTCTCACGTAAGCATCAATAATCAAAGATACTGTACAATATCGTGTGCTACTGTGCAACCACGTGTATTACTGTACTTTTATCACTGTGTATTTCAACAGTTAACGATAAAAGTCTTGCCGTTATTTTTATAACAAAGTTATTTCTGTCGCTTTAATTTCTTCAATAGTTTAACTAACTATTAAACCTTTTTTTCCTAATACATGAATATATATAATTCTCTTCACACCAAACCACATATTTCACAATATATATCACATATATACATATTTCTAAACTCAAAACATCTCATAATAAGAATTTTATTTATTAAATTCTTATTTAAATAATTTCTAAAAATTCAAGTTGTCACAGAATTAGAGAATTTGGGGAAGGCTAATGCTACAAATTAATACAAGACCTAATCTTAGATTGATAGAATTGAATTGCAATCGTGGAAATTTTTGAATTATGAACCTGGACTTTTTATTTTTATATTTTCAATGATTAAACGTGGCAGGGCCAATTTTAAACTGTACAGTTTTATGTATTTCCCAAGTCCTTAGAACTGATTGTGCACATATGAGAAAATAATATGAATATAAATAGTATGAGGATTTAGAATGGTGTATTTATGTATGCATAAATGGAAATAATTAGAAGAATTGATTGAATTGTAAAGTATGGCATACCATGTCCAGTGGTTATGCTCTACATTTATAATCATTAGTATTTATGGCACACACTATGTGTGGAGCCAAGACCCAAATATCGGCTTGTGTTCTAGCCAATTAGGTGTGTTCTGGATGTAAATTGAAACAGAGAGATGTTATTTAGTAGGGGTGAGCATGGTGGGGTTTGAAACCCAAATCGCACACGAAATCATTTAGGTGCGGTTTGACAAATTTAAAATCACACATAAAATCGCTTGTGATTAGTGCGGTGCGGTTTCATTTGGTGCGATTTCGGTTCCAAAACCAATTGAAATAACAATATTTTATGCAATTTAAATTAACAATTTAACATCACACAATATTAAATATCACTTTGATAATATGCACAACCTTACTTATAATGTTTTGTCTAAACAAAAGCTAAATATAATAGAGTAATATGATGTAAATTATTAGAGTAGAATATAGTAGAGTAAACAAAAGTTAAATACAATATTTGTTACTCTACTCATAGTACGTAACAATATGTTGTAATAATTTACAGGCTACTCTACCATATTACAACATATTGTTACTAAGAGTAGCTCAATCATATTACAACATATTGTTACCAAAGATCATATTACAGTAATATTACAATCATAATACAAAGAGTCAGAAACATTATAAGTTACTCCACCAACATGGTGAGGTTTTGGTTTTATACGTGCGATTTTGGCTAGTAACTAAACCGAAACCGTAAATTTAGTTTTTCAACTCACCTAAAATCGTCACATACACCGAAACCGTTGGTACAGTTTTAATTGGTGCGGTTTATACGATTTTTGGTGCGGTTTTCAGTTCTAATTTGGTTCCTTACTCAGTCCTACTATTTAGTATGGCTGAATAATATATTTGTCCCTTTAAGTTGTCATCCACTTTTAAAGTTATCTCTAAATTTTTTTTTTCCAATTGAGTCCTTAAAGTGATATTTTATGTCAATTCCATTTTTTTACCAATTCCGCATAAACCCGCACAAATATTTACTTGACCCGACCCATTTTGACCCAACCCATTTTATTAAGGGCAATTATATCTTTTTTTTATTAGTATATGTATTCTTAATATTAGAAAATTTAAAAACAAAAACAAAAAATAGAAATTAAAATACAAAAAATAGTAAAAGATATATAAAAAAACTAATTCAATTTCTTTTTTAAAAAAACTAGATACTTTTAAAAATTATTATTATTATTAGGAAAATATGGGCAAGGAAATCATACCTTCCTAGGGTTAGAGTTTCGTGTTGACTATGGAGAAGAGAAATCTACAAAAAGAATGATATTGATTGATGAATTGAAGAAGGGAAAAGAACAAGTAAACAATTACACTAATAACACGGGACAAAACTCTAGGATCCAAGAGTCTTCTAGAGTATCCAGGAACCAGAGAGCCTTGATATGTGCTTAGGATTGAGAGAGAATCCGTCAGTCTCAAGTTTTTCCAAAAGTCCCCCTTCTCGATGGAATGAAATGAGTATTTATAGAGTTTCTTGGAAATTGGTTACATGTCAGGCACAAGACCTCGGGGAAAATTCTAGAAATGCCCTTAGTCACCAAAATAATGACCCAAATTGTCTTGTCCTTCTAGTCACCAATCAGGCCAATCACTCAATCAATTCTTGAAATGGGTTGCCTCAATGAGCCTTCCGCCTTGGGACTCGTGAAGGCCCCTCTTAAGTCTCATCAAGGTTCATATTGTTCAACACAAGATTTTTTGTTCTTCTTTCTTTGTCTGAACATTTTGTCGCTGGAAATCTCGAAGAAACTCGACACGGGACAAAGGGAGGCCTTGCCCTAGCGAACCTTAGGGGGGGTGAACCCTAGATTTGTTACTCCCTCGATTTTCTTCGTTCATCTTGGTCTTTCTTAATCGTTTTCATCATTTTCTCCAAATTCTTGGCCCTATGAGAAGCTTTTCTTGTCATGGAGATTCTAAAATCAATCATTTCTAGAATTTTACAAGTTCCTTAGCTTATTTTTGTGGTTCGAGCTTGTTGTTTCGTCATTACATCTCTTAAAAATTGTTCGGCACAAAAATCGAGAAAATAAACTAGTCTGCTGCGTCTAAGTGGTAGGTCTTGGCATACTGGATGGTCGAGTCGTGCCACTGGTGGTCGAACCCTAGATTTTTTTTCTTTTATTCATTTATAAGTTTGCTCATTAATTGCGGTTTTGATAATTCATTAACGTCATTTCCATCCTTCATTTAATTCATTTTTGGTCACATGTAAGTAGGACTGAACAAAAAACGGGTATAACCGAATTACCGAACCGAACCGAAATTCTCTGATAATTCGGTTATTTTCAATAGTTCGGTTATACCCAAATTTTGTTACGGTTTTCGATTAGTTTGTACGGGTATTACTTTTGGGTTATTCGGTTTAACCGAATAACCGAACAACACTTTAATAAATTTCTAATTTATTACTTTACTAAATTCTCAATCCTTCAACAGTTTTCACTACTCAGCCGGTCAGCCCATAACCTATTCAATATTCGTTACTTTACTAAATTCTCGAATCTCGATTCTCGATTCTCGAAGACGAAGATTCCGAATCTCAGTCTCTCAACGTCTCACGCTCAGATCCAGTTTTCCATCGGCCTTCATCTCGAACTCTCAGTCTCAGACCTCAGTCTCCGACAGGACCTGCTCGTGCTACTTCTTTTCAGCCGGACATGAGCAACAGCGGCCACGGCCAGCCTAAGCTACTGGACTATGATGATTTTGTTACTCGGCTTGCTGCTCTTAGAGGGGAGGGAAAATACAGATAGATAGAATATAGGTTCTTTCATTGTCATAATTTCTATTTTCTGCACAATTTCTATTTTCATTTGTCATAATTTCTATTTTCTGCACAATTTCTATTTTCATTGTCATAATTTATATTTTCTGCACAATTTCTATTTTTTATTTTATTCTTTCTTTTTATTTCATTCACTCAATCGCATAAATCTCAATCGCTTTATATAAGGTCCGATTGTGTTTCATTTTATTTTCGTTATACGAAAGCAATTATTGATGCAAGAGAATTCACAAGTTTTACTTCTTACTTCCTGACTTTAAATATATATATATATATATATATATATATATATATATATATATATATATATATAAAACTTTCTTTTTCAAGAAACGGCCAGAAAGGCTTAATTTTATTTATAAATGAGTCACAATTTCTATTTTCTGCAGGCAAATGAGGCAATACTTTACAGATTAGCAAATGAGATAATATTTACAGATTAGGCAATACTTTACAAATTTTTGTGTAATTGTGTCTGTGCATGTGTAATTTCTGAGATTTTGAAAAAAAATTAGGAAAAAATTCTGTAATATCCTCTTTGTATTTTAGACACTACAAGTAGGAGGTTCTGTCATCATCCATTTTATCTATCATGTTGGAAATAACTTGTTGCACTTGTACTCTGCTTGGTATAAGTTTAGCAGATCCTGGTCCATGGCACTTGTACTCTAATTGGTATAAGTTTCTGTTTCCAATTCACAACATGCTGGAATAGGCTCTGCTTGGTATAATTAGTTTAGTAAATATTTAAGTCAAGTATCTTACTATGTACTGCCTGGGTATCTCCAGTTGGTCCATCCTTCAGGTACAATGGTCTTTGAAATATAAGTGTGTGCAAACAGTTAATTTGTTAAACAGTTAAGTAGTTATCAGTAAATATGTTGGATGTTAGTTCGGTTATTACCCGAATACCCGAAATTACAATTCGGTAATTCGGTATTCGGTTATTTTCAAATTTCGGTTATTATTTAGGATAGTAAAATTATCAATAATTCGGTTTTCAGTTATAACCGAATAGCTTATTCGGTTCGGTTATAACCGAATGATAACTCCTACATGTAAGCCCTAATTTGCACTTAGGCTCACAGAAAAAAATATGAATTTTTTATTTTAAAAAAGATGAGTACAATTTCATAAAATATAAATTCAAAAAAATTAAAGTTTAAAATTTTAATTTTAATTTTTTAAAAAGTTTATTTTTTAAATAAAGTTTGAATTTTTTGAATCTATATTTTATGAAATTTACTCATTTTTGAAAATATAAAAAAAAATTAATTTTGTTTTCTGGAAACAAAGTTTTTTTATTTACTATTTTGAGTCTATAGTTTGAAACTCATTTTTAATAATAAAAAATTCTATTTTTTCAGAAAATAAAGTATTTTTTTATTTAATTTTTTTGAATCTATATTTTATGAGGTTTTACTCATTTTTTAAATAAAAATTCTAATGTTTTATTTTTTGAAAATAATAATTAATTTTAAAACTTTTTATTTTTTAAAAAAAATTGAATTAGTGATTTTATGACCGAGTCAAAATTTGTGAAATTGAGAAAAAATAATAATGGAATTGACTTAAAATGCCAGTTTAAGGACTGAATTGATGAATAATAAAATTTAGAGATGACTTTAAAAGTGGGTGACCACTTAGAGAGATAAAAATGACATTCAGTCATTTAATATTTATATATAAAGTATAAGCTAACCTAATAACCCGTGTGAAGCACAAGTTTATTTTTTTTAAATTTAAATTACTATTAGTAAAAGTTTATTATTTTTTTATTAATAATAAATAGTAAGAGACTAAAATATTACACTTATTAGAAGTGCTATTTATGAAATTTGCATACTTAATTTATTACGAAAATTTTCTATTTAGTATAGTGAAATTTGTTCGGTGTATCCATTAATAAAATATTTAATGTCTTAGATACTAACTAAGATATTATAGGCTATTTATATTATTTTTCTTAAGGTAAAAGATTGGATGCAATCTAATTATATTTGATACGGAGCTAAAATTAAAGATAACACATAAAAGAATCTAATTATTGTAGTTGATAGTGATCTTTTAATTTTTTAACTTTATTCTGTACGTTTTTAGGATATGTGAAATTAATTTATTCATGTCATAAATTAAATTTAATCTATAATTGTATTTTGTAAGGAATTTTTGTGTGTACGTGTTTTTAAGTTGGAGTTTTAGTTCTAGTCAAATTCTAAACCATGGTGTTTTTATATAATTATAGTAGGATTATTTCTTATTTATTATTTATATTAGATATATATATTTTTCACTGTTATTTTGTGAGAATTAGGTTAAATCTGGTAGTGATAGATAATTGATTGATCTAAAAGTAGCTTCAAGTATTTTGGATCAAATATAAAGCTTTTAACCTACTGAAATAAATAAAATACTCATAATGATCGGTCAATATATTTAATGAACACATTTTTTTTTAATACTTATTCATAATATATCTAAATTGGATAACTCATCCAGTGGACGAAAAATAGTTTTTCAAATCGATTGATGTATTGATGTAGTTATATCATGCAGCCTAATTCATATACATGCATCAAACCAGAGTGTACTACTACTACTAGCTAGCTAGTTGAACGTTCGGAGTTTGAATTTTGTTTGCATTGAAAAAAGTTGGTCACACAAATTAACTTTCACCTCATTAATTGTCTTAATTATAATAGACAATTAATCTTGCATGTTATGGAAGATGAAAACAAACAGCTAAATGCTACAGATGAATGCATGTAAATAAATAAAGAAATTTTCACCAGAAAGTATAAACAGTTTATCGGGATAATTGTTTTTATTATTTATTATTTAGTTAGCAGATGTATACAACATCTACATCTGCTAACTAGTACTCGAACACTTCAAATATTACAATTCAAGGGGGATGACCTGAACATCTAATACAACATGTTCATTAACGACTTAATTTAGTTGTTCACTCCGTACAAGGAGTTTCTCGAACACAAATACGCATTGACAAGTAAAGAAAGCCCATTAATGTCAGCACATGATTAAAACTTGTTCCTGTACCAATACACTCCTTTTGTCTCACCTTCATCTTTCTCGACATAAATACACTCCTTCATTTCTCTATACATCGCCTTAAGTATTGGAGTTCCATCATATTGATAATATTCACCCAATATTGACTTCATTGCCTCAGTAGCTTCTAGTCCATGATAATGTGGGATCATAGAGAATATGTGGTGACAAACATGGGCATTACAAACATTATGGAACACCTTGTTCAAAATTCCATAATCTCTATCTACGGTGCATAGGGCTCCCCTTAACCAGTCCCACTCGGTGGAATCATAGTAAGGCAAGGAAGGGTGAGTGTGGTTCAATATGGTGATCAACACGAACCAACCGTTAACAACTAGCAATGGACCTCCATACACGCAAAAAACCCATGCAAATCCTTTGGCTAAAACAAGACGATATAGACCATAGATGACTGCAAGAATAGCAACATCAGAGATGATGATCTCTTTGCGCTCACGGTCTGAATAGAGTGGACTGTGAGGATCATAGTGGGAAGTCCATCTTTCGTACTTGTGGCCGGATATATTGAACATCAAGTATAAAGGAAAACCAATAAGGAGTGTGGTAATCCAAACAAACACTCGGCCAGGTGGATTGTTAAGGATTTTGTAATAGTTGCGGATGTTGGACTTAAATCTTGGGACATACACCTCGTCATTTTCAAGGGATTGGGTGTTGGCATGGTGACGACGATGACTAATTTTCCAAGAGAAGTAAGGGACGAGAAGAGATGAATGGACAACAAGGCCAACAAGGTCGTCGACCCATTGGTAGTCACTAAAGGCATGGTGGTCACACTCGTGGCCTACAACCCAAGCCCCAGTTAGGACACACCCTTGAACAGCAATGTAAGCGGCCCAACCCAAGTAGTTAAGAGGACGGGGGAGGAGGTCGATATAATTTGTTGCAACATAGTAGAGGGTGTAGGCCATGATGAGATCCTGAATAAGGTATCGGAAAGAGGTAATAAGAGACTTTTGGAAACAATGGGGTGGAATGGCTTTCTTTAAGTCTCCAATTGTGAACGGAGGTTTCTCATGAGGAGCTCGTCGAAGGGCTTCGGCTTCGGTCTTCTTGCCGGTAGGGGGAGCAGACATGCGGCCACCTGCACCCATTTTTCTTTTTTGTGCTGCTAAAATTTGAAAAACAGAAAGAAAAAGAAAAGAAGTTAGTATATTACATAGTTCATCAAGAAAGGGGAAAAAACTTAATATAATATTGTGGGTGTGTGTGATAGAAGAAAATATACCAGGACAGGAAGACAAGCACTTTGAGCCGGAGTCTTCCCTCTCTCCCTCTGTTCGCTACTTAATTGGTAGCTCTTAAAAGTTCCAAGAAGCTCAGTATTTAAGCTTGCAAAAGTGGTACCCAACACTAAGCCCGCCGTGCACCTGTTTTTGGACTTGGTTACTGGCTGTGCAGGTTTCACCCTACAGGCTGCTGATGGAATTTGTATACGTTAGAAATTTTGAAAATAAATAAATAAATAAATATATATATATATATATATATATATATATATATATTCATATACACGAAATTCTATGGTAAACATGGACCATGCTCCCTCCATCACATTCCACCAAATTTCTCTCTCTACACATTAAAAAATAAAATTAATTTCACATAATATTCAATACAATAATTGTGTCATTCTGTTGTTGTCACTTTGCGTCGCTAATATGTATTGAAAAAATTAGGTAAAAAGCATAATGGAAAAAATTGTAATTAGGTTAACATGATTTCAAGACATTTTTTAAAATGTGCCTACACAAAATCAACCGTTCAGAATCTATCAAATTTCTCTCTTTATACAATTAATAAACCAAATTTCAAGTCATTAATTTTAATTCTTACAATTATCAAATTGAAGTTGATTAAATTAATTTTAATTAATACTCCATTCGTCCCATGTCGGATTGAAGTTGATTAAATTTTAATTAATATTCAATCCGTCCGAGGATAAAAGTTTTGATAAACTTTTTGCGCATGTTTAGAAAAATAATAAATTGACAAAATTGTTCATATTTAAATTCTTATTTAATTGCATAATTTTTTGCACATGACTAGTGATGCTCTATAAATATACACAGATAATAAAAATTTTATCTTTTAACTACCTAAAATTGTAATAAAGACTTTTGAAATTGGAGATTACACATGTACGAAGTTCAATATATAAAATTAAATTTTAGTTAAAATTTGACTTAAATTTTAGTTTCAAGACTTGGGCTGAAATTGCCCAAGCATAACTAAAATATTTAAACTTTTTAAAGTTAGGCTTTCATAGTGGGATGGAAGAAATATAAAAGAACATTTTCTAACTTTCAATGAGTAAATTACGTACCTCTCCAACATCTGCAGAACATTTTAGATTTCTGATACTTTGGGAGATGTATTTAATTAAGATTTTTAAAGATTTTTTTTAAGTGACAGACTTTTATAGAATTTATGAATTTTAATAACTTTTAAAGACTTTAAAAACTTTTTTAAAATGATATTTATAGACTCCATGAAATAAGTGAGACTTTTTACCAAGATTTTGATAAACTTTTATATACTTCTAATATATCTTGCAGCTTACATTAATTGTTAATTAGCTCATGTGTACAACTTCTCCCTCTTTTTTCATGAATTAGAGGAAATCTCATTATTTCATTAAATTATTGTGGCATGAGATTTTATATATGTTAAAACATTCATATTATTCTACTCATTTCATGATAAATTTGGATACTTGAATACGAATAAAACTTTAGAAACTACATACGCAACACGAAAATTAAGCTCATTTTTCATTGAACTATATATACTATATATGTGTACGTTTTTTCAGTAGCAGTATCAAACTCTGTTTTTCACAAAATAATATGACAATAAAAATCTATATGATCAAAAGTCGCAAAACTTCATACATGTGAGTAAATTGCTACTAAGTTATAAAAAATTTATCAGAGAGATTTTTAGTCGTCCGTTAAAAAATAATTATGCGATTTTTTAATTTATTTATGATGTTAGAAATTAATTAATTAAAATTTTACATAACTAATTTTTTAATAGTCGACCGTTGTCATCTTTTAACTAATTTTTTTAATTTTGACGAGTTTTAGAATTTATCAAGATTCGTATATATCATATACTATATCTATATAATATAATATTAAAATCAAAATTTACTGTTTGATTTTTCAAAGTCATAACAAGATATTTCTATAATAAAAGTTTGTGTAATTTATCTAATTTTTAATAAATTTAGTAAAAAAATATAAAGGATTTATAATTTTGATAATTATATTTTCTAAAATTAGATTAATTAATATTTATTTTAAGTTAAAAATTTACCAAAGAGTTTTACGACTTTTGAATTTTTCAGAAAATCTCTAGCAATTTCTTTACTGACGATTTGAATTTTCACCTTTCTGTTTAATATTTGGAAGTCTTTAGAAGTTTTTAGAGATGAGGTCAGATTTTGGATATGAGTTGATAGTTATAACTTTTCTTTTAGGGGGGGTGTATTCAATTATGATTTTTAAAGACTTTTTTAAGTGACAAACTTTTGTAGAATTTGTGGGATTTTAATAACTTTCACAGACTGTAAAAAAAATTTTAAAATGACTTTTATAGACTCCATGAAATAAGTAACAGACTTTTATAAATTTTTTATCAAGACTGTGATAGACTTTTGTATACTTCTAATATATCTTGCAATTTATATTAATTGTTAATTAGCCCATGTGTACAATATCTCCCTCTTTTTTTCACGAACAAGAGTAAATCTCATTATATTATTGTGGCATGAGATTTTATATATGTTGAAAGCGTTCACATTATTCTACTCATTTCATGATACATTTGGATACTCGGATACCAATAAAATTTTAGAAATTACATACATAATACAAAAATTAATCTCACTTTTCATTGAGCTATATATACAATTTATGCATATGCGTACGCTTTTTAGTAGGAATACCAAACTCTGTTTTTTACAAAATAATATGACAATGAAATACATATATATTTGTCATGCAGGAATACATATACATATTTGTCATGCAGCAATAGAACCACATGTTATATTATTTCACTATGATACACCAAAGACACTTGAAGACGAATATGGAGGATGTCTCAAAAATTAACAATAATTTTCTTCGTTTAAAATGACAGAAAACTAAAAAAAAAATATACTCATCATATATTTTCTATTTTCATATATTATATATACATAATCTTTACAACTGATATGAGAGTTTCATGATTTTATCTCATTTTTGTTGAACAAATCTCTTCCCTCTTTCTATTAGAAGCTTTCAAATGGCTGCTTTTTCCCTCACCAATTCAGATTAGGTTATTTGTTTACTTATTAATATATCTTGTTAATTCTCTTATTATAATAAATTCAATTATTTTTATGGCCCAAATTTTATCAAATTATTTATCCATCACATATTAATATTTATTAGCCCATATAAAATAAATAACTAATTTGACACAATAAAAGAAAAAGTCCAATTAATAACTAGTTTTATCCACCTTTGTGTTTATTTAGAAGTCTTTAGAAATCTTTAGAGATGAGATAAGACTTTGGATATGGGTTGATAGTTATAATTTTATTCTAAAGTCGGTCAAAGTCTACCATTTGATAGAAATCTTTAAAATCTATGACTTTTTGAATACCAAAATACTTTTATAGACTTTATAAAAATCTTAATTCAATACCACCTAACTTTTAAAGACATTAAAAAAGTTATAATTGAATACCACTAAATTTTTATAAACTCTTTAAATGTCTTGATTGAATACAACTAAACTTTTAAAATCTTTAAAAGTCTTTAAAAATCTTAATTGAATACACCCCCTTTAAAGTCGGTTAAACTCTACCATTTGATAGAAATCTAAAAAATTTATAATTTTTTGAATACCAAAATACTTTTATAGACTTTATAAAAGTCTCAATTGAATATCACAGAACTTTTAAAGACATTACAAAAATTGTAATTGAATACCAATAAATTTTTATAAATTCTTTAAATGTTTTGATTGAATACAACCAAATTTTAAAAGTCTTTAAAAATATTTAAAAATCTTAATTGAATACACTCTTCTTATTGTCATCGTAAGTATACCAATAATTCACACAACTGTATTTAAGAGTAATAAACAGCTCCTTAATTTCTTAGAATGATTACGTAACTCTTAAATTATAGAAGTTAATACAAACTTTTACAAGTGATCAATAATATTCACACGTAATCCCAAACAGTAGCAGTATGATCTCTGTTTCAAATTATAAGATAAATATAAATTTTAAAAGTTAATTTTAAATTTAAAATTAACATGAATTTATTTAATTTGTGTTAATACAATTATGAATTATAAATTAGCTAAAAATATCAATAGTTATAAGATCTATTGTTTCAAACCTTAATCTTGTCAATTTTAAATTTAAAAATATTATAAATTAACTTTTAAAAAATTAATATTAATTTTATAATTTGGAATAGAGATAATATTTTAATAACGTAAAATTGTATACACACAAGTAGACAAGCGCCCACACTACCGTATTCTAACCATCAGTGACACTAAAAAAAATTGTCGCCCTAAAGATACAAAATCAGCAGTTTACTTTCATCATATAACGACGGATCGAAGACGATCTTTACAACAAAATTTGCTGTTCCTAATTGGCAACTGGTCGTTGATAAAATAAAAAATATAAAGCGAGAATTAATAAAAAAAATTTAAATATTAAGTCTGACACAAATTGAACAGTTATTATTCAAATAGTACTATATTTATATATTATAAGTACTTTACGGGTAAGGATCACCTCCATTATACGTATTCTTTAAAAAAAATTCGATACATATTTAACGACACAAATATTATTTTTAATGATACACAAATATTTGTGATGAAGTTTGTTTTGTCGCGCTATTGTTTGCAACAACTTTTATTTTGTCAATATATATCGTTGAATATGTATTAAAAGAAATTGAAAGATATACACGGAGGAGATCATAATCCGCACTTTACAAAGAAAAAATCAAATTTGATAAACCTTTACAAATAAATTAAATAACTTTCAGAATTACATAATATATTAAATAATCTGTAAATAAATAATCCCTCCGCTCCAAAAGTAAAAAATAGACTAATTTGTCAATTTATTTGTTTTACAAAAAAATTCTCTAATTGTTGATAGTAATATAAAATGAGACAATATCTTCAAGTTTGTTATCATTAATATAGACAGGTAATATTATCAAAAGAAAAATAATGTTCTCAAAAAACAATAATGCTACGTTTGGATTGAAAGAATGGAATAGAGTAGGGAATGGAATAGATGAGGGAATGGAATAATGAAGGGAATGGAATGATTTTTTAATATTTCATGTACATGTTTGGTTGATGTTAGGAATACATCTAAGAATGAAATAAATAATTAGAAAGTGACCTAAATACCCTCAAATGTTCAAATTTAACTTAAATTCAATTTATATTAAAAATTTAACACATATTTCATTCTTAGAAACAAAGGGGAGGGTTGAGGTGGGTGGGGTGGAGTGGGGTGGGGTGGGGTGGGGTGGGGTGGGGGGGTGGGGGTAGGGATAGGGTGGGTGGGGTGGGGTAGGTGGGGTGGGGTGGGTGGGATGGGATGGGTGGGGTGGGTAGGTAGGGTAGGTGGGTGGGGATGGGTTGGTAGGGGTGGGGGAGGTGAGATGGGATGGGTTGGTAGGTAAGGTGGGCGGGTTGGGGTGGGTTGGGGTGGTGGGTGTGGGTGGGGGGTGGGTGTGTGGGGTGGGATAGGTGGGGTAGGTGGGGTGGGGTGGGGTGGGTGGGGTGGGGTGGGATAGGGTGTGGGTGGGGTGGTGGGATGTGGGTGGGTGGGTGGGGCATGGGGTGGGTGGGATAGGGTGGGTTGGTGGGTAGGGTATGTGGGTTGGGGTGGTGGGTGGGGTGGGTGGGGTGGGTGGGGTGGGGTAGGTGGGTTGGGGAGATGGGGTGGGTGGATGGGTGGGTGGGGGTGGGTGGGCGTGGGTGGGTGGGGTGGGGTAGGTGGGTGGGGTGGGGTGGGGTGGGGTGGGTGGGTTGGGGTAGATGGGGTTGGTGGAGTGGGGTGGGTGGGGTGGGGTGGGGATGGGTAGGTGGGGTGGGGTGGGTGGGGTGGGGTGGGATAAGGTGGGGTAGGGTGGGTGGGGTGGGTAGGGGTGGGTGGGGTGGGGTCGGTGGGGTGAGGGGGGTGAGTGGGGTGGGAGTGGGGTGGGTTAGTAGGGGTGGGGTGGGAGTAGGTGGGGGTAGGTTGGTAGGGGTGGGGTAGGTGGGTTAGGGATGGGATGGGGTGGGGTTGGGTGGGGTGGTAGGGTGAGGTAAGTGGGGTAAATTACTTAAGAAATAGAAATATGAAAATTCAAGAAATTATCAAATCTCTACCCCTCTCTCTCGTCGTTCCCGATCGATCGAATTGAATGAATATATAAAAAAGTCCTATTATATATTTAGGGGTATATTTGTCAATTACTTAAAAATAATGGATGAAATAATTTATTCCTGACCACCCCTCAAGGAATGAAAATTAAAATTTTAAATTAACTATCATTCCAGGAGGAATACATTATTTCGTTGGAATAAACAAACCAAACAAGATTTTTATCATTCCAATGAAATAATTCATTCCATTCTCCCTCCTATTTCATCGATCCAAACGTAGCATAAGTGTCGCCAAAATTAATAATTAAAACTGTATTGCTAAATATCATTTTCCAACATCATTTTTACTATGACAAATACTAACAGCCTTTCCTTTTCATGTCATCTTATTAAATTAACAATTTATTATTTGGGTAAATATATATATGAAATTAAATGAAGATATAAATTCTCGGTATTTGTAAATTTTGCAAATGAATACTGTTTTTGGATGAATAAGTATTTGTTCCTTATTATTTGTTAAGATAGAATTATTATCTTTTTCTTATGCAATAATTATTATCGAGTTAGAGAAAATTTTCAAGGAATGTGACCGAATTGAGATATACCATGATATCTGTTATCATCAAATTTTATTCTTTTGCAGTTAAATCTATTATTAATTAACCATTTTCAAATAAGGTATTTTAGTTCAATTTTTAATTACTTTCTGTAAATTTCTCTCTTTTCTGTTTAATATATATTTAAAAGGTATGATTTGAAAAAAAGGAGCTTAATATTTGTTAACGCCTGATTTTGTACGCCTGACGAAATCACCCAAAAGGACGGGTCAAAATAGCGCCAATGGTTGATGGAGTAATTGTTGTGAAAGCAAACTCACGAAATACACTCACATAAACATAAATAAAGAAATATAAAGTATGAACACAAAAATTTACGTAGAAACTCAATTGGGAAAAAACCACGGAGAGAGAGTAATCCACTATAATAATATTGAGAGTACAAGTTGTATATTTGTGTTGTTGTCCTCCTTTAAACCCTAGCTTGTAGCCATATATATAGAAGTAACCTCCACCTGCATCCAACTAGGAAAAGGATTCCTTATCCCTCCAAATAAGGGAATACAATCCTATTTTAATAAGGACTCTCTCACTATTATAATAAATACATATAGACCATCACCAGATCCGGACCATTAAATAGATTGAGTTGCACCATGGCTAGACCCAAATAATCACACTCCAACATTGTCCCACAGTCTCTTATTTATAAGGAACTTATAAATGAGAGAGTATACAAATTTATCCCAATAAAACGACCATATTTGCCGAAGACAAAATATATCACACCTGAACTCCATGTGCTGAACTAAAATTGTCGGCTCCCAATATCGTTGCCCCACTCCTCTTGTTCACTCGTAAGATAGATAAACAATTTTTCTTATTACTACAGAAGATATAAAGAACCAACCTTATCACAACCCAATATATATAGAACCAACCTTATACCAACCGAACCAACCTTATCACTACCGAAGATATAAATATCACACCTTATCACAACCGAACCAACCTTATCACAACCGAACCAACCTTACCACTACCGAAGACAGATAAATAATCCACCGAACACATCCAAATATATAGAGAACCAACCTTATCGCAACCGAACCAACCTTATTACGACCGAACCAACCTTATCACTACCAAATATAAATTATAAAGTTCGTTCCGAGGAACTAAACGTATTCGTTCCGAAGAACCGTATAAATATTTATTTTGACCGTTCGGGAGGACGTTGGTCCGTCCCGAAGGATATTGTCCGATCGAGATGATGATGGTCTGTCCCGAAGGAAGTAATCCGTTCGGGAGGACGATGATCCGTTGGTGAGGATGTCGGTCCGTCTCGGAGGATGTGATCCGTTGGAGAGGATGTCGGTCCGTCTCGGGATGTGATCCGTTGGAGAGGATTTCGGTCCGTCTCGGAGGATGTGATCCGTTGGAGAGGATGTCGGTCCGTCTCGGAGGATGTGATCCATTAAAGAGGATGTCGGTCCGTCTCGGAGGATGGGATCTCGACCTTATACCGCCATACCAACCTTATCCACGGGAGAGCCGCCAAAAGTCCACCAAAGTACGAACTGTAATTGCCCCCAGTCTCTTATTCATAAGGAACTTATAAATAAGAGAGTATTCAAAAAGTCTCTTCGGGATTTTTATCCTCGGGATTTGTATCCTCCAGATTTTTATCCTCCAAATTTATATCCTCCGAATTTCCTTCAGTCTGGATTTCATCTTCAGCTTCACGATCTTTATCAAAATGGGAATCTATTTGTTCTCCAGCTTTCACTGATTTGAAACCCCAAAAATCAAAAGGGTGGCAGTGGCCGGAAACGCGTGGTTGAAAAAATCACTAGTTAATCAACGTTATCTTCAACATCCTCAGACTTCGTGGCTTGAATTCAATGACAATAACTACTATGGCTAACAGCTCCCAATTTCTTATTAGACGACGTCGTGTCAACAAAACTCGCAGCCGACATCTCCATTCGACAAACCCTAACCGCACCGAACAATCTCCCCGGCAGCTCTTCCTCGGTGATAATGACAGTTCAGCGCCTTTCCGAGCAAACACGCCGAGTAATTCCCAACGACGGCTTTCCCGATCCAGGGGCCCCTGACGATCCGGTTCACGATCTTGAACCAACTGTTACGGAACAAATCGTCGCCGTTGATGAACCGGTGGAGGAGCGAACTGGTAGCGATGGGATCGTCTGCGGCGAAATAGAAAATTGTGTTGTGATGGTCCCTACCGGGGATTTGAAGGTTAACGGTGAGTGTGACGCCCCCAAAATAGGTATACAACACCCATTCTGAGTCGCCAAATACATGGTACAGAAAGCAAATACAACTTCAATAATACAATTGTCGTGCAAAATACGACAACACATACTGTGAGTTTAAATACAAATATTGTCTTCTAGATAATATCCACACTCAAATAAGTCCTTATTAAAATTATTCAAACACTATTTTACGTAAATAGTGAGGATCGCTAAAATATCTTTTCTAGAACCATCACTCGCGTACCCGACTAGTTCTCGCTTATGTTCTCACCTCTTGAGAAAAATGGAACAAAAAGGAAAAAGGTGAGCTCAACTAGCCCGAAGAAAGAATATTATGACTAAGATAATATACAACAAATTATCGTTAGTCTTCAACAGGAAAAATACGATAAAATTTAATAGACAACAAGTTTTAGATCAACAACTGCAATGAAACAACAATCCATTAGAAGAGTCAAGTAGAAAAGAATTCTACTATCTTCTAAGATTTAAAAGTCCATCATCAATATTTTATCCCCAGTAACAACAATCAATATACATCTTTAATCAATATTCATCTTTGCACTCTGAGCCAAAGATATTCATTTGTATCACCAAATTGGTTATGTTCATCTCAACACCGCTCATCTTCGCACTATGGGCCACGAGATATTCATCGAAAATCATTCATCTTTGCACTTCTGCCAAAGATATTCAATGTAATATCGTCATTTAGGGATCGAGGATGATGAAAATATTTTAAAGAAAACGAATCCAAAGAGATGTAAGGACAAATAGTAAGGATTAAGTATACCGGTTTATCCAAGATCAATAATACTCCATAATAACCAATTTTGAAGCAAAATTCAAGAATAAAGATCAAAACATGAATACAATCAAAGATAGTAACCATAATAGACATCTTGGACAAAAAGAAGAAAATTTTATTTTTCGGTGAATAGTGCCATTTTCGGTGAATAGTCCGGTATAACGTGAATAGTGGCGTATACGTGAATAGTAACTCCGATACAAAAAGTTCTAAATTTGATAAAAAAATTCATACCAATATTTCGGTATAATAATATTGAAGAAAATATCATTTTAAGAAGAATATAACACCCCTTACCTCAAAATATTAGTACTTCTGATCGGAATATCGGTATAAGGCTGAAGGAAACTTACACTGATGAATAGAAACTCTCAAAGTATCTAAATACTCATAAAATACACTCAATAATCTAGAGAGAGAAAGAGAGAAAGCTTATGTTTCTGGTGTGATTTTCAATTCTAACTTAGCCCTCTATTTATAGGAAAATTTTAGCAGACTTGACATGTAACCTGATGGCTTTACCTGCTACTATTCCCACCCACCACATTTGAAATAAAATTCAGCACATTTCTTCACCAACCACAAGTGGGGCCCACTCAATTCTAGAATTTTCCACCAAAATGTTAATTCGGATACTTCAACAATTTCTGAACCAGTCACCTCTTAAATTTCATAACAAATCATACGTTCATTTTTAACGGTTCAAAATTTGTGGACATATACTCAACTTATATATGTATAACATATCCAAAAATTACAACGATCCAACGGTTGGATTAAAAATTATAACTCACATGATATATCTCAAAAACACCGGTTTAATTTTTAATACCTTCATTCCGATAAAAATCTTGATAAAACACCTCAACATTAACTCTTTCATTTTAACCACAATAAATATATCCAACATTTATATCCACAATAAATATTTCCTTATCATATGAATCAATAATTAATTATTCACAAATAATATTACGTAATCATATTTATGACAACCGGTAGCTCCGAGGAAAGAGGGGCTTTCCAATAAGAATTTCTCCTTCTTGCGCCATGATTAGGTGACCAAACCTCTCCTTGATGTAAGTTTCTAGACATTGCCAATAATGCTATCTAATAATAATATTCAAATAATATGAATTATTGATCCGATAATGGGAAATCTTTAAAAGCGACAATTATTGAAACAACAATAATATAAAATATCAACGCATCAATTATTGAATCAATAAAATAATGAACAGTAACTACTGTAACAATTATTGAGTAGTGCCTTCTTACGTAAGGATCAATAATTCATCAATACTGTGCATCCATCCACGCCAGACATCGTATTTTAACCATCGGGTATTCCTACAATGTTAATTGTAACAACTACGCCTATTATTTATAAAAACTCAAACTTGTCGCTTTCTTCATCCCACAATTATTACGTTATGGGGCCCCATGAAATGACCGCGCTACCGTCAGCATTTAATATTCCCAAAGCAACAAGAATATTCCACAACCAAATGAATATTCTCCGACAACAATGATTATTTTATAACCACTTACATATTTTGCAAAATTTGCACATTTCACCCATAACCAGAGAATTATATCAAATTAATACCTTATTATTCACAATAATAATTAGAGGAAATTTGATTTTATTCATTAAAAAGTTGGGGTCTTACAACCTCCCCTCCTTATGAAATTTCGTCCTCGAAATTGACGTACGTACCTGGTGTTTCGAAAAGGTGAGGATACCTCGCTTTCATTTCTGATTCCAACTCCCAAGTCATCTCTTCAATAGCATGGTTTCTCCATAAAACCTTAACTTGTGGTATAACCTTCGTGCATAGGACATGCTCTTTCCTATCCAAGATCTTAACAGGTATTTCTTCGTACGTTAAATCTTCGGCTATCTTGTCCGGTTCTAACGCAATAATATGGTTCGGGTCTTTCACATATTTACGAAGCATGAATATGTGAAAAACATTATGAACACGAGACATACTTGGAGGTAATGCGAGTCTATAGGCCACATTTCCTATTCGGTCAAGAATCTCAAATGGACCAACAAATTGTGGATTGAGCTTTCCTCTCTTTCCAAATCTTGTAACTCCCTTCCATGGAGCAACACGTAACAATACATGATCTCCAATATTAAACTCCACGTCCTTTCTATGAAGATCAGCATAACTCTTTTGTCGATCTTGTGAAGTTTGAATACGTTGTCGAATCATTTGGATCTTTTCTGTAGTTATGTGTTCTAATTCTGGTCCCAACAACGTTACTTCTCTCACCTCGTCCCAAAGATAATTGGAGAGCGACACTTTCGTCCATACTGGCGCCTCAAATGGAGCCTCGCTTATACTTTCTTGATAATCGTTGTTGTAGGAGAATTCCACCAAAGGCAAGTACTTATCCCAACTTCCTTTAAAATCTAGGACACAAAGTCTTAATAGATCTTCAGGGTTTGAATAGTCCTCTCGATTGTCCAGTCTGTTTGAGGATGGTATCTTAAAGGCAATCGTAAATCCGTGCCCATAGCTTTCTGTAAGCTAACCCAAAACCGTGAAGTGAATCTTGGGTGACAAGTTAAACACCTCGAGATAAACTCCGCGATCTCTCTCTTCATATTGTTCCACCAAAATGTATGTCGAATATCATGATACATTTTGGTACTCCCAAGATGGATTGCAAACGGTGTGTTGTGTGCCTCCATTATGATTCTATGCTTCAAGTCGAGAATCGTTAGAACACAAAGTCCGGAGTTGAAGTATTCCTTCTTCATCGATTCTTATTCGGAATAGCACCTTCTTGCACTTTCTTCTTCATACGCATCGACTCATGTCCGTAGCTTGAAAGCGAACTTTAACTTTATCGATTAAAGTCTGGTTCTACTTGTATATTCGCCATCATCATGTGGGTCCTGAGTCTTTAATTCTACCTCCATCCTTTGCAAGTCATACGAATGGGCCTTTGCATTGACAATATCGCACTCGTACTGCCTATGATCTTCTACTCAATGCGCCAACTTACATTCGCTTTTTCGGGATGATATTGAATAGTGTGATCGTAATCTTTCAATAGTTCAAGCCAACGTCGTTGCCGCGTGTTGAGTTCTTTTGGGTGAAGAAATATTTTAGGCTTTTATGGTCCGTATAAATCTTCACTTTCTCCCATACAAGTAGTGTCTCCAAATTTTCAACGCGAATCATTGCTTTGCTAACTCTAGATCATGAGTAGGATAATTCCTCTCATATTCTTTGAGTTGTCGTGAGGCATAAAGCTATGACTTTCCCATGTTGCATGAGAACGCATCCTAACCCTTTACACAAGCATCATTGTATATAACAAATCCATCCGTATTTTGATGGTATTTCCGACAGTCTTAAATGAGTCTCCTCTTGAGCTCTTGGAAACTCTTCTCGCATTCCTCGTTCCATACGAATTTTGTATCTTTCCGAGTCAGCTGAGTTAACAGAGTAGCGATTCGAGAAAATCCTTCCACGAATCTCCGATAATAACCAGCTAAGCCCAGAAAGCTACGCACTTCGGTCACCGACTTTGGTTGCTCCCCAACTTTATCTTTGCTTCAATCTTTGTGGTCAACAGATACTCCATGTTTTGACACCACGTGCCCAAGGAATGCTACTTCCTCGAAGCGAACTCACATTTCTTGACTTGGCATAAAGCTTGTTTTCACGAAGCCTTTCAAGTATCGACTTCAAATGGTGCTCATGATCTTCACGGCTTTTGGAATAGATGAGGATGTCATCAATAAAGACAACAACAAACCCGATCCAAATATTCCTTAAATACACGGTTCATCATATCCATGAAAGCGGTGGAGCATTAGTCAATCCAAAAGACATGACTAAGAATTCATAATGCCCGCATCGGGATTACGAAGGCGCCTTTAAAATATCCTTAGTTTTAATCTTGGTGATGATATCCGAAGCGAAGATCGATCTTTGAAAAGAATTATGCTTCTTTAATTGGTCGAACAGGTCATCAATGCGAGGTAAGCGGATACTATTCTTGATGGTGACATGGTTTAATTCTCTGAGTCAATACAAAAGTCGCATACTCCCGCTCTTTCTTCTTTACTGAATAAAGCAGGAGCACCCCGAGGAGATGTACTAGGGCGAATGAAACCTATGTCTAACAATTCTCAGTAGTTGGACTTTTAACTCCTGAAGTTCAATAGGAGCCATTCGATATAGAGTTTTAGAAATGGGTTTTGTACCCGGCTCAAGGTCAATAAAGAATTCAACATCATGTTATGGGGGTAGACCGGGAAGTTCTTCAGGAAATACATCAGAAAATTCTCTAACAACAGAAATATTATTCAAATCTGACTTGTCTTTGTTCAAATCCATAACATGGGCTAAGAAAGCTTGACATCCGTTTTTCAATAAGCGAATAGCTTTATGGCTTGATATGATAGTGGTGATTTTAGTGGTTTAGTTGTTTGAATTAAGTATGACAAAGTTGGTTAGGAATATGAAAACTAACAACCTTACAAAAACAATCAATTTTGGCATGATGAGTGGTTAACCAATCAATTCCTAAAATCACATCAAAAGCAAGTATCTTTAAAGAGATAAGATCAACAGGTAATGTGATAGTGCCAACTTGGATCATACAAGATTTATAAACTGTGGATATAACGAAAGTTTCACCCAACGGAGTCTCCACTGATAAATCAAAGTCTAATTTCTCCGGAGTCAAGTTTAAACGTTGAGCACAAGCAGGAGAAATAAAAGAATGGGTAGAACCGGTATCTAGTAAGGTATAAACTTCGCAAGAGTTCAAGATTAGCTTACCCGTAATCACCTCGTTCGGGTTCCTCGCGTTTTGGCCGATCCGACAAAACGTTCTTTCAGAACCATCGATTTCGACTTATCCGGAATGACCCTTGGAGTTACCATCCCGATTGAACTTGGTTTTGCTTTCTGAAACAATCCCGAGCTATGTGGCCTTCCTTTCCACAAATAGTAACATACCTTGGATAGTTTGGGTGATATGTCCCTCTTTCCAAAGATTTGTAACATCTAATCGGCGGTCGTTCTCCTCCCCTAGAATTTGTTGTTGGTCTTTGGTGTTCTGCTGATGTCTTCCCGTCATTGTTGAATCTCCTATTTCAAATTTCCACTGACTCACCTCTCCTATTATCATGACCACGATGACCACCCGAGTGGTTACCGCCTTTGTTCGTATTTTTCCCTCCTCGTTGGTTATCATCTATGACGCCCCCAAAATAGGTCCATTCCATCCAACCCATTCTGAGTCGCCAAATACATGGTACAGAAATAACTACAACTTTATTAATACATTTGTCGTGCAAAATACGACAACATATATACTGTGAGTTTAAATACAATTATTGTCTTCTAGACAATATACATACCCAAATAAATCCTCATCACAATTATTGATACATTATTTTATAAAAATGGTGAGGACTACTAAACAACTCTCTCTATAACCTTCATTCCATACCCCGACTAGTACACGCTACATTCTCGCCTCCTGAGAAGAAAAATAGAACAAAAAGGAAAAAAGGGTGAGCTCAACTAGCCCAGTAAAGAATATTATGACTAAGATAATATACAACAAATTATCGTTAGTCTTCAATAGGGAAAATCTAATAGAATACAATAGACAACCAGTTTTAAATCAATAATGCGGTGAAACAATAATTCATTAGAAGAGTTAAGTAGAGAATGCAAACTACTATCTTACATATATGAATTTAAAAGTTCAACGTCGATATTTTATCCTGTAACATCAATCAATATATATCCGGAATCAAATATTCATCTTTGCACTACTGAGCCAAAGATATTCATCGATTGATCATGTTCATCTAAACACTGTTCATCTTTTGCACTACGGGCCAAAGATATTAATCGATCGGTCGTATTCATCTCAACACTGTTCATCTTTGCACTACGGGCCAAAGATATTCATCAAAAAATCATTCATCTTTGCACTACAAAAGCCAAAGATATTCATAATATCATCATTTAGGACCGAGGATGATGAAAAATATTTTAAAGGAAGCGAATCCAAAGAAACAAAAGAACAAATATTAAGGATTAAGTATTTTAAACAATCCAAGTTCAAAAATACTTCATAAGTAATCGAGTAGAGTAAAATTCAAGAATGATCAAAACATGGATACAATCAAAGCTAGTATCCGTAATAAATATTTTGGACAAAAGAAGAAATTTCATTTTTTTTTTGAATGGTGCCGTATTCGTGAATAGTCAGAGTATCGTTAATAGTCTTGATATCGTGAATAGTAACTCAGACACCAAAAGATAGAAATTTCACAAAAAAAAACATCATCACGCTTCGTGAATAGTATTCGTGAATAAGAACTTTCGTGAATAAGAACTCATGAATAAATAGTAACTTGTGAATAATAACTCGTGAATAGTAACTCATGAATAGTAACCCCCGACATGAAAAAGTTCCAAATTTTATAAAAATTTCCAACCAATATTTCGGCATAATGATATTGAAGAAATAATATCATTTTCGAATAAAATAACATCCACTTACCTCGAAAGCGATCTTACAGTTGAAACAGGATATAAAGGCTATGACTTGAACTTGCATTGTATAGCAATACTCAAAGTATACTCAAAATACTCACAAGAATACGCCGATAATATAGAGAGAAAACTTGATTTTAAAGTGTGATTTTCAATTCTAACCTAAGCACCCTATTTATAGGAAAATGCTTAGAACACAAAAGCAGAAAATTGAATATAATATTAATATATATATATATATATATATATATATAATTATCAAGCCCACTTTTACCAACTGATTTCAGATCATTAAAAACACATGTGAGCCACTCAATTTCAACAAAAATATTTTTCTTACAAAAACATTTTAAACTCCAAAAACCAATTATTTCGGAACTCCAAAACTTCAATAATTCATAATAAATAGCTCTTTTATCAGAAAATTCGAATCTCGCGACTTTCCATAGGAAATTCCATTATCTACAACTTTGCAGAAGAAAGTTTTTCCAAATTCCAAAGAGAAATTGACCAAATTCATAAACGAAGCGATTTGGTATAATCAAATTTCTATTAATAATGTGTCCACCAACACAAAAAATATGTGTTAAACATGTAATGCCACAAAATACTCTTCCTCCTCATATACTCATATATCCCACATTCATTATAAAAATATCACCAGTTAATATATTATTAAAATAATATATTTAAATGAATTATTTTATCAAAAAAAGATAAAATATTAATTTTTAACAATTGTCACATTAAAAATTTTCTCCATCTATATCCACATAAAATTAATATTTTCCTCATCATATAAATCAATAATTAATTATTCACAAATAATATTATAGAATCACAAAGATCTTGTGACCGGTGTTTCCTGAAAGAGAGAACTTTCAATAAGGATCTCTCCTTAAGCACGCAATTAGGTGACCAAACCTCTCCTTGAAGCGAAACTTTCTAGACATTGCCAATAATGTTATCCAATAATATTATTCAGATAATATGAATTATTGCTCCGATAATGGAAAATACTGTGTAATGACAATTTATTGAAACAACAGTAATATAAAATATCAATGCAATAATTATTGAATCAATAAAATAAAATCTTTGAGCGATAATTCTTAACAATTATTGAGTAGTGCCTTCTTACGTAAGAATCAATAATTGGTGCAATACCGTGTGCTACTGTTCAACAACGCGTATTAGTGTGTTTTAACCACCGGGTATTCCAACAGTATTAACGGTAACAACTACGCCGTTATTTATAAACAACTTATATTTGTCGTTTTCTTCATCCAATCGCTTTCCGTTATGGGGCCCACAAAAGACTGCGCCGTCGTACGAATATTCCCCGATAGTACGAATATTCCACGACCAAACGAATATTCTCCGACAATAATGAATATTTTATAACCACTTGCTTATTCGAAATATTTGCGTATTTTACCCATAACTATCCACATTAATCAAATCAACCCTTACTATTTCAAAATAATAAATAGAGGAAAATAAATTTCATTTATTAATAATTTGGGGTCTTCTAACCTCCCTCCTTATGAAATTTCGTCCTCGAAATTGGCGTACGTCGTACTGGTGTTTGAAAAGATGAGAATACCTCGCTTTCATTTCGTTTCAACTCCCGGTCATTTCTCAATAACATGGTTTCTCCACAAAACTTTAACTTGTGGTATAACCTCAAGACATAGGACATGTTCTTTCCCATCTAAGATCTTGGCGGTACCTCCTCAAATGCGTTAAGTCTTGGCTATCTCATGTCCGGTTCTAACTTCAATGACGTGGTTGAGTTAGTCCACATATTTACGTAACATCGATCGTGAAAAGCGTTATGAACTTGCGTCATACTTGGCGATGATAAAAGCGAGTCTATAGGCCACGATTCTATTCGATCGAGAATTTCAAATGGATTAATAAATCGAAGGTTTGAGCTTTCCTCACCTCACCGATTCTCGCTTTTGAAATAACAACTTCTTGCACCTCCTTCTTCAAATTCATCAGCTCCGGTGTGTAGCTTGAACAACTTTAACTTTATCGATTAAAGTTGATTATACTCGTATATCATCACGTGGGTACCTAGAGTTTTCATCTCCATCTCTATTATTTGTAAATTATACGAAATGAGTCTTTGACAATATCGTACTTTCGTCTTTGTATCGATCTTCTACTCAACACGTCAAGTACCACGTTCGCTTTTCGAGGATGACATGGTCAGAACATGTGCTGAAATGAGTCTCCTCTTGAGTTCTTCAAAGCTCTTCCCACATTCCTTTCTCCATTCGAATTTTGTATCTCTACGAGTCAATTTGCGTTAATGGAATAGCGATTCGAGAATATCCTTCAACGAATCTCAGATAATAACCAACTAAGCCTGAAAGCTACGTATTTCGATTATCGACTTAGGTTGTTCTCAATCGTGACTCATATCCCAACCTTGGATAAACGTTACAATGACACTGTCGGTTTATTATCGCACGAATATGGTGTCCCCTACGAGAATGCGGCGGTGCATTCCACAAAGGAAGTCACCGGATAAAGGCTCAGTACCAAATTCTATAGTTGAATTTTAACTCACGAAGTTCAATAGGAGCCATTCGATATGAGATTTTAGAAATGAGTTTTGTATCGGGTTCAAAGTCGATACAAAATTCAATATCACACTTTCAGGGAGTAAGCGAAGAAATTCTTGAAATACGTCGGGAAAAATCAATAACAATAGAATATTATTCAAATCGACGTGTCTTTATTCAAATCCATAACATGGACTAAAAAACTTGACATCCGTAATAAGCGAATGACTTCATGGCTTGATATGAAAATGTTTGACTACAATGGTTTGATTGCTTGAATTGAATAACGAGTTGCTTAGGAATATGAAAACTAACAACCTTACGAAAGTAATCAATTTGGCATGATGAATAGTTAACCTTAAAATCACATCAAAAACAAATATCTCTATAGAAATAAGGTTAACGGTAGTAATGTGATAGTGCCAACTGAATCAAGCAAGATTTCTAAACAACGGATGTAATGAAAGTTTCTCTAGCGAGTCTCCATAAATAGGTCAAAGTCTAATTTCTCCGTAGTCAAGTTCAAACGTTGAGCTTGAGCAAAAGAGATAAAAGAATGGGTAGAACCGGGTTTTAGTAAGGTATAAACTTCACAAAAATTTATAATTAACTAACCCGTGCTAATTTCGTTCGGGTTCCTCGCATTTTGATGGAAGTCACGACAAACGCTCTTCCGAGGAACCGCTGACTTTGACTTTTTCTCGGACATCCTTTTGAGTCACTTATTTCATTGGATCGGGTTTCGATCTGCGTATAATCTCGGCGATATGTCCTTCTTTTCCACAATTATAGCATACCTTAACAAATTGGTGGGCGGTTTGGTGATATGTCCCTCTTTCCGCATTTGTAACTTACTCGACCAGGGGTGGTCTTTCTCCTCCTTGGAACCGATTCTTCTTTGGCCGCGCCTTCACATGGTCGTTGTTGAATCTCCTCTTTTAAAATCTCCTCCCAACTCGCTTCTTCTATTCTCATGGCCATGATTACCACCAGAGTGGTTACCATTTTGTCCGTCTTTTTCTTTCTCCATTGGTTATCATTATTACGATGATTTATCTTCTTGATATGATCCTCGTTTATGGTCCCTCGGTTGAGCGTACTCGTTATCTCGCTTTCTAACAATTGAGCCCTCGCTTGACAACATCCTATAGAGAGAAAATTTATGAGAAATGAGATCTTGGCGTATCTTAGGGTTTCAAACCTCTCAGAAACATCCGCGTCATACGTTCCTCATTCTCCACCAAATGAGGTGCAAACCTGGATAACTCCGCGAACTTCGCCTCGTACTGGGACACCGTCATGTTATTCTGCTCCAGTCTAATAAACTCCACTTCCTTCATATGACGAATACTTTCAGGGAAGTACTTGTCATTGAACTATTTCTGAAACGTCTCCCATGACATCTTTGAGTGCGGTTGGATGGAGTGCGCTTCATGATTCCCACCGATGTCTGCCTCGTTATGGAACATAAAAGTAGCGAATGGAACTTTCTGTTCCTCTGTGCATCCCAAGACATCGAATATCTTGGTAATTTGTTTGACCCACGTCTCCGCCTTAATCGGATCCGGTTTTCCCAGTGCAGTGGTCCCAACTCTTTGAATCGCTTGGTTGTGACCACCCGTAAATTCTTATCATTTCCTCCTGTATTTTAAACACGAGTCTCCTCGTGCGATTTTGCATGAACTGCAAAAAGCTTCTAAACATCCCCTCGTTCATTATCTGCTCAGTGGTGTTGTTCACAAGAGGTACATTGCCCGACTGTTGCCGCGTTCTCCTCGTTGGTAAAAATGCAGGCATCTCCACGGTCTCATTTACTACACTATTAATATTCTCAGTCGACATTCTCAAATACTGTCATAAAACAAGGGTTAATTAAGAAAATCAATATATCACATAATATCCCTATATACTAACCAACTAACAAATAAGCTTAGGTAGGACACACTAGGAAAGGATTTACTCGTCTCTCCCCTCCTAGTTCTATTCCCCAATCTCCGCCAGAGATCATATCCCTAATCGTTGGTTATCATCTGTGACGCCCCCAAAATAGGTCCATTCCATCCAACCCATTCTGAGTCGCCAAATACATGGTACAGAAATAACTACAACTTTATTAATACATTTGTCGTGCAAAATACGACAACATATATACTGTGAGTTTAAATACAATTATTGTCTTCTAGACAATATACATACCCAAATAAATCCTCATCACAATTATTGATACATTATTTTATAAAAATGGTGAGGACTACTAAACAACTCTCTCTATAACCTTCATTCCATACCCCATTACTAAGACTCGCTTACATTCTCGCCTCACGAGAAGAAAAATGGAACAAAAAGGAAAAGGGTGAGCTCAACTAGCCCAGTAAAGAATATTATGACTAAGATAATATACAACAAATTATCGTTAGTCTTCAACAAGGAAAAATCTAATAGAATACAATAGACAACCAGTTTTAAATCAACAACTGCAGCGGAAACAACAATTCATTAGAAGAGTTAAGTAGAGAATGCAAACTACTATCTTCTATATATGAATTTAAAAGTTCAACGTCGATATTTTATCCTGTAACATCAATCGATATATATCGGAATCAAATATTCATCTTTGCACTACTGAGCCAAAGATATTCATCGATTGATCATGTTCATCTAAACACCTGTTCATCTTTGCACTACGGGCCAAAGATATTAATCAGTCGGTCATGTCCATCTCAACGCCTGTTCATCTTTGCACTACGGGCCAAAGATATTCATCAAGAAATCATTCATCTTTGCACTTTCTGAATGCCAAAGATATTGATAATATCATCATTTAGGGTGAGGATGATGAAAAATATTTTAAAGAAGCGAATCCGGTGAAACAAAAGAACAAATATTAAGGATTAAATATTTTAAACAATCCAAGTTCAAAAATACTTCATAAGTAATCGAGTAGAGTAAAATTCAAGAATGATCAAAACATGGATACAATCAAAGCTAGTATCCGATATAAATATTTTGGACAAAAAGAAGAAATTTCATTTTTTTTATTGAATGGTGCCAGTATTCGTGAATAGTCTTGGTATCGTGAATAAGAACTTTCAAACACAAAAGATAGAAATTTCACAAAAAAACATCATCACGCTTACGTGAATAAGACTTGTGAATAAAAATTTCGTGAATAAGAACTCATGAATAGTAACTTGTGAATAGTAACTCGTGAATAAGTAACTCATGAATAAGTAACCCCGACATGAAAAAGTTTCAAATTTGATAAAAATTTCCAACCAATATTTAAACATAATGATATTGAAGAAATAATATCATTTTCGAATAAAATAACATCCTTTACCTCGAAGAGCAGTCTTACAGTTGAAACAGGATATAGGCTATGACTTGAACTTGCATCGTATAGCAATACTCAAGTATACTCAAAATACTTGCAAGAATAAACTCGATAATATAGAGAGAAAAACTTGAGTTTACGGTGTGATTTTCAATTCTAACCTAAGCACCTATTTATAGGAAAATGCTTAGAACACCAAAAGCGAAAATTGAATATAATATATATATATATATATATATATATATATATATATTATCAAGCCCACTTTTACCAACTGATTTCAGATCATTAAAAACACATGTGAGCCACTCAATTTCAACAAAAAACGTTTTTCTTACAAAAAACATTTTAAACTCCAAAAACCAATTATTTCGGAACTCCAAAACTTCAATAATTCATAATAAATAGCTCTTTTATCAGAAAATTCGAATCTCGCGACTTTCCATAGGAAATTCCATTATCTACAACTTTGCAGAAGAAAGTTTTTCCAAATTCCAAAGAGAAATTGACCGAAATTCATAAACGAGCGATTTTACAGGCTATAATCAAATTTCGGTCAATAATGTGTCCACCAACACAAAAAATATGTGTTAAACATTTAATGCCACAAAAATACTCTTCCTCCTCATATACTCATATATCCCACATTCATTATAAAAATATCACCGTTAATATATTATTAAAATAATATATTTAAATGAATTATTTTATCAGAAAAAGATAAAATATTAATTTTTAACAATTGTCACATTAAAAATTTTCTCCATCTATATCCACATAAAATTAATATTTTCCTCATCATATAAATCAATAATTAATTATTCACAAATAATATTACGAGAATCCAAGATCTTGTGACCGGTAGTTCAGGAAGAGGGACTTTCCAATAAGGATCTCTCTCTTACTTGTGGCCTTGATTAGGTGACCAAACCTCTCCTTAGACGTAACTTTCTAGACATTGCCAATAATGTTATCCAATAATGTTATTCGGATAATATGAATTATTTCTCCGATAATGGAAAATCTTGTGTAATGACAATTTATTGAAACAACGATAATATAAAATATCAATGCAATAATTATTGAATCAATAAAATAAAATCTTTGAGCGATTAATTACTATAACAATTATTGAGTAGTGCCTTCTTTACGTAAGAATCAATAATTGGTGCAATACCGTGTCTTCTTGTTCAACAACGCGATTAGTGTGTTTTAACCAACCGTATTCCAACAATATTAATTGTAACAACTACGCTAATTATTTATAAACAACTTATATTTGTCATTTTCTTCATCCAATAGCTTTCCGTTATGGGGCCCACAAAAGATGCATGCGTGCATTACGAATATTCTGACAAAGATGCAATATTCCACGACCAAACGAATATTCACCGAGCAATAATGAATATTTTATAACCACTTGCTTATTCAAATATTTGCGTATTTTACCCATAACTATCCACATTAATCAAATCAACCCTTACTATTTCAAAATAATAAATAGAGAAAATAAATTTCATTTATTAATAATTTGGGGTCTTACATCATCGCCTCGATGATTTCTTTGTCCACCGATGATGACCGGTCAGTTGTGGTCCTCTAGTTGAACATACTCAATATCTCGCTCACAATAATTGAGCCCTATTTACAACATCCTAATATAAAAAAAATTATGAGATATAAGATATTAGAATCTCGGACTTTAGACCTCTCGAAACATCCTTGTCATTCGTTCCTCATTTTCGACCAAATGAGGTGCAAACCTGGATAACTCGCAAACTTACGCCTCGTCTTTGGGACCTTTGTCATGTTGTTTTGTTCCAGGTTGATAAACTCCACCTCCTTCATATATACGAATACTTTCGGAAAGTACTTGTCATTGAATAGTTTCTGAAATGTTTCCCAAGACATCTTTGAAAAGCGGTGGTCGGTACAACTTCACGAGACTCCCACCAAAGTAGTCTACCTCACCGCGGAACATAAAGGTGGCGAATGGAACCTACATTCTCTCCGCATCCCAAGACATCGAATATCTTGGTAATTTGCTTGACCCACGTTTCTCCATGATCGGATTCGCTTTCCTTCAATTACGTGGTCCCGACTCTTTGAACTGCTTGCATTTGATGTCAAGCCGCTGCATTATTAGCATTTCCACCAGTGATTCATGTAGAATCGAGTTTCCTAAATGCGGTTTTGCATAAAATGCAAAAAACTTCTGAACATCCCATCATTCATCATTTGTTTGGTAGTGTTGTTTACAGGAGGATTATTGTCTTCCTGTTGCACGTTCTCCTAGTTTGTAACTAAAGGTTGTTCTACAGTCTCATACACTCCATTGTTAACGTTCTCAGCAGCCATTCTTAAATACTGCCATAAAACAAGGGTTAATTAAACAAATTAACATATCACATAATATCCCTATATTATGACCGACCAACAAAATAAGCTTAGATAGGACACACTAGCTGGCGAAGGATTTACTCATCTCTCCCCACCTAGTTCTATTCCCCGATCTCCGCTAGAGACCATATCCCTAAGCTTTGATACCAACTGTGACGCCCCCAAAATAGGTATACAACACCCATTCTGAGTCGCCAAATACATGGTACAGAAAGCAAACTACAACTTCAATAATACAATTGTCGTGCAAAATACGACAACACATACTGTGAGTTTAAATACAAATATTGTCTTCTAGATAATATCCACACTCAAATAAGTCCTTATTACAATTATTCAAACACTATTTTACACAAATAGTAAGGACTGCTAAAATATCTTTCTAGAACCATCACTCCAGACTCGATTAGTTCTCGCTATGTTCTCACTCACCTCTTGAGAAAAATGGAACAAAAAGGAAAAGGGTGAGCTCAACTAGCCCAGTAAAGAATATTATGACTAAGATAATATACAACAAATTATCGTTAGTCTTCAACAGGGAAAAATCTGATAAAATTTAATAGACAACAAGTTTTAGATCAACAACTGCAGCGGAAACATCAATCCATTAGAAGAGTCAAGTAGAGAAAGAATTCTACTATCTTCTAAGATTTAAAAGTCCATCATCAATATTTTATCCCTGTAACAACAATTAATATACATCTTTAATCAATATTCATCTTTGCACTACAGGCCAAAGATATTCATTTGTATCACCAGTTGGTCATGTTCATCTCAACACCTGTTCATCTTCGCACTATGGGCCACAGATATTCATCAGTTAATCATTCATCTTTGCACTACAGGCCAAAGATATTCAGTAATATCATCATTTAGGACTGAGGATGATGAAAAATATTTTAAAGAAAACGAATCCAGTGAGACAGAAGGACAAATAGTAAGGATTCGTATAACAGTTTATCCAAGATCAATAATACTCCATAATAACCAATTTTGAAGCAAAATTCAAGAATAAAGATCAAAACATGAATACAATCAAAGATAGTAACCATAATAGACATCTTGGACAAAAAGAAGAAAATTTTATTTTTCAGTGAATAGTGCCATATTCGTGAATAGTGCCGTATACGTGAATAGTGGCGTATACGTGAATAGTAACTCCGATACAAAAAGTTCTAAATTTGATAAAAAAATTCATACCAATATTTCGGTATAATGATATTGAAGAAAATATCATTTTAAGAAGAATATAACACCCCTTACCTTAAAATATCGATCTTGATCGGAATATCTGAGATAAGGTCAAGGAAACTTGCACTGATGAATAGAAACTCTCAAAGTATCTAAATACTCATAAAATACACTCAATAATCTAGAGAGAGAAAGATAGAAAGCTTATGTTTCTGGTGTGATTTTCAATTCTAACTTAGCCCTCTATTTATAGGAAAATTTTAGCAGACTTGACCTGCAACCTGATGGCTTTACCTGCTACTATTCCCACCCACTACATTTGAAATAAAATTCAGCACATTTCTTCACCATCACAAGTGGGCCCCACTCAATTCTAGAATTTTCCACCAAAATGCTAAATTCGGATACTTCAACAATTTCTGAACCAGTCACCTCTTAAATTTCATAAAAAATCATACGTTCATTTTTAACGGTTCAAAATTTGTGGACATATACTCAACTTATATATGTATAACATATCCAAAAATTACAACGATCCAACGGTCGGATTACAAATTATAACTCACGCAATATATCTCAAAAACACTGGTTTAATTTTTAATACCTTCATTCCGACAAAAATACTGATAAAACACCTCAACATTAACTCTTTCATTTTTAACCACAATAAATATATCCAACATTTATATCCACAATAAATATTTCCTTATCATATGAATCAATAATTAATTATTCACAAATAATATTACAGAATCACATTTATGACAACCAGGCCGTTCCCAGAAAAGAGGGGGCTTTCCAATAAGAATTTCTCCTTACTGGCGCGCAATTAGGTTACCAAACCTCTCCTTGACAGAAGTTTCTAGACATTGCCAATAATGCTATCTAATAATATTATTCAAATAATATGAATTATTGATCTGATAATGGGAAATACTGTGCAGTGACAATTATTGAAACAACAATAATATAAAATATCAACGCATCAATTATTGAATCAATAAAATAATGAATAGTAACTACTGTAACAATTATTGAGTAGTGCCTTCTTACGTAAGGATCAATAATTCATCAATACTGCATTGCATCCACGCGTATTCATCATCGTATTTTTTAACCACCGGGGTATTCCTACAGTGTTAATTCTGTAACAACTACGCCAGATTATTTATAAAAACTCAAACTTGTCGTTTTTCTTCATCCGACAATTATTCTCATTATGGGGCCCATGAATGATCTGCTACTGCCGTCGCATTTAATATTCCCCGACAACAAGAATATTCCACGACCAAATGAATATTCCCCGACAACAATGATTATTTTATAACCACTTGCATATTTTGCAAAATTTGCACATTTTACCCATAACCAGAGAATTATATCAAATTAATACCTTATTATTCACAATAATAATTAGAGGAAATTTGATTTTATTCATTAAAAAGTTGGGGTCTTACAGTGAGAACATATGATTTCATGTTACGACTTTTGGACTGGGACTTCTTCAAATAGATGTATCACACTTCGGTTGTCCGTGCAGCCGAGGGACGTTGTCGAGTTCGACGGGCGGATCGGAGCTGTGTAACGCTTACTGGCTTGAGGAGCCACGGGCAGAGGGGAATTCTGTTTTTTTACGAAATAGTTCCGGGAGCGGAGAGGAAAAGTTCTCTTGAGGTGAAGTCCAAGATTGGATCTAAATCTTGAGGTCGACATGTTTTTAGATCCGCCGTGAAGTGCCTCTTCTTCAAATCATCTCATCTCCTATGGTGGAGGTGTGTTTATAACTGATAGATTAACTATCAACTCGAATCATGCTTCAACTTGCAACAAAAATGAACATTACTCAGATAAAATTGAGGCGATGCAAAAAAATGTATACATGGATGACCACAATTGTTTTTATTTTTCTAACTTTTTCGATGTCTTTGCACAGAATAAAAGTAAAAAGCACTATTTCTACACACTAATCCTTTTTTCTTTTTTGAGGTGAATATGCATGTAGATCTCACATATATACTAAACGATATATATATATATATATATATATATATATATATATATATATATATATATATACAACCAGGTTCTAAAACGGACTTATCGTGCGGACCAGTGGACAGACTCAACAAAAAAAGAGGCACGCGGGTCATTTGAAAGATCCGGGTTAAATATTGAAAGAAACAAACCAAGACCAAGGTAACAAAATCTCTGCCTTCTGTTCTCTTTCTAAGGTAACGAAATCTCTGCCTTCTGCTCTCTTTCTAAGCCTTGGAAATCTCTGCCTTCTCCCGCTCTCTTCGCGAGGAATCGACGCCTTCTCCCTCTCTATTCGCGAGGAATCGACGCCTTCGCGAGAATCGGCCCCTTCTCCCTTCCTCGTCGATTCTAGACCAAGGTAACAAAATTAGAACTTTGGGTGATGATTTTCTTGTTTTATGGGTTGATATCAGGATAGATTCATTCCAATTTATGATTTGGTGTTCAATAATAGCTTTTTTATAAATTTTACTTAATAAGGGCCAAACCCTATTGTGATTTGGTACTGTAATTTGTGATTTGGTACACCTGCTCTATCTTTGTTTCTTGTATTGCACCTACACCTGCTCAACTAGTGAAACCTATGTATGTTAGGTGTTTGTAAAAATGTCTTCAATAATTTTATTACCAATATTGAAATTCTTGGACTTCTGAATAGAAAAGCACTTGTGTGACCTTATTTTATCTGTTGGTTCTATTATCATTTGTCATATAGAGTAGCCAATTTTTCAGGGGCTTGATGCATATGTGAAACTTCTACATACTTCGGTATTCTTATTATTATGTAAATTGAAATAGTAAAAGTCATACTAGTAACTAGAAGGGAATACTTTTTTCTTGGTCTATTGTTGTCACTCTTAAGGTTCTGATATCTTTATATACATTTAGCCTTAGGTATTCTTCTTGGTGAGGATTGTTACTGTTGATAAAACCATAGCACATAACACAGTTGATGTCTGCATTTCCAACACAGTTGATGTCTGCATTTCCAGCTTCTGTAGGAGTTGCTAGAGATATTGCAATACTGTTTTTCTTTTGTTTGTATTAATATTGCAGTACCGATGAGCACAAATTCATCAGGGAGTTCATCACGCAGTTGCAAATGTGGAGTTCCTTTACCTGTGAAGGTTTCATGGACCAAAACAAATCCCGGGAGACGATTTGTTGGTTGCACAAATTATAAAACACTACCATGTAACTCGTTTGAATGGATTGATCCACCAATGTCACCGGGCGCAAGAATTGCTCAGTATTATCGCGAAAACAATAAGTTGAAGGCTGAAATAGAAATGTTGAATTGCAGGATTAACGAGCTAACTATTGTAGAAAAGAAAAATCAAGAGTTGGTGGAAAAATTGAGGATATGACATTGAAGAATGAAAGACTGAAGAAAAAAGTGGTGTACTTGATTTTTATTTTTGCTTTCATGTTGTGTTTTTTGTTGTTTGTAATGTAGTCGAGTTGTGTTGTAATGAAATTGTTTAATGTAGTTGTAGTTGCTTTGTAATGAAACTATTGTAATGAAAGTTGTTGTTTGTAATGAATTAATGGTTTATTGATGTTGCACTTTAATGCATGTTCTCACCGGGCTTGAATAATGGAACATGTATCATAGTAGTGTTGTTAGTCAAATTTTCAGTTAATTACTATATTCAAACTAGCTTCTGTTAATGTCTGAAGGTTCTCCATTATGTTTATAGGCACTGCTTTCATTGTGTTCGGATGAGAGTGTTTTGGCTAAGGGTGCTCTAGAATTGTGCATTAATCAGATGAAAAATATCTTAAGCTCCAAACATATTTGTACAACAGTTGATGTCTGCTTAGGGATTTATTTTCGCTAAATCCCAGCTTAGAAAGAGAACATATATATACAACAGTTGATGTCTGAATTCACCATCTAATTCTACTTATCAAAACCATTACTAATGTACCAAACAAGAGGAAAGAGAATAAGAGATGTCAATTTGAGCCAAAACCATTACATCTCAAAACCATTACTTCTCAAAACCATTACCATTACTTCAATAGTTCTGGAACAACACATAATAGACAGAAAACACCAAAAAATTGCAGTGTTGAAATTATACATAAGAACAGCCACCTTATAGTGAGGAATTATACATAATTCCTTGTGTACAACAGCATATGAACACTTTTTCCAGCCAACATCTCAGCAGTCCATTCCAACATAATAGCAGTCCATTCCAACATCTCAGCAAAATGCAGTCCATTCCAAAATCTCATCCTACAATGAAAAACAACAGCATACATAAATGAAAAAATAAATGAAAAAATAACGAATAACTGTCATTATCTACACTTGGATTGCAAAATCTACAATGAAAATATCCTTTATAATATAATTTTACAATCACATAGAGATGAATAACTGTCTTTATCTACACTTGGATTGGGAGTTGCACCGTCATGACAAGGTGAATACCTGTAACAAAAATAACATCTAATAAGCACAATTACATACAACTTCGAAACTATGAAAACAAATGCTTTAGATTTTCTTACCAATTTGTAAGCATGGGACAATTTCTTTTGTCGTGTGTTTGGCCAACCAAACCACACCCATTACACCATCTAGCTTTAGATTTTTTTGGTCCCCCTAATGCTTTCTCTTTCCCTCCCTTGAGCCTTTTACCACAACCCTTTTCACGCAGTTGACTCGGTTTGTTGTAGTAGTTGCTACCCCCACTCCCTGAAGCAACTACACTTGGAATTTGACTTTTTTCTACACTATCAACAAAACTTGTACCACAACTAATCATTTGATTAATTTTATCACGTGCACCACTCAAAGCATCAATATATACCTTAGTTGCTTCTTTCTTTAGTAAGGGCCTTGTCAACTATATCTAAGGCTAGTTGCATTAATTGACTCGCTTCATGAGATATGACCAAGTTATCGCTTATCTCAATGCCACTACCATCAACGACTACCCCAGATTTTCTTGTTTTTGTCCATCTACTCAAAATGTATTGACTTGGCAATCTTTCATAATCATGCATTTTGTGCAAATATCCCAACACGTGTGTCTACAAGGAATTCCCATGCTCTCAAATTTTTTTGCAAGTACATGAAGCAAAATCCTTAACCTTGTCATAATGAATTTGTCGCAATGGATAATTACCGCCACTTTTTCTTGCAATGTTGTACACACGATCTTCATCCTCATCTATAAGCTCAAATTTAAAAGTCAAGCTCTCCCACATCTTATCCTGAAATTTAAAAAATATTTCATGTGTATAGATATCAACCATATGCACCAAAAACTCGTGAAGCATTTTCATTTTAGGCTTCTCAATCATGTCTTTGTGATTCGCCAATATTTCTTCATGACGTTGACGCTCAAGTCCCCTACCAAACTAAATCATAAAATCCACTAATGAATTATTTTTTGAAACATATTTTTTGAAGAATGAGTGAGAGCTTTCAACTCGTTGGCTACTTGACATTCCAGTCGAGAAAACATGATTCATATATGCCGGCACCCATTTAGCACGAATTTGATACATTGATTGTAGCCATTTGTTATCATATAACCCACTCTTCTCAACCAACTCTATCCATTTCAAATCAAACTCTTCCTTAATCTCTGATTTCCATATGCAATTTGAAAACTCCTTATAGTAAGCACTGTATTTAACTGAATCTATCTTCTCAGAAAATTTAGTTAAAATGTGCCAACTACAATATCTATGAAATGTTGTTGGTAGAGTTTGTGAAATTGCATTTGTCATAGCAGAATCTTGATCAGTAATGATCATCTTAGGGGCATCACTTGACATGGCTTCCAAAAATTGGTTGAAAAGCCAAACAAATGAATCTATGGTCTCATTACTCAAGAATGCACATGCAAATATTATTGTTTGACCATGATTGTTAACCCCCATTAGTGGCGCAAAAATTAATCCATACCGATTAATGTTGTACGTAGTATCAAATATCACTACATCACCATATAAATTGTAAGCCCGTCTAGAGGTTGAATCAGCCCAAAAACAATGAGTAATCATGTTTTCATCATTTGACTCAATTTTGAAATAAAATGATGGATTCTTTTCTTGTTCACCCATTAAAAACTCGTGTAACATATGTCCATCATGTCTTTTCATCTCATTGTGCTTATCTCTTTCGAGATTATACAAATCTCTTTACATACAACCAAAATTCTCAAACCCCCCCGATTGCACTCCAAGCAAATTGAATTGTTGATGCGATGGTATATTTACCATTTGAAGTTGTTGAGTCAGGGCCTTTTGGGCAGTTAATATATTGCGGTGAGATCGCAAAAAAATGTGTTTTTTGTGGAGTTGTTAATGGATGACAATGACCCTCAACAAATATACTAACAACATATAAGTTAGAAGGTGTCATCACAATAACAAGTTTTGCTTTACAACCCTCTTTAATTGATCCCCTGCGCCTTGTTGCCTCAATGTTCGCTACTGTTGTAGCATTCCTCTGTTTCCAACAAACAAACTCTTTCCTTATGATCTCATTAATTCCCCGTCTCTTTTTTTCAGACCAATGTCGAACACTAAAACCACTCTCTTTTGCATATGCATTATAGAAACTAAAAGCATCATCTATTGTTTGAAATTCTTGACCTATTTTTGGTTTCAGCTCTTGTACTACTTGAGGATTATACAAATTATTTGAAAAAATAGGATCTAACTCAACACTAGGTTCCTCATTTAGCCCACTCTCTAATTCAAAGTCTACATTTCCCCCTTCTTCCCGCTCTAAATTTTCTCCCATCACATACTCTGCTTCCACGTTATCCATGAGAGATTAAAACCTATAATGATCAAATATGGTAATTACCTTTTCAGAATATGATAAAATTGTGAATACCCATCTTAAACAATTAGTAATACCCATCTTAAAACTAATATATTTATAAAAAAATCAGAAAAAAAAAAAAAGTTAAGAAATTCGTACATCCAAATTTGGTCGCAGACACCCAAAATGCAAAAAAAAATAAATTACAGATACTCACTGACTCTGTTTAAACAACTCTAATTAAAAAAATATTGAGAAAAACTCTGTTTAACACGAATGAAGTTTGGTCCCCTTTGAAATTTTACCTTCTTTATGAGAATCTGTTTATCACGAATGAAGTTTAGTACCAATCTTTATGAGAATCTGTTTAACACGATCCGGTTTGCTTCAGATCTTTACCTTCCGATTCGTTGACACGAGAATCGTTTCTTTTCAAATGGGAAACAAGAATCTGGGAGAGAGAATCGGCAGGGAGCGAAGGTTAGATTTCGTATGGGTTCAGTCGTTCTGTAGCAATTGGAAGAGAAAGAGGGATTTTGCATCTGTCAAACTCTTATGACCATGACCCGTAATTTTTACGACCCAGATCTGAACTAATGACCCGTGTGTTAATTTTTTTGTTGAGTCCGTTAGTTGGTCCACTCAATCAGTCCGCTTTAGAACCCCACTATATATATATATATATATATATATATATATAAGAGATAGACAACTTAGCTTTATATGTAAGCCCTCCAATTAAATTTGGTGATTTTAAATTGACACTAGAACAAGTGTCTCGTTCCCACAGACGGCGCCAATGTTAACGCCTGATTTTGTACGCCTGACGAAATCACCCAAAAGGATAGGCCAAAATAGCGCCAACGGTTGATGGAGTAATTGTTGTGAACGCAAACTCACGAAATACACTCACATAAACATAAATAAAGAAATATAAAGTATGAACACAAGAATTTACGTGAAAACCCAATTGAGAAAAAACCACGGAGAGAGAGAGTAATCCACTATAAAAATATTGAGAATACAAGTTGTATATTTGTGTTGTTGTCCTCCTCTAAACCCTACACTACACCAAAAATGGTCTCTTGTGAAGGACAAATTCTTCACTAGAGGCCCTATATCACTCACAAGTGATTTATTGCGAAGGAATATTTTCTTCACACGAGTGCTCGCATTAGACCTCCTCGCAATTGAGTATCCTTCGCTAAGTAGTAACTAAATGTTTTTTGTGAATGATATATTGTGAATAAATTTTTTATTCACAAATTGTATTTAGTAATGGAATATTGTTATTTAGTGAAAGATTGGTTTCCTTCACAAATAATATTTTAAGAAGAACTATTTAAAATTAGTGAATAACTTGATTTCCTCGCAAATAATATATTGTGAAGAACAAATTTATTTAACGAGAGAATATTTTCCTTCACTAATTATAAATTGAGAATCTTCAAATTAGTGAGGGAAAAATTCCTTCACAAATTATAAATTTATAAATAAAAAATTAATTACTAAATAATCAAAATTCATTCAAAATTATAATTGATTTTTAAATCACTGATAAATAAGAAATTGCAAGTACTGGTCACGATTTATTAAAAATGCAAGCACTGGTCACGATTTAGTAAAAATGCAAGCACCCCTTTTAGTTTAGTATAAATGCAAGCACTGGTCACGATTTTCAGTTTTGTAATACTGGTACAGATAAATAAGAAATTGCAGCACATTCTTTTATGTGGTAAAAGACTAATATAACAAAAGAGAGTTCAATTTCCAAAAACTATAAAATGGCTAAACAAGTATGCACTCAAAAGACTCAACCGTCTCCATAAGTGATGTTACTTCCTCACATTTCTGCTCAAACTTACCTAGAACTCTATGTAAAGCACTGTCCTTCATCTCCAGTTCCTCTGTTAAAAGTAATATCTTCTCTTACCTCTCTTTGTTGCACAACTCCATTTCAGATTTTGTACTAAACAACTTTGAGTAAGCTGCAGCAAATTCTGACTTCAAGATCATCATTACTATAGAAGTCTCTTCATTCTGAACCTCCAACAAACAATTGTAAACTTCCAAATCCTTGCGGAGTTCCTGTATTTGTTCGTTTTTACCCTTCAGTTTCAATATGTAGCCATCTACAACTGCTGTCAATTTTTTTATCTCAGAACTCCATTCAACTTTCTTCTTCTGGAAATCTAACAAACAGTTCTTATGTAACTACTGTAAATCCTGAATCTTGTTTTTGAGTTTCTTCAATGAAGAGGTCATTCCAGCATTAGTGATTTGAGACTCCTTGAGAGATACATTCAGTCCTTATTTCTCTTGCTCAAGATGTGCAATTATGTGTTCCATTTCTTTGGAGAGGGTCTCTTTTGTTCCCAGCAAATTTCTTAGATTTCCAATTTCGTCATCCCTTGTCAGGGTCAAGTGCTCAGTCTTTGAGTTTGTTTCATGAGAATTTTCAAAATGAATTTTCTTTGGAGAGGGTCTCTTTGTTTTAGCCTTCCAATTTCTGAAATCTCCCACCATAATCAGCTCGAAGTTTTTCACTTGCAAAATTGAGATGCTCGAGCAGCGAGTCTTTCTCATTGAAACTGGATTTGAGGTCCTCATAGAGTTACTTCAGTTCAGATATCTCCTCAGACTTCACATTCAGTTCTTGGGCCTGTTTCTCAATTTGCACCTTTGCTTCTTGAAACTTGATTACTTGTTCATTATGAGCTTTTCTCAAACTATCAGACAGCTCTTTTTTGGCTCGGCATTCCTCCTTGAACTCTTCCAGCTGTGCTCTAACTTCATCCAACTCTTCACAAACTCAATCCATTTCCTTTGCTTCTGGGATTTGTGATTAAAATCTTCTGTTGAACTATAAGGTGATACTGAGGTAGTTGGTCAAGATGCAAAAACTGATAGGATGGAACAAAGTTATCTACGAAAAGAATCTACAATTTCAAATGAAGAAAATAAATGTCAAAACTGCTGATCAATTTAATAAATCAATCAGATGCCCATCAATAACAATTCAACAACACATTTTAGTCATCAATATATGTGCTCATTTTAGCCCACACTTATTTCAACATACTCCCTTGATGCTGTAATATTATGTTCAATTATAGCATATAAAAAAATTACACAGCTTTTCAGGCAATCCAATCATGCAATACAAAAGAAGTGAAAGACTAACAAAATCACCTAAATTATGTCTCAGAAACAAAATCACAAAAACATAATTAAAAATGGGCGTTTAAAAAAAAGAAAATAAAAGAAAAAATCAGATAAAAAGAGAACAATTAAGAACCCCATAAAAAGGTTATGATTACATATAAATATACATCTGTGTATGTTTGTAAATGAACCCTAGAAGCAAAATGAAGCAATAAACCATTGGAAAGAATCATTTAGGCTCAAAGTAATGCAAGGTTTGTAACCAGTAAAAGGGAGACCTCTTGACTAGAATAACAACCATACCAGCTGTTCGTATTCTGATATCAATGTTCCTTGGAAGAAAACCATAAGAACCAACAGATCCACTAGATAGCCCAGGTCCATGTTGTACAGTTCCCTTAGGAATTGCCCCAAAACTTACTCTAGGTTGAAATGGAAGTGGCTGCCAGTATGCCATAGTTCAGATAGGAGAGATGGGAAATATAAAAGAAAAAAAGGAAAAACTAAACAGTAAATATGTTTTAGCAAACAAACATAGAAATTTGATTTATAATATTACCTGAACCATTATAGGATTCGGCCCAGATGTAGATATTAACACATCAGGTCCAACATTAACAACAGCATCACCCTAACAAAGAAATGAATCAAAATTGTTACTTATGGTTATCTAATCTAATTTGCTAAAGATCTTCATGTAGCCTCATAATAGTAATATACCACCTTATGAGATTGAGCATTAAGCCCTAGCCATATGATCCTTATCTCCTGCTTTTTGGACAATTTAACTTCAGACAAGATACATTCCATGAACCAAGTCATGGTTTATGCTGCATATCAAAGGAAACAGAATTTGAGGCAGGCACATTGAGACACAGTATTACTGGGTAACCAATTAATTAAATAAGAATAGATGTGATCATGTGTATACTTTCTTCTTCTAGTACTATGAATTTTAGTCGAGGATAATTGTATCACTGATAAGCTAGTTGTTTCAAAAATGCCTATCGTGGAAACAACATCATGACTGAAATATTTTCTAGAAAACGTTTTCCATGATACAAACAGAGCAATAAGCTTTAATCAACACATGGAAGCCACATCATGGATATGAATATATATCCAAACAAAGTGAATTTATTTTTATTATTTGTCGCAGTACATCTGTTATATACTACTACTTATATTCCACATTCTGCCAGAGGACATTCACATGTCTTTGTTTTTGTTGAATAGGAAAAAGATTTATCAGATCTTCTGTTAAAGTTGAATTGTTTGGTTCTCCATCAAAGTTCATGTCACTCATTATCCCCCACCACACCATACGCCCGCCCAATTTTTCTTAATCTTTCTACATAATAATAATAATAATGTTGTCGCCAGCCATAGCTATTTACACAACACCAACAAGCTACCAACAACCATTTCCACCAAGAAATCTCCTCTAGTCTAATATGGATTCAAAAGTACTTTGTCTAATATCAGCATCCATGTTATTCATATCACTCCCTTTTCTAGTTGAACCAGCAAAAATTAGTCCCCAGATAACAGTCATGGGCATTGTTTAATGTGACATCTGTTTTAATATCATTTTCTCCAGGAACAACTACTTCTTATCAGGTAACTAACTGATTCTCATTTATTAATTTATTAATTTCTTGGTGGGTAGGTACTGATGGTTTCATGTTTGATAATAATCAGGTGCTGAAGTTCAAATAGATTGCAGGTTTGAAGTAACTTCTCCAAGAACAACAGAACATATAACATTCTCGATAAACAGAAGTACAAACAGACATGGGGTTTATAAGTTGGAATTACCGGCCGTGGTGGACGGAATAGAATGTGCTAGAGATAAATCAATAGGGAACTTGTGCAGGGTAAGTTTAATGGGGAGCTCAAATGCTGCTTGTAATGTCCCTGGTTACAAAAGCACCACAGATGAAATCACAATCAAATCAGAACAAGCAAATCTCTGCATTTACAGCCTTAGTCCTATGAATTTTCGACCATCCCAAAGAGATACTGCCTTATGTGGAAATTAGAGAAGACATACTTTCTCAACTTCTCTTTGTGTTTACTCTTCCCCTTGTTTGTTTATTAGTAAAACACTAGTTTCCCTCATGGTCTAAAATCTAGATGGACTCTTCCTTCTTCAGCCATGTTCAGGTTCTGGAAATAGCATAAATGAATTACTCTGGGTACAAACTCAAATGTAAATAGGGGAAAAAAATAAGCAACTACAACAATATCAAAACTTCTCAATGCTTTCACACAACTTCAAAATCCCAACTTCCATTCTTTGAAATGCATAGGCAGAAATACACAGATCTATATACATGCATACATACAAATGGTACTTAAAATTTGTTAATGGGAAATTAGAATTAGAAGAAAATTAGTTTATTTTTTTAATTTATTTTATTTTGGTGGGTAAGATATCATTTTAAAGTTTGTTATAATTGGTTAGCTAAATATGAATCTGCAACTCAAATTTTGACCTAATCATATAATTGTGAGATAACATAGTTGTTTTAATTGTTTACCTAACCTATATAAACAAATTCCAATCAAGGTTTCAACTTTCCTTTTGTTCTTTTTGCTGAGGTTAACTTCCCAAACATAATTCAACAGAAAATTTAAAGAGCAACAGAAGTATATGAAACCCACAACATTAAAGTTCAATTACTAGGAAAATTGATTCCGTAAATCAAAACAAATTCACCATTCCCAAAACATCACCCAACAAATTTTTGATGAAATACAATCATCGTAACACACAAATTCAAAAGCATATATGAATGATTGAATTTGTATATTGAGTTATCATCAAAATTTTAATTTTCTTAAAATTGTAACTAAAAAAATAGAGAAGAAGTAAATCTGTAGAGCTCCTTGAAACTAAGGCCACTGGCGTTATGACAGTAAATCTCGTGAATCGCATGCTCCATCTTCCAAGTCTTCTCTGCGTATTTTGGATCCACCATGACCCGATGCTTAAAAGCCACAATCTGAAAATTCCTCTTCTTTTGAGCACTCATCCTCTTAAATCCCGATAATCCCCGAATCAAAACTCCTCCTTTTTCCCAGTTACAATTCAAGGTTCGACAGTCCAAATCTTGCACGGCCCTCTTTCAGATTAGGGTTTGAAATTTTACAATCGTGAATATGTCGTCAAAATTAGACATTACAGATGATTCATAAAATAGGGATTGAGATTAATGGAGGAAGATTTATGAACCAGCTGAAATGTAAAAGCAACAAAAGAAGTTAAGAGAAAAGGCTTCGGGGTAATTGACACTTGGAAGTCTTTTTGTTGTTTTATTATTCTTTTTGTTTAGTTTTTCAATTTCTCTTTAGGAACAATATAGGTTTACTTATGAAATTGGGGATTAAACTAAAAATTTTAGCCAAAAGTTATTTTATTGACCTCGCCTAAATTTATTTCACTATTCAGCTTAAATTAGTGATTATATTTGTAGAAGTTGTGAATTAATTATTATAATTTTTTATTCTCAATTTATAATATTTTAAATTTTAAATTATTATAACTTAATATTTTAATTAATAAATATTTAATATTATAAATTATTTAAAAATATTATTAAGAATAAAAATTTAAGGTATTTATATTCATCATAATTAATTTAAAAAAATTATTTGAAACAAGATAGCGACCAATTTTATCCCTCGCAAAAAACTTCTGAACAATGATATATAGTGAGTAATAATTCCTTCACTAAATAGATTTTTTCCTTGCAAATTTTTATCATAAATTGGCTCCAAAAATCTTTATATCGCCCCAATTTTGCGAGAAAAAAAATATAAATTGTGAAGGATGTTTCTTTCGCTAATAACTATATTGTCACTATACTTTTTTCTTTCACTATTCCTTCGCTAAACAACTCCTCATGTGAAGGAATAAATTCCTTTACAAAATTTCCTTTGCTATAGGCCATTTTTGGTGTAGTGCTAGCTTGTAGCCATATATATAGAAATAACCTCCACCTGCATTCAACTAGGAAAATGATTCCTTATTCCTCCAAATAAGGGAATACAATCCTATTTTAATAAGGACTCTCCCACTATCATAATAAATACATATGTGCCATCACCAGATCCGGACCATTAAATAGATTGAACTGCACCATGGCTAGACCCAAATAATCACATTTCAACAATATTAAAAGGGGATATACACTTTACTAAAAGAAGAAACAATAATACAGTAAGTAGCACTCTATTTACAACTAAAGATAAGCACATGTAAGAATTTGTATATATTTTTTGGGCATTAGGTCTGATTTGCCATGCAGCTCCGTTATTCTATTTCCAACCCACCCACTTATAATGGAGCTGTACAATCTTGACTTCGCGTACTCCATCTACACTTATTTGGTTGTTGATCAATCATTTAGTTATGCAACATCATATCCTTACGCACACAATTATCAGATGCAATGTGGGAGTAGAAGATTATATTATTCTAATTAAATCATCTCCAAAACATAATATATATATATATATATATATATATATATATATATATATATATATATATATATATATGGGAGCCAAATATTCATAGAAAATAGTGACTATAATACCTTATATGACTACCACATCTTCTATCTTTTATTATACAAAACTTAACAGACACGATTTAAATACACAATTTCTTTACTTCAACACATATTACGATAGGAGACTTGCCTACTGCACCACGGTGTTGCGGTAGACAGTATTATTTTTAAATACTAAATGTAAGATCTATAAATAAATGATTATATATATTGACCAAAAATACACTCATAATCATCATTTGTTATATATTCGCGGCACAAACTCATCTTAATAATGTGGAGTAGGTAGATCTTTGTAGCACAGACTCATCTTAATATATATATATATATATATATATATATATATATATATATATATATATATATATAAAATTGGGTCCCTTTGATTGGGGGCTCAGGACGATCGATCCTTCCGTCCATGCTCAAGAACGACCATGTTTAGAAGGCTCGAAATGATTGGGAAAGATCAAATTTTAGAATTAAATTCAACGACATGCATGCATTACCCTCACTATAAGAAGGAAAAGCTATTACAAAATTGAATTTCATAGTTTGTTAGAGGGAGGGATAGTATTATATAACTAGTGTCGCAATATCTCAAAGATTAGTTGCGTAATTATATTTTCAGTTATTTATTTTTCAAAATTGACATTTAAGTTTGTAATGGAGAGAATGTATTTTGCTCCCTTGTGCAAGTAATCCATTTAATTCTTGTAAATGAGACATATATATGCAGTCACATGGTAGGACACAGATGATAAACTTTCAAGATTAAGCTTGCAGAATTAAATAAGCAATCTGGGGACCTCTAATTAGTAATTTTAGTATCTACTATCTACTATCTAGTACTACATATGGAAGACAAAAAAGATCTAATCTACCAAAATAAAATTAGAAACTAAGTTGGATCAATTAATTATTCCAACTTGACAATGGGAGTTAATATTAATTAGCGGGAAAAAATTATTGTCATAGGGCATGCAATTGTTTGAATATGAACAAATCTACTCTTATCATTTAACTTTGATTATGGCAATTGTGGTGTCGCGTGCAATTTTATTTATTTATTGAGAATAGTATATTTATTTAAGAATAAGATGTTTTTTTTGTCATAATTTTTGACGACAATGTCAATTCTAAAACTTTAAACTTAAAGGAGACAATTATATTATTCAATCAAAGAAAATCAAAATTAGCAGATTTAGATTGACTAACGATCCAATTAGTAAACATGGACAAAAGACTTTTACCGCCTTTCGACTCCAAGTTGGAATTTAAAATAATTTTGGATATCAGTTGGAGTGTTGGACAAATAATGCATGGGGCATGCATCACGTAGGTTCCTCGGTGACATCTTTTGATCAACATGATTTCTACCAACTACAATGCACTAAAATAACAAAGAAAAAGTATAGCAATATATGCAGCCATTCCAAGGCCACCTTCAATTTAATAATACTCCGTATGTGCCTATTTAAATAACGTTTTAGAGACGGACACAAGAATTAAGATAATGATAAGAAAGTGTTAAATATATTATTCAATTGTTTATAATACTCTTAAATCATTAATTTATCATAGCACAAGAGTTTAAAGTACCAAAAAAATAGATAGAGTAATGAGGGGTAATTTTGGAAAAATTATCATTAATTCTTCTAGATTTGAACAAACGTCAATTAATTAGGGACAAATAAAAAATTCTAAAACGTCATTTAAATAGGGACAGGGGGATTAGTAAGTTAGTAACTTTATAAGAGTAGAATTTTATTCGAATCTTTTCGTTTTCTTTTTTTTTTTTGTTTAGATCGATAAAAAAAATTCATTAAAACTTAAAATATATCATGTAACAATTTCAAAAGATTTAAAAAGAAAGACAACTGAAATACAATATATAAAAGAAAATTGATATTTTTATATGTATTTTTGATATTTTTACATGTTTCTCTCTCATATTAACATATTTACATGAACTACTTCCGATTCTAAAAGTACGTGGAAAATTTAATTGTTAAATGATATATATTAAATAAATTGAGTATATTCGATATTGTATACGAGTAAGGATCAACGAAATTGTATCGAATATGTATCAGTGAGGTTAGAAAAATTTGGTACTCTAAATAAACGAATATTGGGTGGCTCATATTCGACTCATATAAGTGTTTTGAGTATTAAAATATATTCGAATTCGACTCATTTAAGTATCAAATTTGAGTCTCGTTTGAATTTTTTGAGTTGATCCCAAATTGGGTTTCGAACCACTCAAATTCATTTTCAGCCCAACTAACGGTGTATTAATTCCCCAGTTTGATTAATTAACTAAACTCGATCGAGGAGAAAATGTTTAAATCTCAACTTGTATATATTCAATTTACAACTAAAACTTTTGCCAGCCTCACAAGTTAATTAGAAACTGTGTGCCACAAATATTTGACGAATTAATCTCGGAATAATTCAAATTTGACATTATTATTTCTTTTGAATTTTTCTTTTAAGGTTTAATTTATAAATCAAGTTATTGATCATGAGCAACTTGATGGTTTTGCTGTCATATATATTAGCTAGCACTCCATGTAAATCAAACACTTTATATATGCATGCGCTGAATACAATTTACTACATAAAGTATCATTATAAATATTAGTCCCTCAAAGAATTTGAATTTATACTTTATTATATTAAGTGTCTAATTTAATACAATTTAGTCTCCATTTTCAGAATTCGGCCAAAATTGGCCGGAATATCTAATTTTCCGGCCAAATAAAAATTGTATACGGTTTGATCGTATAGAATACGTACTAATAACACTTATTACATTAAGTACCATCAAATTCACAATTTAATTACTACATCATGTTTCGTATAAAATTTGTATAAATACTTTATTTGACTATTAAATTCGTTTAAATCCTTAATTATAAGTAATTATTATATGTTAAATTATTAATTAAAATTAAATATTAATACAAAGATTACCAAATATAATATTTTTATTTTAAATTTAAAAAAGAGATTACAAAAAATCAATAAAATTTTAAACATACAAATTATATTTTTAACACGAATAACATTAAATTTTAAAATAATTGACAAAAGTGAACAAACTTTAATTAATTAAATAATACCCTTTTTAATACTGGAAGAGCATACAAAAGGAGGAGGAAAAAAATTAAAAAGAAAAAAAATGACTCATGTGCTCTAGATCTTTCTCCTCTCTCCCTCTTCCCTAATCCTTCAAATTGTTTTGTTTTTTCAAATTTGGAATTTGAGGAACTTGGAATTTTTTCTAGTAGTTGTGATCGACTTAACCAGAAAATAACCTGAAATTTTATGTTAATTCAAAGACTTTTCTGACGAAAAAATGTTGATTATCGCCATTGAAGGAGGAGGAGAGAGGAGATGGTGTGTAAAAAGTGAGTTGCAAAGAGACAAGGCACATAAGACGACAATTGTAATGTACTTTGGATTTGGAAAGTGAGTTATTTTTATTTAATTAAAAGATTCTTCAAACAAATATTAGTTAATTAGTTTATCCAACAACACTTTTTTTTCCGTCAGTTTTTCGTTTTATTCTTCAAACAAATAGTAGTTAATACATATATTGTATTTATAAAAAATTAATTTTAAAATTGTATCTATAATTTAATAAATTGTATGTATAAATTTTACAAATTAAATCTTGAAAATTATAAATTATATCATAAATTTTAAATTTTACATCTTAAATTTTACAAATTATATCATAACTAAATTTTACAAATTGTATTTATAATTTTATTTATAAATATTTTTAATTTTAAATTGTATTTATAATTTTATACCGTATTTCTATGATATTAGTTACTTTTTTTAAAGGGCTAAAATTTATTATAATTATAATTATAATTTTTTTCTTAGGCGGCCGGATTATAAATATGGTGATACATGATGTAACGGAACTGTAAGGAGCCCTTTTTTAAAATAACTCAAACCGTATATTTATACGGTCAACTGTTAATAAATACACAAAATCCGATCAGATTTTTGGGCAGGTCGAGTATTTCGACCAATTTTGGTCGGATAAATTGTATCAAATTAGACACTTGATGTAGCAAATTGTAAGGCCAAATTCTTTGGATGTCAAATTATGAATTTGATAGTACTTCTTGTAATAGAAGTGTAATTAGCCCTATATACATATATATTAAACATTTTATTAAGCTATTACCTCCGTCCCATAATAAATGCCTTTTTTAGCTTAAATCACACATACCAATACACAAAATTAAGCCTAAAAAGCACTTATTGTGGGACGGAGGTAGTATTAATTATTACTTCTTCACTTCCAAAATTATAGATACTTTTTTCTTTTAGTCCGCCTAAAATTAGATTTACATTTGCATACTACTCCCTTCGTTCCTTAATATAGGTCGTTTTAAGGTTGTTCACAAGTATTTAAGATAATGATTGTATATCATTAACTATAATAACAATTGTCTATATTGCCCTTGTATTGGAAGAAGAGATTGTTATTTATTGGACAAAAAATAGTGAGAGAACCAAAGTTACATTTAATACTTGGGGTAATATTAGAAACTAAGCAATTAATGCTTACTTGAAATTCTCAAACGACTTATATTAAGGAACAAAAATATTTCTCTAAAACGACTTATATTAAAGAATGAAGGGAGTATTAACAACCACTTACTCAGCAATTGCAATATTTAGTACATTTAGAAGTCCAAACTCATTTTGAAAATCTTATTCGTCTAGTAATGCCTTATTTCAAACGAAGTTTAGTTAGTTCACAAACGCATTGTTTCAGATTCATTACATTTAAATGTCTAAACGTTATAAATGCTACCGTTGAAAATATTACAAACACAGGTAACCGACCATAATCCTAAAAAAAATTAAGTACTTAATATCAAGGATACATTGAAAAAATAAATTATCCTTAAAAGTATATATATGCATTTTTAGAACTGTTATACTCTCTCCTTAGAACTGTTTTACTCTCTCCTTTTAAGTCAATATTGGCAGGCAACGTGAACTACATTCCGGACTACTAAATTATTCCTATTGTCTGCTTTAAGTCAATAACGGGAGGCAACGTGAACTCCATTTTGTCTGCTACTATATACTTAATGGAATAAACCTAGTGCTAACCCTATTACATATACATATATACATATATGCATGTATATATTACTTGAATTTGTCCGCTCTGATCATATAAGGAATATATTAATTATTTATGTGTTAAGTCAGTATCGGGAGACAACGTGCATGATTGCATATTGGAGTTAGCCTAGCTTGTACTTCTACATCAATTGATTACTGTTTTCTGGTATTAAGTCAATATTGGGAGGCAATGTGAATTTCTTCAAATTTGACTGCTATAAAAATATTGGAGTGATTAACCATAGTACCACAACATCGATATTAATCTACATCTTCTTTGGTTTTAAGTCAATATTGGCTTGCAACCTCAATTTTATTATGTCTTCTAATTATTAGTACTGGAGAACTGATGATCATGTGCCACTTGACTCAACCTTGTATCTTTCTGTTTACTAGCTACTGGTTTATTATTTGTTTATTTATTTGAACAATTACTAGTTGTTGTTATTTACTGCTGCTACTATATTTCATTAGCATCCGCATGAGAATACAGTAAAAAATTTATAAATTTAGAGGATTAAATAGGAAGATATAAAAGTTTTAAATTAAATGATAAAATAATAGCATAATCAAATTTATAAGGGAAAAAAAAAGAAATACATAATTATATATATGACTAAATTACACCAAAATAAGCGTAAGCTGCCATCAACCCGCTTTATAATATAGATATAGATTAAGTTATTTCTTAGATAGAAATTGGTATACGGAATGCATGTTCCCACACGGCCACTCTCATTTATGTTTTCTTCATACGATTGAATATTATATTGATTTGTGATCATTATCAATACACCTCATTACCTCAATATATAGTCCATTTCGAATTATATTAGTTTAGGTAAATTTTCATCACATTTATCACTTTTTGGGCATTCAAAATTGGCATGCGGGCTCATCAGATACTCCATAAAGTTTTAACGGCATGACATGTAGTAAGAACGTCATATAGCCTATGTCTATCAGCCTATGTCTATCAGGTTATAGAATATTGCTTAATATTCTACGAAGACTACGTAGAGCTAAGAGACGGATAACTTATTGGTGTAGGTTATTAGACCCACAAAGGATGGAAATTGCAAGGAATTGACAATTTAGGTACCCCTAACCTAAAACAGTATTACTTGAGATAAATTAGGTATGAAAATAAGTTTAGCCAAGCCGAACTAAGTTTTTAAAAAAGGAAATTAATATTTCCACAACCTTTTTTTATATTTCCACAATAAAAGTGTCGCTATAGATTTATAGAAATTATAGCGACGATTTTATTATAAAAATATCATTTTATATTGTGGATATATCAGTTTCCTCAAAAATTCATTTTTCAGCCTCCCCTAATGTAAAGCTTGCCTTGTTTGTCTTATGAGTTAATTCCGAAGGAGTCTTAAATCAAGCTGAGCTCACATGGCCTGCAATATTAAACTGTCTTAGTGTGTTGATTGGTAATTAACGAGTTCGAATTGTCTTGAAAAGTTGATATGTTTTCAGGTTAGTTTGTGTTGGGATTGACTCATATATTATTGGACTTGACAAATGTTCACTACGACGAGGTAGTCGGGGGTGCGAGTGGTTGCTCCACTCACCAGTGAGTGGGCAGGGGTTACAAGGAGACAGCGCCCCTGAAAGCCAAGTGTAATGTGTACTTGAGTTTGGGAATTTAATAATAGTTCAATCTTGGTTTTACTAATAGTTTGAGCCCATGTTATACACTAGGATTTCTTAGTTAATAAATCATTTTTTTTTGTGTATGGATCATTATAGAGAGTGTGAGATATTTAATGAATATATCATACAAGCAGGATTCCATAATTTGATAAACCTGAGTATATTAGTGTGTGTTCTTCCTATTATGTTCATCTATTTTTTGTGTCATGATTGTGTCTATTAATGGATCTTAAATAATATAGTTTGTAATAATTCGAATCTTTTTGGAATGATGGCTTTCTTCAGTAATGAAAATTTTGTTGTTTGCCAAAAAAATAATAGTAAATTATCCTATTAATTATGACCAAAAGCCCCGGATTACTCGCAAACCCTAAACCAGAAAGGAGTCGATCTTTACTCGCATTGTTCCTTTTTTGTAGGCACAAAAGATAAACGTGTACATAAAGAAACCTTCTACAAAGTAATTTATAAGATGGACCTTAATTAGAAACTTTATATTCCCCAATGTAATTATATATATATTGGTCATATAAGAGGATAAACAGCTACACAAACAAACATATTTTGATCTTGTCGCAATAAACATATTTAGGCATAATACAATGATCTTAAGATTTAGAATTGCATAAGAGTTGCATCTGAGAGTTTTGAATTGCATAAGAGTTGCATCTGAGAGTTTTGAAGTTGCGAACAGTGGCTGGATTGGGCAATAGAGGACTATCTTGCGAAATTGTATATTTTTGGATAAGCCTTACTATGCTTAAATGGAATACTATATACTACATATGAATATATATTATGTTAAAAAAATTCTTGACCCCCCTATATCAAATCCTGGCTCAGTCCCTGGGTACAACCTGCAGATTCCTCACTTCTCCTTCTTCCTTTGGTTGGCTTTCCATAAAACACTTGTCTTGTCTTATGGCCTCTTGATTTCTGCTGCTTATGCAACCAAGCCAATGAATCATTTGAACACCTGTTTTTTGAATGTGAGTTTTCTAAGCATGTATTGAGAGTTGTTTTTGCTCACCATGGTTGGTTTGGGATACCTTTTAGATGGGATCAACTTATACATCTGTAATTTCATGTATATGCAAACCAAGAGAGGAGGTGAATAGGTGTTTAAACTAAAACGTGACTAACAATGACTAATTTTTATTTTTCGGTTCCAGACCTAAAACAGACAGGTAAAAATGTATGATTTAGAGTAAATTTACGTACTTTTGTTATAATGGAAACAGGTGATAGTGTCTGGATTAGTTTATTTTATCTATCAGCACTATACTATTATATGAATCTGTTTAGATGTAAAATGAGACTCAAACAATCAAACCACAAGAATTAACAAATCACAAACACGAGGATTTTTACGTGGTTCCGCCCTTAACCTCTAATGGCTTAATCTACGTCCAATACCAATCGGTATTTAAGACATTTTTTTATTAAACTTAATATATATTCAATTAAATAAAATAAAAAGAATTCCATGTTCAAAGTAGATTCCAGCAATATTAATCAGATTTAATCGTGTCCAGTTTTGTACATCTAGATTTAGAATAATGATACATTAAGATTTTGAACTAGAAGATGAAAGAAGAGATCGATCCACGAGCAACGAATGTAAGACCCCAACTTTTATGAATAAAGATTAATTTTTCTCGAAATATATTTTTGAATATTATGGTGTAGATTTGATATAATGTTATAGTTGTGGATATTATTTACAAATTTTGTAAAGTAAGCAAGTGGTTATATAATATTCGATTGGTCAGGGAATATTCGTTTTAATAGGGAATATTCGTACGACGGCACAATCATTGGTGGACCCCACAACGGAAGTATTGTCGTAGTTAGAAAATGATGTAATTATCTTTTATAAAAATAACGGCGAAAGTTTTACCGTTAAACCGTTGAACTACCCGATGGTAAAAAGTACGATGTCTGGCGCCAGGTTACATAAGTAGCAGCACGGTATTTGATTATTGATGCTTACGTGAGAAGTCACTTTCGATTATACTCAATTATTACTACGATGAGTCACTGCATAATATCTCTCATATTATTGATTCAATTATTGTCACATTATCATCTACATAATATCTTATATTATTAAATCAATAATTGAGACGACAAAGTTATTCATATTATTATTTGAAATATTAACAATGTCTAGAAAGTTCTTTCAATGAGAGGTTTGGTCACCTAATTGCGCGCCAATAGGGAGAAATCCTTATCGGAAAGCCCCCTCTTTCCTGGGAATGATCTGGTTGTTAAATATTCTGAGTTATAATATTAATAATGAATAAGTTCGTGTTAATGAAAGATGAAATTGATATTTTCATTGTGTTGGAATTATTAGTGTTAGTGGAAATTGACATCTATTTCGATAATAATGGATGTCTGAAGGTTATATTGACATATCGGGTAATTAATCGGATAAATAAGCAATTAATTGTTATTAATTCACATGTTTATAACTATTTGTTCACATGATTGTACTATTAATTCACATGATTGTACTATTTATTCACAAGATGTACTATTAGGGGAGGTGGTGCAAGTTTGATAATACTTGCAGGACTAAATTAAAAATGAAGAAAAAGATGAAGGTATTATAATGTAATATTTCAAGCCCCAAAACGTGCAATTATCGAAATTATGTTTTCTTATAAATAGAAGCTCATTCTTCTTTCATTCTCACCAATTTACTAAGATTCACAAGAGCAATTATAGAAAGAGAAGCTATAGAGAGAGAAGTTTTAGAGATAAAGTAGAAGATAAGTCTGCTACTGTAAGACCCCAACTTATTATAAATAAAATCGAATTTCCTCTAATTATTATTGTGAATAATAAGGTATTAATTTGATATAATTCTCTAGTTATGAGTGAAATGTGCAAATTTTGCAAAATATGCAAGTGATTATAAAATAATCATTGTTGTCGGGGAATATTCATTTGGTCGTGGAATATTTTTGTTGAAAAAAGCGACAAGTTTGAGTTTTTATAAATAATTGGCGTAGTTATTCTACCGAAGTAACACATGTTGGAATACCGGTGGTTAAAATACGATGTCGTGTGGATGCACGTGATGTTGATGAATTATTGATCCTTACGTAAGAAGGCACTACTCAATAATTATTACGATGAATTCTTGCTCAATATTTTATTTTATTGATTCAATAATTCTTTGCGTTGATATTTTATATTATTGTTGTTTCAATAATTATCAACTGCACGATATTTCCCATTATCGGATCAATAATTCATATTATTTGAATAATATTATTAGATAACATTATTGGCAATGTCTAGAAAGTTACATCGAGAGAGGTTTGGTCACCTAATTGCGCTACCAATAAGGAGAAATTCTTATTGAAAGCCCCTCTTTCTCGAAGCGGCACCGTTGTCATAAATGTGATTCGTAATATTATTTGTGAATAATTAATTATTGATTCATATGATAACGAAATATTTATTGTATGTGGATATAAATGTTGGATATATTTATTGTAGTTAAAAATGAAGGAGTTAATGTTGAGGTGTTTTATTAGTATTTTTGTCGGAATGAAGGTATTAAAAATTAAACCAGTGTTTTTGAGATATATTGTGTGAGTTATAATTTTTAATCCGATCGTTGGATCGTTGCAATTTTTGGATATGTTATACATATATAAGTTGAGTATATGTCCACAAATTTTAAACCGTTAAAATGAACGTATGATTTGTTATGAATTTTAAGAGTAAATCGATTGAAATTAGGTTTATAAATGATTTTGGTAGAAAATTCTAGAATTGAGTGGGCCCCACTTGTGGTTGGTGAAGAAATGTGTGAATTTATTTCAAATGTGGTGGGTGGGAATAGTAGCGGTAAAGCCATCGTGTCATAAAGTTAAAGTCTGCTAACATTTTCCTATAAATAGAGGCTAAGTTAGAATTAAAATCACACCGAAACAAGTTTTCTCTCTTTCTCTTTATATTATTGAGTGTATTTTGTGAGTATTTAGATACTTTGTGAGTTTCTATTCATCGGTGCAAGTTTTCTTCACTTTTATACCGATATTCGGATCGTAAATCTTGATATTTTGAGGTAAGGATGTTATTTTCTTCATATATGATATTATTTCTTCAATATCATTATCTTCAAGTATTGATATGAATTTTTATCAAATTTGGAACTTTTTGTGTCTGGGGTTACTATTCATGTATACGACTATTCACGATATCTGACCTTATTCACGAATCACGACACTATTCACCAAAAAATGAAATTTTTTCTTTTTGTCCAAGATGTCTATTATGGTTACTTATCTTTGATTGTATCCATGTTTTGATCTTTATTTTGAATTACGCTTCAAAATTGGTATTTATGAAGTATTATTGATCTTGGATAAACCGTTATACTGAATCCCTACTATTTGTCCTTCCGTTTCACTGGATTCATTTTTCTTTAAAATAATTTTCATCATCCTCACTCCTAAATGATGATATTACTAAATATCTTCGGCCAGTAGTGCAAAGATAAATGATTAACTGATGAATATCTTTGGCCGTAGTCAAAGATGAACAGGTGTTGAGATGAACATGACCAACTGGTGATACAAATGAATATCTTTGGCCTGTAGTGAAAAGATGAATATTTGATTAAAGATGTATATTGATTGTTGTTACAGGGATAAAATATTGATGATGGACTTTTAAATCTTAGAAGATAGTAAAACTCATTCTCTACTTGACTCTTCTAATGGATTGCTGTGTCCGCTGCAGTTGTTGATCTAAAACTTGTTGGCTATTATATTTTATTAGATTTTTTCCTGTTGAAGACTAACGATAATTTGTTGTATATTATCTTAGTCATAATATTATTTACTGGGCTAGTTGAGCTCACCCTTTTCCTTTTTGTTCCATTTTTCTCGGGAGGTGAGAATATAGCAGAACTAGTCGAGTAATGCAAGTGATGGTTCTAGAAAGATGTTTTAGCAGGTCCTCACTATTTACGTAAAATAGTATTTGAATAATTGTAACGAGGACTTATTTGAGTGTGGATATTGTCTGAAGACAATATTTGTATTTAAACTCACAAAGATATGTGTTGTCGTATTTTGCACGACAATTGTATTATTGAAGTTATAGTTTGCTTTCTGTACCATGTATTTGGCGACTCAGAATGGGTGTTGTATACCTATTTTGGGGGCGTCACAATTGGTATCAGAGCTTAGGGATATGGTCTCTGGCGAAGATCGAGGAATAGAACTAGGAGGGGAGAGATAAGTAAATCCTTCGCTAGTGTGTCTTATCTAAGCTTATTTGTTGGTCAGTCATAATATAGGGATATTATGTGATATGTTAATTTGTTTAATTAACCCTTGTTTTATGGCAGTATTTAAGAATGGCCGCTGAGAACGTTAACAATGGAGTGTATGAGACTGTGGAACAACCTTTAGTTACAAATCAGGAGAACGTGCAACAGGAAGACAATATTTCTCCTGTAAACAACACTACCGAGCAAATGATGAATGATGGAATGTTTAGGAGCTTTTTGCAATTCATGCAAAACCAGACGAGGGAGACTCGTGCACAAAATACGGGTGAAAATGATAGCAATGCGCGGCTTGTCACAGCCAAGCAGTTCAAGGAGTTGGGACCACCAGAATTTAAGGGAAAGCCGGATCCGATCATGGCGGAAACGTGGGTCAAGCAAATTACCAAGATATTCGACATTTTGGGATGCGGAGGAGAATGTAGGTTCCATTCGCCACCTTTATGTTCCACGGTGAAAGGCGGAACTCTTGGTGGGAGTCGTGAAGCGTGCACCACTATTACCGCACTCAAAGATGTCTTGGGAAACATTTCAAACTATTCAATGACAAGTACTTTCACGAAAGTATTAAATCATATGAAGGAGGTGGAGTTTATCAGACTGGAACAAAACAACATGATGGTGTCCCAGTAGGAGGCGAAGTTTGCAGAGTTATCCAGGTTTGCACCTCATTTGGTTAAAAATGAGGAACGAATGACGAGGATGTTTCTGAGAGGTCTAAAGCCCAAGATTCTAAGAATATCTTATATCTCATAAATTTTCTTTATATTCGGATGTTGTAAACATGGCTCAATTATTAGAAATGAGATAATGAGTATGTGCAAACCGGGGACCACAACCGTGGTCATCTAGGTGGCAAGCCGATCGAGGCGATGATAAACCAACGAGGAGGAAAAATACGAACAAAGGCGGTAACCACTTGGGTGGTCATCGTGGCCATGATAATAGGAGAGGTGAGTCCATTAGTAGTATTCATTTTATGGTACTATTCATAAATTACTATTCACGGGGTACTATTCACAAAGTACTATTCACGAGTACTATTTACAAAGTATTATTCACGGGATACTATTCTCGAAGTACTATTCACGGGGTACTATTCACTCGGGTACTATTCACCCAGAGAATTATTCATGACAAAAATTGATTTCTTTGCTATCCAAATCATTTTTGATACAATATTATTCTTGAATTTTACTCCACAAAGAAGTAACATGTTGACAATTTGGACATTATTGAATTCTGGATAAATTAAGTTATAATCTTTAAAAATTTATCATTTACTTTCTTTTAATTGAATTCTTATGTCATTGTCATCATCCTCATGCTTATATTGTGATAAAAGTCATATGTGGCTTACGTGCATAGATGTACTATTGATTGGTATGATTATAACCAGGGATTATATATCCGGTATAATCATTACCGTAATGTTACAAATGATGTGGTAAAAATCCTCGTTGGCATGTAGTGCATTGATGGACAGTTGTTGGTATGATTATGACCAGGGATTATTCGGTATAATCATGACCATTGATGATTACATGAATATCCTTGGCCCGTAGTGCAGAGATGATTCGATGATGTGGTTTATTTATTAAGCTGAGTCTCATCGATAAAATTGATGATAAACTTTTGAAATCATAGAAGATAGTAGATATCATGCTCTACTTGACTCTTCTAATGGATTGCTTGTTCTGCTACAGTTAAACTTGATGTTTATTATATTTTATTAGTTTAACACTGTTGAAGGCTAACGATAATTTATTCTACATTATCTTAGTCATAATATTTCTTACTGGGCTAGTTGAGCTCACCCTTTTGCTTTCATTGTTCTCTTCAGGAAATGAGAACGTAAATGAGACTAAATGCCAACTGCGGAGTGACTGGTCCGATGTTTGCATTAGTAGTCCTCAGTATTCAGTGAAATAGTGTGATAATAATTGTAATGAGGACTTTATTTGAGTTTGGATACTCTCTACGAGACATTATCCGTTTTGAAACTCTCAGCTACGTTTTTTCGTATTGTATAAAAGAAGTTCGTATTTAAATTCTGTACCATGTATTTGGCGACTCAAGATGGGTGATGTATACCTATTTTTGGGGCGTCACAACGAATGCTCGTAGAAGCTATAGTTCATTTCTTAATTTTAAAAAATTTGTTAATATAAAAAAAAATTATTTAATTATTGCGGTATAACCGAAAACCAAACCGAAAAAACCGGTACCCACTTTGTATTAGAATCGATCACAAAACTAATTATTCCTAGCATTCTGTTCTTGATTTTCTGATTTTTTGGTTGATCTGGGTTTGGTTTTTTTACCGATGAACACCTCTACTACTGGCCCCTTGCACCTCTACAACCTTTCTCACGACTGAGACATTTGCACATCTATCTGCCTTGAAAGCTTCCTTTGAAGAAAACATATTCATTATTGGATCGATCAAGTCACATTACGCTTAAACTCAGAACTTATACAAAGAATTAGGATTACAATGAATTCTTATTTTCCAACCAACAAAGAATTAATAAAAGAACACAACTTGCTGAAAAATAAACTTTAATAGCTCTCTTTGGAAGTATATAATTATCAGACTTATATTTGCTTCAAGTTTTCCTTCACTGATATATGTTTCCAATGTTGTCTCCGATTTTGCTTGAAAAATATATATATATATATATATATATATATATATATATATATATATATATATATATATATATATATATATATATATACACTAAATAGACTAACTATTAGAAAAAGATATGTTAGTGTAAAAAGTTTAACCATTGATATATCACATCCTTTTAGCAACGGATAAAAAAATGTTGTATAAAATAAAATATTTAGACCAATTGGAAGACACATAATCCATACAATTTGATTTATCCAACGAAAAAGATATAATCTCCTCAACAACTATTTTAAATAAACAGTATCCATAACAAACTCAATAGCTTAATTATATATAGGATAAGAGTCAGAGATAAGATTTGATTTATTCCAACTTAAAAGTTTGCATGGTTTATATTAAACTCTTATCTAAATAAGATAACATATATATATATATATATATATATATATATATATATATATATATATATATATATATATATATAGAAACATTCCTTCACTTTTAAATAAGATAGTATTTCTTTAGCGGGATACATTCATTAAGGAGACCTTCAACAATAACACTTCTTTTAAAACAATTAAACCAAGCTGTCATACAAAATTAAATTAACAATTTAAACAGCCCATGCAATTTAAATAAAATTCACTAAATATAAACCCAATAATATTGTCATCATTAAAATTATAAAAGATATAAACCATATAAACCAACATTCTTCCCATTTTTTATGATGACAATACATAATGCCATTTAATTATTACGCTCCCCCTAACTCTTTGACTCCCCCTAAATTTATGCTTGTAGAAGATATAAAGATCACATAACTTGTTATGATAGATGCAAATAGATAGGCCATATTATCAGATTATGAATCAGGGTAATGAATAAAAATATCCAATCATTATCATAATTATAATAAATATGATATCCAAACATATTATAACCAATATAACCAACATTATCATAATATTCAAATCCAAACAATTAGTCATCATTTGCATATTACAGCACAATATAGTATCTCAATACCAACATGAATACTAATTCAAATATACTCAAATATTTCTCTTCCTTTGTCATTATCAAAAAGAAATAAATCATCAATTTATATATCTCCCCCTTTGTCATGAACAAAAAATAATTCATATCAATTTAGTTGAATTTAGTTATCTCAGCCCTTTGACAACATTAAAAGAAATACGCGCAAGGATAAAGAATGACGCTAGAGCAAACTCATAACAAAAGCACGTAATTAAAATGGTCATACCTTTGTGCTTTGTTACCTATATATCAACATTGTTGTTACCAGTAATAAGCTTAATAGTTGTGCTCTTTAGGGTAGCTTTGAATTTTATATTTTTATAATCAAAAATCTCTTCAATAGCACGTCTTTTGGTCATCTTAATGTGTTTAGGTTTTTAATGATCAGGTTAGGAAGTTGAATTTTCATTGTTCTGGATGATCTAGAAAGTTTAATATTTGACATTTTCTCTTCTAGTCGATGATCAGGTATATCAATTTTTGTTTCTGAATTGTCTTCTAAAGCAGATCAGACGGTTCAAGCTGTCTGAATTTAGGCATTTGAATGTCTGAGTTTTCTTCTAAAACAAACGACTCAGCTATCTGTTTTCATTTGTTTGTTTTCCTGATTCGCTTGATCTTTTTTCTGATGCAGATGACTTAAGTTATCTAAATTTTGTTGTATGATTTCCAAGCTCTAGATTCTTGTTACTTGCAGAATCTTCCTTCTTCTTTCAAAGTAAAGTACTATCCGTCTCCTTTTTGACCTTGAGAATTTATAAAATGAACAAATAGTGTACCTTTTTAGTACACAAATCTTCTTGGGTCCTTTTGGGTTAGTAGCATATAAATTATATTTTTTACCCAAATTTATTTTATTCTAATTTTATTACAATTAGAATCAAAATGACCTTTAAAACCACATTTTTTACATGTAACAATGAACAATAACGTGGCTTAAACCTTGGTTTACTATTAATCATTCTAATATTATTATTAGTTCTATTTTTTACACATTTTTAATATGATTATACTCAATTCCTTATTTATCAAGACTAGACATTTGTGCCCCTAACATAACATTTAGGTTCTCTACTCCTTGCACAGATTTAGCAAGATCATTTTTTAAAGATGTTATTTTTGCATTTATTATATTATCATCATGTTGCACATTTATTATTTTTCCATCATTAAAAGTATTTATGCATGCTTTTCTCATTTTCAAATTTTCTTTAAAAACTTCAATTTCATTTTTAAGGTATTCATTTTCTTTTCTCTCTTTAATAAACGACTTAACTTCATTCATTAGCTCATTTACGCAATTCTTAAAATAAGTAATTTTCTTTTTGAGTTGTTGATTTTTATTTTGTAAAGCAAGATAATCAGATGTAGATATTTCAAAAGCTTCATGAAAATTTGTTACCTCAAGTTGATCATCACCCTCTAGTCCCATTAAACAGAGTTGGCCAATTTCTTCATCTTCTTCTATTTTGGACTTACTCATTAGAGTTGAGTTACCTTTTTGATTTTTCCTTTGTTTCTTTCTTTGAAGTAGTCTCTCGAGTTTTCTTGAGAGCATTTCAATTTCTTCATCAAAATCTTCGTGATCACCTTCATTGTTGCTCTTAGTTTGAAGTGTCAGTGTCTTCTTTATTGGTGATTCATCTTCTTCATCATACCTTCTTAGCTAATTTTCAAATTCTTCAAGCTCTCCAAATAAGGTAAGAGTTTTCATGGTACTAATTGTTGGTGAGTCTTGGAGAGTTGTTACTTTCGGTGCGAACCGTTTGGGCATGACTCTAAATAGCTTTTTGTTTATTTCTCTTTGATCAATTTTTTGATCAAGCATACTTGGTGAATTCATTAGTGTGAGAAATCTCCCTTGAACTTCATTGATTATTTCATCTTTTTCTAACTTGCATAACTCATAATCTTGCATTAGCATATTTAACTTCACCTCTTTGACTTTGGAAGTACCTTCGTAGCTTGTTAAGATAGTATCCCACATTTCTTTTACCGTGTTGCACGATAATACTTTATCAATTTCAGCTTGGACCATTCCACTTAGCAAGGTGTTCATGGCTGTTGAGTTGTAGAAAAACATGTAATTAACTTTCATTTGCATCCATTTCTATGAGAGTTTTGGGTCTGCCATCATCATGTCTTGAAATGACGGGTCCATTATTGTAAGACCCCGAATTTTATGAAATAAAAGTATTCAATTTTCTTATAATTACTATTCAGTAAATGATTAAATTGATAAAAGTTTAAAGTTAAGGGTGATATATGAATTTTTTTTCAAAATAAGCAAGTGGTTATAAAATACTCATTATTGTCGGGGAATATTCGTTTGGTGCGTGGAATATTCTTTCTGCCGAGGAATATTAAATGCGGCAAATGCGACCATTCAGGGGCCCCATAATGAATAAGCGCTTTGATGAAGAAAAGCGATAAAAGGGAGTTTTTATAAATAACGGCATAGTTATTACAAGTAACACTCGCTGGAATACCCTTGGTTAAAACATAGTAATACTGCTGCGTTGTTGCAACGATCGCGCACGGTATTGCACCAATTATTGATTCTTACGTAAAGAAGCGCACTACTCAATAATTGTTACGATAATTCTTATTCAGTATTTTATGGATTCAATAATTGCTTTGCGTTGATATTTTATATTACCGTTGTTTTAATAATTGTCACTACACAAAGATTTTCCATTATCGAAGCAATAATTTATATTATCCGAATAATATTATTAGATAACATTATTGACAATGTCTAAAAGTTACTGTCAAGGAGAGGTTTGGTCACTTAATTGCATACCAGCAAGAGGGAGAAATTCTTATTGAAAGCCCCTCTTTCCTGTGAAGTCTGCTTGTCATTATTGTGATTCTGTAATATTATTTGTGAATAATTAATTATTGATTTATATGATGAGGAAAATATTGATTTTATGTAGATATAGATAGAGAAAATTTTTAAAGTGACAATTGTTAAAAATTGATATTTTATCTTTTCTGATAAAATAATATTTTATTATATTATTATAATAGAATAATGGTGATATTTTTACAATGAATGTGGGATATATGAGTATATGAGAGGAGGAAGAGTATTTTTGTTGCATTAAATGATTAACACATGTTTTGTGTGTCGGTGGACCCCATTTCTTGGTTGAAATTTGATTATAGCACAGAAAATCGTCAGTATGTGAATTTCAAATCAATTTTTATTTGGAATTTGGAAAAGCTTTCTTCACAGAAAGTTGTAGAGAATTGAATTTCCTATAAAAAATTGCAAGATTCAATTTTCCGATAAAAGAGCTATTTATTATGAATTATTGAAGTTTCGTAATAATTGATTTTTGAAGTCAGATATATATTTTTAAAAAGAAAACGTTTTCTTCATTATTGGTGGGCCCCACATGAGTGGTAAATATGTTGAATTCAGAATTCAAGAGGTGGGGTGAAATTTTTATATAAATATATATTTTATTAAATTTTCGCTTTGGTGTTCTAAAGCATTTTCCTATAAATAGATGCTTAGGTTAAAATTGAAAATCACACCAAACCTGAAGTTTTCTCTCTATTTCTCTCTATTATCGAGTGTATTCTTGTGAGTATTTTTATATCTTGAGTGTTGCTTTATCTATGCAAGTTCGTTCATCGTTATTCCAATTTAACTCATCTTTTCTTTTTGAGGTAAGGGATAGTAAGGGATTGTAAGGGGATATTATTTTTTTTAAAAATATATTATTTTTCAATATCATTATGCCAAAATATTGGTTGGAACTTTTTATCAAATTTGGAACTTTTTCATGTCGGGGTTACTATTCACGAGTTACTATTCATGATGGGTTACTATTTATGAGTTACTATTCACGGGTACTATTCACTACAAAATTGGTTTCTTTTTCTAACCAAATTATAGTTGATCTATGAATATTACTCTGGAGATTAAAACTATGTATTGATTATATTGATTTTATTATCATATGTAACATTTTTATAACCCTGATGTTGAAATTCTCTTTCACTGGAGTGTAAAGATGGGTAGATTATTGGTATGATCATGACTAGGGTTCTCTTTGGCCAGTAGTGAAAAGTTGAAATGTGACTGGTATGATCATGACCATTGAATTTATAATTGAATATCTTTAGCTTAAGTGCAAAGGTGAATTGATCAACATGGTTATAATTATTGTTTATATAAATTCTGAAATGATTATATATTTCCTTGAGATATTAATATCTTTGGCATGTAGTGCAAAGATGACCTGTTGTTGAATATCTTTGGCATGTAGTGCAAAGATGACTTGTTGATGAATATCTTTGTCCTGTAGTGCAAAGATGAGTTTATTAGTAGGATTATGAACATGAACTGTGATTTGGTATAACCATGATCTTTGATATTTCATGTGATGAAAATTATCTTTGTCTTGAATGAGAAGAGGAATTTAGAACCACAATTACGATTATGAATTATACATGTGATTGTGGACAGGAATTATTGATTGATGTTACAGGGATAAAACATTGTTGGTGGACTTTTAACATGGAGAAGATAATAGACTTTATGGTCTATTTGACTCTTCTAATGGATTGCTTCGTTCATTGCAACTATGGTTGAAAAGTTTTCTCATCTACCATATGTTCTAAATCTCGATTTATTACTTTGTTGATGGCTATTGATAATTTATTTATCTTTAGTCATGATATTCTTTCTTGAAGTAGTTGTGCTTCACCCTTTTATTCACAATTCCTTTCGTGTAATAAGAGTGTAAATTTGGGTCGAAGGGGATAACAAGGAATAGAATCGGTGAATATATAAATTTGTTGAGGTGAGGTGAACTTAACGTTGGAAGGGTGTTTTGCCGCTTATCATACAAGATGTCTAAATGACATACCACCGTGTCATCATAAGACGGGGTTGTGCTTCATCCACTTCTTTGAGTATATATACGAAAGCACTACCTATATAATCTTGGAGTTTGGTTGAAGTATAATTCTCAATTAGAGACGGTGGAGATAATGATATGTCAAGAAAAGACACACCATTGGGAAGAATATAATAGTAATCTTCTCGTTTTTCTTTGGGGTCTATTGGGTCAACCAAGGATAATTTTGTGGGCATATGATATCTATCATAACCTAGACGTATGGCCTCCCATGTACGAAGGTTTCCTTGAGCACTTCCCAAAGGTTTTAATTTCTAAAATAATTTTTGACTGTACCTTTAGTAAGGTATCATGGTGACGTATTATCCAAGTTGGTGTCCAGAGTCACAGTTGGTATATTTTAGTATCAAAACTCACAACATATGTGTTGTTGTATTTTGCACGACAATTGTTGTAATAAAGTTGTAGTTGTTTCCTGTACCATGTATTTGGCGACTCAGAATGGGTTTGATGGAATGGACCTATTTTGGGGGCGTTACATTTGGTATCAGAGCTTAGGGATATGATCTCTGGCAGAGATCGGGATTAGAAGTAGGAGGGGAGAGATGAGCAAATCCTTCGCTAGTGTGTCCTACCTAAGCTTATTTGTTGGTCAGTCATAATATCGGGATATTATGTGATATGTTAATTTGTTAAATTAACCTTTGTTTTTGAAGCTGTATTCTAGAATGATATCTGAAATATAGGAGATGAGCAATGGAGAAATCATGGTGACAGGAAAGATGGAATCTGAAATGAAAGCAAGGTATTCTCAACTCTTTGAAATACTAGGTACGTAAATTTCGGGGACAAAATTTAATAAGGAGGGGAGATTGTAAGACACCGAATTTTATGAAATAAAAGTATTCAATTTTCTTATAATTACTATTCAGTAAATGGTTAAATTGATAAAAGTTTAAAGTTAAGGGTGATATATGAATTTTTTTTCAAAATAAGCAAGTGGTTATAAAATACTCATTGTTGTCGGGGAATATTCGTTTGGTCGTAGAATATTCTTTCCGTAGGGAATATTAAATGCGACCAGTGCAAACATTTAGGGGCCCCATAATGTAATAACTGCGGATGAAGAAAAGCGATAAAGGGGAGTTTTTATAAATAACGGCATAGTTGTTACTGAATTAACAATTGTTGGAATACCCGTTGGTTAAAACATAATGTCTGGCGTTGTTGCACGTCATGCGCACGGTATTGCACCAATTATTGATTCTTACGTGAAGGCCTTACCACTCAATAATTATTACAGATAATTCTTTATTCAATTATTTTATGGATTCAATAATTCTTTGCGTTGATATTTTATATTATTGTTGTTTTAATAATTGTCACTACACAATATTTTCCATTATCGAAGCAATAATTCATATTATCCTAATAATATTATTAGATAACATTATTGACAATGTCTAGAAAGTTACGTCTAAGGAGAGGTTTGGTCACCTAATTGCATGCGCCAAAGAAGGAAAAATTCTTATTAGAAAGCCCCTCTTTTCTGCGGAGCAACTGCTTGTCATTATTGTGATTACATAATATTATTTGTGAATAATTAATTATTGATTTATATGATGAGGAAAATATTAATTTTATGTAGATATAGATGGAGAAATTTTTAAAGTGACAATTGTTAAAATTGATATTTTATCTTTTCTGATAAAATAATATTTTATTATATTATTATAATAGAATAATGGTGATATTTTTATAATGAATGTGGGATATATGAGCATATGAGGAGGAAGAGTATTTTTGTTGCATTAAATGATTAACACATGTTTTGTGTGTCGGTGGACCCCATTTCTTGATCGAAATTTGATTATAAACTGTAAATCGTCTGGTATGTGAATTTCTGGTCAATTTCTGCTTAGAATTTGGAAAAACTTTCTTCCGCAAAGTTGTAGAGAATTGAATTTCCTATAAAATTCAGCGAGATTCAATTTTCGATAAAAGAGCTATTTATTATGAATTATTGAAGTTTCGGAATAATTGATTTTTGAAGTTGTAAATGTTTTTTAAAAGAAAAACGTTTTCTTCATTATTGGTGGGCCCTACATGAGTGGTAAACATGCTGAATTCAGAATTCAAGAGGTGGGGTGAATTTTTTTATATAAATATATATTTTATTAAATTTTCTGCTTTGGTGTTCTAAGCATTTTCCTATAAATAGGATGCTTAGGTTAGAATTGAAAATCACACTAGAAACTAAAGTTTTCTCTCTATTTCTCTCTCTATATTATCGAGTGTATTCTTGTGAGTATTTTTATATCTTGAATGTTGCTATACTCATGCGGGTAAGTTCGTTCAAGTTATTACAGTCGAAACTACTTTCTTTTGAGGTAAGGGATTGTAAGGGATAGTAAGGGATTTTAAGGGATTGTAAGGGATATTATTTTTTTTAAAAAAGATATTATTTCTTCAATATCATTATGAAAAAATATTGGTTGGAACTTTTTATCAAATTTGAAACTTTTTTATGTCGGGGTTACTATTCACGATTTACTATTCACAATTTACTATTCATGATTTACTATTTATGAGTTACTATTCGCGATTTATTATTCACGAGTTACTATTCACGACGGGTTACTATTCATGAGTTACTATTCACAGGTACTATTCACTACAAAATTGGTTTCTTTTTCTAACCAAATTATAGTTGATTTATGAATATTACTCTGGAGATTAAAACTATGTATTGGTTATATTGATTTTATTATCATATGTAACATTTTTATAACCCTGATGTTGAAATTCTCTTTCACTGGAGTGTAAAGATGGGTAGATTATTGGTATGATCATGACTAGGGTTCTCTTTGGCCAGTAGTGAAAAGTTGAAATGTGACTGGTATGATCATGACCATTGAATTTATAATTGAATATCTTTAGCTTAAGTGCAAAGGTGAATTGATCAACATGGTTATAATTATTGTTTATATAAATTCTGAAATGATTATATATTTCCTTGAGATATTAATATCTTTGGCATGTAGTGCAAAGATGACCTGTTGTTGAATATCTTTGGCATGTAGTGCAAAGATGACTTGTTGATGAATATCTTTGTCCTGTAGTGCAAAGATGACTTGTTGATGAATATCTTTGGCTGTAGTGCAAAGATGAGTTTATTAGTAGGATTATGAACATGAACTGTGATTTGGTATAACCATGATCTTTGATGTTTCAAGTGATGAAAATTATCTTTGTCTTGAATGAGAAGAGGAATTTAGAACCACAATTACGATTATGAATTATACATGTGATTGTGGACAGGAATTGTTGATTGATGTTACAGGGATAAAACATTGTTGGTGGACTTTTTAACATGGAGAAGATAATAGACTTTATGGTCTATTCGACTCTTCTAATGGATTGCTTCGTTCACGCTGCAACTATGGTTGAAAAGTTTTATCATCTACCATATGTTCTAAATCTCGATTTATTCTTTGTTGAAGGCTATTGATAATTTATTTATCTTTAGTCATGATATTCTTTACTGAGCTAGTTGTGCTCACCCTTTTGCTTCACAATTCCTTTCAGGTAATAAGAGTGTAGCTGGGGTCTATTGGGGTCTATTGGGTCAACCAAGGATAATAGGTCATGAATTATACATGTGATTGTGGACAGGAATTGTTGATTGATGTTACAGGGATAAAACATTGTTGGTGGACTTTTAACATGGAGAAGATAATAGACTTTATGGTCTATTTGACTCTTCTAATGGATTGCTCGTTCCGCTGCAACTATGGTTGAAAAGTTTTATCATCTACCATATGTTCTAAATCTCTGATTTGTTATTGATGAAGGCTATTGATAATTTAATTATCTTTAGTCATGATATTCTTTACTGAGCTAGTCGAGCGGGGGTAACAAGGGAATAGAACGATGGTCTCTAGTTGTGGAGTTCTCCCTAAAGAGTATAGACAAGTGTGTTGTATACATCTTTTAGTGGTTATATTTGGTGAATCATATAGGGAGAGACGAACCCAACGTTGGAAGGGTGTTTTGCCACTATCATACAAGATGTCTAATGACATACAACCTCGTATCATCATAAAAGACGTGGTTGTGCTTCATCCACTTCTTTGAGTATATTCTGAGCACTACCTATATAATCTTGGTGTTTGTTTGAAGTATAATTCTCAATTTGAGACAGTGGAGATAATGATAAGTCAAGAGAAGACTCACCATTGGGAAAAATATGATAGTAATCTTCTCGTTTTATTTTGGGGTCTATTGGGTCAACCAAGGATAATTCTGTGGCCATATGATATCTATCATAACCTAGAAGCATGGCCTCCCATGTACGAAGGTTTCCTTGAGTACTTCCCAAAGATTCTAATTTCTAAAACAGTTTTTGACTATACATTTATGTAAGGTGTCATTGTGACGTGCTATCCAAGGTTGGGATGAGAGTCACGGTTGGTATATATATATTTGTATCCAAACTCACAAAGATATATGTGTTGTTGTATTTTGCACGACAATTATTGTAATAAAGTTGTAGTTGTTTCTGTACCATGTATTTGGCGACTCAGAATGGGTTGGATGAAATGGACCTATTTTGGGGTTGTCACACATAGCCTCCCATGTACGAAGGTTTCCTTGAGCACTTCCCAAAGGTTTTAATTTCTAAAACAATTTTTGACTGTACCTTTATGTAAGGTGTCATGGTGACGTCTTATCCAAGTTGGTGTCAAGAGTCACAGTTGGTATATTTTAGTATCAAAACTCACAACATATGTGTTGTTGTATTTTGCACGACAATTGTTGTAATAAAGTTGTAGTTGTTTCCTGTACTATGTATTTGGCGACTCAGAATGGGTTGAATGGAATGGACCTATTTTGGGGGCGTTACAATTATCAACTACACACCATTTACATGGGTCTCTCATGAGATAAATCTTCATTTTGAATTTCCAAAAAATGAAGTTCTCGCTTCCTATCAATAGAGGCGGCCTGCTTGTGGACTGTACGTCCTTCTTGAAAGTTAAGGTGTGTCATATGATCTTCCTCTACAACCTGTAAAGATCAATAGTATTAGAGCCTTGCTTTGATACCAAATGTAATTTCGTGTATATGCACACACTGAATAGGTGTCCAAACTAAAACGTTACTAACTATGACTAATTTTTATTTTCCAGTTCCATACCTAAAACTATAACACCCCTAAAATCGGGACTCTTTCCATTCCCGACTTTGTGCATTAGATGCCATTTTGATTCAGCTTTACATCATACTTAGATGAAATAACAGCTGAAGAAAAATGCTGATAATTCAAAACTTGTCTTTCTTTCGTTTCCTGAATCGCAACCTTTATAATTCTCTTTTATTTTAAAATCATATTTATTTTATGATTTGGTCTATCCATAGCAAACTAAATAGTTTAATTCTAAGATAGGAGTCAAAGATAAGATTTGATTTATTCCAACTTAAAAATTTGCATGGTTTATGTTAAACTCCTATTTAAATGAGATAACATATCTTTAGCAGGATACATTCCTTCCACTTTAAATAAGATAGCATTTCTTTAGCGGGATACATTCATTAAAGAGACCTTCAGCAATAACACTTCTTTTAAAACAATTAAACCAAGCTGTCACACAAAATTAAATTAACAATTTAAACAGCCCATGCAATTTAAATAAAATCCAATAAATATAAATTCAATAATATTATCATCATTAAAATCATAAAAGATATAAACCATATAAACCAACAACATGACTTCGCGCATCATAAAAATATATTTTGTTACTATTGTCTTCAAGATATGGAACAAGTGAAATCGCAAATCCCATGGAGATAAACCATATGTTGCCTCTTCTACTGCTCAAGATTATATTAAAATTATCAAATGTAAATTATTCCCTATTAAGAAATTTAATAAATTTGTAGAAAAGCTTCCTTTTTTTAGGGTTTGGGAGTTACAGTTTTTTTATTATAACATCTGCATCATTGACTTGTCTCTGATGTTTCTGCTATAGTGGCTTCGTGAGGTATGCCCAGATCTCATTCCTTTGGTTTCTTTCTATATACTCTCAATTTAGCACACAAAAAATATTGGAAATGGGTTTGATAATAATAAATATTAAAGCATTTTGAAGCTTAATTTAATATGGGACCCACAATGCGGAAATGTCAGGTCCATGCACCAAAGCGTTCTCTTCCGCAAGGAGTATAACGTGGTATATTTATGTGTTCAAATCCATTAAGAATTGAATGAGAAAATTGATCAAAGTCACCTAATTGAAATGTTGTAAATTGCAAAAGTCCCACATAGGGCATTAGAGGGAAAAATGAAGAACATATATATGGGATGTTTGCTCAACGGGAAGGGGCCCAAGGGGCACCTCACTTTTGTGGAAGGGAGAGGACCTAGCCAAGGCTTGGTTCAAACCTGACGTCTTGTATGCATTACATGCCATCCCAGTAGGTCAAGTAGGGCTGGCCTCGTTCGATGATATAAATTTTTAGACAAAAATGCTTTAACGCTTTTATTAGATTTTGTTAAAATGATTATTGTGAGACCCCAAATATTAAGAAATAAAAGTATTCAATTTTTTTTATTTTGGTAAATAGTTAAATTTGTAAAAGTTTAAAGTTTAGGATAATATGTGAAAATTTTTCAAACTAAGCAAGTTGATATAAAATATTCGTTGTGTTGGGGAATATTCGATTAGTCGGGGAATATTCTTTTTTGTCAGGGAATATCCGTACGACGGTAAAATCATTGGTGGACCCCATAACGGAATTATTGTCGAATTGAGAAAATGATAAAATTATTTTTATAAAAATAATGGCGGAAGTTTTACAGTTAAAACTGTTGAACTACTCGGTAGTAAAAGTATAGTAATACGCGTGGTTGCATAGTAGCACACAGTATTGATTATTGATGCTTACGTGAGAAGTCACTCAGTTTTGTTCAATTATTACTACAGTAATTGTTGCATAGTATCTCACGTTATTTGATTCAATTATTGTCGATATTTTATATATTATTATATGAATAATTGAGATGACAAAGTTATTAAGATTATTATTTGCAATATTAACGATGTCTAGAAGCTCTGCCAAAGAGATTTTTGGTCACCTAATTGCGCACCAATAGGGAGAAATCCTTATTGGAAAGCCCCCTCTTTCCTGAGAACGACCTGGTCGATTAATAGTGTGAATAATAATAATGATGATGAGTTTTGTTTTATTAGTATTATTAATGTAATAATACAGAAAAACTTTTTATATAAAATAGAATACTTTTATAAAGTTATTTGTTTTATTAGACTATAAATAGAATATATGATATTCTATTATGCATAGTGTTTGCATAAAGGTTCCTGATAAAGGTGTTTGTATAGTAAAATCTTTTTACATAAAATAGAATACTTTTATAAAGTTATTTATTTTATTAGACTATAAATAGAATATATAATATTCTATTATGCATAGTGTTTCAGATAAAGTACTGCGTAGTATTTGTATAGTAAAATCTTTTATATAAAAACATAATACTTTTATAAAGTTATTCGTTTTATTAGATTATAAATAGAATATATTATATTTTATTTAAAAGATTTTGTTTTATTAGAATATTTTATTAAATCAATATGGATAAATTCGACGATTAAAAAGTAAATCAATCTGGATCGTTCATGAATTAGTTACTATTCAGATTCCATTCTTCTATAAATAAAGCTCATTCCTTCATTATTTCTTACAAATTCACCAAACTCTAGAGAGAGAAACTATAGAGAAAGTACTTCTTCTGTAATCTCGAGCGTATTTCTTTAGAGTTTAAGAAAGTTTTGAGCGTAGAAGATAGTGCAAGTTTTCTTCAAGTATATATTCCTGTCCTACCAGTCGAAATACTTTTCTTTTTAAGGTTAGGGATATTATTTGTTATACTTGTAAGGGGTATTATTTCTTTTGTATTCATGAAGAGAACTTCTGTTATTCCATTCTTTATTATTCTGTTGGAATAACCTGTATACGCGGTCTACCCTATACTTGGTGAATTTCTTCTGTTATTCCATTATTTATTATTATGTTGGAATAACCTGTCTATGCGAAGTACTGTATACATGGTAAAATTCTTCTATTATTCCATTCTTTATTATTCTGTCGGAATATCCTGTCTGTGCATTTACGCATGACCTGGTTTCATTATTCATTATTCTGTTGGAATAACCTTTTCGCATTACATCGCATTGCCTCGTGAATTCTTCTTCATTATTCCATTATTTATTATTCGTTGGAATATCCTCATTCGTATGCGTTCGCATGACCTGGTTCCATTCTTTATTATTCTGTTGAAATAACCTGTCTATGTGGATTACCGCATGCATGGTAAATGATCATTCGTATCATTCGAATAGTATTTTCATTAAAAAGGGGTTTTTGCCAGGGGCAGTTTCGTAATTTTTATGACCCTAAAAAATTTTGAAAAAATTTGAAATGATAATTTGATGAGTTTTCTAGATTGTGTCCAAAAATGGCAATTTTTGGATGTATAGATTAAGAGTTATGGATTTTATGGGAAAAGACTATTTTAAAAGTAAACCCTTATAAATCCTTGTGGTTAACTCCAAAATTGGTGAAATTTTTATTGGGAGTACATGTATATAACATGAGTATACCCTGTAAATTTCAGAATTTTTGGAGAAAAAGTATAATTTATGATAAATGTCTAAATATTCGACAGTTTTAGCCATATGAAAAATAGTAAATGAATTTTAAAAATTCTAAGAAAAATATATGTTCACTATGGGACTATATTCTGCTAAATCCCAGAAAAGAAATATTTTTGGGACTGATTTGGTATTTTTCATGAAAATGAACTAGTTATGAATAAATGAATTAAATATGTTATGTGAAGTAACAAAATTGAAAAAATAGGATTTTATGGCTTGGGAATCCTATATAGGGTATATGCAGATTTTTGATGAGGGATTTGATCATTGGTGATGAAATCTTATGAGTATGGCATTTTTGAATGATTAAATTCATTTTTTTGGTAAAGTGTAAACAATTGAAATAAATTGTTTATAAGTTTAAGAAGTGATTAAAATATTGTTATAATATAAATAATATTAGATTATGAGTTTATTAAGTGATTGAAAATATTTGGGTAAATTTAAATTCTTTAATATTTATCCTTGTTTTCGTTTGATTAATGCTTATATCATTGTCATCATCCTCATGCTTATATTGTGTTGAAAGTCATCTTTGGCCGTAATGCATAGATGGACTTGGTATGATTATGACCGAGGATTATTTGGTATAATCATGGCCGTAATGTTACAAATGATGTGGAAAAAAGTCCTCATCGTCGTAGTGCATTGATGGACAATTTTGGTATGATTATGGCTATGGATTCTCTTGACCAAGGGTGCAAAGATGAATTGTTTTATGGCATGATCATGACCAGTTGATGAAAACACGATTATCTTTGGCAGTGAGTGCATGGATAATTCGTGGTCGTGATATTAACGAATATCCTTAACCGTAGTGCATGGATAATTCAGTGATATGGATTAATTATCGAGCTGAGTCACAGCGATGAAATATTAATTCATGGATGTGATATTAACGAATATCATTGGTCGTAGTGCAGGGGTGATTCGATGATGTGGATTATTTATTAAGCTGGGTCTAAGCTATAAAATATTTATTATACACTTTTAATTCGTAGAAGATAGTAGATATCATGCTCTACTTGACTCTTCTAAAATACAGTTGTATGTCTTTGGCCTGTAGTGAAAAGATGAATTGTTAATGAATATCTTTGGCCGTAGTGCAAAGATGAATTTATTAGTATGATTATGAGCAGTAATTCTGATTTGGTATAACCATAATTTTTGATGTTTCAGGTGAAGATAGGTGATGAAAATTATCTTCGTTATGGTTGCGAAAAGGAATTTAGAACCACAATTATGATTATGAGTTATTCATATGATTGTGGACAGGAACTGTTGATTTATTTTACAGGGATAAAATATTGTTGGTGAACTTTTAACATGGAGAAGATAATAGACCTTATGGTCTATTTGACTCTTCTAATGGATTGCTCGTTCCGCTGCAACTATGGTTGAAAAGTTTTATTATCTACCATATGTTCTAAATATCTGATTTATTAATGATGAAGGCTATTGATGATGTAAATTAGCTTTTGTCGTGATATTCTTTACTGGGCTAGTTGTGCTCACCCTTTCTGCTTCACAATTCCTTTCAGGTAATAAGAGTGTTGTCACGTTCGAAATGGGATAATAGGGGAATAGAAACGGTGGTCTCTAGTAATGGGAGGTTCTCCCAAACAAATTATAGAAAAGTGTGTTGTATTCTATACATCATTTAGTAGTTATATTTGGTGAATCAAATAGGGTGAGGCGAACCCAACTTTGGAAGGGTGTTTTGCCACTATCATACAAGATGTCTAATGACATACAACCTCGTGTTTTCATAAGACATGGTTGTGTACATCCACTTGTTGAATATATCTACGAGCACTACCTATATGATCTTGGAGTTTATTTGAAATATAATTTTCACTTGGAGACAACGGAGATATTTATATGTCAAGAGAAGACTCACCATTGGAAAGAAGATGATAGTAATCTTCTTGTTTTTCTTTGGGGACTTTTGGGAAAACCAAGGATAATTCTGTGGATATATGATATCTATCATAACCTAGACGCATGGCCTCCCATGTACGAAGGTTTCCTTGAGCACTTCCCAAAGATTTTAATTTCTAAAATAGTTTTTGACTATACTTTTATGTAAAGTATCATTGTAAGGATGTGGTCGAGACACCATGAGAGTTACATACATTTGTATTAAAACTCACAGATTAATCGTGGTCGATTCTATATCTGACGATTCAACGATTAGATAAATAAAGTTTGTATTTGATTTTATAGTGTGATATATGGCGACTCAGAATGGGTCGTGTGGACCTATTTTGGGGGCGTCATAATTATTATGATACGAAGTAGTTTTGCGAACGGTTTTACGCGCCAACGGTAATAAACCGCGAAATTATTTCTATAAATAATCCATGTGGGCGCTAAAAGAAAGCAATTAATTCTTTCCCGTTCTGCAAAACTTTTTCCCGTTCCTGTTCCTTCCCATTCTGCAGTTTTTGTTCTCGTTCTGTAGTATATTTTCCGTTCCCGTTTTGCAGTGTATTTTCCGTTCCCTTCTGCACTTTCCCGTTCCGTTCTGCAATTTTTTCCCCGTTTCTGTGTAAGTATATCCATGCATTATTTTTCATGCATCATTACTGTAATTATCGCAAGTTCAGCACATAACATATAATTTGGTTCGAAGTGTTCTTAATTTTGAAGTGCTTCTACTTAAGAACTGAAAATCCGTTTTATCTTGGGAAACAATTATTCAATTAATTCTTAGCACCAGTGAGGGAATAAATTTTCTTTAAGGAGACTTTGTGAAATCAAAGGACTCGAATTTATACTTTATAATTTGTTTCTGTTTTGCTTAACTTTTTATTATTATATCTATATATATTAAATAATATTATATTTTACGAACTACAATCTTAAAACAAATTTAAACGTTCTGTGATTGTAGTATTATTTAATATCGCTTGTTTATGTGAACAGAAAATGGGTTTTTAAACAAAATTTTATGTATATATTACATACTGTAAAATTATTATTGTAACAGAATACAAATACTCTGTCTTTGTATGTTAATATAATAATACACAGTATTCTGGAATTTTATTGCATGTTAATACATGTTAATATAAAGTATTCTGTTATTATATATATTACAGAAGTATTACGTACATATATTATATGTTAATAGATTTATATATTCTGTTATTATATATATGTTCCATGTTAATTGATTGCAATTTTATATTCTGATATTGTTTTATTTATATGACTAGTACAGTGTTGTGTACTATATAGGAGTAATAAATCAATAATTGCAATAGCATGTGATTGTCAAAACATATCTAGGGCATGCTAGATTAGGACATGTTAATTATTCTGCTTATTTGTTGGAATCTTCAAATATAGGGCATGCTAGATTAAGACATGTTAATTATGATACAATGCGTAGATTAATTAATTTAGAATTCTTGCCTAAATTTGATATTAATAAAAAACATAAATTTGAAATTTGTGTGGAATCTAAAATGACAAGATTACCTTTTCATTCTGTTGAAAAAAAAACTGAACCTTTAGATTTAATTCACACTGATATATGTGATTTAAAATATGTGCAAACAAGAGGTGGGAAAAAATATTTCATTACATTTATTGATGATTGCATAAGATATTGTTATGTATATTTGCTAAGAAGCAAAGATGAGGCTATAGAAATGTTTTAACTTTATAAAATTGAAGTTAAAAATCAACTTAGCAAAAAGATTAAAGCAATAATAAGCGATAGAGATGGTGAATATGAATCACCATTTGAAGAGATATGCTCTACTCACGGTATTATTCACCAAACTACCGCTCCTTATTCACCTCAATCTAACGGCATTGCTGAACGCAAGAACCAAACATTGAAAGAAATATTGAATTCTATGTTAAATAGTTCTGGAGCACCCCAGAATTTGTGGGGGGAAGCTTTGCTTTCTGCAAATTATAATATACTTAACAAAGTACCTCATAAGAAAACTCACAAAACACCTTATGAATTATGGAAAGGTCATAGACCTTGCTATAAATACTTAAGAGTGTGGGGGTGTCTAGCAAAAGTGATGGTTCCTAAACCTAAAAAAGTTAAGATAGGACCCAAAACCATTGATTGTGTATTCATTGGTTATGCAAATAACAGTAGTGCTTATCGCTTTCTTGTTCATAAATCTGATATTCATGTTAATACATTTATTGAATCTATAGATGCATCGTTTTATAGGAATGTGTTTCCATATAATAGAAATAAAGAGATAAATTCATACAAAAGACCTTTGGATGCTACTGGTATAAATCCTGAAAATATAGACAAAGAGTCTATAGTGGATGAACCTAGACGTAGCAAAAGGGCAAGGACTTCAACGTCTTTTGGCCCTAATTTTCTAACATTTTTGATAGAAAATGATCCTCAAACGTACAAGGAGGCAATATCCACTCCAGATGCTTCTCATTGGAAAGAAGCAATAAATAGTGAAATTGAATCCATCATGCAAAATCATACATGAGAATTGGTGGGCCTTCCACCTGGTTCCAAACCTTTAGGGTATAAATGGATCTTCAAAAAGAAGATGAAGGCTGATGATTCAATTGATAAATATAAAGCAAGGCTTGTTGTTAAAGGATATAGACAAAAGGAAGGATTAGATTATTTCGACACTTATTCACCCGTTACAAGAATTACATATATTCGAATGCTCATAGCAATAACATCTTTAAATAAACTTGAAATACATCAAATGGATGTGAAAACTGCATTCTTAAATGGTGAATTAGATGAAGAAATATATATAGAACAACCTGAAGGTTTCATTGCTCCTGGACAAGAGAGGAATGTATGCAAACTTGTTAAATCATTGTATGGATTGAAACAGGCACCAAAACAATGGCATGAGAAATTTGATAATGTTATGTTATCAAATGGATTTAAAATCAATGAGTGTGACAAATGTGTTTATGTCAAAAGCACTCTAAAAGAATATGTCATTGTTTGTCTTTATGTGGATGATATCATGTTAATCATGGGTAGCAACAATGAAGTTATCAACTCTAACAAACGTATGTTGGCAAATAGATTTGATATGAAAGATTTAGGGGTTGCTGATATAATATTAGGAATTATATTATCTCAAACTCATTACATTGAGAAAATACTTAAAATTTTTAATAAGTATAATATAATTCTAAATAAGACCCCAGTTGATATAAATCTTCACTTAGCCAAAAATGGAGGTAATAGCATATCTCAACTAGAATATTCTCAGTATAATAGGTAGTTTAATGTATGTAATGAATCTATCTTAGACCGGATATAGCTTATTCAAGTAAGTAGCTAAGAAGTAAGTATCTGAGTAATCCGGTAAAGATCATTTGAAAAGCTATTTTGAGAGTTTTGGGATATTTAAAACATACTCAAAACTATGGATCGCTTTCTATCTGAGATATCCAAAGCATATTGGAAGGATATAATTGATGCTAATTGAATATCCGATAATAAAGATTCAAAATCCACAAGTGGATATGTATTTACACTTGGTAGTGCAAAGGTTATCTTGGAAATTCTCAAAACAAACATGTATTGCAAGGTCAACAATGGAATCGAAATTAATTGCTTTAGACAAAAAGTGGAGAAGAAGCGAGTGGCTTATAGAATTTCTTAGAGGATATTCCAAATTGGTCAAACATGTGCCAATTATAAGTATACAATGTGTGATAGCCAATCAAAGAATTGAAAAGAACACAGAATCATCTATATAATGAGTAAGTCACACCATATCTGACGAAGACATATACTGTTTAGACAATTGCTCTCAAATGGAATTATCTCAATTGATTATGTAAGGTCAAAAGATAATATTGCGGATCCGCTTACGAAAGGTTTAACAAGAGAGCAAGTGGAAGTTCATCGAATGGAATGGGTTTAAAGCCTATTGTTTAATTAAGAGTCGTCATATTGGAAACCCAACCTAGTTGACTGGAGATCCCAAGATCTAGGTTCAATGGGCAAACCGAACTATGTAGTACTTAGTAAAGCACTAAGGAGATATTTACTCCTAACCATTCCTATGATGAGACGGTGCACATCTGCCATGAGAATCATGATAAGTTACGCTTTTAATGACTTATATATCTTGAAATACATTCAAGTGGAGTATTGCAGGATACTCTTTATAGAAGTCACCTATGTGAGTAAGAAGGGGGCCACTTCTATGAGAATTTGAAGGCTGAATTCTCTAATATACTCACGAAACCAAGAGGTGTTTCAAGGCCAAAATGAACACAAACATGAGAACCAACTATGTCAGAAGAAATATTTTGTGAATTCTATTGTCTTGGTTTACACCAAAAAGGTGACAGTTCAAAGACATCAAGCCTACTGATTAGCCAAGTAAATCCGATAGATTTTGCTATGGTAAGTTCAAAGCCACTAGGCTACTTAACCTGATGAAATATATTTTCTCATGTACTGAATTAGAGTCTGCATATTCATAACATTTTTATTTTGTTTTCCATGTTGTAAAGTCAATTTTACATTCATGTGGGGGATTGTTGGAAATGGGTTTGACAATAATAAATATTAAAGCATTTTGAGGCTTAATTTAATATGGGACCCACAATCCGAAAATGTCGGGTCCATGCACCAAAGCGTTCTCCTCCGCAAGGAGTATTGTAAGACCCCAAATTATTAATAAATAAAATTTATTTTTCTCTATTTATTATTTTGAAATAGTAAAGGTTGATTTGATTAATATGGTTAGTTATGGGTAAAATCATAAATATTTTTTAATAAGCGGTGGTTATAAAATATTCATTGTTGTCGGGAATATTCGTTTGGTCGTGGAATATTCTTTATTTGTCGGGAATATTAAATGCAATTTACCACAGTCTTTATGGGCCCCATAACTGGAAAGGGATTGGATGAAGAAAACTACAAATATAAGTTGTTTATAAATAACTTGCATGCGGTTACTTCTAATTATCTTTGTTGGAATACCCTTGGTTAAAACACAAGATGTCTGGCGTTGTTACAAGAAGATGTACTGGTATTGCACCAATTATTGATTCTTACGTAAGAAAGGCACTTTACTCAATAATTGTTACGATGAATTCTTGTTCGATATTTTATTTTATTGATTCAATAATTGTTGTGTTGATATTTTATATTACTGTTGTTTCAATAATTGTCACTATACAGTATTTTCCATTATCGAAGTAATAATTCATATTATCTGAATAATATTATTAGAAAACATTATTGGCAATGTCTAAAAAATTCTGTCTAAGGAGAGGTTTGGTCACCTAATTAAGGCGCCAAGAAGGGAGAAATCTTTATTGAAAGCCCCTCTTTCCAAGGAGAATCTACTGGTTGCAAGATCTTGTGATTTTGTAATATTATTTGTGAATAATTAATTATTGATTTATATAATGAGGAAAATATTGATTTTATGTGGATATAGATGGAGAAAATTTTTAAAGTGACAATTGTTAAAAATTGATATTTTATCTTTTCTGATAAAATAATATTTTATTATATTATTATAATATAATAATGGGGATATTTTTACAATGAATGTGGGATATATGAGTATATGAGGATGAGGAGTATTTTTGTTGTAAAAGTTGTTTAAAACATGTTAAACATGTCCGTGGGCCCATTTCTTGGTGAAAATTTGATTATAACTTTGTAAAATCGTCCGTTTATGGATTTCGGTCAATTTCTATTTGGAATTTGGAAAAACTTTCTTCTACAAAGTTGTAGAGAATTGAATTTCCTATAAATATTCGCGAGATTCGAATTTTCTGATAAAAGGGCTATTTATTATGAATTATTGAAGTTCCGTAGTTTCGAAATAATTGATTTTTGGAAGTTTTAAATATTTATAATTACAAAAACGTTTTTGGTCATATAATTGGGTCTTGCATGTGATGTAAATGGCTGATTTTAGATCTAAGAGTGGGCGTAAGAAATTGGTTATATATATTATTATTATATCCAATTTTCTACTTTGGTGTTCTAAGCATTTTCCTATAAATAGAGTGCTTAGGTTAGAATTAAAAATCACACTAGAAACTAAAGATTTCTCTCTTTCTCTCTCTATAATATCGAGTGTATTTGTGAGTATTTTAGTACTTTGAGTATTCTTATATCTGGTTGCAAAGTTCTTTCAAAGACTATATCCAATATTCCAATGTAAGTACTATCCTTTCTCGAGGTAGGGGATATTATTTTTTAAAAATGATATTATTTCTTCAATATCATTATCTTAGAAATATTGGTTGGAACTTTTATCAAATTTGAAACTTTTTCATGCTCGGGTTACTATTCACGATTCTTATTCACGAGTACTATTCACGAAGCATGATGATGTTTTTTTGTGAAATTTCGTCTTTTGGTGTCGTAGTTACTATTCACGATATCTGAATTATTCACGTATACGGACTTTATTCACTTAATACGACACTATTCACAGAAAAATTAAATTTTTATTTTTCGTCCAAAATATCTATTATGGATACTAGCTTTGATTGTATCTATGTTTTGATCATTCTTGAATTTTACTCCACTATGATTATTTATGAGGTATTTTTGGACATGGAATAGCTGAAATACGAATCCTTAATATTTATTCTTTTGTTTCACTAGATTCGTTTTCTTTAAAATATTTTTCATCATCCTCAGTCCTAAATGATGATATAACTGAATATCTTTGGCCTGTAGTGCAAAGATGAATGATTTCGATGAATATCTTTGGCCGTAGTGTGCAAGATGAACAGTGTTTAGATGAACATGACCAACTGATGAATATCTTTGGCCTGTAGTGCAAAGATGAATATTTGATTCCAGATATATATTGATTGATGTTACAGGGATAAAATATTGACGATGAACTTTTAAATTCATATATAAAAGATAGTAGTTTGCATTCTCTATTTAACTCTTCTAATGAATTATTATTTCCGCTGCGAATATTGATTTAAAACTTGTTGTCTATTATATTCTATTAGATTTTTCCCTGTTGAAGACTAACAATAATTTGTTCTATATTATCTTGGTCATAATATTCTTTACTGGGATAGTTGAGCTCACCCTTTTCCTTGTTGTTCCATTTTTCTTCTCTCACGAGGCGTAGAATGTAATCTTAGTACTAATCCGGTGTGGAATGATGGTTCTAGAAGTTGTTCTAGTAGTCCTCACTATTCTGTAAAATTATTGTATTAATAATTGTAATGAGGACTTATTTGAGTATGGATATTGTCTAGATGACAATATTTGTATTTAAACTCACAGTTTTTATGTTGTATTAATAAAGTTGTAGTTGTTTCTGTACCATGTATTTAGCGACTCAGAATGGGTGTTGTATACCTGTTTTGGGGGCGTCACAAGTATAACGTGGTATATTTATGTGTTCAAATCCATTAAGAATTGAATGAGAAAATTGATTCCAAAGTCACCTACTTGAAATATTATAAATTGCAAGTCTCACATAGGGCATTAGAGGAAAAAATGAAGAACATATATATGGGATGTTTGCTCAATGAGAAGGGCCCCAAGGGGCACCCCACTTTTGTGGAAGGGAAAGGACCTAGTCAAGGCTTGGTTCAAACCCCACGCGCGCGCCGTCGCGTCGGGCCGAGCTCGGGCGGGTGGGTCGTGATATATATTTTTTAGACAAAATATGTTTAATGTTTTATCAGATTTTGTTAAAATGATTATCATGATACTACGTAGTTTTGCCAACGATTTTACACGCCAACGGTAATAAACCGCGGAATTATTTCTATAAATAATCCATGTGGGCGCTAAAAGAAAGCAATTAATTAATTCTTTCCTGCTTCGCAAAATTTTTCCTGCCTCGCTCTTCCGTTATGCGCTTTATTTTCCGCCTTCTGCTCGCAGCGGTGTATTTTCCGCTCCATACACTTTCCCGCCCGCTCGCAATCTTTTCCCCATTTCTGTGTAAGTATATCCATGCATTTTTTTTCATGCATCATTACTGTAATTATCGTAAGTTCAGTGCATAACATATAATTTGGTTCGAAGTGTTCTTAATTTTGAAGTGCTTCTAATTAAGAACTGGAAATCCGTTTTATCTTGGGAAGCAATTATTCAATTAATCATTAGCACCGGTGAGGGAATAAATTTGCTATAAGGAGACTGTGAATTCAAAGGACTCGGATTTATACTTTATAATTTGTTTCTATTTTGCTTAACTTTTTATTATTATATCTATATATATTAAATAATATTATATTTTACGAACTACAAAAAAAAGTATTCATACCCATTTTTAGTATATGTAAAGGTCTTGATCGATGCTAAATAATTACTAGTATTATCATAAAATTTATCTCCAGTCTAGGAACTTGTCTAAACACATTGGCTTCTCAGAAATTTACATTAAAACTCTTTTATTTTACCGGACAGTAGAAGTGATATTCATAATCATCCATCTCTACGTAACAGTCAGAAAAAGTTCTCCTTAGGTTTGGCTTGGGCTCCTTAATAGTTCCTAGATTACCATCGGTAACCCATAATGTCAATCTAAAAACAATTGAAAAAACTGATAACAATTGATCAACTAGAGAATGCATGGCCATAGAAAATAAGGTGAAATAATACAACATTATTTTTGTACTAGTAGATACTTTTCTTCTACTATTGAAACTTGCACAGTGGCTCTCTTTCTTGGATTAATTAATTAGCTCAAAGCTTATTTTTGAACCAGTAAACACCTTTGGCCTTGTCGCCTTCCTCGGCCTCAACATATAGACATTCCTTAGCCTCTCTCCACATTGCCTTATAGAATGGAGTTCCATCAAAATGATAATAATCCCCTAATACTGGCTTAATCGCCTCGGTCGCCTCCTCTGCATGATAATGAGGGATGGTGGAGATCAAATGGTGGAGCACATGGGTGTCTGCTATGTGATGGAACACTTTGTTTAGGATTCCATAATCCCTATCAACCGTGGCTAGAGCTCCCCTCAACCAGTCCCACTCAGAAGCATCGTAGTGAGGCAACGAAAGATGAGTGTGATGTAGTAAAGTGACCATCACAAGAAACCCGTTTACAACATGTAACGGGGCTCCATATACTAGCATAACCCATGTAAATCCTTTTACTAGGGCAACCCGATATACCAAATAACAACCGGCAAGAAAACCAAAATCAGACAACAAGATTTGAACCCGTTCACGTTCGGAATAAATAGGACTATATGGGTCAAAGTGACTTGCAACCCGATCATATGACCGTCCGGCTATATTTACAATCAAGTATAAAGGCCATCCTAGGGTGAGGGTGAATGTTATGATGAAAATTCGGCCAAGTGGGTTGTTGAAGTGATGGTAATATGATCGAATAGTCTCCTTGAATCGAGGGACATGGTTTTCATCGCGATCTAGGGAATTGGTATTAGCATGGTGACGACGATGACTAATTTTCCAAGAGAAATAAGGAACAAGAAGAAGAGAATGAAGAATAAAGCCAACAGTGTCATTTAGCCAATGATAGTCGCTAAAGCCATGGTGGCCACATTCATGGGCTACAACCCATACGGCGAACATGAAACAACCTTGGACATAGACATAAGCAGTCCATGCAAGGTAAGATAGAGGCTTAGGAAGGAGATGGATGTAGTTTGTGGCAACATAGTAGAGGAGGAAGCAAACAATGAGGTCGTAAACAAGGAAAGAGAAAGAGCGGATGAGCGAACGGTTGAAACAATGAGGAGGAATGGCTTTCTTTACGTCCGCGAGAGTAAATGGAGGTTTTTCGTGAGGAACTCGGCGGAAAATGTCGTTTTGATCAGCTTTCTTGTGCTCACCACCGGTAACAGGCATACGACCACCTTTACCCATTGTTGAATGACCTGCAAATACAAATCAAACAATAAATAAATTTGAGTTTAATTAATATATATACACGAAACAAGAAAATCTTAACAATGTCTGTGTTACTGTGTACGAGTATGTACCTAGGAAAGCTGTTTACTTAATTCGCCCCTCACTATCTCTCTCCCTTTCCCCCTTTTTTTTTATTTCTCTTTTGGTTCTCAAAAATTTAGTGATCAAGCATTGTTATATATATATATATATATCCCTCGCTCAAGGTGAAATGCATTAAAATTACATTGTGGGACCAATTAAGCAGATATACAGCCCGCCCGCCATGCACTATTTCTTGCCCATTTCAAAAGTGAAATTCCAGTCAAATTAGTACAACTAATGAGTAAGGCGTCATATGTAGGCTTGACTCACAGCTATTTGAGGTAGCATTGTCGTCCCATTAAATAATTTTAATTTGGATTCAATAGTATTTACTATTTAGTAACATGAGTGGTAAAATTTTTGGAGTTTGGTACAATTACACTTAATTTCGGATAAGTAAAAATTTGATAGAGAAAAGAATCAATCAATCTCGAGGCAAGAATTCGAAGAAGGGACCTAATGGCTTTTTAATTTGGAGAGACCTAATAGCCTGTTTTTTTGAAAGAAGAATGTTTTCTTTTTGTTAAACATAAGAGTAGAATGAATTTAATTAGGTTCAATTTTTTTATTTTTTATTTTTTTTTCCCACAAGTATATGCATGCATGCTCTCTTTAACTTACTGTTGAAATAGTGCATAGATATAGATCATTAGTGACACTTGTATCACAGTGTCACTTATCAATAGAGTTAATTAGCAACAGTACGTTATGACCGTTGCAACAATTGTCCTGGACCTGGAACATGCACTAGGCGACACAAAAATGTGTAGGTTAAGCTGGGATGGAGAAGGCCGTTCAAAAATATAAGGAATTATGCTTAGTACTACCTAGTTTAAAAAAAATTTCAATCAAAATTATTATTTTTGTAATCAAAATTTATACGATTTTCTTATAAACTATATTTATAAAAAATATATATTGAATTTAGTACTACCTCCAATTTTTCTGAATTTGAAAATATAAATAAATATGCTCAATTTTTAATTCTTGTTGGTCCAAATGTAAAATTAGGGTTCGCATGACCTAATTGATTTAAATGCGCAATTAGGGTTCCACGACCTCATTAAATGCGCAAATTAGGGTTTGCATAACCTAATAAAATAAAGACGAAAAAGTCAAGAATAAATGGGCTAGACCTGGGAAACTCCTCCACGTGTCCCGAGGCAGAAGACTCGTGGAGGCGGCTCGTTTTGGGAATTGATTGAGGGATTGGACTGGTGGCTAGAAGGACAGGGCAATATGGGCATTACTCTAATGACTAAAGGGTATTTCTGAAATTTACCTGAAGGCATGTGCTCTGCACATGACTACTTTCCAGAAAACCCTATAAATACCCCTTCCATTTCATTTGGAAGGGGACTTTTCTCTTCAGACTCAAGACTCAGACTCTCAGAAGATAAAAGAGACCCTTTTTGGTGACTTAAAGGCTTGGAGATTCCACCTAAAAGCACCAAAGGGGTTTGGACATTTCTCTAAACTCAAAGGACACTCAAGAAGGCTCTTGAAATCCCAATAACCCTAACACAGTTCCCGGATTCTAGGGGTTCTGCCACGCGTCATTGAAGTAATAGCCCACCTGTCGTTTCTCCCTCTTCAATCAACCAATCAATTCCGCTTTTTATGGATTTCTCTCTCCTCACCAACACGAAACCCTAACCCTAAGAAGAAGGTACGATTTCCTTGCCCACATTTATTCATGCGACTCACTGGGAGGTATAGAATTGGAATGGTATGCCCACAACTCGAAGTGGGAGAACTACAGAAAACTTGGATTACCTCACCAACAAACAAAGATTACCTCACCGGATCCAGCCCAAGGCAAGCCACTCAAGCTTTCCAAAGCGCAAACTTGATTTTGACCAACCACTTATCAAGACGCTTGGAAGAAGTTCAACATCACCACATATGGCCAATCAACAACACACAAGTCACAGGGAAGGCAAGGCGAGGATGCAGTGGAGACCCAACGAATCTCAGTCAAACCTGGAAATGCTTAAGGTATCAAGGAAGCACGGAAGGGCAAGGAATGATGATGGCCATGATGCCGGAAATGCAAAGGAAGTAAGAGGAGATGGGGAATTTCCGCCAAGAAGCTTGATGCAGATTCCCACTTTCAAGGCCATGTTCCTGTGAAGTTCGCATGGGAACAAGCGAAAGTGGAAGACAACAATAATGGTAATAACGACAAAGAGAACCAGATTGTACCTCCATTAATCTGAAAAGTCAATCGGTTCCAATAATCAACTTGAAGCCCGTAATAGTGGTGACGTACACAACCTAGGATGGAAGCAAAGCCAACCTCGTGCAAATATCATCTCAGCTACCATTCCATCATTTTCACAGGTGCAAATGCCAATCATTCCAAGCAATGTCCAGCGAATGAGCCAACAATTTCCACCAGTGCCAGCTGTTCATGATACAAGTGTTCATCAACCAATTTCTCTACCATACACACCGCCGATGCAACAATATATCACAACACCCCAGAGAGTTCATGCTTAAAGCCCGTATGTGACGAAGGATGATATGATTGACGTGATCAATCGACCTTCGCAGATGCATACATCTCGACCCTCGAGTTGGACTTTACTCTTACCCCGCATTACATTCGGAGGCAACCTTACCCAACAGGGTATATTGAGTACCCCCCGCAATTTCCAAAATACAACGGGGAGAAAGGAAATGCTAGGGAACATATTGCCAGGTTTGTAGAGTCAATGTCTCCGCGGCTCGGATATGACGAAGTGAATAATCATAACTTGTTGATGCGGAATTCAACAAGACTTTGACGGATAAAGGCCTTTAGTTGGTACTACAATTTGGAGAAGGGGTCACCCATGATTGGGATGACTTAAAATTACAATTTTTCAAGAAATTTTTCTATGTGCGTAAACAGTAAACCATTGTGGAGCTTATGCGGTACAAGCAGAAACCGAATGAGGAGTTGTCAGATTATGTTGACAGGTTTAGAGCTCAGGCACAGAAGTGTGCAGAACCGATTGAAGAAAAGAACTTAGTCAGCATTTGCAACAATGGTGCCTTGGATTCTTTCAAGCCCCACCTCATCACCAAGGCTTGTGATTCCTTCACGACCTTCTCTCATCTTTTACACACAGGACTTGGGAGGAATCGTGACATTGCCCACTAACCATGCGACGGTTACATGGAAGGGCAAGAGAACAAAGAATCGTGGCTCGGCCGACTCTCACCAAAACCACAAGGGACAAGAGGGAGAAACACGAGAAAAATTTTGGATCAAGCAGGAAAGCCCTGGAGACAAATATGCAAGAAAAGCCGGGTCCGGAGGCTATCACATGTAGTGAGAAAGCATTCAGGGGTTTGTATGAACAATGGGTTGAACATGGAGTAAAGTGAAACCCCAAGGCCTAGATTTACGTTTGATGTGAAGAAATAAAGAGAAGACCAGGACTTACATGTATTCCACCAATCGCGGGACACTCAACGATGGATTGTTATAGCCTGCGGAGGATATTCCACGAGAAGCTGGCAAATGGGGAGATTGAACTTGGAAAGGAAAGTAGTGTTCATGACAAGCCGCTGCCAAACCACAAAGGGAAGGAAACGTGCAACACTGTTATTCACAGCACAAGCCTAGAAGTGGAGATGATGATGGAAGAAAAGGAGGAGTGTGATCCAGGCCTGCAGGTGATGGCATTGATGAACGGAGCCAAGTTCAGAAATTTTTTTGATCAGATAGGATTGGCGAAAGCAAAGGATTGAGGCAACCAGGGCAATTATCAAAGCTACTGAGACGCAGGAGACTTGTATGGCCATGAGTAAAGGATTTGTGAAGACGATGGAGGAAGAAGAAAATAAGATATCTTTCTCTAAAGCTGATAGAGAGATAAGATACCCGCACAACAGGCCGCTATATGTGACAGCAGTAATCAATGGCATCGAGGTGCGGAGGGCATTCATTGATAATGGAGCATCTGTAAATATCATGCCCTACACCGTGTTCAAACGGTTAGGCCTGCCGGAGAAGAAGATTGTGAAGGAACAAACGAACATTACGGGATTCGCCAACCAAAGCACAAGAACCCTGGGACACATTAAGGTGGACATGCAAGTTGGGAAGATTCGAGGGCCTGTAATGTTCCATGTTGCCGAGGTGGATGCATCATATCATGTCTTGCTAGGAAGGGCTTGGCAAAATGACTACGGGGTAGTACCCTCGGTCTTTCATCAGTGCCTTAAAGCTATTTGGAAAGGGAGAGAAGTAAAGGTACCAGCAACTCGAAATCCTTTTGGACCAGAGGAGGCACACATCACCGAAGCAATTTTCTTTGATGATGTCGCTGAAGAGGGAGAGAACCAGATTGCAAGGCCTAATTCTCTAAGACTAATAAGGTGGGAGGAAGTGCAGGAAGATAAGTTCATGCCTGTAGAAAAAGAGAAGAAGAAGACCTCGAAACACGGAGAATGTTCCAAAAATAAGAAGCCCACGGGTAGTAGACTTAGAAAGAAGGAAGAAGAAAAGAAAAGGCCAATGAGACCACGAAGATGCCGAAATATAATAAATGCTGTGGATGGCACGATCCGAGGATGGCCAAGACAAAATGGGAGGGGTTGTTAAACCCGACGGAAAGTTGGTGTTTCGATTGTGACGATGCAAGAGGGAAGAGCCCTTGGGCGTGTGAACCCAACTACTCAGAGGTGTCCCCACTCCAAAGAATAATAAAGAAGAAGAAGTTGTCACAATGTAAGGTAGAACCAACCCGTAATGTTTCGAGGATAGGCAAAACCTCAACAAAATGAATTAGAGGAAGTTAATTTGGCAATGGAGAGGAAGGAACTCCAAGACCAACTTATGTCAACAAGGAGTGGATGTTAAATGTAAGGAGGAGCTTGTACAATTATTGTGAGAATATAGGGATGTCTTTGCTTGGAATTACGACGAGATGCCCGGAATCGACAAGGATCTTGTGGAGCACAATCTAAACATAAGTCCGGGAATGAAACCAGTAAAGCAAGCACCTCGCAACTATGCACCCGAAGTAGAAACTCAAATAAAGGAAGAGATCAAGAAGTTGCTGGAAGTAGGGTTCATCAAGCCAATTCAACATCCAATATGGCTATCCAAAGATTGTAAAATTCAGGTAAAAAGTCAAATGGATGCCTCTGAATATGTGTGGATTTCAGAGATTTGAACAAGGCATGCCCAAAGGACATGTACCCATTACCCAACATAGACACTTTGGTAGATGCAACGGCTAATCATGAGATGATGTCATTCATGGAAGGGTTTGTGGGTTACAATCAAATAAAGATGTCCGTAGAAGATGCAGAGTTGACAGCCTTTCGTACCCCGTTTGGAAATTTCTACTATGTAGTAATGCCATTCGGGTTGAAGAATGCGGGGGCAACTTATCAAAGGGCAATGCACGCCATATTTCATGACATGATTCATGATATAGTGGAGGACTATGTAGATGACATAGTAGTGAAATCCAAGAAGGCGATAACTCATGTGGAGGACCTGAGGAAAGTGTTCGAACGGTGCCGAAGGTATAAGTTGAGGATGAATCCGAAGAAGTGCGCCTTTGGGATGACTACCGAAAGTTCTTGGGCTTCTTGGTGCACAATAGAGGCTTAGAGGTGGACCCAAGCAAGGCCAAAGCAATCACAGAGATGCCCCCACCAAAAACGCAGAAACCATTTAAAGAGCTTTCTAGGAAAGTTTCATACATGAGAAGATTCATGCCAAAGATTAGTGAAAGTCACGTAACCTTTTGCAAATTGCTAAAAGGAAAGGCACAATGGGACTGGGGCAAGACCAACAACAAAGCGTTTGAGAAAGTGAAAAGAATTTTGGCTTCAAAGACAAACAATGGTAGTGCCACAAAGAGGAATGCTTGCGAATTCTGATTGTACATCACATCTACCAAGAAGTCCATAGGTGGATTGATCACACAGGAGGTGGATGGAGAAGAAAACCCGTATATTACATTAGCCGGATAATCCGAGGACCTAAAACCGTATTCACAGTGGAGAGGCATTGCCTAGCATTGGTATTCATTATGCAAAAAATGCGGTTATTATTTTTAGCACACGAAGTAAAGCTTGCAACAAAAACTGATCCAATCAAATACCTATTAACTAAGCCAGCATTAGTAGGAAGACCTGCCAGATGGATGATGATTCTTTCAGAGTACGATATCAAGTGTGTAACACTGAAGGCGATCCGATGTCAAGCCTTGGCAGACCTGCTGGCTCAATTTCCAAACGGAGAATATGAACCCCCTTCTGAAGATCTTCCGGGTGAAGAAGTAGAATCAATCGAGTCGATGAATGAGAGCCTAGAATGGTGGAGTTTGGCTTTTGATGGATCATCTGCAGAAGGTAAAGGTGGAGCAGGAGTGGTGTTGACCACTAAAGAAGGAAATGAAGTGGCCTTGTCATACAAATTGGATTTCCAGACAAACAACAATGAAGCGTAATATGAGGCGTTCATACTAGGGTTGTTGGCGGCTCAAGAATTGTGGAGCCAAACATCTTAAAGTAAAAGGAGATTCAAACCTCATAAGGCAACAAATAAGAGGCCAATTCGAGTCAAGGAACCTATCTTGGCGCCATATCGAATCAGCACAAAAGGTGATGGAGGCTTTCAAGAAGGTGGTGATTGAATATATGCCAAGAGATGAATAAACAACTTTGATGCACTAAAGCAACAAGATGGCGTCTCGAGTCTATGTCCAAGGTGAGGATTTGGATGTAAAGGTAATGAAGAGAACCCTCCCAACCACGGTTGCTAAATTTGTTCCCCAAAGATATGATAGATGATTGGCGTCGACATCTCCCATCAATTACAAACAAAGGAGGAACAATACCTCTCGTGAAGTTACGTAAGTACAACATCATCAAAGGTGTCTTGTATCACAAAGAAGCGATTTTGTGTGTTGACACGATGCTTGTGAGGAGGCAAGAAGGATAGAGTATTACAACAGTGTGCATGACGAGAATCGCGGATTAGCGACATAGCTTGTATCGCAGTCATGCAGCGTCGAGGGTATTATTGGCCCGAAATGAAGAAGAAGCGGATGCCCTACAACGCCAATGTGTTTCATGCCAAGAATACCCTGGGGAGGATGAATGCGCCTTCATTGAAGACATAGTGGATTGGCGAATCCCTTATGTGGAGTTCTTACAAAGCGGGACTCTTCCGACCGAAAAGAAGGACGCAATTATAATCAAGAGGAAGTCCCAACGTTTCTTCTTGCAGAACGAAGAATTGTTTAGAAGGGGATTCAATGGCAATCCCCTACGGTGTCTGGAACTAGGTGAAGCCAAAGATTTGGTTTACCAAATGCACAAGGATGAACACCAAGGGGGAGCCAAGTTGTACAAACAACTTATCGATCATGGTTACTACTGGCCAAAGATGGAAGGAGATTGTCTAGAATTTGTTAAAAAGTGCCACATTTGTCAAATACATGGAAACTTGATCCATGCTCCCACCGTGGATTTGCGAACCTTGGCAACACCATGGCCCTTTCATACATGGGTAATGGATCTTATAGGTCCTGTTCACCCTAATTCCAAGGGTAACATATGGATTTTAACGCCACCGAGATGTACACAAAGTGGGTGGAGGCAATACCCTCAAGAAGGTCACGGACCAAAGAAGTGGCCAATTTTATCAAGGAGCACATCATTTGCCGCTTTCGGGATCCCAAGATAATTTTGTTTGATAATGGAACCCCTTCATCAATAGGGACGCTAAAAATCGATGGAAAGATACAGGGTGAAACATTACAAATCATCGCCTCTACTACCCGAAAGGCAACGACAAGCAGAGGCTACAAACAAAACCTTGATAAAAATTTTATCAAAAACCCTGAGCGATCATCCAAGACATGGGCGTAACAATTACCAATAATAAGTATATAGCATATCGAACTTCAAAAAGGAAGCCTACTGAGCGAGACCCCATATGCTTTGGTTTATGGTGAAGAAGTTGTTTTTGCCCACCGAAATAGAAATACCTTCTACTCGAATGAGACTTCAAGCTTGGTCGAGGAAGAAAATCGACCAAAGACCACGAGAGCCTTTAGTTAAATTTCAAGATAAGGCTAAAGAAAAGCTTGAATTGTACCATGAAAAGATCATGCGACAACAATACAATACCGCAAAGAAGTACCACACGGACGATTCGTGGGGGACCTGTACTCAAAATGGCAACTCAAGTCATGAGGGGACCCCAACCACTAAATTTTACCCCAAATGGGAAGGCCCAGATAGGTACTGAAAGATCTCCGAAAATGGGTATTGCAAGATATCTCGTGTGGGATCGAGTCATTGCCTCGTGCCCATTGAACTTGAAGTGGGTAAAGAAATATTACACATGAGAAGAAAGATCACAAAAGTTATACTTTCAACTTCAAAAGTAATCAAGGCACCTGACTAAGTACAGCCCTTGGAAGTTACACTTTCAAACTTCAAAAGTGATCGAGGAACCTGATTAACAGCCCTCGACAGTTACACTTTCAACTTTAAAAGTGACTGAGGCACCTGAGTATAAGCCCTCAACCTCGAAAGTTACACTTTATCTTTAAAAGTGGCAAACGTTATGCTTTATTCGACAAAAGCAAGAAAGTTACACTTTACCTCTAAAAGTAGCAATCGTTATGCTTTCTTCGACAAAAGCAAGATTTATTAATGAAACGTTATGCTTTTCGTTAAAAGCAATTTTATTATCAATAAATTTACAAACTTTCACTTATACTTGAATGTTATTTTTAAATTTCTTTAAAAAAAAGGAGTATAAAGACAAGTTTTGGTTTGTGAAAACTATATATACATATTTTTGATAAAATTCATATTTACTTGTGGTTATCTTATAATATTAATTTGAATAACTTGAGATTCAATGATAAATATTGAATTTTAAGGAAGCATTCAAATTAAAAGCAATCAACAAGGTTGAAGAAACTACATTTTGATAAATGAAACATGTGTAAATGAGTTTCTGAAACAGGAAATCAAAAAAAAAAACTACTACAACAAGTTATGATCTAAAGGCCAAGACATATCAAAATGAAGTGGAGGCACAACTAAAGCTTCTAAATCAGCAACGGCAGCATCTCGAATCTTAATATTTGCAGCTTTCAGTTCCCTAACTTGTTGGGTAGTTGACTCTAAGTCCCGTCATTTGGTATTTCTACCTCCGGTCGACCCTCTAAATCTTGAGACTGAATCTTCAATTTGTTGGCGGCTTCATCAAGCTTAGAAAGCTGCACTGAAAAGGATTCATCTTCACACTTACGTACAGCAACCTCTGAACGTAATGAAACAAGATCAAAATTTGACTTGAGAAGAGTCAATCTATCACGAAACGGAGACATGTCAAAACCTATGGCTGTAAGGTCGTCTACTTTATCATTAAACTTCTTCAAGTCCTCGACTCGCAAAGAATATAAAGAAAGAGTGTGCAATCTACAAATAAGGCCTCATGAAATGATCTAGAAGAAGGTTTGGGTGGAAGTCTCCTTAATAATTAACCGGTTAAATATCTGCATGAACCGAAGCTAGAGACGCTCCGCATTTTCCCGACTAGAAGATGATATCCGAAACCCCTCCAAGAAATAAGATCCCCATTTGGATTGAAGGAAGCTCGGCAAAGCAATTTACTTGAAGCCACCATTGAATTTGTCGAGTCGAGGGGTGGAGGAGCGAGAAAGATGTTGTATGGTCGAGGATTCTTGAAACCCTCGGTCACCGGAGGATAACCAAGGTCACTATATGGCGAGTGGGAAACATCCGGATGGAGAGCATCAAATAAAGCGAGTGCCTCAACAGCAAAAGGCAAGTCTTTCATCTTCTCGCTCGAAAAACAAAATGTCAAAACACAATATATTAAAAACAAAAGAAAGAAAGGAAATTCAAGACAAATCACATGTTGATTAAAGAAGGATACGCACAATATAGTCAATGGAAAAGGAGCTCTGGAGATGCCACGAAAAGGGAATGTTATTCAACCCACCTGAATGTTATCAACACCGCCTCCCCGAAAGATCACAAAAACTCGGTAGAATCCTTTCCGGGAGGATGAGCATCACCAATAATTTCGTAAGGATTCCCTCGGGAAGTAAGAGCCTCATCAACATCTTCACACTCATCATGAGGAGCGATCATGAGAGGTGTGAAGAAATAGTCAGATCACCCAAAGCGGACTCGAACTCACATCGGATAAGGTATCCTTAGCATCCAAAGCTAACACAATCATCACGAGGAGTAGGCGACTCAATATCAACAAATGCAGTTGGGAAGGCTCACGACTAGTGGAAACCACCATACCGCCTCCTCATCAAAGCGATTTCTACAAATAAGCCCAAGAGGAACGTCATCATCATCATCATCTTCATCGACCACGGTAACCTAAAAAAAAAAAAAAAAAAAAAAAACCAATCAATTACTTAACGATGTGTGAAAGTAGTAATACAAGGGATGAAAGAAAAATGAGCATAGTACAAAAAAAAATAAAAAAAAATAATTATTACCAAATTTCTGCGGCGTTTCTTGGTTGGATCCTCAACTACGCATATTAGAATCAGCACTATCAAGAGGCGCTTTTGCCAATGGCTTTATGATAAGCCCAAATAGGAGGAAGAGGCCGACCGGAACCACAAAGAGGCAATAGGAGGAGCTACTTGAATCAAGAGAATAATACCTTCTCGTTTTAGAATCGAGTAACTCTCATTGCCTCGGCATCAAAGGATCCCTGGGAGGAGCCTAGACACCAAATGGAGCCCGTGGTGGAAGACTTCGTGAAAGTAGTGGGAGCTTGTACATGAAAAGTATTCGGATCACCTCGAGGAGGAATGTCTCTTTAAATGAGGAAGAGAAGACTTAGGCATCAAGACCTCGTCTCAACCAATCGCTTCTTGGGTGGCCAAAGTGTTGGATCATTAGTCTTAGGAGAGCATATAGCGATCCCATTGGAGACATTTTGGAATAGAAAGCGGCAATGAACAAATCAAGGTATCATCCTCCCATCTTTTAAGATTGATTTGCCAAGTTATGTTCGCATGTAGATATTGTCCGCTCAGAATTATCGTGAAAGTAGTGGGAGCTTGTACATGAAAAGTATTCGGATCACCTCGAGGAGAATGTGTAAAATGAGGAAGAGAAGACTTAGGCATCAAGACCTCGTGCTCAACCAATGGACTCTTGGTGGCCAAAGTGTTGGACGGATATTAGTCTTAGGAGAAGCATAGCGATCGGCACCATTGGAACATTTGGAATAAAAGCTGCAATGAACAAATCAAGGTATCATCCTCCCATCTTTTAAGATTGATTTGCAAGAATTATGTTTCGCCAATAGTATATTGTCCGCTCCGGGAATTATCTGGTATTACAAAAGGAAGGGATCTATGAGGATCACTTTGTAGCCTCAGAAATGCCCATGTAAAAGAGGGGGAGGTACAGACAAAATTTAGAAGAGCAGCCTCATAACTTCTCATGACCCGGTGAGGAGAATACAGTACAGTGCCAAAACTATTATTCTCGAGGAAGTAAGGAAGCTCTGTAGACCGAAGAAAGACGAACCAAGATAGTACAGAACCACTCAAGCTGGTTTTGTTGAGGCTTGAGTATGTACTAAATTGGCGCTTGTAAAAGTGAGGTAGATGGCCGTAACCCTCTGAAACAATGGTATAGGGACGGGCAGTGAACAAAGTATAATCATCAAGAAAAGGCCACAAATCTGCACTATCGAGTCTAAGTCGGTGATCAATCCAACGTGCCATGCGAGGAATTATGTTGGGTGATGAAAAAATAGGAGACTTCTTCTTCTGCTTAGAGGAATAGCCCGAAAAGCGTTCAAAAAGAAAAATCTGAAGAAAGGAGCATGGAATGAAACAATTAACATCATACCTGAAGGAATAAAAAATCAAATAAGAAAAAGGTTAAAGGAAAATAAGTGCAGTTGGGAAGACAAATAATATATATATATATAGGAAAGTGATTACCTCCCAACAGATTCTTTCATGGCAAGGATTGTTTAAATCTAAGCGACGATATAAGGACCCTAAGAGAGAGAGAAGCAAGGGAATCTCTCAACCTCGGGATAATAACGCCGCCAAGTTCGAAAGACAAGCGAAGGACCGCTCTATGGGAGATCCAGGGGAAGATGAAGCGGATGCGACCACATAGCCGATAAAATTTGCCAGAGAGAAAAGGACAAGTCTCTCCACCAAGGCAAGAAATGATTTGTCATGAATAGAGTTGTCCCATTGGTTGGTCTTGTAGTCACTAAGAAGAAGTAGCGTACCAGGATAACCAAGAATTTTCCGCCATTTGGAAGTCTCAAGTCTGGAAGGAGTGTATCGCCTCAAGCGGGAGATGAAGCGGAAGATTGCTTGAAGGCTTCCATCAAGTAGGCAACACATTCGTTATCTCTAGTGGACATGTTAGAAGGGTCGCAGGAGTTCGAAGCAACAACGGGAAGGCTACAAGATGAGATTTAAAATAAATATATATGTTTCATAAAAATGAGAATGAATGAAAGGAATAAAAGAAGAGAACTTACTTGATAAAGGCATAGACATCCTCTAGAGTAGGGGTGAATTCCCTCAGCGATGTGAATGTGAAAGTAGAGAACACCATCGTGAGATCAACACAAGAAGAAGCGTTATGGTCATGGTGGATGCGTGGGTCTCTACACACGCTTGAACACAACGAAAAGATGCTTGCGTTTTTAGTATTTCCACGTATTCAAAGATTTCTAAGGATTTCGTCATTCCAATCCTCGCCATCCTCAAGGCGACTAGATGAATCGATAGAAGTGAAAAGGATCGAAAGGGTATTCTTTCTTCTCTATGATAGGCGGGGATGCAATTAGACGAGGAAGTCATCCCAACCTCTAAAAGCTGGGGCATACAGAAATAGGCCTTCTTTCTCTGGTGAAGGAAAAGTTGTACGGTCATAGTCCTTAACTCTATCCCAGAAGGTATCAGAAGGACCGAAGAAGGGAGCCCTTCCCCAATCAGTGATGAAGGGGGACTCCCGAGTGGTTTTTGGTTCTGCGGAGCATTCAGGTGAAAGGGCCTACAAGCAAGGAAAGTTCATCATAAGAATTCTAAAAAAAAAAATGCAATGTAAGAATGTCAAAGGGAAAAGAAATGCTCACCATGACAAAGAAGAAGGTTTGATATGTAACCACAAAGACACCTGAAAAGAAGAAAGAAAAAAAATGTCAAAAGGAGTCTAGACATTGATTTCTCCTGTGGTTCTACCCCTAGGATTCAAATTTCCCCAGGTTCGCCCCTAGTATTCTTCAGTCCTCTAAGGTTCTACCAATTGAGTAATTTTGTCAGATCTGAGAATTTTTTCGCTTTGGGTTTTCATCAAAAAAAAAAAAAAAAATGGCGACCACAGTGGGAGACTTGATAATATGTTCTTGCCTTGGATTATACTACTACTACTATCAGACACTCATTTTTAATGAAATGTCAATGGGGCTGACTCAACTATCCATCTCATTCATTCAAATAATAAAGCATCAACAAAACAAAACAAAGCAAAGCAAAACAAAGCGGGAAAAGAAAGATGGGCAACAACAATTCTACTGTCTTTGCCACACAAGGACCCACATTTGCCACACTGGAATCATATTGCAAAAAAAAAAAAAAAAAAAAAAAGTTCGAATGACATACTGCCTATGGGCTTTATTGGTAAATCATTTGATTGAAGAGGCATGTGATTTCTTTTTTTTGAAATAAATAAACTTGGGGTCCTCCTAAATTTGGTGGTGGATACACTTTAATTGATGGGTACTGTAAAGAAGGAACATGGAGGCTAAATCATGGTAATCAGACTCACTTTGACTACTACTGTAGAGGAAATCATCATTCAAGATTAAATCTGATTTTGTGCAAGTGTTAATCCCAAAAAAAAAAAAAAAACTGCTTCCATTCATACCCTTGAGGTCCTGTTTGCTCTGCGAATCAACTGCTTGAGACGAATAGTTTTTCACCGCGAAAAATTATAGCCTTTTCTAATGAATTCTGAGGGAAAAAACCAAGATATAATCAAGGTAATGGGGCTCGGAAGACAAAAGAAAGACTAGAGTCACCTTCAACAATCGAAACGAATCATGAATTAAAGGACGATTATAATCAAGTTTTCTCGGTCTTATTTTTCAAAAAAAAAAAAAAATTATTCGTCTCAAGTGTAAAATTAGAAAAATTATTAGAAAACACTTTTAACAATATGCTAATTTGACAGGAACTTTAAGCTAGTACATATATATGGCTTCAAGTTCTTTAAGTTCACGTAGGGGCACCGGTGCAACGTGGACACCCAGCAGAACAAAGAGTTTGAGAAGGCACTTGCGAAATTCGACAAAGACACGCTGGAGCGGTGGCATGGACGGCTGTTTTCGGAGGGATTAAGGTGAACCATACAATACCAAATTCTTGATTCGGAATATCTTGACTACGTCCGGCCTTTTTTTATCTTCAGTTTTGCTGGCCATATTGTTTTCTCAAATATTCAGGCTGGGATGAAAGATCCTTCCAAGCTCACCAAGGTCTTGCTCTTTTTCCAATTTGATTATTTCTTGTTTTAAAAAAAAATTAGTTAGGAAAAACTTTGTAGCCGTACATGCATGCATACCCCATCTAAATCTCTATATGGAGACCAATCTTGACTCAAAAGTTGGAATTTGAATCTACTCCATTACACCCTTTCATCATATTTTGATTTGATTTGATGTCATACACGCATGCATAAATGATTTGATTTAAAAAAAAAAATCTCTTTTCAAAAAAAAATAAAAAGATTTGAAAGATTTGATTTGATTTTTTCAAAACAAAGAAAGATTTTATTTCCAATTTTCAGAATAAAATCAAATTTTATAAAATTAAGATTCGATTTTATAAAATTAAGATTTGATTTTATTTTGGTAATGAAAAACTAAGATTTGATTTTATTTTGGAAATAAAATTAAAATTTAATTTTATTTTGGAAATAAAATCAAGATTTAATTTTATTTTGGAAATAAAAATTAAGATTTGAAAGATTTGATTTGATTTTTCAAAATAAAGAAAGATTTTATTTCAATTTTTCAGAATAAAATCAAATTTTATAAAATTAAGATTTGATTTTATAAAATTAAGATTTGATTTTATTTTGGTAATGAAAAATTAAGATTTGATTTTATTTTGGAAATAAAAATTAAGATTTGATTTTGTTTTGGAAATAAAAATTAAGATTTGATTTTATTTTGGAAATAAAAAAATTAAGATTTAATTTTATTTTGGAAATAAAAATCAAGATTTGATTTTATTTTGGAAATAAAAATTAAGATTCGATTTCATTTAGAAATAAAAATCAAGATTTCCAATCAATGCATGTTGCACCCAAATAAAGTGATGGTACCTAGCATGTTGGATCTGAAAGTGAAACTTTTGGTTGACTAAATGAGAGAGTGACGTAAGGGGTCATGGATTATGATCAATATTGTCAAAGCTGCACTTGGCCAATTAAGTAATCCTGTGTTGAAAAAAAAAGGAAAAAAAACTGCGCCTTGCTCACATAATCTGCATAAGCACCTCGCTTACATGATAGTACCGTGAATAGAAGGGTTCAGAGATAAGCTTTGATTGCTGTTAAGAGAAACAACACCTTGCTTATTTTTTTTATGGCAAATAAAAGCTAGAAGCATGTGAAGACTTTCTCATACAAGAGGTGTCAGAATTATCAAAGCTACAGTCATCTTTGCCCAAAGAATTATCAAGGCTTCAGTTTGGATGCAAGACGTGCTCATCAACAGGACCTCTCAAAAATAAGATAGGAAATAAATATTGGGCAAGATACAGAAAAATTTCAGAAGATTTTTCAATATGTCCAAAGAAGAGCCTTGCTAGGTCTTGCCTTCCTAGGGTTTAACTCTAAGGGTTTGGCTCCCTAGGGGTTCCCTCTTCTAGGATCATTGCCTTCAAGACCTGTAAAGTGAAGTCCCGCAAAATCGTTCAAAGAATTGCAGTCTTCTTGCACGATCGTCTATTTGGAAATGCGACTCTCGCACAGGGGGCAAATGTTGGTCCAAATGTAAAATTAGGGTTCGCATGACCTAATTGATTTAAATGCGCAATTAGGGTTCCACGACCTCATTAAATGCGCAAATTAGGGTTTGCATAACCTAATAAAATAAAGACGGAAAAGTCAGGAATAAATGGGCTAGACCTGGGAAAAGCCTCCACGTGTCCCGAGGCGAAGACTACGTGGAGGCTTTCTCGTTTTGGGAATTGATTGAGGATTGACTGGTGGCTAGAAGGATGGGACAATATGGGCATTACTCACAATGACTAAAAGGGTATTTCTGAAATTTACACAAGGCATGTGCTCTGCACATGACTACTTTCCAGAAAACCCTATAAATACCCCTTCCATTTCATTTGGAAGGGGACTTTTCTCTTCAGACTCAAGACTCAGACTCTCAGAAGATAAAAGAGACCCTTTTTGGTGACTTAAAGGCTTGGAGATTCCACCTAAAAGCACCAAAGGGGTTTGGACATTTCTCTAAACTCAAAGGACACTCAAGAAGGCTCTTGGAATCCCAATAACCCTAACACAGTTCCCGGATTCTAGGGGTTCTGCCACGCGTCATTGAAGTAATAGCCCACCTGTCGTTCTCCCCTCTTCAATCAACCAATCAATTCCGCTTTTTTGTGGATTTCTCTCCTCCTGCCAACGACACGAACCCTAACCTCTAGCAGAAGCGACGATTTCCTTGCCCACATTTCTAAAATTAGTCAATTTATCCAGAAATATCAAACGCTAAACCAGTTTTTATATTACTATCTTTATCTCATATAAATATCAAACGCTAAACAATTGCAATTTTGATATTACTATCTTTATCTCATAGTGAGTTCGTATATATAATCTATTTTTAGGGTTGTCACGGAATATATACTCCCTAAGTTCGGTCCATTTAACTTTGATCTAAGTTATTTGTGAAATTTTAAAATTTAAACTGTGGTGTTAATGTATTTTATTTATGAAATAACAACTTTTACCCAGCAATACATTTTAATAGTTTACAATATTAACGATTGTATTAGTCAAAATCAAATAAATTCACTTCAATTTTAAATTAGAATTTATAAATTGACCAAGAAAAAAAATCAAATAGGAAACTTTTTATTGATCACAGATGGATTATATTTATACTCTTTTTCTTTCAAGTTTGAGTTACAAACAGTGTGTGATAATAAATTTTAAAATATCTACTGAACTAAAAATTTAAAAAATTACCAAAAAAAAAGCCTTGCATCTCAATTTTGAAATCAATTTGTTTTTCTCATTGATGAAGGATATAATCGTTTTACTACCTATTTCAAAACTAAATAGACCATTTTATTTTTATTTTGGCTGATCAATCACATTATTTAGTTAAATATCAATGTAATAAGTCATGAGAAACAAACATAATTTTATCAATAGTTTACCTATCATAGCATAGTTACACTACAAAAAATAGGTCACTGTGGACGGACGGACCCGTCGTCAATGACCCATGTGCGCGTCGCCAAGTCAGTCGACCGCCGTTGGTAAAGACTTCATTGGCGACGGTCAGTTCATCGCTAATGAGTCATTCGCGACACTACAAGACACCGACGCACACTACAGTCGATATCGAAAATATTATAGTTCTAAGAAAAAGCTTCTATTTATTGGGGTGCAGTTTGGTGTATGCTTCCGTAATTAATTTTAATTATCATTATCCTAATTTGTTTGACTCATAAATGTTTAAATAATAGCAATCAAACATCACTGGATACACATGGAAGATATATAGTAGTACATTAAATTTCAACTTTTGTAAACAAATAATTTATACTTTTGGAATCTTGAACATGCTACCTAAAGCCACGGTAAGCACATGCTACCTAAAGCCACGGTTAGCACAATTGCATGTTTGGACTAACATGCAATAGCACACATTTTTGGACATAAAATAGTGAACTAAATGACACAATTAAATAAACTAATGTATACACTTTCGTCTCTCATACTACTCCACAAGTTTTGAATTAATCATTTCTCATAGCTAAAGTAATCATATGATTCAAAGCACATATTTAATTTTGATTTCTCTCAAATTTTGGTTATACACTTTTTTATAAATTAATTTTTTTAATAAAATAATGATTTGTTAACACTGAAATATTAACACATCATTCAATATTTTAATTATATACTTAATTTAATCGGTAATTAAGCATATCACCAACCACGTGTTTGACCCTACCCTCGCCCATTTGGCGTATTTTCTAGCTACTTCGAAATGAATATAAAATATTAGTATACGGAATCATATTATAGATTACAAAATATTGGTAGATAGATCAAAGGTAAAAAAAATTGTGTTTATTGTGAATGTTTATCTCGATTTTTTTAATTATATATCAGTTACGTAAAATAAATATTAGTGATAATTTTTTTTATAGAAATATATAATAAATAGAGTTATTTTATATTTTTATCTAGTCTTAAATGTTAATATGTTTCACAATTATAACTTAACACTAATTTAACGTAATACATAACAGAATTACTCAAGACAAAGTAAGCAAATCTAATCCAATATTTTAAGTATGGAGTATATGAGTGGTGTGTTTTGTTCTAAAAATAGTAAAATGAATCTTGGCCCACCTCCAAAACGACCGTTTCTTCCCAGCTATAGATGACCAGCTCCACTTACTAGCATTTTATTTTGAAATCAATTTGCAGTAGTATTTTTTTTTGTTCATCCTTCATAAGTTTGTTCGGATAGCAGTGTTTGTGGTGATAACGTTTGCAGTGTTTAGACATTTAAGCGTACCATATTAATATGGTGTATTGTGTTTGAGGCTCAAACGCTGAATTTGTGAGTTCAATTAGTTATATTTAAAATAACCTACTACTACACGAACAATATTTTTAAGTGTGTTTGAACTCCCAAACTCTTTAAACGCATCAAATGTTGCAAACTCTGAGTAACCACAGATACACATAATGTCAAAAAAAATTTACTCCATCTGCTTCAAATTATAAGTATTATAATTATTTTTTTAAAAAAATAATTATTTTTAAATTTAAATTAATATTTTTAAATTTTACACACAATATAACTAAATATAGATAATTTATATTTTTACAAAATCTCTCTCACAAAAGTGTGAACCCATTTATTATTCATGTGATTATAATATATCATTTTTACTTAATTTCCTTGAACATATTGTAAACTATTTAAAAATATCATTAATTATAAATTATTATTTTCAAAATTGATATAAAATACATTTTTTTGAATTGAAAAGTAATTTTAATTGAATTCACAACTAAAAAACTTTTACATTTTAGAATGAGGGAGTATGCATGATATTATCGGCAGTTTAATGTGTAATAAAAATAAAAACAAATCTATTAAACACGATAGGGCCAATAATATACTATTTTCTTATTATTATACTATTTGATCATCGCACAATAATATACTATTTTCTTATTATATTTTAATTTATTAATTGTACGCACATATTTATTATTAAAAATTTGAATAATCCCACCGCAACGCGGGGGTTTGTATCTAATTATATATTATATATACTAAATCACAGTACATGACACAATAAATTGACATATGTCATTCTACAAAATTGACACATGTCCATCTTAATTAATGCTTCTTATTGTCCTTGACAAAAATACCCTTGACAATTACTTTGATATATATACCGATCACCTTATTTTATAGATATTATCAACAGTCACGTTATTTTAGGATCCATTAATTAGATAACTCTCTTAGGCAACAACCAGATTGGATCAATTTAAACACGATAGGGCCAACTTGCTTTTTATAAAAAATTAGTTTTAATTATTTGAAAAGTAAATTTCCTTTAATATTAGACTTTTATTTATTTTACCTACTTTTCATAGTTCCATGCAATTAAAAATTATTTTCATATTCATTTTAAAACTTCAATCTATTAGCTTCCAAAAATTCTTTCAATTATTTGAACCACGCTAATTGATTCTAAAGATATGAAAATTTATTTGCTTAACCAATTTATGAAAAACTCAATCAATTTAAAATTCATGTGAATATTTATTTTTATCTTTAAAATAATAATTTTGTAGTAACTAATATTTTTTAAAATAGTTCAAGAAATAAACTATTACATTATCAAATTAATTTACATGAATTGAAATTGTAATTTTCACTAATTGATTAGTAAAAGAATCTAAACTGGGTTTTTTTATGGGATACTAGAAGTATAATTAATTTTGTCATGAAACTTGAAATTAGTTTAATTATTTTATTAAAATGGAATGAACAATTTACGTGAGTTCATATGAGACTGTGCTGATGTGGTAAGATTTTGAATGTAATCTATCTATTATTTATTATCTATTACATGTGTCTTTCCCACATTGTAACACATGTTCTATATAATTAATGTGCATCCCACACTAATTTAATTATATTACAACATAATATTATACCATTTATAATTATATTACAACATAATATTATATTGTTTAAAACATTTAAAATAATTATATCCTAAAATTACTACTTTTCTAATATTATACCATTCATAATTATACCATACATTATATCATACATGTATGGTATAATATTATAATACATGTATATAACAAAATAACTACTATCTAAATTATGCGATATTATCATTACTAATTTAATTATATTATAGCATAATATTATACCATTGATAATTATATTACAAACATAATATTATACTGATTTAAAACAATATTAAAATAACAAATAATATCAATCATAACTTACTATGTTTATTTTATAATCTCATAAATCACTATTTTCTCAATCTAAACGGTTTTTATATTATTATTACTTTTATTTTATAATCCCTAAATCACTACAAAATCTAAACTGTTCTGATAATGTTAATTGTTCTAATTTTATCATTACTAAATTAATTATTAACTTTAAAATCACTACTTTTTTAATTCCAAAATAATATTTTAAATTTATAATCCACTAAATCACTACAAATCTAAATTATTTTGGTAATGTCAATTGTTCTGATTAAAAGCACTATTTTTTAATTCCAAATTAATATTTTGATTTTATAATCGCCTAAATCACTACAAATCTAAATTGTTCTGATAATGTTAATTGTTCTAATATTAGCATTACTAAATTAATTATTATCTCATAAAATCGCTACTTTTTTAAGCCCAAATGTAAGACCCCAACTTATTATAAATGAAATTTAATTTTCTCTATTTATCATTTTGAAATAGTAAGGGTTGATTTGATTAATGTGGTTAGTTTTGGGTAAAATGCATAAATATTTCAAATAAGCAAGTGGTTATAAAATATTCATTGTTGTTTAGAATATTAGTTTTGGTCGTGGAATAATATTCTTGTTTGTCGAATAATATCCGTCTGACGACGCCGCAGCGACCTTGTGTGGGCCCCATAACTGAGCGATTGGATGAAGAAAAACGACAAGTATAAGTTGTTTATAAATAACTTGGCAGCTTGATTATTACCAAGTTAACAACTGTTGGAATACCCGTGGTTAAAACACGATGTCTACGCGTTGTTGCACAAGAAGACACATCGTATTGCACCAATTATTGATTCTTACGTAAGAAGGCACTACTCAATAATTGTTACGATAATTACTGCTCGAAGATTTTATTGATTCAATAATTTTGCATTGATATTCTATATTCTTTGTTGTTTCAATAATTATCACTACACAAGATTTTCATTATCGAAGCAATAATTCATATTATCTGAATAATATTATTAGATAACATTATTGACAATGTCTAGAAAGTTACATCTAGGAGAGGTTTGGTCACCTAATTGCACGCCAAGAAGAGAGAAATCCTTATTGAAAGCCCCTCTTTCTAAGAACCGCACAGTTTGTCGATGTTGTGATTCTCGTAATATTATTTGTGAATAATTAATTATTGATTTATATGATGAGAAAAATATTCATTTTATGTGGATATAGATGGAGAAAATTTTTAAAGTGACAATTGTTGAAAATCGATATTTTATCTTTTCTGATAAAATAATATTTTATTATATTATTATAATATAATAATGATGATATTTTTACAATGAATGTGGGATATATGAGTATATGAGGAGAAAGAGTATTTTTGTTGCAAAAGTTGTTTAAAACATGTTATGTGACAACTCCAAAATAGGTCCATTCCATCCAACCCATTCTGAGTCGTCAAATATATGGTATAGAAAATAACTACAACTTTATTACAACAATTGTCGTGCAAAATATAACAACTCATATGTTGTGAGTTTTAATACAAATATATAGCAACTGTGACTCACATCCCAACCTTGGATAGCACGTCACAATGGCACCTTACATAAAGGTATAGACAAAAACTATTTTAGAAATTAGAAACTTTGGGAAGTGCTCAAGGAAACCTTCGTACATAGGAGGCCATGCGTCTAGGTTATAATAGATATAATATGGCCACAGAATTATCCTTGGTTGACCCAATAGACCCCAGAGAAAAACGAGAAGATTACTATCATATTATTTCCAATGGGAGGCCATGCGTCTAGGTTATAATAGATATCATATGGCCACAGAATTATCCTTGGTTGACCCAATAGACCCCCAAAAAAATGAGAAGATTACTATCATATTATTTCCAATGGTGAGTCTTCTCTTGACATATCATTATCTCCAGTGTCTCTAATTGAGAATTATACTTCAAACAAACACCAAAATCATATAGGTAGTGCGGCGTAGATATATACTCGATGAAGTGGATGTGCACAACCCTCGCCTTATGATGACACGAGGTTGTATGTCTTTAGACATCTTGTATGATATGTGGTAAAACACCCTTCCAACGTTGGGTTCGCTTTCACCCTATTTGATTCACCAAATATAACTACTAAATGATGACCACCGCTCTATTCCCCTCACACCCCCGCTCCGACCCAAATACACACTCTTATTACCTGAAAAGGAATTGTGAAGCAAAAATGTGAGCACAACTAGCCCAATAAAAAATATCATGACTAAAGATAATTAAATTATCAATAGCCTTCATCGATAATAAATCGAGATTTAGAACATATGGTAGATGATAAAATTTTTCAACCATAGTTACAATGAACGAAGCGATCCATTAGAAGAGTCAAATAGACCATAAAGTCTATTATCTTCTCCACATTAAAAGTCCACCTACAATATTTTATCCTCAGTAACATTAATCAACAGCCTTTTCCACAATTATATGAATAACTCATAATCAATATTGTAATTCTAAATTCCTCTTCGCATCCGGGATTTAAGATAATTTTCATCACATGTCTTTACCCGAAACATCAAAGATCATGGTTATACCAAATCACAGCCTCTGCTTATAATCATACTAACAATTTCATCTTTGCACTACGGGCCAAAGATATTCATCAACAGACCATCTTTGCACTACAAAGCCAAAGATATTCAACAACAGTCATCTTTGCACTACGGGCCAAAGATATTCATCAATAATTCATCTTTTGCACTACAGGGCCAAAGATATTCCTCAATGCACTATCTTTGCCTTTACAGGCCAAAGATATTCATCAACAATTCATCTTTTGCACTACACAGCCAATTATATTCCTCAACAGTTCATATTTGCACTACAAAAAAATATATTAATATCTCAAAAGAAATATATAATCATTTCGTAATTTATATAAACAATAATTATAACCATGTTGATCATTTCACCTTTTGCACTTAAGCTAAAGATATTCAATTATAAATTCAATGGTCATGATCATACCAACCAACAATTCAACTTTCAGACTTTCATCGCCAAAGAGAACCCATAGTCATGATCATACCAATAATCTACCCATCTTTACACTCAAATCAAAGAGAAATTAATATCATCATTAGGGTTATAAAAATGTTATATATGATAATAAAAATAATATAATCAACATATAGATTTAATCTCAAGAGTAATATTCATAACTCAACTATAATTTGGTTAGAAAAAGAAACTAATTTTGTCATGAATAGTAACTCGTGAATAGTAATCCATGAATAGTAACTCATGAATATTAACTCGTGAATAGTAACCCCGACATGAAAAAGGTAGAAATTCAACAATAAAATCCATACCAATATTTCGGTATAATGATATTGAAAGAATAATATTTCTTAAGCTTATACAATTTATTTTAATTGTTTACACTTTACTAAATAATGCATTTAATCATCCTAAAATGCCAAACTCATAAGATTTCATCACCAATAATCAAAACCCTTATCAAAAATTTGCATATACCTCATGTAGGATTCTCAAGCCATAAAATCCTATTTTCCAATTTTCTTACTTCACATAACATATTTAATTCATTTACTCATAACTAGTCCATTTTTATGAAAAATACCAAATCAGTACAAACAAAATTTTTTTTTTGAGATTTAGTAGAATATAGTCCCATATTGAACATATATTTTTCTCAGAATTTTTAAAAATCATTTACTATTTTTCATATGGCCAAAACAGCCGAATATTTAGATATTTATCAAAAAATTTACTTATATCCAAAAATTCCGAAATTATCAGAGTATACTTCTATCATACACATGTACTCCCAATAATAATTTCACCAATTTTGGAGTTAACCACAAGGAGTTATAAGCGGTTACTTTTAAAATAGTCTTTTCCCGTAAAATTCATAAATCTTAATATATACATCCAAAAATCACCATTTTTGGACACAATCAATAAAACTCATCAAAATATCATTTCAAATTTTTCTAGAATTATTGAAGGTCAGAAAAATTACGAAACTGAAAAACATAACAACCCTTAAAATCCCTTACTATCCCTTACATCAAAAGAGCAGCACTTCTGACTGGATATCGGATATGACGCTGAAGAAAACTTGCACTGATGAATAGCAACTCACCAAGTATCTAAATACTCATAAAATACACTCGATAATCTAGAGAGAAAAAGAGAGAAAACTTATGAATTCTGGTGTGATTTTCAATTCTAACTTAGCCCTCTATTTATAGGAAAATGTTAAAGACGTAAAAACAGACTTGACTGCCACCACTGATGGCTTTACTTGCTACTATTCCACCCACCAAAAATCAGCCATCTTCCCAACAACAACCAAAAGTGGGGCCCACCCATTTCTAGAATTTTTCATCAAAATCATTTATAAACCCAATTTACGAATCACCACCTCTTAAAATTCATAAAAAATCATTCGCTCATTTTTAACGGTTCAAAATTTGTGAACATATACTCAACTTATATATGTATAACATATCCAAAAATCACAACGATCCAACTACGATTAAAATTATAACTCACACAATAAAGTTTGTAAGAACAATCGATTTGATCTTTTAATACCTCCAATCCGGCAAAATACCGATAAAATACCTCAACATTAATTCCTTCATTTATAACCACATAAATAAATCCATCATTTATATCCACATCAAATAAATATTTCATTATCATATAAATCAATAATTAATTATTCACAAATAATAATATTCTGAATCACAATAATGACAACCAGCAGCTCCTGTGGAAGAGGGGGGCTTTTCGATAAGGATTTCTCCTCATCGGGCGCTCAATTAGGTGACCAAACCTCTCCTCGATGTAACTTTCTAGACATTGCCAATAATGCTATCTAATAATATTATTCAAATAATATGAATTATTGATCCGATAATGGAGATATCTTCAAAGGTGACAATTATTGAAACAACAATAATATAAAATATCAATGCAAAGAATTATTGATTCAATAAAATAAAATATTGAATAATAATTATCGTAACAATTATTGAGTAGTGCCTTCTCAATGTAAGAATCAATAATTGATAAAAAATAATGTGCAATACTGCAAAGTCTTCATCGCGCAACTTCGCCAGACATCGTATTTTAACCACCGTGTATTCCAACAAAGGTTAATTCAGTAACGATTACGTCGTTATTTATAAAAACTCAAATTTGTCGTTTTCTTCATCCGACAGTTATTCTGTTATGGGGCCCACATATGGTTGTGCCGTCGTACGAATATTCCCCGACACAAGAATATTCCACGACCAAACGAATATTTCCCGACAATAATAAGTATTTTATAGCCACTTGCTTATTTTGAAAAAAATTCATATAGCATCCTTACACTACAAAAAAATGGGCCTTTAGCAACAATTTTTCGGGCAACGACTTTATAAGTCGTTACTAAAAGTATATGTTTAGCAACCAAATTTGTCCTTCATTGCAGATTGTGTAAGACTTTCACTTTTTGCAATAAAATTCATAAGTCGTTGCAAAATTTCGTTGCTAATTCATTGGCGGGAAAAAATTTCGCTAGAAATTCGTTGCAAAATTTTCGACCACTTGATTTCCCGTCATCGTGGGCAAAGAAAGTTTTTTTGTTGCTAAAAATGGGGCTTTAGCAACGATTTTTCAGACAACGACTTTATAAGTCGTTGCCAAAAGTGTATGTTTAGCAACGAAACTTGTCCTTTGTTGCAACTTGTGTCAGGCTTTCACTTTTTGCAACAAAATTCATAAGTCGTTGCAAAATTTAGAGACAAAATTCGTTAAAAATTCGTTGCAAAAATTCTAACCACTTGATTTCTCCTCATCGTGGGCAACGAAAGTTTTTTTGTTGATATATTTCGTTGCCTAATATGGACCACATTCATTTGCAACAATTTTTATTTTCGTTGCATATTTTATACAACTTTTTGCAATGACTATTAAAATATTGCCTTAAATTAAGATAATCCCAATAAGCATGTTTTTGTAAGACCATATTCGGTATTCGAAGAATTGTCAAAAAATATTCGTATTTAGTATTTAAAAATTATGTCCAAATGCGGAACATATTCGTTTCCATTTTTTTATTCGAATAAACAAATTATTCAAATATCTGAATTCGAATGTCAATCACCTAATAAACAATTTATTCATAAAAAGTAAAAATAAAAAAATATTGATCAATTACTAACAAATCACAACCATTTAAAGTTGTAAAAATACATATCATAAATGGGAGACATATCAAATACATCATCATTCATAATTGATCATAAAAATCAATTAAAATTTACTAATATAAACTGTACATATAAGTTGTATAAATTGTACTTATAAGTTGTTCCATATTATTTAATTTATTTTTTGCTAAATTTAAATGTATATAAAAAAAATACATAAACTTAGGGGCATTCCCCAGATCGATACAAAATGTCAAGAAAGGGAACTCAATACGACAAATGGTGAAACTTCAGATTCTAAGACAATACAAGAGCATAAGGCCAAAACAGATCAAATGAGCAATCGCATTGACTTCAAGAACAACGAGAGCATCCGACCAAACAAAACAATAAACAGACGGAATGTTTGATCGTGCATATTGGCTGCTATTTTTTTGGCGTGGGCAATTATTGTTGACGTGGAAGATAGAAATGCATGGCTTAAAAATTTTCTTAAAAAAAATGTTGCTCACAAGTATCAAACTCCAGACCTCTCCAAACTAAAAACGTTATATTCCAACAAAAGCCACTAGACCAACTACCTATTATGTTAAAATTTATGTAACACTAATATTTAAACCACCTAACATCGTTTCTATGCATGTAAAGATGAGATAATACACTTTTTGGTCACTGTACTAGGAATTGTAATAATAATAATAATTGTAATAATAATAATAAATTTTAAATAATTAAAATAATAATAATAATTTAAATATAAAATAATAATAAAATTATTATTATTATTATTATGGTACTAATCATGCAAAGTCCGTCAGTATTAAGATTGGAACAAAATACAAAAGATGATATATTGAGATATAAATTTCAACATAGATTTGTCAGCCATGAAATAAGTCATGTCATTTCGCATTTACTCGTTATTTACCAATGTTAGAAACTAAAAAGTGTTCACAAGGCAAAAGTGTTTACCAATGCAATAATTAAAATTTTAATAATAATAAAATAATAATTATTATTATTTTATTTTTTATTTTATTTTAATTGTTATTATTATTGAATTATTATTATTGTTATTATTATTTTAATTATAATTAAAATAATAATAATAATAATAATTAAAATAAGAGTGATCCGACAAATTGTCTGTATTAAATGTCAATGTATATGAATATATGAATTGAAAAAAATTAAAAGGACTCGCACATCATTATTCTATCTTATCCATTAGAGTTTAGTTGTAATATGACTTTATTATGAAATTTAACGATAAATATATTGTTTTTCAAAAAAAAAACTAATTGTAATTGTAGTGACTATTTTTAATCATTGAACTCTGACAAATCTTTCTATTATAAATATTTGTTATTCGCTAATGTACTCATCTTTGTAATTTATTAGATCGATTCTTATACTTACCCATGAGTTTTTTTAAATTTAAATTTAATTTGATTGAGTCCTATAACAATAAAAAGAAAAATATGTCAAAATATTAAATTTTATTCGAAAAATATTGATACCCACGTGACTAGTACAAAAAAAAACAAAAATTTTTTTGATTCAGTGGTTAAAAAAACTTTGAATGTAATTTTATATTTAGGGTATTTAATTTGTAACTGCTTTATATTATTTTAGGGTATTTTAATTATTATTATTATTATTATTATTATTATTATTATTATTTTAAGTATTTAAAATTTATTATTATTAATACAATAATAATTATTACAATTATTATTATTATTATTATTATAATTCCTAGTACAGTGACCAAAAAAGTGTATTATCTCATCTTCACATGCATAGAAACGATGCTAGGTGGTTTAAATATTAGTGTTACATAATTTTTAGCATGATAGATAGTTGGTTTAGTGGCTTTTGTTGGAATATAAGGTTTCTAGTGTGGAGAGGTGTGGAGTTCAACACTCATGAGCAACATTTTCTTTAAATAATTTTTAAGCATGGCAAGCCAAGCTCCAGGTCAGCAAAAATATGCACAATCAGCATTCCTTTTATTTTTTCGGACAAAAATTAAAAATAATGATCATTTTATAATTTTTGAGAGTACAGTTATTCGATTGTAACAAAAAAAGTTTCGGTAACCACAAATACTAAAAATACTAATTAAAAAAATACTAATCAAAAAATACTAAAATACTAAAAAAAACTCAAATTAAAAAAAACTAAAATTCATCATTTAAAAAAATACTAATTAATGTAATATCAATTTTATCACTATTTTATTTAATTTTTTTTAAAAAAAAATGAATTTATAAAAAAGAAGAGTAAGATGCAACGTCATTTTAATTGGCGTTAGAATTTTTATTTTTATTTTTTTATAGTTGAAGTCTTATATACTCCTTCATTTTCAACGCTGATGACAGATAATAAATATAAAAAATATTGATGTTTGTAAATAAGTACAAAAGATCAAAGAAATAAAAAAAAAGATTCTAACGTCAGTTAAAGTGATATTACATCTTACTCTTTTTATATATACAAATTTTCTTTATAAAAAATTTTAAAAAGTTACAATGCCGGTTAGTTTGGCATTGGATCACATTTTTATTTTTTTTAAATTTATTTAAAAAAATAAAATCATTTTTTAAAAAATTAAGATAATTTTTTTTAAAAATTTCGTTTTTTAAAAAAATATTTTTTAAAGTGGCGTTGGTTGCCTTTCTGATTTTTAGCCAAAAAAAAATCCAAAAAATTCAACGCCATTTCAAATGGCGTTCAGTAGTTTTTTTTCAAATTAGATGTGAGAGCCTTTACTCCCAACGACAATCGTTGAAGTTTTTATTTTTTTAAAAATATTCGTTTAAAAATAAAATCTTTTTAACACACCAATGATTGATTCATCGAATTATTATATTGGGGTTCTATCTATATATTGACTTTATCTAAAGAACTCATTCTTGATAACTCTATTGTGTAAGCTTTGATTCAACACCATACCAATTTTACACAAAAAAATTCTAATTTTTAAGTAACTTACAATATCGACTATTCCTTTAATCAAAGTAAATAAATTTACAATAACTAAACTTTAAAGTTTCATACATTGACCATGAAAAAAAAAAAGATTAGGCTCTTTTGTGGAGTAGACCACAAATATTAAACTCATCTATTCTACAGAAAGAGTTAACTTTGAGTTTATTTTTTGTTAATTTATGGTATCCGACAACTCAAATTGTAATGTAATTAAAATTTTAAAATATGATTTTATTCTTAATAATATTTTTAAATAATTTATAATATTAAATGTTTTATTTATTAAAATATTAAGTTACAATAATTTAAATTGACAATAAAAAATTATAATAATTAAGACTCTTTTTGTAGAACAAATCACAAATCTGTTAAATTATTACTATTTTGTTTTACAAAAAAGGTTATATTTCAGTTTGTTATTAACTAATTTATGACATCCTAAAATTAAAATTAAAATTTAAATCAATTTAAATTCATTTGGTATTATACAAGGATTATAAATTTTAAATTTGAAAAGTTTCAGATATTACCAGATGTAGATGCAAATATGGATATTTGGGATTTTGTCCTTTTCAATTTTACATAACAGATGTGGATAATATTTCGTATATTATCCGCCCGATACGGATACAGATATGCCAAATATAATTTCTTAATATGGATATACTTGTAAGTTTTATCACTACAAGAAAGTAGCGATGTAGCGAAGGAAATTTTGTGAAAGAATTCATTCCTTCACATGAGAAATTTTCTAGCGAAGGAACAGTGAAGGAAAAAAGATATCATTCTTTCACATGAGAAATTTTCTAGCGAAGGAACAATGAAGGAAAAAAGATAGTGACAATATAGTTATTAGCGAAAGAAATATCCTTCATAATTTATATTTTTTCCTCGTAAAATTGAGGTAATAGAATGGTTTTTTGCGCCAATTTATGATAAAATTTGCGAGGAAAAAATTATTAATAAATAAATTATTAGTCACTATATATTAGTGTTCAAAGATTTATTGCGAAAGATAATATTAATCACTATTTTGTTCTAAATAATTTTTTTTTAAAATTAATTGTAGTGAATATAAATTGTAATATAAATATATTAATTTTTTATAGTAATAAATTTATTTTTAATAACACTTTTTAAGTAACTTACAATATAATATAAATATATATCATTACTTTTTTATATATAAAAAAATCACATTTGAGAGTATATTAGAAGTATTATTTACAAGTGAAAAACATATCGTAACATTCCCTAATTTTCCCCCAAATTATAAGGGTTTCCTCTAGCAAATCCAAAGATACATAAAAAATTATTCATATTGAATCCCCATTGCTGCAGCTCTCTTTTTTTCGTAGTTGCTTTACTCTGTTACTTCTCTCGTGGTTCGCCTCGATTAGTTGAACAAACGGGTCGAGAAATTGAAATCCCAGGATTGATTCGAGATAAGTCGGAACCCCTTTTGTTTTAATTTATTATATCCTTCTATTGGAGCTTATTGTATTTTAGGTATTTTATAATATTAGGGTCTGTGTTTTGGTTATGTAATTTTTGTAATTTGTTCGGATTAAATTTGCTATCTTGAATTGGTGTATCGGGGTTAATATAGAAGATTTTGAGATGGTTGAATTGTGTTTGTTTATGGTTGTTATTCGTGGATTTCCTTAATTATATTTTGGTTCATGATAGTTAGGTTATTAACATATGAGGTAGATGAAGTTAATTAAAAAGAAATTACTGATATGACTAAATTATGCATTGTTATTTGTGAGTTCTTTTTAGTTTTGCACTGAGCATCAATGGCTTTTTGGAAGTTTACTATCCCAGAGCAGTATTTGGGTTTGATTGTGGTTATTTGACATTGGGGGTTACCAGAAATGAGTTCAATCATGTTACAATGTGAATTCTATATTATTTGATTCATGCATAATGATGGATCTATAGGCATATTTATAGGGAAAAGAAAAACAAAAGCTAATGTATATGCTAAGCGGGTCTTAGTTTTTAGATCTTCATGTGCGAGTGATTTTGTGTTTTCTGATATTAATGGTGCAGTAATTAGTTTGATAAACTTATCTTTCATCTCTGACATGTATGAATTTAAAGTTATTATGTTCGTAAAAATAGTGTAGAGAATTTGAAGATGCCTGAAATTTGACATTGGATGACCTCTTTTTCTCTCACTCATGTTTTGTGGGGAATAGATAACCACTTTAGACCCTAACTCTTTTCAACTCTTTAGCATGACTGTGGCCATGAGGCGAATTCCAGAACTCAGGAATGTTCGTCATTTTTATGTTGTTTAAATTCTTAAGCCCAATAGCTAATATTTCAATGAGCTTGATAGATGACCATAGGCCAGTATTATAGATTAGGGGAGGGGGCATCCATTAGTTTGAAGTCATTACTGACAAATTTTCTAGGAGCCTTAGATACTTGGATAAATTTAATGTTTTGGGGCCTAATTATATTGCCTTATGCACTCCCTCTTTTCTAAGCATTTGAATTTTTATTGCAAGAAATATAGAGTAGAACCACGTTCTCCTACTGCTTATTTTACCACATCTCATCACTCTACAGGCCCATATGATGTAAACTACTCTCAAGATTTGGCCTATATTAAGGTACTACTAGTCTATTACATGTGTCCCATCGATAAAGAAATGTGTGAAACTTGCTCCCTCATACTTGTTACTTTTTTGTTGTTGCTTATCTATTAGACTACCACTGTTTTATATTATTCTCAAACTTATTTCCACTACATATAAAAAAAACCAACTAAAAGAATATTCATTCTTAGTTATGATGTCAATTAGTCAATGGAAATTTGTAGTCATGTTATGACATACTACTATCGAATTAATAATGTGAATTAAACCAGGACTTGCAAAGTAGTTTTATTATCTCTAAGTAACAGTAGAGAGTAGTCTAATTACATGTAAACAATTGTTTTTACTATTTTCCCCCTTGTTTAAGTATAATTTCTTCTTCCAATTATTAGTTACCATACATGCATTTCATAAATTATGTTCTATTTCATTAATAAGAAAATCTTATAGCTGCCTTGTTTATTTACTACGTGTTGAAGAAATTATATGAAGACTTGAAGAACTAAATTGAAAATGCAATAGAGCTTGGAAGAATTCCCAAGAAGAAATGCACGCTTACAATATAAAGGATTTTCCCGTGGGGGATTCATTTTCATCTCCCAGAGACCACGAAACCATACTTCAAGTAATTACTTCATACTGAAACTTTTATGCAACCCACAATGATCACTATTTGACTAAGCTAAACAAAAGGTTTAGCTTGTTAAAATTGTGTCAACTAAATGCATGCCCGAACAAGCTTTGAGGTATTTGATATTGAATTAATTTTTGTATGCATATATGCTTGGTCGATTTTTTCCTTTTTTTCACCAGATATTGATTGATGGAAGAAACCGAGAGGCTAACAATATTGAAGGGTGTACGCTGCCAAGTCTTGTATACTTGGCTCGGGAGAAGAGACCTCACCATCCCCATAATTTCAAAGTTGGAGCGATGAATGCATTATAGATTCATGGAAATTGAATATACACATACACTTACTATCTATTGTACCACATAATATGATATTAGTAGGTAAAATGTACATATGTTACATCACATTTTAATGTGTTTGTTTATGATGAAATTTCTAACATGGCCACTTACATTGTAAATAGGTTTATTGAAGTGTCGGGAGATAATTCTACAATATTATATGGATTGCTTACTACCTTTGTGTGGGAAATTGCAATTAAGAGTGTCATCAAAGATGAACAATGGGCAGATAGTGCTAATCGTAGACTGCGATATGTACTCTAATAACTCTCAATTAGTGAGTGATGCTCTTTGCTTCTTCATGGGTGAGCAAAAGGGCCATGAGTTTGCTTATGTTCAATTCCCACAAAATTTTGAAAATGTTTCTAAGAGTGATGTTTACGCTAGTTCCTTAAGAATAATTAGTGAGGTAAGTTTAAATAAACACATATTTTCATTAAAAGAAGTGAAAATTATCTACAGCATGTCAATTATGTTTACTTTTTGCTGATCAAAAAGAAATATTATGTTTACCCTTTTCAATGGATTTTTTGCTATCAAGGTGGATTTCCATGGTCTGGATGGTTTGGGAGGTCCTCTATATGTTGGAACTGGCTGCTTTCACAGAAGAGATACTCTTTGTGGATAACAGATTACTTCACCTTGGGTTTGTTTTTGTTGTCTATAGGCTCTGGTATGAACGCAACTCGTGGATTCATTTTAACTCAGCCATTCCTGTTTGGACCACTGTTCAAGATATTCTACAGATTATAAAATGTGCGTTTCATACTAACATTAAATTTCAGAAAGTTAAAAACAATCTCGTTATAGATATTTAGCCTTGTAATTTGGGTTCCTGCTTGTACTGTCTGCTGTGTTATATGAGGGTTGAGCCTCCGTTCCTCTTTGTTTTGGTTGGGTTATGCCCAAAGGAAGTTTGGGCTATTATTGTTACTACTCTTTCTTGGCTTAGTATGGTTTGATGGGGGTCTGCTATGTTACCGAATTACAGCTGCTTTGAGGCTGATGGTGTGTCTGTGTTGCTGCTACTCATTTGGTGCTAGTCTACTTCTGCAAGTATATGATGTTGTTGGTTTATGCTTGTGCTGTTTGGGCCTTGCTGTTGCCCTGCTACCTATTGCTGTTGCAACTTATATGCTGCATGACAGCATTGATGTTTCTTCTGCTGCAGTCTGTTTCGTGCGGCTGTTGTTTCTTCTGCTGCAGTCTGTTTCTTCTGTTGCAGTATGTTTTGGTTTATTTTCTGGTCCAATATCTATCATATTCCCTGATCTTTTCTCATGGTTCAAACTATACATCAAGTTTTATATTTATGAATTTAAAATCAAATACAAGTTGCATTCTTCTTTCCATATTGTCTTTTGAGAAAATTTAGCTAAGAGAGAAATTAGATTGCATGTCAAGTGTAGACAACAAATTTTATTCTGCATTCCATCTTCTTCATTAGGATGACCTTTTAAAGCTTTCTTTGAGGGCATCTAGAGGGATTATGTTTCTGTAATTTTCTTTTCAGGGATGCTATTGTCACTTGGGTGAAGAAGAAGACGGGACCTAACTTACATAACTTAACAACCATTGAGGATGCAGAACATATATTGACTGCTGAATCAAAGATAGTGTTGGGTTTTCTAGACACTTTGGTGGTATATCCTCTGTCAGAGTTAAATCTTGGTATTATTTTGGGTAGCATTTATTTCCTAGCAGTCACTAACCTCATGAAAATTTACACTAATTAAAGATATCTTCTTTGTTAATATCTGTGGGTGATAGCCCAAGAGTTAATCGTGATGTCAACATGGCAAATTAATACTGTGCCTTGTATTTTCTAGGTCATTGGAACTCTTTTCCCTTTCATTACTTTGTCTTCTCCATTCAATTTGTTGTTTGCTAAATGAAAAGGCTTTTGCGTCGTTTGATTATGCTCTCGTGCCTTACGTTTTCCTTTTTGTTTATATAATGTGGTATCACAATAAGGTTAAAAAAAATAATGGAACATAGAGAGATGAACATTTCATGTTTATTTGTTGTGTGTATGTATAAGTTCATAAATCATTGAGAGTTGTTTCTTGCAGCTTGAGTATTATTCGCTGATTGACATGCTTGTGGACTCGGACTAAACTCGAACTATACTTTCCATTCAGTTTAGTAAATTTCCTTATTTTAAAATATTGTAGCTTTGTTTTTGTTCCCTAACCCAGTAGTAAATGGTTTGAGGAAATTATGAGCGGTTAGTTCAGAATTTATAAGATTCTGCATAAATTCCGGTACACGTGTCCTGTATTTTAACCTGATGTCTTGTAACATTTTTAGGGTCCAGAGAGTGAAGAGTTTGCTGATGCTTCAAAGATGGAAGATGATGTCAAATTTTACCAAACTACCAGTCCTAATGCGGCTAAACTCTTCCACATGGATACCCAAGGGAAACGTCCAGCTCTGGTCATGATAAAGGAGGAGTCTGAAAAAATTAACCACTTTGGTTAGTTTTCTTAGCTCCATATTTTGGGCACTTCAATTTACATTTCACTGACTTTAACTAACTCAATTTTATAGGTGGTCAGTTCATCAAATTAGCAATAGCTGAATTTATATTTAAGAACAAGATGAATTTATACCGTCAACGTGAACTTGAACCTACAACAAGACCTGCAAATTTAGAACCAAGCTCATATGATGTGGTTAACTCCAATTTAAAAGAGGACACAACCAGCTCTCCCATGTTTTCCATAACAGAAGGTACTTTTACCCCTTATTTCTTCACTTCATTGCCGTCTTCTGTTTATCTCGTATGCCAATCCATACATATCATATTACATGGTTCACATTGTGGTATTCTATGGGGATAAAATGTAAATCTTTTTGTTAAAAAAAATAGCATAGCTTTATTGAATATCAAATTAAAAAAATGTATATATGAGATTTTGCTATATTCAACATTTATGTCCCCTATGAACAATTGGAAGACACAACTAAAGACTCATTATAGTCCAAGAAATTCTAAAACCTTATAACTTCTATTTTAATGCTTTCACTCCCCCACCCCTTTTCCCCGTAAGTTGGAGTTGAGTCAAAGTAATAGATTTCAAAGTTTAGCACTCAAATATCTAGAGTAAAATTTTATTTTAGTTAAACAACTTTTTGAAGCATAATTGCAGGTTTGATACTTACATGTTGATGTTGATGATGATCATGAAATAGCTACCTTCTTCAATACTGCATTGCATCTTTTAAATGATGAATTTCCGTGCTACGTTTACGGAAGACAAGGGACGAAATTATAAAGTGTACTCTCTATATATGTAGATATATACTTTGATTGAAGAACTGTGGTAGCTTTATATGGTTAATTGTAAAGATAATGAATGATTATGTAGTGGATGATTTTATTAAGTTAATAATATTTTAGTTTTTTGTATTTTTGTCATTATTTGATATGGGGACATTGAGCCAGCCAGGTACACAAAAAGAATTTCAAATTTTGATTTGGCAACAATATAATTCGTTATCAACGCATTGAACAAGTTTTAATATAGCAATAATTTTTTATACATTTAGCAACAAATTTTCGTTGCTAATGGCATTAAAAATATAATATTTGGCAATGAAAATTTAACCTAATAACAACGGAGAGGATATTGTTGTTAATACTAAAATAAAAGGCATCATTTTTTATCGTTGCAAATCATATCAACTTTCGTTGCACATATAAAGAAACAACATATAATGTCGTTGCTAATCGACGACTTTTGTTGCTATTGAAAAATAACCAAAGAATAAACATTTTTTAGTTCTTTGATTCAACATAATGTCGTTGCCAAATAATATAATCAAAGAACAAAAAATTGTTGCTAAAAATTTATATTCAAACGAAAGCAAGCTTTAGGCAACAATTTTCATAATTTCTTCGCAACGAAAAATGTCGTTTGCAAAATGGTATCAATTACAACGAAAATGCATGGTCGTTGCAAAAAAAGTTCATTTCGTTGCCAATTAGCGAGCTTTTTAATCGAAATGAGGTTTTTAATAACAAAATTTTAATTATTATTCTGAACAATACATTTTGTTGCTAAAGGATCGATGTCTCTGTCAGACGAAAGCCAAATTTCGTTGCAAAATGTATTACTTTTGACAACGAAAAAAATCGTTCATTCTTGAACAATTAGCAACGCTCATTCTTGCTGACGAAAACCTTGACGATCAGAAAGTCGTTGCCAAAACCCTTTTGCAACGAAATTTAGCACATTTAGCAACGAAAATCGGTTGTTGCTAAAGCCCAATTTTTTTGTAGTGTTAACTTTGTTTTTTATCAATTTAACCATTTACTGAATAGTAATTATAAAAAAATTTGAATACTTTTATTTCATAAAATTCGGGGTATTACATGTTAAACATGTCTGTGGGCCCATTTCTTGATTGAAATTTGATTATAGCTTGTAAAATCGCCCGTTTGTAGATTTCGGTCAATTTCTGTTTAGAATTTGGAAAAACTTTCTTCTGCAAAGTTGTAGATAATGAAATTTCCTATGAAAAAGACATGTGCTTTGAATTTTTCTGATAAAAGGGCTATTTATTATGAATTATTAAAGTTCCGTAGTTCTGAAATAATTGGTTTTTAAAAGTTTTAATTATTTTTAATTACAAAAACAGTTTTTTGGTTTTTGTCATTATTTGGTGGCTGAATTCAGATGGTCAAGGTGGGCTAAGGAAATTAAAAATAAAATATTATTATTTTATTAAATTTTCTACTTTGGTGTTCTAAGCAATTTCCGATAAATAGGGTGCTTAGGTTAGAATTAAAAATCACACCATAAACTAAAGATTTCTCTCTTTCTCTCTCTATAATATCGAGCGTATTTTTGTGAGTATTTTAGTACTTTGAGTATTGCTATACGGTGCAAGTTCTTTCAAAGACTATATCCGATATTCCAAATGTAAGTCTTATTCTTTTGAGGTAAGGGATGTTATTTTCTTTGTAAATGATATTATTTCTTCAATATCATTATGCCAAAATATTGGTCTGAATTTTTATCAAATTTGAAACTTTTCATGTCGGGGTTACTATTCATGAGTTCTTATTCACGAGTCTTATTCACGAAGCATGATGATTTTTTTGTGAAATTTCTATCTTTTAGTGTCGGAGTTACTATTCACGTATACGACACTATTCACGTATATGGCACTATTCACGAATACGACACTATTCACAGAAAAATTAAATTTTCATTTTTCGTCCAAAATATCTATTATGGATACTAGCTTTGATGGTATCCATGTTTTGATCATTCTTGAATTTTACTCCACTCTGGTTATTTATGAAGTATTTTTGAACTTGGATTGTTTAAAGTACGAATCCTTAATATTTATTCTTTTGTTTCACTGGATTCGTTTTCTTTAAAATATTTTTCATCATCTTCAGTCCTAAATGATGATATTACTGAATATCTTTGGCATGTAGTGCAAAGATGAATGATTTTTGATGAATATCTTTGGCCCGTAGTGCAAAGATGAACATGTGTTTAGATGAACATGACCAACTGATGAATATCTTTGGCCTGTAGTGCAAAGATGAATATTTAATTCCATATATATATTGATTAATGTTACAGGGATAAAATATCGACGATGAACTTTTGAATTCATATATAGAAGATAGTTGATTTCATTCTCTACTTAACTTTTCTAATGAATTATTATTTCCGCTGCGAATATTGATTTAAAACTGGTTGTCTATTGTATTTTATTAGATTTTTTCCTGTTGAGGACTAACGATAATTTGTTCTATGTTATCTTAGTCATAATGTTCTTTACTGGGCTAGTTGAGCTCACCCTTTTTCTTTTTTTGTTCCATTTTTCTTCTCGGGAGGCGAGAATGTAGCAAAATCTTAGTAGTCGGGTATGGAATGAATGTTCTAGAAAGTCGTTTTAGTAGTCCTCACCATTTTTATAAAATAATGTATCAATAATTGTAATGAGGACTTATTTGAGTGTGGATATTATCTAGATGACAATATTTGTATTTAAACTCACAGTTTTTATGTTGTATTAATAAAGTTGTAGTTGTTTCTGTACCATATATTTTGACGGACTCAGAATAGGTGTTGTATACCTATTTTGGGGGCGTCACACCAAATTAATATTTTGAATTTATAATCCACTAAATCACTACAAATTTAAATTGTTTTAGTAATGTCAACTGATATGATATTATCCTTTTTAATTTAATTATTATATCCTAAAATCACTATTTTTTTAATCCCAAATTAATATTTTTATTTTATAATCCCCTAAAATCCACTACTTTTCTAAATCATTTACTAATTTAATTATGTTAAAACATAATTATTGTATCCTAAAATAATTACTTTTCTAATATTATAACATTCATAATTATACCATACATTATATCATACATATATGGTATAATATTATAATACACGTATATAATAAAATTACTACTATCTAAACTGTGAAGATATTATCATTACTAATTTAATTATATTACAACATAATATTATACCATTTATAATTATATTACAAAATAATATTATACAGATTAAAATATTTAAAACAAAATTAAAATAACAAATAATATAAATCATAAGTTACTATGTTGATTTTATAATCCACTAAATCACTACTTTTTCAATCTAAACGATTTTTATATTATCATAACGTAATTATTATCTTCTAAAATCATTACTTTTTAATCCTACATTATTATTTTGATTTTATAATCCCCTCAATCACTATACATCTAAACTGTTCTAATAATGTTAACTGTTCTAATATTATCATTACTAAATTAATTATTATCTACTAAAATCACTACTTTTTTTAATCCCAAATTAATATATTAAATGTATAACCCTCTAAATCACTACAAATCTAAACTATTTTGGTAATGTAAACTGTTCTGATATTATACTTTCTAATTTAATTATTATCTCCAAAAATCACTACTTTATGATATTATCATTACTGACCTATTATCATTACTCTCCGTTATTTATTCAAATTTTCTTATCAAATATGCGATCAATTCCCTTGCAGCAATTGTTGATATCACATATCCTAATTTATTGCAAAAATTTGACAATGGCTTTTATTTCCAAGACCAAGCCATTCTTGCTCCTACACTTGATGCTATAAATAAGGTGAACGAATATGTGATGTATTTATGGTCATGTGATGAAATACCATATCTAAGATGTCCTATGTAAGGTTGATGAAAACTCAAACAGCTATGAAGGCATTTACACCTTATAAATTTTTAATAGCATTACATCTTCTGGAATGTCAAACCACAAGATAACGTTGAAGATTGGGGTTCCTGTAATGTTGTTCAAAATATATATCGTTGATTTGGTTTGTAATGTCACGAGATTAATAGTAACTCAATTGGAAAAACATCTGATAGAAGCAAAAGTAATTTCAGTCAGCAATTTTGGACACAAAGTTTTCATACCTCGCTTGGTCTTAACACCGTCAAACATTAGATTACCTTTTAAATTCCAACAAAGACAATTTCCTTTGGTTGTTTTCTTTTTCATGACAATTAATAAGAGTCAGGGAAAATCTCTCTCACATGTTGGACTGTATCTGTCACATCCAGTTTTTAGCCATGACCAATTGTATGTAGCAGTATCAAGAGTTACAAACAAGAGTGGAGTAAAAATACTAATTTGTGACAAAGATGAACAAACATACAATACTACAAAGAATGTAGTTTTTTTCGAAAGTTTTCACAATTTAATGTATAAAGGTTTGATTTGTTTTACGCTATTATCTTTTCTCTTTGCTCATTATTGGTGTAAACCCTGATTATTTTATTATTATATCTCATGAAATTTTTACTATAATTTATTTTGAATCTTTTTAGGTAAATCTATGATTTGCATTTACAAAGCTATCTCGATCGAGGTTTGTCTTTTACTTTTTGGATGACAGTGTGACGCCCCCAAAACAGGTATACAACACCCATTCTGAGTTGTCAATATACATGGTACAGAAACAACTACAACTTTATTAATACAACATAAAAACTGTGAGTTTAAATACAAATATTGTCATCTAGACAATATCCATACTCAAATAAGTCCTCATTATAATTATTGATATATTATTTTACAAAAATAGTGAGGACTACTAAAACGACTTTCTAGAACCTTCATTCCATACCCCGACTAGTACTCGCTAAATTCTCGCCTCCTGAGAAGAAAAATGGAACAAAAGGAAAAGGGTGAGCTCAACTAGCCCAGTAAAGAACATTATGACTAAGATAATATAGAACAAATTATCGTTAGTCTTCAACAGGAGAAAATCTAATAGAATACAATAGACAACAAGTTTTAAATCAATATTCGCAGCGGAAATAATAATTCATTAGAAGGGTTAAGTAGAGAATGAAATCTACTATCTTCTATATATGAATATAAAAGTTCATCGTCTATCTTTTATCCCTATAACATCAATCAATATATATCTGGAATCAAATATTCATCTTTGCACTGCAGGCCAAAGATATTCATCGATTGGTCATGTTCATCTAAACACACTGCTCATTTTTGCATTACAAAGCCAATGATATTCATCGAAATCATTAATCTTTTTGCACTACACAAGCAAAGATATTCAATTATATCATCATTTAAGACGAAGGATGATGAAAAATATTTTAAAAGAAAACGAATCCAAAGAAACAAAAGAATAAATATTAAGGATTCGTATTTCAGCTATTCCATGTCCAAAAATACCTCATAAATAATCATAGTGGAGTAAAATTCAAGAATGATCAAAATATGGATACAATCAAAGCTAGTATTCAGAATAGATATTTTGGACAGAAAGAAGAAAATTTCATTTTTTGATGAATAGTGTCGTATACGTGAATAGTGTCGTATACGTGAATAGTAACTCCGACACTAAAAAATAGAAATTTCACAAAAAAAAAAATTATCATGCTTCGTGAATAGTACTCGTGAATAGTAACTAGTGAATAGTAACTCGTGAATAGTAACTCATGAATAGTAACCTCGACATGAAAAGTTCTAAATTTGATAAAAAGTTTCAACCAATATTTTGGCATAATGATATTGAAGAAATAATATCATTTTTAAGAAAAAATAATATCCCTTACCTCAAAAGGATAGTACTTCTGACTAGATATAGTGCTGAAAGAACTTGCACCGTATAGCAATACTCAAAGTACTAAAATACTCACAAAAATACGCTCAATATATCGAGAGAGAAAGAGAGAGAAATCTTTAGTTTCTGTTGTGATTTTCAATTCTAACCTAAGCACTCTATTTATAGGAAATTGCTTAGAACACCAAAGCAGAAAATTGAATATAATAATAATATATATAATCAAATTTCCTACGCCCACTTCCTTAGATCTGAATTCAGTCATTTACATCACATGCAAGACCCACAATAATGACCAAAAACGTTTTTCATATTAAAAATAATTAAAACTTCCAAAAATCAATTATTTCGGAACTTTAATAATTCATAATAAATAGTCCTTTTATCAGAAAATTAGAATCTCGCGAATTTTTATAAAAAATTCAATTCTCTACAACTTTGCAGAAGAAAATTTTTCCAAATTTCAAACAGAAATTGACCGAAATTCATAAACGGGCGATTTTATAGGCTATAATCAAATTTCAGTCAAGAAATGGGCCCACAGACATGTTTAACATGTTTTAAATAACTTTTGTAACAAAAATACTCGTCCTCCTCATATACTCATATATCCCATATTCATTGTAAAAATATCATCATTATTATATTATAATAATATAATAAAATATTATTTTATCAGAAAAGATAAAATATCAATTTTCAACAATTGTCACTTAAAAATTTTCTCCATCTATATCCACATAAAATGAATATTTTCCTCATCATATAAATCAATAATTAATTATTCACAAATAATATTACGAATCACAATATCGACAACCGAGCGGCCTCACAGGAAAGAGGGGCTTTCCAATAAGGATTTCTCCTTCTTTGGCAAGCAATTAGGTGACCAAACCTCTCTTTAGACGAACTTTCTAGACATTGCCAATAATGTTATCTAATAATATTATTCGGATAATATGAATTATTGCTCAGATAATGAAAAATCTTTGTGTAGTGACAATTATTGAAACAACGAAATATAAAATATTAACGCAACAATTATTGAATCAATAAAATAAAATCTTTGAGCAATAATTCTTTGTAAAAATTATTGAGTAGTGCCTTCTTACGTAAGAATCAATAATTGGTGCAATCTGTGTGTCTTCTTGTGCAACAACGCGTATTCATGTGTTTTAACCACCGAGAGTATTCCAACAATGATAATTGGTAATAACTACTGTGGTTATTTATAAATAACTTATACTTGTCGCTCTTCATCCAATCGTTTTCCGTTATGGGCCCACAAAATCTGCTACTGTCGTCATTTAATATTCTCCTCTAAAGACAAGAATATTCCACACGACCAAACGAATATTTCCGACAACAATGAATATTTTATAACCACCGCTTATTTGAAATATTTAGCATTTTACCCATAACTAACCACATTAATCAAATCAACCCTTACTATTTAAAAATAATAAATAGAGGAAATTAAATTTCATTTATTAATAATTTGGGGTCTTACAGATGATGATTTAAAATTCTATGCAAGTCCATTTCATATGTGTTTTACTCTAATTCTTTTCATTTTATTTAATATAGAGAGCTCTTTATGTTCATTAGTTTTCAATCCGAAAAAAACACATGAATTTTTAGCTAAGTGTGAAACTTTTTTTTATCTTGGGCAATACTATTTCCTATAAAAAGAGTTGTGGAAAGATAATTATTTATTTGGTTGATAGTTTATGCAATGTTGAAATCAACTATTAAGTATGTCTAAATTCTTATATTTTACTATTGTCCGATTCACATGTGAAATATTTATAAGATTGCAACGACTGTTAAAAAGATCATTTAAGTGCTAATTTTTGTTTGTGTGAATATATTGCACATTCAATAAATATAACTGGATTGAAGACCTAAATTGGAAGAAGCTTAACTGTGATAATTCTGGTACCTATGGTTCAATGGTAATGTGACAATGAATTTGGTGTATGCAGTTCTTGGCAGAGTTAAATTTTTGTTGGCATGCTTCTTGCATTATTTCAGGTGCATCATGGATTTTATTCTGCTTAGCACAACAAAATTTTGCGCCCTACAATTCTAAATACTGTTGAAAGTGCAAAGGAGTTATATGAATACGTACCTTCAGATTATGGGACAGTGCATTCAATGGGAGGGGCTATGGCTTCATTTTGTGGACTATATCCCACGGTGTTTATATTTATGGCTTCTTCATTTATTGCATTCTATTATATGGATTGTGGCTTTGCATGATTTGTTAAGTACTAGCATCCGATAAATCATTTTCATCATCATTAATATATTTTTTTGTATTATGGTATCTTTTGTAAGTGCTATATACAATTGTCAAAAATTGATAAAAAAAAAACTAATGAGGTAATGTATTCGTTCTTTAACTATAACATTGTGTTGTGTATGACACGGTGCTATATTGCTATGTTTTTGGACATGGTGTTTGTTTGACATGAAGATCCAACATAATTATTAATTCTCGTGCTTTTCAGTTTTCACATGTAACATGTGCTTTCCCTTCATGTCTGAGGACCGAAACTGAGACATTCTTTCGCTGTTTTTCCTTTCGTTTGGATGTTAGAATTCTGGTGCAAGTAAGCGTATACGAGACATGGACTCTTCAAAATGCATCAAGTACATGTGTCAGATATTTGAGGCTTGGTGAGGTTTGTGTAGTGTGTAACAGGCTTAAAATATATCACTAGCAATCATATCAATATAATAATTCGATGACATTGTGCATGACACTTTCTAAATATTTGTTAGTGCTTTAGAATGAAAGAGTTATCCATTTTTAACCATATTGGTTACATTATAAACATTTTATCAAGACATTAATATATATATATATATATATATATATATATATATATATATATATATATATATCTGATCGGATCAAGTGCATACCCTTATCTTACTCACCATTGTGCCAAATTTTAGGCGACGGTTTGATGTCATACAATAGTCGTCTATACTTTTAGCGACGCTATATGTTGTCCATCGCTAAAAGTATAGACGACGGTTGTCTGACCGAAACCGTCGTCTAAAGGGGGTTAAACACGGGTGAGTAAGATAATGAGTATGCACTTGATCCTTGCTATATATATATATATATACACACACACACACACACACACACACACAACTGTTATGTAATGTTATGGGGTTTAGTGATCAGATTAATTATATATTTGGATATGTATTTGCACATAAAATTTTTATGTAACACTATATAACATATGCTATTAAAATTTGATAATCGCACAACAATCTACCATCTTCTTATTATATTTTAATTTATTAATTACATGTATAAATTTATTATTAATAAAATGAATAATCCCGCCGCAAAACGCGAATTTGTATCTAATACGAAAAACTAAACCTGAGTTTTTCTTATTCTATCGTTACGTACGGGAATTTCCTATATTAGTGATCATGAAAAGTAAAAATAATTCAGTTCTAAGATGGAATTAATTTGCTATATATGGCATCTTTCCTAGGATATTTTATTTAGTTAAATTTGGCAAACTCCTCCTTTATTTCCGCATTTTTCAAAAGAATAAAAAAATCGTTAATTTCCTCCCTCCTGTCTTTAATTAATAGAGCATATACTATAGGCTATAGCTAGCTCACCATTCCCGATAAAAAAAGAAAAAAATAATTGTTTTTTTTGATAAATTATAAAATTCTAGCTGCATGTTTGTTTGTAAAAAATACACTTAGGATTGAGTTATTTGTCTTAATTTAATATTATTTCGGATTATTTAATCCTTTGATGAGTGACTATTAGTCCGTTAATATGAGACTTAGGACTGAGGAAGAAACCAAATTAGAACCGAAATCGCATCAATTAAAATCGCACCAACAGTTCCAGCGTATGTGACGATTTTAGGTAGGTTGAAAAACTAAATTTACAATTTTAGTTTTGTTACTAGTCAAAACCGCACGCATAAAACCGAAACCAAACCGCACCATGAAAATTAATTAACTATACAATCCTATTACATGAGAGATGTTTCATTTAACCTTATGTAATGTTATATGCCTATAAATTAAACATAAATGTATGACTATAAATTTATAAATAACTAAGAGATCACAAAGAAAAAAAAGGATACAAAAACAAAGCAGTTCGTGTGGTGGGATCATTGGATAAAGTGATAACCACATCACAACCCCTTTACTAATGAAAATCTTACAAGTATAATAAACAATACTACATTGGATCAAATATATTTCTATAGCACAATAATTAATTTAAAATTTATAGATTTCCTCCTAACACAGCATTCCATGATTAAACACATATTCCTTCATACTCTACTTGGGTATGAATAATGGTGGCACTCAAAATTACAAGTATATTGGGATGAGCTCAAGAAGGTCCCATTCCCACATGCTCAACAAATTTTAAGTAAATTAGCAACAACAACAAATCCATTGGACAGGAAAGAATGAAAATATTTGAAACTCTTTAAAAGGAGACGTATTATAATTAATTCAAGAATATTATATAACTACTTGTGTATCCTGTATACATAGATAATAATAATAGATATTGCACACCATTTTACATAAGATGAACAATCACCATTTGAGAGGGTTGAATTGAATTCGAATAAAGTTTTATAAAATTTTGTTGTTTCAATTAGTTTTGAAACCGAAATCGCACCAAATGAAATTGCATCGCACGATTCAAAATCGCGCTGCACCAATCACAAGCGGTTTCATGTACGATTTTGGATTTGTCAAGCCGCACCTATGCGATTTTGTGTGCGGTTTGGGTTTCAAATCGCACCATGCTCACCCTTAGTGAGACTATTGTCCATAAAATCATTTGATAGCTTAAAATGGAAGGTATTATTAATCTTATATTTATGATGAGATTATATAATCCCTCATAAATACTATTAAGAATGACAAAAAAATAGTGCCTATGATTATTAATTTTTTATCCTGAAATAAAATAATATTAAATTAAGACAAATAAGAAATCATAACTCATAAGTATATATCTTTTACAAACAAAAACCTAAAAGAATTGAGTGGTATCTTCACGAAACTTAGCACCCTTATGTCACTACACAGAGTACTGAAATCTTTTCGATGTAAGTGGCACCAATTTATTAATGATTTCAAAATAAAGACAAAACCATTAATATAATTAATTGAATATATATATATATATATATATATATATCATACCTTTCAAGTGGGAGTTTCAATATTATATATTGTCTTCTTCAGTCACATTCATGCATTTAGAGAGAACTAAATTATACTTAAGCTAGGTCACGATGGGCAACTGTTCAATGTTGGTGTGCGAAACTCGTATTTAGATTGTTATTGATTTTTTAAATTTAGTTAAAAATATTTTTAAATTAAAAATTGACATAATTTTTTTTAAAAATTTTAATTAATACAATGATCAATATTTTAAACTATCTCAAATGTAATACATATTATAAGATTTATTTTTTTCATAATCTTTAATGAATCATCTAAATTTTGAGTTTGAAATGTATCAAATTAACTTTTAAAAGTCAATAATGATCATATAATTTGGACCAAAAAAAGTATTATAATGTAAATATACATTTAGAATCAAAATTGAAAGATTTCTTAAAACACTGGAAGCTGTCAAAAAAATCTGTATTTTATAATTGGTTGGACAAAGCCCTATATTCGATCATTAATATAATAAAAAGCTTTCATCTCTGTTTAATACGGAGTACATCTTAAAAAAAATATGTATATCATTACTTATATATAAATACAGCAAAAGCTATATTTTTAAATCAATTTGAAATTAATTTGAAATCAATTTCAAATCGATTAATACTTATATTCACCACCTATCTTCCAAATCAATTTCAAACCTATCTTCCAAATCAATTTCAATCAAATCAATTTCAAATCAATTAATTAATCTTTTAATCAATTGAAATCCTCCAACTCAATCAATTTCAAATCAATCTTATATTAATTTTTGTCTCTTCCTCTTCTTCTCCTCCTCTTCACTTCAGTTTCTTCTTCCACCCTCTTCCACTTCCACTTCCACTTCCACTTCTCCTTCTTCCATTTATATATATATATATATATATATATATATATATATATATATATATATATATATTTCAAATCAATTAATTAATCTTTTAATCTATTAAAATCTTCCAACTCAATCAATTTCAAATCAATCTTATATTAATTTTTGTCTCTTCCTCTTCTTCTTCTTCTCCTAACTTCAGTTTCTTCTTCCACCCCTCTTCCACTTCCCCCTCTCCTTCTTCTACTTCTTCCACTTATATATATATATATATATATATATATATATATATATATATATATATATATATATGACCCATCTGTAAATATGGAGCTATTTATAATGTGGTATATATGTGATATTGAAGGATCAAATAATCTTATAATACGCATTTGGACCCCTTTTCTTATAATATTCAATTGTGGCTGGATATATGCAGGAGTCGCTTGATTCTGTTATTTTTGTGAAGGTTTATATTATAGGTTCTTTTCGTAGGCTTCAATTTTTTATCTATGTTAGTGTATTTTATTTTATTTTTGCTAGATTATTTTATCTATGTCAATTGTTCCTTGACTGTAAATAAATATGGTTTTATTAATACATGTCAAATGGATTATACCAAATTGTTTTTCTCACAATTTACTTTTTAAAACATGCATTGCTTTGTAATGAGAAAGCTTAGAAACTTGCATCTTATGGTGACCATTGTTTATTGTATTTCTTAGATTTCCATCTCAAAAGTAGTTTTGAAGAAAAGAAAAAGCAATGAAGATTGGGCAATTAGAAGGAAACATCAGCTCTAAGGGGGATAATTTCATCATCAAGAAGCTTGGAGCAAATCGTCGAGGAAATCTTAGACAAAGTAAATTTATATTTTTGTTGTTGAATTATTGGGCATAAAATTAGTCTGTGATTTAGGCTGCTTAAATTTGTTTGGTTCCTCTAAAATTGTTAATACTTTTGATGTTTGAAACTATCTAAATTTATTTTAACATATTGATTGGTTAAGTTAAATGGTATTTCTTTTGGTTACTTATTTTGATTTTTTTCTAATAATTGGTAAGTCTCACACTCTCACTTACAATATTGATACTTGAATGGTCTTTTTAAGTTTATTTGTTGATGATTATAGGAGATAGTAGATTGTATTGTTGTGCATCGTGAGTCTTTGGGACTTAGATTATGGGTTTCGAGTCGGACTTAGATTAGCTAGCTTTTTTGTGAAGGAAGATAGCAATTTGTCTGTGATCGACTTTGAGCAATTGAATGTTGTTGAATGTTTGTTTCTCATGTCATGTAAAAATATATTGAAAAGTTTATATAAAAATAACTTTTTATAAAAAAAACATTTTTTTCATTGTAATTTTAACAAATTATATAACCCGTTATTCAAACTAGTCCGTACATTGCACAGGCTATCAACTAGTATACTTAAAACTATTGATTTGTCTAAGTCGATTTGAATAAATTCTATATTATTGAACACGTAAGTGCTAATTAAACTTATATAAAAGTTGATAATGTTATTTTATTCTAATGTAATTACAATTCCTATACCAAGTCTCTCGATCCAATCAAGTAGAGTATAATACAAAGTCCATGAAATACTCCCTTTTTGCAGGGAAATATTAGTGACTTAGTTTACTACTATATTATTCTGATATTACATAATAATTTGTTTACTTTTCATCTTTTTTTAATAAATTTTAAAGGATAATATTAAAATTTTATACTCATTTTAACCAATCAAACAAATTATTAATTATATTTTTATATTTTCTCTTAAAACGTCTATAAAAAAAACAGAGAGAGAGAGAGAGGGTGGAGCTTTTATTCCTTGGAGGGAGATTTTTAATATCGTTAAGATCCACCTCAGTTACCAATAATTGCTCGTTGTTTAAGCATTCAACTCAATATATTGTCAATAAGTAGAGCAACTTAGCACAATTAGTTTTGATTTATGAAATTTGGTTATGATTTTATTTAAGAACTAAAATCTTATTATTCATTTTTAATATGAATTTTATGGGTTAAAATTATATAGTTATGTGTCAAATATAGGTCAATCATATTTTAAATTTTAAGCTTAATATTATTATAGTTCAATCAAAAAAATTATTTATATTATTTAATTTATATATTATTTCACCTTCTATCTCTAATGTTTTATGCATTCTTCCTCTCTAAAAATTTTATACACTCTTTCTAAAAAAAATTAGACTCTCTTTAAAGTTTTTGTACACATCCGATCTCTAAAAATTCTTCTACACTCAATTTCTTTTATATTATATAATCCTGGAAAGTACATGTAAAATGACAAATTTGTTCTGTTTCTTTTTTTCTTTTTTTATTAATAAGTTAGTTTTCTTCATAGAACTGTAGTGTAATGGACAGTACTTAGGTGAATTTATGTGTATATATATAATATATATTATTTTAATCCACGTTTGTTGGATAACTTGGGTCCTAAGACCCAATAAGCAAAATTAGAAAATAAAAACTTTAATTACAAGTTTATTTAATGATAGATAGTGAAAGCTGAAAAAAATATATGGAAAAATAAAATTTGAAGTTTATTGAAAAAAGAAAATTAATTTTGTCAGAAACTTGATTTGATTTCACCAATTTTTGGTTCATCTTTCCTATTAAAATTAACATAAATACTATCTAAACTTGTATCAATTAAATATGATCCAAATTTAAAATATTTCTCTCTCTAATAGGAATAGAAAAAAGAAAGATCTTTTTTTCCTATTCAAATTAGTACATATATAAGTACTATATAAATTTATAATAATTAAACATATAGTATCCAAATTTGTAAAGTATTCAAAAATATTCAAATTTGTAAATTTATTAAAACTTGAAATTATGCCAAATCACATAATTAATTGTATTAATAATATATGTAAATTTTTTTAAAACATAATAACCATAAAATTAGTTGAAAATTCTAGTGAATTTATTACTAACTAATTGTTATAACTAAATTATATATATATATATATATATATATATATATATATAATTGCCATAACTATTTATATATATACTATGCTCCCAATTCTTTTGCAGAAGCTGAAAACAGCCCGACTGAATAACGTGACGGTGAAATCTGAACTTGAAACAATTGCTTCAATTAATCTCTTATAACTATATGTTGATTAACAAAATCAAACCAACTCATAATATAAAAATTTGTTAACCAACCCAATAGACGATTATTGTATAGAAGTTCAATAGATTCACAATTTACTTTTGAAATTAACGTGTTTCGTGTTGGCGGAACCAAGGAGTTCGCGCTAACATACATGTTGAATCCCTTGATTTAAAAATTTAAGTTATTAGGATTTGGACTCATTCGTGTATATATATATATATATAAAAGTTCCTCATTTTTTAATTATTTTTCTATTGTAAGATTTAAACTCATTTCGGAATAAATTACGTTAATTAGAATAGTAGAAACTAGCTAGACTTAGGTAGTGTTTGATTAGGTCTTAATACCTCTTAATTGGTTTAGCTCTGAATATGTAAGAAGCAAAATTTGTTTGTTAAAAAAATTATTATGTCTTAATGCTTCTTAATCGATAAGATACAAAAACAATTCTAAATTATTAAGAGCCCCCTCTTACCGAGTTTTAGTTTTTTTGAGACAAAAATAACCTCAGCCATATTACAAAATCCCACATTTGTCCACAATACAATCTGAACCCTATTATCTCTCCCGTTTTCTTCTTCGATCCGCCGCTCTTTTCTGCTGCTCTTCCTTCACCTCAGTTATATTACAAAATCCCACGTTTGCTGAAGCTACAGGTGCGATTTCTTTTGGTCTTTGTTCAGTACTCAATTCTCTCTCTTCAAGCTTTTGTTTGCTTAATTGAGGGTTTTGTTATGGATTATTAAACACACTGCAATTATATCGTACAATTTATTAGGGTTTTTTATGATATCCTGCAATTATTTTCTTTATTGGGGGTTTTGATATGGATCATTAAGTTTTTTCTGACTAGACGATGTGTATTTATAAGTCGCATATATTTTCTTTATTGGGGGTTTTGTTTGTAGTCCTCTTCTACCAAGTTGTTTAACTGCCACGCTTTTTTATGATGATCACTATAAATTTGTTTTTTTTCTGGCTTGATTTTACTTGGGGGTTACATATGTGGCTTCATTTCCCTTTTTTCCTTTTTCATTTTTTAAAGATGGTAATTTGAAATGATAGTTAAGGAGTCACTTGAAGTGTTTATTTTTCTGTTTCATATATGTATGCTAATGTTAAGTCTCTTGTTGTAATCGAGAGAGCGGAACTAGAAGCCTTGAGGCATCGACCGGGGGCGGGAGGGGCAACCACTGCCGTCTGCTTGAATAATGAGTCTCTCCTCTTCTGCTCCATTCTTTTCTTCACCATTCAATTCAGTGGGTGCTATTTGAGGTATGAAGTGGTTGGTTTAAGCGGTGTCACATCGACGAGTTGTTGTACAAGGTGTCTTGGTCGACTCGGCGAGTGGAACTAGGTTTGAGGAGAAGTTTGAACTCGACTCTTGGGAGATGACAAGGGTGTGGTGAGTGAAAACGTTTTTTTGGTGGGTATGAGTCGGTTTACGTGTTGGGTCAGTGTGAAGGTGATTTGGTGGGTGGGGATTGTGGGGAGGGTGCTGAACAGAGAGCTAAAAATGAATGTGGTGACTCTAGTTGCTTATAGTTACCGTCCAAACGGAGTTACTGGGACATTACCGTCAGGTAAATTTTTTGCTTAATGAGTTATTATTTTAATATTATTTATATAAATATTGAAAAATTAAATAAAAAAAAGTTTGAATTATAAAAGACAGCAGCAACATTCAAGAAGTGATTCTCTCCCGTTATTAGCTTTTTTGCTCATATATATGGATAAACAGCTTAATTATAATGTCTCATTCTACCATAAATTTTTGTTTTATAACTTAAAAAGACTTTTTGCTGATAAAAATAATAATAATTAATTATCAAGTTCCGAAGCAAGTTGGTATTAATAATTTCGACCCGCTTGGTTTAAAATTTTTGACCCCCCTACAAAAACCTTCTGATTCCGCCACTAGTTGTAATTGCTTCTGTTTCATATATGTATGCTAATGTTCTTCATTTTTTATACTAATTTACTTGGTGTGCTTCATATCCTACCACTTTTAGTTGATAATGTGCCTCTGTTATTCATTGACACACATCTTTTCTTCTTTTCTTTTTTTTCTCCTGGTGAATGAACCTCATATATATATATAATAAACCAGTTGATTGACTGAATTAGCTAACCTTTGTATTTGTATATGGAATTAGCAAACCTTTATATAAATAGCTAGATTTGAATACAAGAAGATTGACTACCAGTAACATTGAGACAACTATGTCAATGTGTCATGAAGTTGAAGGTTTGGGATGGAGATAGAAAAGCAGTAGTCGATGTGCAATGAGTAGGTGAGGCTATTTTCTCTAATAAGTTAACCACTATTTTCTCTAATAAGTTAATCACTATCTTGACAACTAAAAGGGTTAATGATAAGTTGACATGGCATCATCATTAGTCTTGATAGCGAGAACATGGATTGCCTTCCTTGGAGCAATAATACTATAATGGTAACTTTGTATCAAGATGGCCAATGTAGTATGATTCACAAACTTCTTGAACTTCTATTTAAACTAATTGGGGTGGTCAGAATTGACTCACATATGTAAGCTTAAAGAGAATGATACATAAACTTGATGAAAAGAAATTTTCTCATCTCCTCTTGGTTTTTCATATACTAATGCTTTATTGCGAGATCCGATTAGATTAATTTGGACATGGCTTTGTTAAATTTAGAAACATTTTGTTGAAGACATGAATTTTCAAATCTATAATATATATATATATATATATATATATATATATATATATATATATATATATATATATATATATATATATATATAAAAGAGGTACACAAATAAAAGCGAAATCGAAACAATTAATGTATGTAGAAGTATTTAAAGTGTCAATGATTGCCAAAACACCCAACATGTGTGTTGGATAAGTCACAAATTGTGATATTGACATGTAGGTCGGTGATATTGACAAATTATGATATTGATATATAGATAATTTTTTTCTCTGTTCATGTCCCTATTTCTTTATATATACGCACATCTAATGTGAGGAATGATGATAGAGCTCACATCTTTTTAGTGATCACCATTTGTGTTAGCTCTTTTCTTTTATAAGCATAGGAAAATAAATTAGTTTGAAGAGTTAATGCATCCCATAACTCTTTGCACTTGCATATGCACAGTTTTAAAATTTGATCTACAAGAATGCTTACTGCTGAAAGAGGCTAAATGAGTCAGAAGCTTATTCTCTTTTTCGTGGCTATAGTTGTCTGAGATGTTTGCTCAATATGATCGAGATAACATGTTTGATGATGAAGCGGAGCAAAATGAAAGAAACGAAGAAGAGGGACAAGATGAACCACAATTGGGTGATCAAGGCGTAGAATTTATGGTTAATCTACGTGAACAAATTGCACTTCAACTCTTAACTGTTTGAAGTTAATTATATTTTTGGGACATGATACTATGTTTGAAGTTAATTTAATTTGTACGTTTTCATTTTTATTTTATCATATTGTGGTCAAAATATTATAAATATGTATTTAAAATACTATTCAAACCTTCTGATTATCAAACAGGTTTTGTTTAAACTGTTCAGAGGGTTAAAATGGTTAAATATTATTATTCAGACATTTTGAAAAAAGTAATTATCAAATAACATTTTTTCATTCAGACACAATTCTATTCAGATACTCTATATTATTCAGACGTCTAAACTGTTCAGGTCTTAACACGTAATTTTATCAAACACTACCTTAGCAGTCAACAGTCTCCACTTAAACTTGTAAAAGGTGTTCGTTTAGTTGCGGTGGAAAACGTACATCAGCTAAATTGTCCCCTTCAAAAACATCCTACCTCGTACTCTTTACATGTTTACGGGTACTCATTTAAAATCACACTTGTTAATTGAAAATTTTATACTTCTAAGTCGGTCATCCACTAAGATCAATTAATTCCCTAGTGTTACTTTATCAACTCCGCTCCTCATTGTTTATATATATTGTTTGACTAACATTAATGTATATTAACTGTATTTTGATTGTAATTTTTTTTAAAAAAATACTTTAATTTTCCTATAAAGACTATTATTATAAGGACAAGAAAATAATAACATAAACATAAATATAAAGATTATCGGCACGGCTCAATGGATTCATTGTTTATTTCTCTTACATGTGGATATTGTGTTTTTTTTTAGAGAAGATATAAATGAAATATCAAAATTACTTTTATAAGAAATTCTCTCTTTTAGTAGTACTCAAGTTAAGCATGGGACAATAAAATGGACAAAGAAAGACTACAAATATAATAGAGTTAAAAAGGAAAATGAAAAGGTGTTACTTTATTTAGATATTAGGCTTCAGGCCCGAAAGTACTCGGACTCTTGAAATTATATTCACAAGGACCTTAACTTTCACCGATACATGTGGGATTAATTATTATAAGATCACCAACAAAAGATGTTCCAGTCGTACAAGTCAGCCAAAGCAACTAAATTATTTATTAGCAGCTACTAGACAAATACGATCGATTACTTAAACTTCCCAACATGCATTCTTCATTTCCAGTAGACTTCTCTTCAAAACTTGTTTCTGTACCAGTAAACTCCTTTTGTCTCACCTTCATCTTTCTCGACATAAATGCATTCCTTCATTTCTCTATACATCGCCTTAAGAATCGGAGTTCCATCATATTGATAATATTCACCCAATAATGGCTTCATTGCCTCCGTTGCTTCAAGTCCATGATAATGTGGGATCATCGAGAATATATGGTGACAAACATGAGCATTACACACGTTATGGAACACCTTGTTTAGAATTCCATAGTCTCTATCGACTGTACATAGAGCTCCCCTCAACCAGTCCCACTCGGTGGAATCATAGTAAGGCAAAGAAGGGTGAGTGTGGTTCAATATAGTGATCAACACAAACCACCCGTTAACAACTAGCAATGGACCTCCATAAATACAGAAAACCCATGCAAATCCTTTGGCTAAGACTAGACGGTATAGGCCATAGATGACAACAAGAATAGCAACATCAGAGATAACAATCTCTTTGCGCTCACGGTCTGAGTAAAGTGGGCTATGAGGGTCGTAGTGGGAAGTCCACCTTTCGTACTTGTGTCCGGATACATTGAACATCAAATATAAAGGAAAACCAATAAGGAGTGTGGTAAGCCATACAAGCACTCGGCCAGGTGGATTGTCAAAGATTTTGTAATAATTTCTAATGTTGGACTTGAATCTTGGAACATAAACCTCATCATTATCAAGGGATTGAGTGTTTGCATGGTGACGACGATGACTAATTTTCCAGGAGAAATAAGGGACTAGGAGAGAGGAATGGACAACCAAGCCAACAAGGTCATCAACCCATTGATAGTCACTAAAGGCATGGTGATCACATTCATGGCCAATGACCCAAGCCCCGGTAAGAACACATCCTTGAACGGCAATATAAGCAGCCCAACCCAAGTAATTTAGAGGACGGGGAAGAAGGTCAATATAATTAGTGGCGACATAGTAGAGGGTGTAGGCCATGATCAGATCCTGAATAAGGTATCGGAAAGAGGTAACAAGAGATTTTTGAAAGCAATGAGGTGGAATGGCTTTCTTTAAGTCTGCTAATGAAAATGGAGGCTTCTCGTGAGGAGCTCGTCGAAGGGCTTCAGCTGAAGTTTTCTTGCCTACAGGAGGAGAAGACATACGCCCACCTGCACCCATTTTTATCTTTTGCCCTGCAAAATAATTAAGAATGGGAAATGATTCAGTCATAAATATTTACACCATAAAAAGTACTAATATATTTGTATGAAGCAACAACTAATTAAACAACAAATGATGATGGACATTCTAATTAATGCACCATAAAAAGAGCTAAATGGACATTACAGTATATATTTCTATCTATACAATAGTGTAAATGTTTGTATTTATGGGTTGTAAGAACATACAAGGAACAGAAGCTCTTTGAGTTGGCTTCGCAGTCTCCTACTCCTTCTCGTTCCCTCTTTCAATGTTTTTGCTCTTTATTGGGTTTTCCAGTTGTTTGCAGAAACTAAAATTGGACTCAAGTATTTATAGCAAGTAATGAGGCAGCCAGGGTTTGGACAGGACAGGCATACACGTAATGGTCGACACTGCCTTACAACATAGGGTGGGGCGGCCTATGGTGGAGATATATTAAGATTAATTAATTAGGGTGGGGTAAGAAAATAATATACATAAGAAATATTATCCTAATTTCCAGGTCTTTTAAGGCGGGCGAGTCAGACCCGATATATTTGACTGAGGTAGTAGTAGTGGTGGTGCTTGCCTTTGTTTTCCGATCACGTGCTTGCTTTACCATCCCCAAGAGTCATACAGCCGATTGTGCAGCATCACTGATATATTTTTTATTCAATTTCGCCCCCACCCCCACCATGTGTACTTTTTTCCTTTTCTTTTCTTTTTTTGACTTAAATCGTAATAAACTTTTTTTCAAAAATAAATTATAAGGTTCACATATAACAATTAGATATAATTTTTCAATAATTTTAAGCTTAAAAATTATAATTTATTATACAAAATTATTAAAAGAAAATATGCATGTAGAAATTTGTCGTATTAATAATAGGGGTCTCAAAAAAAATTATCTGATCAAATTTGTAATGATGTGCCTGCATGGAATAGAATAAAAACTATTTTATGTTCTGCCCAATAAGAATTACAATCAATAAATGTAATACTAATACCATATATCATTTGAGACAAAAAAAAAAAAATTAACTCCTAACATTAACCTTTTTCATATACGTGAAGAAAAGAAAGGAAATAGTGAGCGTGAATACAGTATGAATGATCATCACATTTGAAACTAATCATTTTCTGATCAATGATTTATGAACTTTAGGACTTTAATAATGGATTATAACAGTTTTTTTTTACTCTCTTTTCATTAATATCAATTCTATAAAATATTTCTCATTATCATCGCTTGCAAATTAAAGACATGCAATTAGATTATATTATCGTATTAATTACAAGTATTTAAACATTTCAAATTTTGTTGCAAATCACAATTCGTGTTAGATTACTAGCATTGTGCTTTGCACTCTGTTTCTGAGTTTGGGATGGATTTTTTTTTTTAATTTATGATAAAAAAATAGAAAACTTGTATGTTTTTCTCATGTTATTACTGAGTTTATAAAATAGAAAAAAAGAAAACTTAAAATTCACATTTAAATTATTAAGTTGCCCTTATATTAATTTTATTATGTTTATAATCTAGTGGGTATAATAAGGATCATAAAAGATAATATTATGTTTTTCGTCCATAAAGTTTGAAAAGAGAAGTGGTCAAGTTATCCGTCTATTTCTTTGTTTTTCCATTTATTAAAAAACTCAATAACAAATAAATTAAATAGATATTTTAAGTTTTCGTTCATTTTTTCTGTCGATTTTAGGGATGTAGTTTAATAAATCATAATCAAACAATTTAAATTGATTCCATTGTAAGGAAATTGATATTTCTACATAACTTTTAATATTTTCACACAAAAAGTGTCGTTATAGATGTATAGCGACAGTAAAAATCGTCGCTATAGAATCGACGGTCTTTATGTGAAAATATCAAAAAATTATATGAAAATATCAGTTTCTCATTATAAATATCCAAAAATTATATTGTAAATATGAGAAAATGAAAATCGATGATTAATCAAAATAGGTATGTTATTTGAACCGACTGATGGACAGACCCTTGCCCATCCCAACAACTCTTTCTCTCATACACACACATAGAAGACCTGATTCAGTCCAGTCTCTCTCTCTCTGCCACTCAGGGCGCATGGCAAATTGCCTACACTAAAATTTTGATTTTTTCCCCTTTTACTTAATAGTGTATATTTGTGAAATTAAGAAACTTAAATAAAATTAGTTATCTAGAAAAAAAATTATTTTAGGGCCAACGCGTAATTTACTAATTAAATAATTTAAAATTTTTATGAGAAGATGAGACATTGATTATTTCTTGATTTATTTGTTGACAAAGTTAATACTAATGTTAGTGGTAATCATATTTATAGTATTTTTAAAAATTCTCTTTCTTATTTGGGTTTGCAACCGCAAGTGTTGATACAGTAATCCGATGAAGAATTATAGTCAAAAGCTTATTACGTTATCAGATGAGGTTGCTTGGATGAATAATTATTTAATATAAATTGCAAGATATATTAGAAGTATATAAAAGTCAAACTCTACTATTTGATAAAATCTAAAAAATTTATAACTTTTTAAATACCAAAATACTTTTATAGACTTTGTAAAAGTCTCAATTCAATATCACCTAACTTATAAAGACATTAAAAAAGTTGTAATTAAATACCACTAAACTTTTATAAATTTTATAAATGTCTTAATTGAATACAATCAAACTTTTAAAGTCTTTAAAAATCTTTAAATGTCTTAATTGAATACACTCAAGTTGTCACTTATTTCATAGTATCTTTAAAAGTCATTTTAAAAGTTTTTAAAATCCACAAATTCTACAAAAGATATTTTATGCATTTATTTCAAGATATAGAATCTCAAAAAAATGTTGTTGTGAACATTGTTATCTTATTTTAAATTATGAGTAATTTTACAAGACTTACAAATTTAAATATGTTATACTAATTTTTTTAATTACTTTGTTGTTCTAATACACTAGGTTTTGAGTTTTAATGGTAAAAAAATAAAATAAAAAACTTAAATTTGAACAAAAAAAAATAGAAAACTTGTCAATTATATTCATGTTGTTATGTACTAATCTTATAAGGAAAAATGAAAGAAAACTTAAATTTTACATTTAAAATAATCACTTGTATTAGTTGTGTTGTGTTTATAATGTAAAGTGTACAATAGATATTATAAAAAAATTGCTTATGTTATTTATTTTTCAGTCCAAATTTGTTTATTTTTAGACAGAATACTTTGACAAGAAAAATAACCAAGTTTTTAGTTCATTTTTTTTCTAGTACTCAATAAATAAATAAAAACTCGCAAAAAACATAATTACAAAAAAATTAAATTTGCTATCCATTTTAAAACTCAATAATACAGTGTGCGTAAAAAAATAATTTTACCTACACTTATGTCAAAGTCAAATCTTGTATTTGACATTACTCCTTAAAATTGTCAATTGGCTTGGTCAAGCCCGAAACCTGTTCGTTCGGCCCATTTAAAGCATGTTTGAATTTTATTTGAGTGAGCGGAGCCGAGTTTGGGCAATAAATAAAGGGAACAATTATATTTTATATTATATTTTTAAAAATAATTACAATAATAGTGCATACCTAAAATATTTATACAATTAATGCATTTAAATATTTTATTTACACAATTAGTGAATTTAGTTTTCTTTTAATTTAGTTGGGTGTTTTAATGGATTGCTGATGTGGCAAATCAGTTTTGTAATTATGTAATTGGTCCCGATTATTTCTCTCTGACAATTTGAATTGCATGCCAAACCCGAGTAATCGTGCATTCTGTATATGGTGTAGTTGGTAACCAAACTTTCATACAAAGATAACCATTTTAGTTTGTGGGTAACCAAATAGTCATAAAAAAATTCAGAACAGTTACTAAGTGTTACATGTATTTGTTTTATTTATCTTGTTAAACCATGATGAAATCGAAGAGTAGTCCGATGGTTTTCCTCTTATTTAATGTAAGGGAAAAAAATATAAAATATTATTCAATATTGTGTAATACAATCTCGGTTACCTTAAATAAATAAAAATGTACAGTTGGTATCCAAACCTTTATACAAAGGTAACCATAAAAATATCCAGTTGGTAGCCAAACATTTATACAAAGGTAACCATTTTAGTTTATGTGAATAACCAAATAGTTATAAAAAAAATTCAGAATAGTATTTACATGTATAGCTACCATGAAAAAAAATTCTATTACTCGTTGGAATGTAAAGAAAAGGTTGTTTCCTTTACTAATCTATCTTAACCCCTTTGTTGACGCATTTATTTTTTGTAACTCCGTTAGGGATCATATGCAATGGAAGACACACAGTCGGTTGCCATACTCATAGAGTCGACCACTTTTAAGATACAACAGCTTCAGAAAGCATTTGCAGAGCTTGAAAGTCACCGAACAGTAACCCATCTACCTCAAATAATCCATCAAAACCCCTACATTACGCCATATAAAGAGAGTGAAGAAGAAGAAGAAGAAGAAAGTGAAGAAGACTTACAAGATCTACATCTTCAAGGTGCTGAAGCGGCAGCGAAGGAAAAGGATGAAGAGGAGGAGATCGAAAGGAGGCGGTAACTGCCGCTGTAAGACCCCGAATTTTACGAAATGAAAGTATTCAGTTTTTTGATAATTGTTATTCTATTTAGTAAATGGTTAAATTGATAAAAAGTTAAAGCTAAGGATGATATTTAAAAATTTTGCAAAGTAAGTAAGTTGTTATAAAATATTTTTTGTGTCGAGAAATATTCACTTGGTAGGGAAATACTTTTTTTAACAGGGAATATTTGTACGACGGCACAATCATTGGTGGACCCCACAATGGAACTATTGTCGTAGTTAGAAAACGACATAAATATCTTTTTATGAAAATAATGGCGAAAGTTTTCTGAATTAAACCATTGAACTATCCGGTGGTAAAAAAAACGATGTCTGGCATTGGTTGCGTAAGTAGCACGATATTGATTATTGATCTTTACGTGCGAAGTCACTCGGTTATACTCAATTATTCATACGATGAATTGTTGCATAATATCTCTTATATTATTGATTCAATTATTGTCACAGTATCATCTGCATAATATTTTATATTATTAAATCAATAATTGAGACGACAAAGTTATTCATATTATTATTTGCAATATTGACGATGTCTAGAAAGTTCTATCGAGGAAAGAGATTTGGTCACCTAATTGCGCGCCAATAGGGAGAAATCCTTATCAGAAAGCCCCCTCTTTCCTGGGAATAATCTGATTGTTAAATATCGTGAGTTATAATATTAATGATGAATAAGTTCGTGTTGATTAAAGATGAAATTGATATTTTCATTGTGTTGGGATTATTAGTGTTAGTAGAAATCGACATTTATTCTGATAATAATTGATTTTTGGAGGTTATATTGACCAATCGGGTAATTAATCGAATAAATGAGCAATTAATTGCTATTAATTCACATGCTTATAACTATTTGCTCACATGTATGTACTATTTATTCACATGCATAAACTATTAGGGGAGGTTGTGCAAGATTGATAATACTGCATGATTAAATTAAAAATAGAGGTATGGATGAAGGTACTATACTGTAACTATTTTTTTCACATGTATAAAACTATTGATTCACATGACTGAACTATTGATTCACATGCATGTACTATTAGGGGAGGTGGCGCAAGATTTATAATACTTGCATGACTAAATTAAAAATAGAGGTATAGACTAGGAGTGAGCAAAAAACGGATAAAATCGAACTACCGAACCAAATCGAATTATTTTAAACGATTTATTTCGATTATCGTTTTTTTTGGAATTTCGGTTATATCCGAATTTTAATTCAGTATTCGATTTCGGTTTCAATTTTCAAAAACAGATTATTCGGGTAACCCGAATAACCGAATTTTAATATTAAAAAAAAATTAATTATTAATCATATATTCATAATATCTATTAACTTCTATTCATAATATCAGTATTCACCCATTTTGAGTTTTCCCCCAATTCCATTTTGCCCTAACCCACTCGCTAGTCGTCCAGATCTGAGATCTCAAAGACTCGAATTCTCACTCAGTCACTCTCGAATCTCGATTCTCAAGTCTCCGGTCCGGCCTCCACCTCTCCTCGTCTCAGTCTCCGGCGCGGTCTCTTACTCTCTGCCTCTCGTCTCGACAGTCGACTCTCGACCCTCAGTCCCTCACTGACCCTCAGTCGTCTCGACAGTCGACTCTCGATTCTCAAGTCTCCCATGGTCTCTCATCCTCTCTTGGCGCCTCTCGTCAATGTCATGTGCCGTCTCTCATGATTCACTTCTCTTTCAAGTAAGCATTAATTATTTTGGTGGTGCTTTTTGACTTCTATGGTTTTTGTCTCACCGTTTGTTGTGATTTTTGAAACTCTATACCTTTTTCACCCTGTAGTTATCTCTTATCTGTGTATTTGTTATATTGCTTGTATATTTCTTGTTTGGACTTTTTTTTGTCCTACAAGTTAAATAAAGTAGTATTATGTGATCACATGTGAATTCGAAGATCAATAGCTTATTTCATGATAGCTGACTATTTAGATTGTATGGCTGTTGGTTAGTTATCTGCTGGACCAAGTGTATGATAGTTGGGCCAAGTGTTTTTTAAATTAACAGAGTCACTTGTGAATAAGAAAATTATTAACATGCATTTACATTCACTTCAAGAACAATAGTTTATTTCATGATAGCTGATTATTTAGATTGTATGGTTGTTGGTTAGTTATCTGCTGGTGTTTAGCATGTATGATCAAACTTGAAGTAAAATGATTGCAAAGGTGGAAGAGTACATGTATGTCAACTGAAATGTGGAAACTAAATACAACATATTGATGTATGTCAACTAAAATGTTAAAATGTAACTGAAATGTTGTATTTTGATTTATGCTTGAATATTAATTACTTGAAGTTTTTGATTTATATAAACTTTTTAAACTTTCGTTGTTAATGTAATTTGTTTGAAATTTTCAGATGATGTCAAGAAGTATTTTAAATGATTTGCATATGGTGGATGATACAGACGAACCTGACCTTGATGACCTTGATGCAATTGGACATGAGAAAGAGGGGGGTGACAATGTTCCCACCCCCACCCCCACCCACCCCCACCCCCACCCCCACAACCACAACTACAAAGAGTACGGGACAGTGAGAAAATGTAAAGCTGCAAAGAAAGAGGATGGCACCTAGATCCAAGGTATGGACTGAGGGGCACTTCATTCCAGTTAAAGATAATGATGGTAATGTCATCAAAGGTAAGTGTATTTATTGTTGAAAAGAATTAGCCGTTGATTCATCTTCAAATGGTACTACTGCTTTAAGAAATCATTTTAGAACTTGTAAAAAAAATCCCATCAACATGGATAAAGCTCAACCCCAACTTGTAGGAATTAAAGAGGGTGAGGGGAAGGAGGGGCATGTGAGGGTACACTCACCACTTGGAGGTTTGACCAAGAAGTTGTTAGGGGCGGTACCATTCTTTACCATCTTATTGTAGATGAGCTTCCTTTCAAACATGTTGAGAAAGATGGTTTTAAACGACTTATGCAAGCAGCATGCCCTAGGTTTCAGTTGCCTTCACGTTTTACATTTGCTAGAGACTGCATTCGTTTGTATGATAATGAGAAAATTAAGCTGAAAACATTCCTTAGAAAAAATTGTGAATGTGTTTGCCTCACTACTGATTCTTGGACTTCCAATCAACGCTTGAATTATATGTGTTACTGCACATTTTATTGATGAAAATTGGAAATTACATAAGAAAATCTTAAATTTTCGAACCATCACAAGTCATAAGGGGAAGGACATTGGGGAAATGGTTGAGTCTTGTCTAGAAAAGTGGGGACTTTCTAAATTTATGACACTCACTGTAGATAATGCTAGCTCAAATGATACAGCAGCTGCTTACTTGAGAGAGAGATGTTCATTTTGGAAAACTAATGTCTTGGGTGGTAAGTTCATTCACATGAGATGTATAGCTCACATTATTAATCTTGTTGTGAATGATGGGTTGAAGTTGATTGAGAAATCTGTTGAGAATGTTAGGCGTGCAGTGAAGTATGCAAAACAATCCCCGGCTAGGGTCAAGTCATTTAAGAACAGTATTGAGTATTGTGGTCTTCAAGACAAGAAAGGCTTAAGTCTAGATTGCCCAACTAGATGGAACTCTACTTACTTGATGTTAAGTTCAGCCTTAAAGTATAAAGAAGCTTTTGATCGATATGGATTTGAAGATCATGGCTTTGTAAAAGAGATAGGGGGCCAAGATATTCCAACGGACTCGGATTGGAATATGGCTAAATTGTTTGTGAGATTCTTAGAACATTTTTATAATCTCACTTTGTGTATTTTTCCATTGCGTCTTATGTCACATCAAATCTTGCATTTCATGAAATAAGTGAAACTTATGTTATTTTGAGTGAGTGGGAAAGAAGCGATGATAGAAATTGAAACAAATGGCCAAAGGCAATGAAAAGAAAATATGATAAGTATTGGGGAAATGTTACAAAGATGAATATGTTGTTGTATATTCCCGCTGTGCTTGATCCTCGGTCTAAGTTGAGTTTTGTTCAATTTGTTTTAGACAAAATGTATGGAGATGATGAAATTGAAGTTTAAGATCCGTTGGTGGGTATGGGAGTAGATCTTCATTTTGATATTGATAATGAAGATAGGGATTTAGAATATCAAGCAAGGAATAGGGCCACGGGGATAGAGATTGCCGATGGTGTGAAGAATGCAATGGAAGATATGTTTAATGAGTACAAAAAAAGTATTCAACTCAAGAAAGTGGGCCAAGTGGCACATCAAGTTTAATTAACATGTCATCCCAAGATTCTAATTCAATGGAATTCCAAAATACAAATAGACTTATGGATAAGTTCAAAAAGCGTCGGACTGGAGTGATACTTGGAGAAAAATCAGAGTTGGACAAATATTTAAATGAAGATGTGGAAGAAGCCGATGAGTCTTTAGATATTTTGGTGTGGTGGAAAGCAAATAGTGCAAGATTCCCTATCCTATCACGTATTGCCCGTGATGTGTTGGCTATTCCCATTTCTACTGTTGGTTCGGAATCCTCATTTAGCACGGGGGGCGCATTCTTGATTCATTAGGAGTTCATTGTCTCATAATATGGTGGAAGCTCTCATATGTGCTCAAGATTGGATTAAAAAGAAGAATTGCATTGATGTGGAGGAAGATAACGACTTTGCCGATAAACTTGAGTGTGGTAATAATTATTGTTTATGTTTATTTTATTGAACTAATAAAATAATTTATAAAAATAATGTGTTTAATTATATTTTTCATTTTTCAGCAATTTCCACGTTGAGCCTTGCTACTAATGATGCCAATGTTTCTATGACTCAACTTAATTAATGAGGTAAATTCATCTCTTGATTCATTAATTTGCATATAAGGTTCATTGAATTTGTGTTTAATTGCTTTTGTATGTTACCTAGTATTGTATTTCGATTACACAACAGAGAAAATAATTGTATACATTGATTCATTGTATACATTTAATGAGCATTAAAAAATAATGTATTTGCAACTGATGTAGTTTCTTTCTTTTTATTCATTGCAGATTTGCAGTTTGGAAGTTGGCTCAGTTATCATTAGTTTCTTTCTTTTTATTCATTGCAGATCTACAGATTGTTGTTGACTTGTTGCAGTTTGGTGTTTTTGTAATATGGCTCAGATCATTCATGTTTTTGTAATATGTCTCTGTAACGACCCCAAAATAGGTCCATTCCATCCAACCCATTCTGAGTCACCAAATACATGGTACAGAAAATAACTACAACTTTATTACAACAATTGTCGTGCAAAATACAACAACACATATGCTATGAGTTTGGATATAAATATATATCAACTGTGACTCATGTCCCAACCGTGGACAGCACCTCATAATGACACCTTACATAAAGGTATAGTCGAAAACTGTTTTAGAAATTAGAATCTTTGGGAAGTGCTCAAGGAAACCTTCGTACATGGGTGGCCATGCTTCTAGGTTATGATAGATATCATATGGCCACAGAATTATCCTTGGTTGACCCAATAGACCCCAAAGAAAAATAAGAAGATTACTATCATATTCTTCCCAATGGTGAGTCTTCTCTTGACATATCATTATCTACATTGTCTCTAATTGAGAGTTATATTTCAAATAGACTCTAAGATCATATAGGTAGTCTTTGGTAGATATACTCGAAGAGTGGATGAAACCACCTTGTCTTATGATGACACGAGGTTGTATGTCATTAGACATCTTGTATGATAGTGGCAAAACACCTTCCAAGTTAAATTCACCTCACCCTCAACATCTATGTAACCACCGTTCTATTCCTTTGTTGTAAGACCAAAATTTTTTAAATAAAATGAATTTCCTTTATTTATTATTTTGAAATAGTAAGGGTGGATTTGATTAATGTGGTTAGTTATGGGTAAAATGCATGAAATATTTTAAATAAGCAAGTGGTGATATAATATTCATTATTGTTATTAGGAATATTCGTTTGGTGTGGAATATTCAAATCGTCGTCGGGAATATTAAATGCGGCCAGTAGCGATCTTTTATGGGCCCCATAACGGAAAGTGATTGGATGAAGAAAACGACAAAAATAAGTTGTTTAAAAATAACGGCATAGTTATTCTGAATTAATCTTTGTTGGAATACCCGGTTAAAAAAAACACGATGTCTGGCGTTATTACACAAGAAGAGCACTGCAGTATTGCACCAATTATTGATTCTTACGTGAAGAAGGCACTACTCAATAATGGTTCACGATAATTCTTTATTCGATATTTTATTTTATTGATTCAATAATTCTTTGCGTTGATATTTTATATTCTTTGTTGTTTGAATAATTGTCATTACATAGTATTTTTCATTATCGAACCAATAATTCATATTATCTGAATAATATTATTAGATAACATTATTGGCAATGTCTAGAAAGTTACATCTAAGGAGAGGTTTGGTCACCTAATTGCAAGCGCAAGAAGGAGAAATTCTTATTGAAAGCCCCTCTTTCCTGAACCTGCACGGTTGTCAATATTGTGATTACTGTAATATTATTTGTGAATAATTAATTATTGATTCATATGATGGGGAAAATATTGATTTTATGTGGATATAGATGGAGAAAATTTTTATAGTGACAATTGTTGAAAATTAATATTTTATCTTTTTCTGATAAAATAATTTATTTAAATATATTATTTTAATAATATATTAATCGGTGATATTTTTAATGTGGGATATATGAGTATATGAGGAGGAAGAGTATTTTGTGGCATTAAATGTTTAACACATATTTTGTGTGTTGGTGGACCTGAATTATTGGCCAAATTTGATTATAGCACATGTAAAATCGTCCGTTTGTGGATTTTGGTCAATTTTTGTTTGGAATTTGGAAACACTTTCTTCTGCAAAGTTGTAGAGAATTGAATTTCCTATAAAACTCATGAGATTCAAATTTTCCGGCAAAAGGGCTATTTATTGTGAATTATTGAAGTTTGAAGCTCAAAATAATTGATTTTGGAAGTTTAAAATATTTTAATTACAAAACGTTTTTTTTCATTTTGAAAGTCATTTAACATGTGTGGCTGAAGTTTGGACCAGATTTGTGTGCGTAGAGAATTTTGATTATATATATTATTATTATATTAAATTTTCTGGCTTTGGTGTTCTAAGCGTTTTCCTATAAATAGGGTGCTTGGGTTAGAATTAAAAATCACACGAAAATCAAGTTTTCTCTCTATATTATCGAGCGTATTCTTGTGAGTATTTTGAGTATACTTTGAGTATTGCTATACTGGTGCAAGTTCAAGTCATAGCCTTTATATCCTGTTTTTAACTAAGTCTTGTCTTTTCGAGGTAAGGGATGTTATTTCTTTCGCAAATGATATTATTTTCTTCAATATCATTATGCCAAAATATTGGTTGGAACTTTTTATCAAATTTGGAACTTTTTCATGTCGGGTTACTTATTCATGAGTTCTTATTCATGAGTTACTATTCACGATTCTTATTCATTTAAGTCTTATTCACGAAGCGTGAAGATGTTTTTTGTGAAATTTCTATCTTTTGGTGTCGGAGTTATTATTCACGTATACGGTACTATTCACGAATACGACACTATTCATCGAAAAATAAAATTTTTTCTTTTTCGTCCAAAATATCTATTCTGGATACTAGCTTTGATTGTATCCATGTTTTGATCATTCTTGAATTTTACACCACTATGATTATTTTTGAGGTATTTTTGGGCGTGGATAAAACAAAGTACGAATCCTTAATCCTTAATCCTTGTCATTTTGTTTCACTGGATTCGTTTCTTTAAAAAATATTTTTCATCATCCTCGGTCTTAAATGATGATATTGTTGAATATCTTTGGCCTGTAGTGCAAAGATGAATGATTTATGATGAATATCTTTAGCCTTGTAGTGCAAAGATGAATGATTTTCGATGAATATCTTTGGCCCGTAGTGCAAAGATGAATGATTTCGATGAATATCTTTGGCCCGTAGTGCAAAGATGAACAGTGTTTAGATGAACATGACCAATCGGTGAATGTCCTCGGCACAGTAGTGCAAGGATGAATATTTGATCCCGGATATATATTGATTGATGTTACGGGGATAAAATAGATTTATGAACTTTAAAATTCATACATAGAAGATAGTAGTTTGCATTCTCTACTTAACTCTTCTAATGAATTATTATTTCATTGCGAATATTGATTTAAAACTTGTGGTCTATTGTATTCTATTAGATTTTTCCTGTTGAAGACTAACGATAATTTTGTTGTATATTATCTTAGTCATAATATTCTTTATTTGGGCTAGTCGAGCTCACCCTTTTCCTTTTGTTCCATTTTTCTTCTCGGGAGGCGAGAATATAAGCGAGATGCAGTCGGGGTATGGAATGAAAGTTCTAGGAGAGTTGTTTAGTAGTCCTCACCATTTTTGTAAAATGATGTATCAATAATTATGATGGGGATTTATTTGGGTATGTATATTGTCTAGAAGACAATAATTGTATTTAAACTCACAGTATATATGTTGTCGTATTTTGCATGACAAATGTATTAATAAAGTTGTAGTTATTTCTGTACCATGTATTTGGCGACTCAGAATGGGTTGGGTGGAATGGACCTATTTTGGGGGCGTCACACTTGTTATCTCCCGCTCGACCCAGCTACACTTTTATTACCTGAAAGGAATTGTGAAGCAAAAGGGTGAGCACAACTAGCTCAGTAAAGAATATCATGACTAAAGATAATTAAATTATCAATAGCCTTCATCAATAATAAATCAGAGATTTAGAACATATGGTAGATGATAAAAAAAAAATTCAACCATAGTTGCAGTGGAACGAGCAATCCATTAGAAGAGTCAAATAGACCATAAAATCTATTATCTTCTCCATGTTAAAAGTCCACCAACAATGTTTTATCCTGTAACATCAAATAAACATTTCCTGTCCACAATCACGTATATAACTCATAATCATAATTGTAGTTCTAAATTCCTTTCCTCATCCAGGACAAAAATAATTTTCATCACCTGAAACATCAAAGATTATGGTTATACCAAATCACAGTTCATGTTCATAATCTTACTAATAAATTCATCTTTGCTACTACTACCAAAGATATACATCAACAAGTCATCTTTGCACTACTGAGCCAAAGATATTCATCAACAAGTCATCTTTGCACTACAAAAGCCAAAGATATTCATCGATTGATCATGTTCATCTAAACACTGCTCATTTTGCACTACGGGCCAAAGATATTCATCGAAATCATTCATCTTTGCACTACTGAACCAAAGATATTCGATTTATATCATCATTTAGGGTCGAGGATGATGAAAAATATTTTAAAGAAAACGAATCCAATTGAAGCAAAAGAACAAATATTAAGGATTCGTACTTTAAATAATTCCCATTCAAAAATACTTCATAAATAACTTGAGTGGGGTAAAATTCAAGAATGATCAAAACATGGATACAATCAAAGCTAGTATCCGAATAGATATTTTGGACAAAAAGAAGAAATTTCATTTTTCAATTGAATAGTCTTCGTATTCGTGAATAGTCTCAGAGATCGTGAATAAAGGCCGTATATCGTAAATAGTAACTCAGACACCAAAAGATAGAAATTTCACAAAAAAACATCATCACGCTTCGTGAATAGTACTAAATGAATAGTAACTCGCTAATGAATAGTAACTCATGAATAAGTAACTCATGAATAAGAACCCCGATACGAAAAAAGTTCCAAATTTGATAAAAATTTCCAACTAATATTTCGGCATAATGATATTGAAGAAATAATATCATTTATGAAGAAAATAATCCCCCTTACAATCCCTTAAAATCCCATACTATCCCGTACCTCAGAAAGAATAGTACTTCTGATTGGAATACTGGATATAGTGCTGAAAGAACTTGCACCGTATAGCAATACTCAAAGTACTAAAATACTCACAAAATACGCTCGATATTATAGAGAGAAATATAGAAAAAACTTCAATTTCTGGTGTGATTTTCAATTCTAACCTAAGCACCCTATTTATAGGAAAATGCTTAGAACACCAAAGTAGAAAATTTAATAAATTAATAATATATTCATATAAATTTCCTACGCACACCTAGCATCTGAAATCAGCCATCCTAACACATGTTAAATGAGTCCCAAAAATGTAAAAAAACGTTTTTCTTATTAAAAAATAATTAAAACTTCAAAAATTAATTATTCCGGAACTTTGGAACTTCAATAATTCATAATAAATAGCCCTTTTATCAGAAAATTCGAATCTCGCAAATTTTTATAGGAAATTCAATTCTCTACAACTTTGCAGAAGAAAGTTTTTCAAAATCCCAAACAAAAATTGACCGAAATTCACATACGGACGATTTTACAGGCTATAATCAAATTTCAGTCAAGAAATGGGCCCACAGACATGTTTAGCATGTTTTAAACAACTTTTGCAACAAAAATACTCCTCCTCCTCATATACTCATATATCCCACATTCATTGTAAAAATATCATTATAATATTATAATAATATAATAAAATAATATTTTATCAGAAAAGATAAAATATCGATTTTCAACAATTGTCACTTTAAAATTTTTTTCCATCTATATCCACATAAAATGAATATTTTCCTTGTCATATAAATCAATAATTAATTATTCACAAATAATATTACAGAATCACAATAATGACAACCAAAAGCGCTTCCTGTGAGCAGAGGGCTTTCCAATAAGAATTTCTCCTTACTTACAAGCCGCAATTAGGTGACCAAACCTCTCCTTAGCGTAACTTTTTAGACATTGCCAATAATGTTATCTAATAATATTATTCGGATAATATGAATTATTGTTTTGATAATGGAAAATACTGTAGTAAAGTGACAATTATTAAAATAATAAAGAATATAAAATATCAACGCAAAGAATTATCAATCAATAAAATATCGAACAATAATTACTTTAACAATTATTGAGTAAGTGCCTTCTTACGTAAGAATCAATAATTCAAAATACTCGTAATACCGCAATGCTTCTTGCAAGAACAACGCGTATTACTTTATTTTAACCAATTTATATTCCAACAAGATAACAACTACGCCGTTATTTATAAAAACTCTCTTTGTCGCTTTCTTCATCCGACAAGCTTATTCTCATTATGTGGCCCACAAATGGTTGCTACCGTCAAATTTAATATTTCCCTACGTAAAGAATATTCCACGACCAAACGAATATTCCCACAACAATGAATATTTTATAACCACTTGCGTATTTTTTGAAAAAATTCATATATCACCCTTAACTTTAACTTTTTATCAATTTAACCATTTACTTGAATAGTAATTATAAGAAAAATTGAATACTTTTATTTCATAAAATTCGGGGTCTTACTGCCTCTCGGTCGGTTTGTTGGTGTTGGATCGATCTGTTCATTGTTGACTTGGTGTCTCGGTCATTTTTTTTGGTGTCTTAGTTACCTATTTTTGGTGTCTCATCATACTCTCATTCATGTTTTTGGTGTTGTCTCGATTGGTGTTGTCTCGGACTCTCTGTTCTTTGTTGACTTGGTGGATCATTCTGTTGCTTTTGTATGTTGAATGTTGTCTCACTTATTCAGTACTCGCTGGAAATTCAAGTCGTGTTGTGATGTTGTCGTTAGTGTATATCGACTGGACTTGGTGTGTATCATGCCAGATATCATTTATTCAGATCATCGTTGTCTTATATCGGTTAGTGTATTCATGCTGCATATCACTTGTTCGCATTGGGAATGTATATCAGTTGGACTTGATGTTGTTGATTGTTGTTGAATGTTGTCTCGGTTGGTGTTGGAGAATGTTGATCGTAAACATATAAAACTGTTAGGATAATTCATGTTGATTGGTTGTGTCTCGTGTGTAGGTGTCTGCATGTATTACATTCGAAAGATTAACCGAATAACCAAATAATTAATTCGGTTATTCGGTTATTCGGTTATTCAGTTATTTGTCATTTCGGGTAGTCTTTCGGATAACAAAAATAAGTTCGGTTCGGTATTCGGTTATAACCGAATAAGCTATTCGGTTCGGTTATAACCGAATGCTCAGTCCTAGTATAGACGATGAAGGTACTATATCGTAACTATTTTTTTCCACATGTATAGAACTATTGATATATTCACATGAATGTACTATTGATTCACATTCATGTACTATTAGGGGAGGTGGTGCAAGTTTGATAATACCTGCAAGACTAAATTAAAAATAAAGAAAAAGATGAAGGTATTATACTGTAATATTTTGAGCCCCAAAACGTGCAATTATCGAAACTATATTTTCCTATAAATAGAAGCTCATTCTTCTTTCATTCTCACCAATTCACTAAGACTCATAAGAGCAATTATAGAGAGAAAAGCTATAGAAAGAAAGAAGAAGAGAAGTCTGCTACTTCACTATTCCAGTATCCAGTCTTCTTCAGAGGTAATAAAAGTGTAGCTTGGTCAAGCGGGGGTAACAGAGGAATAGAATGATGGTCTATATATAGTTATTGAGGTTTCCCCTAAAATAGTATGAAAATAATTTTATTGAGAATTTTAGATAAGTGTGTCGTATTTTATACGTCATTTTAACCGTTGATTTTGATGAACCGAATAGGGTAAGGTGAACCCAACTTTGGAAGGGCGTTTTTGCCACTATCATACAAGATGTCTAATGACAGACGACTTCGTGTTATCATAAGACAGGGTTGTGCTCATGCACTTGCTTATTATATCTATGAGCACCACCTATATAATCTTGGAGTTTGGTTGAAATATAATTCTCAATTGGAGACAATGGAGATAATTATATGTCAAGAGAAGACTCACCATTGGAAAGAATATGATAGTAATCTTCTCATTTTTCTTTGGGGTCTATTGGGTCAACCAAGGATAATTCTCTAGTCATATGATATCTATTATAACTTAGATGCATGGCCTCCCATGTACGAAGGTTTTCTTGAGCATTTTCCAAAGATTTTAATTTCTAAAATGATTATTAATTGTATTTTTTATGTAAAAGTACCATTGTAAGGTGTTGTGGTCGAGACACTATGAGAGTTACATATATTTGTATTAAAACTCACAAATTTATGTGTTGTCATACTCTTCGCATCTACGCTTCAACAGATTGTATAAATAAAGTTTGTATTTGATTTACGTGTGTGATATCCGGCAACTCAAGATGGGTCGTGTGGACCTATTTTGGGGGCGTCACAGTCGCACACAGTGGAGTAGTTTTCTCCTTGAATTAAGAGTTTTCTATTTTTGTTGGGTTGGATAATATGACGTGTATTGCACTATTCTTGATATTATTATATATTATTGCACTATTATTATAATTATTTTATTGATGCACTAATCTTGTAATTATTTACTATTTGTTGTATATTATTGTAAAGAACCCTAAATAAAGCCCTCAAGTGAAATTTGGTAGGTCAAGCAATTTGGCCTTATAGGATGACCAAATTATAGTGTTAAAAATATATTATTTATATTAATTATTACATATTTACTTGATCTCTCAATTTATATGTATACATAGTATTCTCAACTTAAAATTAAGTACTATATTTTTTTATAAAGTGGTCACTTATATCATTTTGGTAATAAAATAAAAAAATATTAAGATTAAATATAATAAATACTAGAATATTTATAAAATAGCTTATTTATGTTATTTTAAACTTTAATTCGATTAGTTAAAAAATTATTGTACGTCGAATATTTTAAATGAATTACTTTAAATTATGTTTTTTGGGGTCTAGGAGTCAATATTAATAATTTTATATTTTAATACGAGTTTGACTGAAAAAAGTCTGAAACTCGTGATCTCATTTGGGTGAATTTAAACAATTTTATTATAACTTTAATGTGCCAAGTCCGAACTTGAGCCCGAAAATTTTAAGATAGATTAGACAACCTTAAACCCGACTCAACCTACAGCTCTCTCACTTTATTTTTTTTTAATTTTTTTAAAAATTTCTTCAAAGTATCAAAAATTGATTATGAGTGGAATAGATCATTATGATTATATATTGAGTATTCAATTATATGTTATTCAATATTGTCAAGTTTTGTGTATCTATACTATATATTGGTCAAAATATGTACATCTTAAAAAGAATATGTTTAAGGCAAACAAAAATATTTTCTTCGAGATGTAAATTATCTATAAAAATAGAATACCAAAACCTTTGGGATAAGAAAACATAAAAGGAAACAAGTATGAGACATTCTTTTGGCACATAAGATGCATATGCTGACTCTTTAATTTATAATTATTAACAAAATTTAAGATTTTAGAGAATATATCTACTTTGTGTAGGCACTCGAAATTTTGCATTTTTATTACTAACCATACTGATGGACAAAATCGTCTTTTATCTTCTAGGGACAACCCTAGAATTCAGAATCATCAAACTAGAACCCCAACAACAGCACCGAGAAATCATCAAACCAGAACCCCTGCAACAACACCGGGAAGTCATCAAGCCAGACCCTGGCAACAACACCGGGAAATCATCAAGCCAGACCCACAACAAAGACCGAGAAATCATCAAACCGTAACCCCGGCCAACAAAGACAGGAAATCATCAAATCAATCTGTGGAGACAACCCCAGGATATCAAACCAACCTTCGGAGATAACCCTGAAGTATCAAATCAATCCTCGGAGACAATCATGAGGAAAAACAGAATCAGTTGTGATCAAACCTCAGAGACAACCCCGAAGTACAGCCAAAAGCCCCGTCAACCCTGGAGACAACCCCTGAAAAGGAAAAATGATCATTTTGACAAGTTAATTTCAAAAAACATAAAGGAACTGCAAATGGGGTCACAAAGAGCCATTGTAGCATTTTCGAGCTCAAACTACGCAAAACAACTCAACGGACTACCTGCGAAGACCCAAATATGCCATTTCGATCATGGACCCATCTTCTCAAATTCGGAAAAATGTTAGACCTATGTCATCACAGTAGCTTTGGAGAGACCTATGTCACTTCTTTGGTGTACATGTATGAAATCCAGAGTTTACTCGCGAAAGGTGTGGCTTTATGTAACTGCAATACACATATACACACATTAGGGAATCAAAAATAGCACAGTAACCGTGTTTAATGAAAGTCGGGGGTGCCTAATACCTTTCCCCCGCTTAATCAAGCCCCCGAACTCTATGAATCTCGGTTTTTACCAATTAAACAGAGTCCAATAATTGGGCCATATTGCAAAACCTTTCCAAACTTGATTAAGTTGATACAACCATTTAACTCATACCAATTGACGATTCTGTCTAATTCGGACCAATAAAATCAAATCTTTTTAAATCGTCGAATCTTTTTCCTGAAAATCTCATTCTTCATATCAAACCAAATCACATAGAAAATATAAAGGGTAGAGAAACATAATTAAGAAGAGGGAGATCAAAAATCTTTCTGGCTTGACACTTAGAAAGATGGGTTGTATCGGAGTTGTTCTATTGTGCGGGTAGACCTGGCAATTTAGGCCCAGGCCCGCGGGTCGGCCTATGGCCCGTAGAAACATGGGCCATGGGCAACAATATTTCAAATTTCAGAAAATCACGGGCCATTCTGCCCGACTTGTTTTTGGGTCTTACCACTAAGTGGCCGCATGACTTATTTTTTTAAAAAAATAAAATATTGCTACTTGTGAGTTATGAGGCTTGAACACAAGATTTGTAAGTAAATAAATAAGAGTTCAAATTAATTAAGCTACACCAACTGTTTGTTTTTAATGTAATCTTCAATATATTGTTTCTTTACTTTTGTTCAAATTTTACTATTTTTAAAAAGTAAAACCTAAATCGTGTATGGGCAAGGAATTCTATTTTTAAAGCAGTCTTCCTTATCACATTATTTTACAACTAATTACAGAAACGGAAACTTAATTGAACTTTTTAATTACACTATTTTGTTTTTCTCCATTTACACGTTGAAATTGTGTATGTATATAATTATATTAAAGATTCAACTCAAAATTAATTGACGATTAAGGGAATAGCCTGCCAAAGACAGATTACATGGTGATTCTCAAGACTTAGATTAGGACTTTATGTTAACACGCAAAAAAAAATAGCATCGCTACTAAAGTTACATGAACAAAGAATAGGAAACTTGCATAGATGCATGGAAATGAGGCGAGCAATATTTCAAACAGAACACTAAATTGAAAGAAGTTTGGACAGGAAATGAACTATATATTATTATTTATTACATAAACACTTGACATTACATTTCAAGGGAAAAGGACCTGAACATCTAAAACAACATGCATGATTATTTTATGATCAATAACATTAGATGTTTATTGCTAACAACTAAACTCCTAGGAAATAGAGGACAAATATGCAGTAACAAGTACTGATGCTGCTTCCCCCTAGGGTTTTCATTTGTCTTTTCTTTCCAACTTGGAATCAAAACTTGTTTCTGTACCAGTAGACTCCTTTTGTCTCACCTTCATCTTTCTCAACATAAATGCACTCCTTCATTTCTCTGTACATTGCCTTAAGAATCGGAGTTCCATCATACTGATAATATTCACCCAATAATGGCTTCATTACCTCAGTTGCTTCCAGTCCATGATAATGCGGCATCATGGAGAAAATATGGTGACAAACATGAGCATTGCACACATTGTGGAACACCTTGTTCAAAATTCCATAATCTCTATCTACGGTGCAAAGAGCTCCCTCAACCAATCCCACTCGGTAGAATCATAGTAAGGCAAAAGAAGGGTGAGTATGATTCAATATGGTGATCAACACGAACCAACCATTAACAACTAGTAATGGACCTCCATAGACGCAGAAAACCCATGCAAGTCCTTTGGCTAACACAAGATGATAGAGTCCATAGATGACAGCAAGAATAGCAACATCAGAAATAATAATCTCTTTGCGTTCACGATCGGAATAAAGTGGGCTATGGGGATCATAGTGGGAAGTCCACCTTTCGTACTTGTGGCCGGATACATTGAACATCAAGTATAAAGGAAAACCGATAAGGAGTGTGGTAATCCAAACAAGTACTCGACCAGGTGGATTGTCAAAGATTTTGTAATAGTTTCGGATGTTGGACTTAAATCTTGGGACATACACCTCGTCATTTTCAAGGGATTGGGTGTTGGCATGGTGACGACGGTGGCTAATTTTCCAAGAAAAGTAAGGGACGAGAAGAGAGGAGTGGACAACAAGGCCAACAAGGTCGTCGACCCACTGATAGTCACTAAAAGCATGGTGATCACATTCATGGCCTATAACCCAAGCCCCAGTAAGGACACAACCTTGAACAGCAATGTAAGCAGCCCAACCCAAGTAATTGAGAGGACGAGGGAGGAGGTCGATATAATTAGTGGCCACATAGTAGAGGGTGTAGGCCATGATGAGATCCTGAATAAGGTATCGGAAAGAGGTAATAAGAGATTTTTGAAAACAATGGGGTGGAATGGCTTTCTTTAAGTCTGCTAATGTGAATGGAGGCTTCTCGTGAGGAGCCCGTCGAAGGGCTTCAGCTGCAGTCTTCTTGCCACTAGGCGGATCCGACATACGACCACCTGCACCCATCTTTCAAAGTCCTGCAGATAATATATATAGGATATGCATGAGAACTAGAGATAAAAAGTTGCTTAAATAAAAAGGGAAGGGAAAATAAATATTTTCTTTTGCTTGTTTAACAACTCACCGGGAAGAGAAGCTGCTTGGGCTTGGCCTCTCTCTCTTCTCTCTTTCTTTATCTGTTCACTCGCTGCTCTTGCTATCATTAGGTTCTTGAAGTCCAGTATTTATACTACTAATTCAACTCTATAAATGGATGAGTCGCCAAATTAAAATAATATATGGGACAAAGACATTCAAAATGTTGATTGGAACCTATGAAATTGATCTGTACTGTGCCAATTAATTTAGATTTCCACCGATAGTGAGGTATGCCAGTCTATTTTGGCTGGCGGATAATAAGCAATTTTAAAATATCGGATAATATTGCCGACCGAGTCATTTTTGTAGAATAATAGTTGTTGTGAAAATTTTATTTCTGAGTAGAATAGTTATTATATTGTGAGTTTATTAAGAAATCATATGATTAAAATTGATTAAATTCATTTAATTTAGAGTAATATCGTAATAATGATTATAAATTACTTTAAAAAATATTATTAATTACAAAACTTATTAAGTTTTTATAAATCACATTAACTTTAAATTACAAAATTTAATTGCATGTACTTCAAAAAGTTATAATGAAATTATTTTTTTCTGAAACGGAAAATTAAAGGTAAGGTATTCTTTCTAATTTAAGTGAAGAGTAATGCTACAGACACAAACTATTTTATAAATATTTTACAAACTGCAATATATTGATCAACAAATTATTTTAATGTAGCTTAAATACCTTCACACAATACGTTGATATAAAATATACCACATCAATGATTTATAAAATATTTATGTATAGTTTATGTCTCTAGTATTATTCTTTAAGTGAATATTCATAGTGGATTCAACTATTCAAGTGTGTCCGTATCACCCAGTTGGCTCCATATGGACGGTGGTTGTTGGATAATATACATGAGAGTATAAAATTGGTAACTGGTCACTAACTTAGGATAATGACAAGATTTCAGTATTAAAAAAAAGACTCCTTTTTTGGATGGATGGATGGATGGATGGAAAATACATCTTGTAGTTGTAAATGGAGTATATATTATCTTTCTCTTTTTGTGAATCACGTTAATGGAAATTGGAAACTGATGCATCCCTAATTGATTAAAATAAACGGAGCTTCCCCATAAGTTTAGACAAATATATTTCTAATTTTTTAGAGAGGATAAAAAAACTCACTTTTATTGCATTTTTGAGAATAAACTTGGTCCTTGAAGTTCAATATATATATATATTATCAAGAAGAATTATATCCAAGTGTTTCAAATAAATTTTTTTTTCTTACCTTAATATAAGTCGTTTTAGATAAATATTTTTGTCTCTTAATATAAGTCGTTTTAGTATTTCAAGTAAGTATTAATTGCTTAATTTCAAATATTACTTCAAGTATTAAATATAACTTTGGTTCTCTCACTATTTTCTGTCCAATAAATAACACTCTTTTTCTAATACAAGGGTAATATAGATAATTAATATTATATTTGTGGGCAAGGAAATCGTACCTTGCTAGGGTTAGGGTTTCGTGTTGGCTGAGGAGGAGAGAAATCCACGAAAAGTATGGAATTGATTGATTGATCAAAGAGGGAGAATGATGGCGTTGACGATTACTCCAACGACGCGCAAGCGTAACTCCTGAATCCGGAACCGTGTTTAGGGTAATGTGAGGATTCCAAGAGCCTTCTCGAGTCCTTAAAGTTGAGAGAATGTCCAAACCCTTTTGGTGCTTTTGGTGGAATCTCCAAGCCTTTAAGTCACCAAAAGGGTCTCTTTGATCTTCCAAGAGTCCAAGTCTTGAGTCCAAGAGAAGTCTCAACTCTTTAGTGCTTTTTAGGTGGAAAAATCCAAGCCTTTAAGTCACCAAAAGGGTCCAAGTCTTGTGTCTCTAGAGAGCTCCCTTTCCCAATGGAATGGAAGGGTATTTATAGGGTTCTCTGGAAAGTAGTCATGTGCAAGGGCACATGCTTTCGTGAAATTCCAGAAAAACCCTTTAGTCATTAGAATAATGCCCATATTGCCCCGTCCCTTCAGCCACCACCAATCCAATCCTCAATCAATTCCCAAAATGAGCCGCCTCACGAGTCTTCCGCCTCAGACACGTGGAGGCTTCTCCCTAATCTAAAGACATTTGTTTTTCGACTTTTCATCTTCATTCCATTAGGTTATGTGAACCCTAGTTTGCACATTTAATGAGGTCGTGGAACCCTAATTGTGCATTTAATTCAATTAGGTCATGTGAACCCTAATTTTGCACTTGGGCCCACATTTGCCCTCTCGAGAGAGTCGCGATTCCCAAATAGATTTATCGTGCAAGAAAATTGTAAGCCTTTAAATGATTTTGCAGGGGCTCTTTTTCGACAAATTGGGAACTTCTCCAAAATCTTTCCATAGCTTGCCCAATATTTGTTTCCTTTTTTTTTTCCGCAATGGAAACAAGGAAATATAAACAAATATAAATAAATTTTAATCTAATAAAATCCTTTTTTGGTAAATCGGACCTTAATTAATTTTATTTTTTCAAAAATAAAATCAAATCTTAATCTTATGTTGGAAAATACAATCAAAGCTTTATTTGTTTTGGAAATAAATCAAATCTTAATCTTATTTTGGAAATAAAATCAAAGCTTTCTTTGTTTTGAAATAAATCAAATCTTTCTATATTTTGAAATAAACCAAATCTTTCTTTATTTGAAAGCAAAAGATTTTACTTTTTATTTATATATATATATATATATATATATATATATATATATATATGCATATATAAATAATCTATATCTAGTCGTAAGTACTATCCTTTTGAGGTAAGGGATATTATTTTTTCTTAAAAATGATATTATTTTCTTCAATATCATTATGCCAAAATATTGGTTGGAACTTTTTATCAAATTTGGAACTTTTTTCATGTCGGGTTACTATTCATGAGTTACTTATTCATGAGTTACTATTCACGAGTTACTATTATTCACGAAAGTACTATTCACGAAGCGTGAAGATGTTTTTTTGTGAAATTTCTATCTTTTGGTGTTTGAGTTATTATTCACGATACTGATCTTATTCACGAATACTGACTTTATTCATCGAAAAATAAAATTTTTCTTTTTCGTCTAAAATATCTATTCGGATACTAGCTTTGATTGTATCCATGTTTTGATCATTCTTGAATTTTACACCACTATGATTATTTTTGAGGTATTTTTGGGCGTGGATAAAACAAAAGTACTAATCTTAATCCTTAATCCTTGTCATTTTGTTTCACCGGATTCATTTCTTTAAAAATATTTTTCATCATCCTCGGTTTTAAATGATGATATTGTTGAATATCTTTGGCTCAGTAGTGCAAAGATGAATGATTTATGATGAATATCTTTGGCCTGTAGGTGCAAAGATGAATGATTTCGATGAATATCTTTGGCCCAGTCTGAAGATGAACAGTGTTTAGATGAACATGACCAATCGGGTGAATGTCCTCGGCACAGTAGTGCAAGGATGAATATTTGATCCCAGATATATATTGATTGATGTTACAGGATAAAAATAGACGATGAACTTTAAAATTCATACATAGAAGATAGTAGTTTGCATTCTCTACTTAACTCTTCTAATGAATTATTATTTCATTGCGAATATTGATTTAAAACTTGTGGTCTATTGTATTCTATTAGATTTTTCCCTCAAGACTAACGATAATTTTGTTGTATATTATCTTAGTCATAATATTCTTTATCTGGTAATCGAGCTCACCTTTTCCTTTTTTGTTCCATTTTTCTTCTCGTGGAGGCGAGAATATAAATAAAGCACGAGTCTGGGGTATGGAATGAAAGTTCTAGGGAGAGTTGTTTAGTAGTCCTCACCATTTTTGTAAAATGATGTATCAATAATTATGATGGGGATTTATTTGGGTATGTATATTGTCTAGAAGACAATAATTGTATTTAAACTCACAAGATATATGTTTGTCGTATTTTGCACGACAAAATGTATTAATAAAGTTGTAGTTATTTCGTACATGTATTTGGCGACTCGAGAATGGGTTGGGTGGAATGGACCTATTTTGGGGCGCCACAAATTGGTATCGTAGCTTAGGGATATGATCTCCGGCGGAGATCGGGAATGTAACTAGGAGGAGAGATGAGTAAATCCTTCATTTAGTGTGTCCTACCTAAGCTTATTTGTTATTTGGTTAGTATATAGGGATATTATGTGATATATTGATTTCCTTAATTAACCCTTGTTTTATGACAAGATTTGAGAATGTCGAATCGAGAATATTAATAAAGGAGTGAATGAGACCGTGGAGATGTCTCAGATTTTTACCAACGAGGAGAACGTCAACAGGTTGGCAATGTACCTCCCTGTAAAAACAACACCATCGAAAGCAGTACGGTAGAAACGACGGATGTTTAGAAGTTTTTTGTAGTTCATGCAAAATCGCATTTAGGAGACTCGCTTTCAAAACATAGGAGAAAATGATAGCAATTTACGGGTTGTCACAAACCAAGCGCTTCAAAGAGTCGGGACCACCGAATTTAAGGGAAAGCCCGATCCGATCATGGCGAAAACATGGGTCAAGCAAATCACCAAGATATTCGATGTCTTGGGATGCACGGAGGAATGTATGTTCCATTCGCTACCTTTATGTTCCGTGGCGAAGCGGCGACTATCGGTGGGAGTCTCTGTGAAGCGTACCCATCCAATCAAGGCCAAAGATGTCTCTTGGGAGACGCTTTGAAACTATTTAATAACAAATACTTTCCTAAAAGTGTTCGCTATATGAAGGAAGTGGAGTTTATTAGACCGAGCGTAACAACACGACGGTGTCTCAAAGATGAGGCGAAGTTTATGAGTTGTCTAGGTTTGCACCTCATTTGGTGGAAAATGAGAACGAATGACGCGATGTTTCTCGAGGGTCTAAAACCCAGATTCGACAATATCTTATCTCTCATAAATTTTCTTTATATTCAGATCTTGTAAATGTGGCTCAATTATTAGAGCGTGATAACGAGTATGTTCAACCGAGGGACCACAACTGTGGTCATATTTGCGGTGTGCAAAGATCATCAAAACGATGATAACCAATGGGGAGGAAAGAATACGGACAAAGGCGGAACCACTCGGGTGGTAATCGTACCATGATAATAGAAGAGGTGACTCAAGTGGACATTTCAAGAAGAGAAGGTTCAACAATAACCATGTGAAGACGCCGGCCACCAAGAAGAATCGGTTCCAAGGGAGGAGAAACGACCACCCATATATGCTATAAATGCGGAAAGAGGACATATCACCAAACCGCCCACAACAGTTCTGGTATGCTATAATTGTGGAAAGGAAGGACATATAGCTCGAGAGTGTACTAGAATAAACCAAGTCCAATGAGGATGGTGACTCAAAAGGATGTCCCGTAAAAGTCAAAGTCAATTTCCTTGTAAGAGCGTTTGTCGTGACTTCCATTAAAATACGAGGAACCCGAACGAGTTTAGCACGGGTTAGTTAATTATAAATTCTTGCAAGTTTATACCTTACTAGATACCTGGGTTCTACCCATTCTTTTATCTCTTTTGCTTTACGCTCAACGCTTGAATTTGACTACGGAGAAATTAGACTTTGACCTATCTGTGGAGACTCCGTTAAGAGAAACTTTTATTACATCCGTTGTTTAGAAATCTTGCTTGATTCAGGTTGGAACTATCACATTACCTGTTAACCTTATTTCTATAGAGATATTTGTTTTTGATGTGATTTTAAGGTTAACTACTCATCATGCCAAAATTGATTGCTTTCGTAAGGTTGTTAGTTTTCATATTCTTAAGCAACCTGTTATTCGAATTCAAGCAACCACCATTGAAGTCAAACTCTTTCATATTAAATTATAAAGCCATTTGTTTATTGAAAAACGAATGTCAAGCTTTCTTAGTCCATGTTATGGATTTGAATAAAGACACGCCGATTTGAATAATATCCCTGTTGTTATTGATTTTCCCGACGTATTTCAAGAATTTCTTGCCTACTCCCGTGAGTGTGATATTGAATTTGTATCGACTTTGAATCTCAGACAAAACCCATTTCTAAAATTTCATATCGAATGGCTCCTATTGAACTTCGTGGAGTTAAAACCCAATCAGAAGTTGATACCCGAGCCTCTATCTGGTGACTTCCTTTGTGGAATGCACCGGCCGACTCTCCGTAGGGGACACCATATTCGCATGCGATAAGAAATCCGACAGGTGTCATTGTAACGTCTTATCCAAGATTGGGATGTGAGTCACAAATTGAGAACAACCTAAGTCAGAATCGAAATATGTAGCTTTCAGGCTTAGTTGGTTATTATCGAGAGATTCGTTGAAGGATATTCTCGAATCGCTATTCCATTAATGCAAATTGACTCGTAGAGATACAAAATTCGAATGGAGCAAAGAATGTGGGAAGAGCTTCAAGAACTCAAGAGGAGACTCATTTCAAAGACATGTTCACCATGCCATCCTCGAAAAGCGAACGCGTAAATTGGACGTGTTGAGTAGAAGATTGTATACAAAGTACGAGTACGATATTGTCAAAACTAATTTCAGATAATTTACAAATAATAGAGATGGAGATGAAAACTCTAGGTACCCACGTGATGATATACGAGTATAATCGACTTTAATCGATAAAGTTAAAGTCGTTCAAGCTACACACCGAGTGATGAATTTGAAGAAGGAGGTGCAAGAAGTTGTTATTTCAAAAGCGAGAATCGGTGAGGTGAGGAAAACTCAAACCTTCGATTTATTAATTCATTTGAAATTCTCGATCGAATAGAACTGTGGCCTATAGACTCGCTTTCTTCGCCAAGTATGACGCGGTTCATAACGCTTTTCACGTATCAATGTTACGTAAATATGTGGACGACCGAACCACGCCATTGAAAGTTAGAATCCGGACAAGATAAATTAAGACTTAACGTGACGAGGAGGTACTCACCAAGATCTTGGATAGAAAGAACATGTCTTATATACCGAGGTTATACCACAAGTTAAAGTTTTGTGGAGAAACCATGCTATTGAGAAAATGACCGAGAGTTGGAAATGAAAATGAAAGAGAGGTATTTTCATCTTTTCAAACACTGTATCGTGACGTCAATTTCGAGGACGAAATTTCATAAGGAGGGAGGTTGTAAGACCTCAAATTTTTTAAATAAAATGAATTTCCTTTATTTATTATTTTGAAATAAGTAGGGTGGATTTGATTAATGTGGTTAGTTATGGGTAAAATGCGCAAATATTTTAAATAAGCAAGTGGTGATATAATATTCATTATTATTTGGGAATATTCGTTTGGTCGTGGAATATTCATCTTGCTTGTGAATATTCGTATTTACGACGCAGCCTTTGTGGGCCCCATAACTGAAGTGATTGGATGAAGAAAACGACAAAAATAAGTTGTTTAAAAATAACGGCATAGTTGTTACCGCTAATATCTTTGTTGGAATACCTTGTTTAAAACACAAAGAATACGCGCTATTACACAAGAGAGAGCACGCAGATTGCACCAATTATTGATTCTTACGTAAGAAGGCACTACTCAATAATGGTTACAAGAATTACTGCTCAAAGATTTTATTTTATTGATTCAATAATTGCTGCGTTGATATTTTATATTCATTGTTGTTTCAATAATTGTCATTACACAAGATTTTTTCATTATCGAACCAATAATTCATATTATCTGAATAATATTATTAGATAACATTATTGGCAATGTCTAGAAAGTTCTGCTCAAGGAGAGGTTTGGTCACCTAATTGCGCTGCCAAGAAGGAGAAATTCTTATTAAAGCCCTCTTTCCTGAACCGTGCGTTTGTCAATATTGTGATTCTGTAATATTATTTGTGAATAATTAATTATTGATTCATATGATGGGGAAAATATTGATTTTATGTGGATATAGATGGAGAAAATTTTTATAGTGACAATTGTTGAAAATTAATATTTTATCTTTTTCTGATAAAATAATTTATTTAAATATATTATTTTAATAATATATTAACGGTGATATTTTTAATGTGGGATATATGAGTATATGAGGAGGAAGAGTATTTTTGTGGAATTAAATGTTTAACACATATTTTGTGTGTTGGTGGACACAATTATTGACCGAAATTTGATTATAGCCTGTAAAATCGTCCGTTTGTGGATTTTGATCAATTTTTGTTTGGAATTTGGAAAAACTTTCTTCTGCAAAGTTGTAGAGAATTGAATTTCCTATAAAAACACGTGAGATTCAAATTTTCTGGCAAAAGGGCTATTTATTGTGAATTATTGAAGTTCCGAAGCTCCGAAATAATTGATTTTTGGAAGTTTAAAATATTTTTAATTACAAAAACGTTTTTTTCATTTTTGAAAGTCATTTAACATGTGTGTCTCAAGTTTGGACCAGATTTAAAAGCGTGCGAGAATTTTTGATTATATATATTATTATTATATTAAATTTTCTGCTTTGGTGTTCTAAGCATTTTCCTATAAATAGGGTGCTTAGGTTAGAATTAAAATCACACCGTAAATCAAGTTTTCTCTCTATATTATCGAGTTTATTCTTGTGAGTATTTTGAGTATACTTTGAGTATTGCTATACGGTGCGTGTTCAAGTCATAGCCTTTATCCTGTTTCAACTAAGATCTGCCTTTCGAGGTAAGGGATGTTAGTTCTTTTGCAAATGATATTATTTTCTTCAATATCATTATGCCAAAATATTGGTTGGAACTTTTTATCAAATTTGGAACTTTTTCATGCTAAGTTACTATTCATGAGTTACTTTATTCATGAGTTACTATTCACAAGTTACTATTCACGAGTACTATTCACGAAACGTGAAGATGTTTTTTTGTGAAATTTCTATCTTTTGGTGTCTGAGTTATTATTCACGATACTGATATTATTCACGAATACGACCTTATTCATCAAAAATAAAATTTTTTCTTTTTCGTCTAAAATATCTATTCGGATACTAGCTTTTGATTGTATCCATGTTTTGATCATTCTTGAATTTTACACCACTATGATTATTTTTGAGGTATTTTGGACGTGGATAAAACAAAAAGTACGAATCCTTAATCCTTAATCCTTGTCATTTTGTTTCAATCGGATTCATTTCTTTAAAAATATTTTTCATCATCCCTGGCCTTAAAATGATGATATTGTTGAATATCTTTGGCCCAGAAAGGTGCAGATGAATGATTTATGATGAATATCTTTAGCTTTGTAGTGCAAAGATGAATGATTTTCGATGAATATCTTTGGCCCGTAGTGCAAAGATGAATGATTTCGATGAATATCTTTGGCCCGTAGTAGCAAAGATGAACAGTGTTTAGATGAACATGACCAATCGGTGAATGTCCTCGGCTCAGTAGTGCAAGGATGAATATTTGATCCCGTATATATATTGATTGATGTTACAGGGATAAAAATAGATTTATGAACTTTAAAATTCATACATAGAAGATAGTAGTTTGCATTCTCTACTTAACACTTCTAATGAATTATTATTTCATCATGCGAATATTGATTTAAAACTTGTGGTCTATTGTATTCTATTAGATTTTTCCTCGTTGAAGACTAACGATAATTTTGTTGTATATTATCTTAGTCATAATATTCTTTTTGGGCTAAGTCGAGCTCACCCTTTTCCTTTTGTTCCATTTTTCTTCTCGTGAGGCGAGAATATAAATAAAGTACTGCAGTCAAAATGGAATGAAAGTTCTAGGGAGAGTTGTTTAGTAGTCCTCACCATTTTTGTAAAATGATGTATCAATAATTATGATGGGGATTTATTTGGGTATGTATATTGTCTAGAAGACAATAATTGTATTTAAACTCATTAAGATATATGTTGTCGTATTTTGCACGACAAATGTATTAATAAAGTTGTAGTTATTTCATATCATGTATTTGGCAACTCGTAATGGGTTGGGTGGAATGGACCTATTTTGGGGCGCCACGGTTGGTATCGAGCTTAGGGATATGATCTCCCATGGAGATCGGGAATAGAACTAGGAGGGAGAGATGAGTAAATCCTTCGCTAGTGTGTCCTACCTAAGCTTATTTGTTATTTGGTTAGTATATAGGGATATTATGTGATATATTGATTTCCTTAATTAACCTTGTTTTATGATGATTTGAAAATGTCGATCGAGAATATTAACAAGTGGAGTGAATGAGACCGTGGAGATGTCTCAGACTTACCAACGAGGAGAACGTCTGACAGCTTCAAGAATGTACCTCCCAGAAAACAACACCAATGACGAAAGATGCATTTGGAAACGACGGATGTTTAGAAGTTTTTTGCGATTCATGCAAAATCGATTTGAGGAGACTCGCTTTTCAAAACATAGGAGGAAATGATAGCAATTTACGGTTGTCACAAATGCAAGCCAGTTCAAAGAGTCAGGGACCACCGAATTTAAGGGAAAGCTCCGATCCGATCATGGCGGAAACATGGGTCAAGCAAATCACCAAGATATTCGATGTCTTGGGATGCACGGAGGAATGTAGGTTCCATTCGCTACCTTTATGTTCCGTGGCGAAGCGGAACTCATCGGTGGGAGTCTGTGAAGCGTACCCATCCAATCTCGCTTTCGGCAAGATGTCTTCTGGGAGACGTTTGAATTATTTAATGACAAATACTTTCCCGAAAGTGTTCGGCTATATGAAGGAAGTGGAGTTTATTAGATTGGAGCGAGTAACAACATGACGGTGTCTCGGTATGAAGCGAAGTTTGCGAGTTGTCTAGGTTTCGCACCTCATTTGGTGGAAAATGAGGAACGAATGACGCGATATGTTTCGAGGGTCTAAAACCCGAGATTCGACAATATCTTATCTCTCATAAATTTTCTTTATATTCAGATCTTGTAAAATGGGCTCAATTATTAGGCGTGATAACGAGTATGTTCAACCGAGGACCACGACTCAGGTCATATTTGTGGATAAAGAAATATCAAAACGATGATAACCACGGGAGGAAAGAATACGGACAAAGCGGTAACCACTCGTGTGGTAATCGTGGCCATGATAATAGAAGAGGTGACTCAAGTGGACATTTCAAGAAGAAGGGTTCAACAATAACCATGTGAAGACGTCAACCAAAAAAGAAGAATCGTTCCAAGGGAGGAGAACGACCACCCATTATATGCTATAAATGCGGAAAGAGGACATATCAAATTCAACCGCCCACAACAGCCTCGTATATCTATAATTGTGGAAAGGAATGACATATAGCTCGAGAGTGTACGAGAAAAAACCAAGTCCAATGGGATGGTGACTCAAAAGGATGTCCCGTAAAAGTCAAAGTCAACGGCCTTGTAAGAGCGTTTATCGTGACCAAATCAAAATGCGAGGAACCCGAACGAGTTTAAGCACGGTTAGTTAATTATAAATTCTTGCGAAGTTTATACCTTACTAGATACCTTGCTTCTACCCATTCTTTTATCTCTCTTTACTTTGCCAACGCTTGAATTTGACTACGGAGAAATTAGACTTTGACCTATCTGTGGAGACTCAAGTTAAGAGAAACTTTTATTACATCCGTTGTTTAGAAATCTTGCTTGATTTAGGTTGGAACTATCACATTACCGTTAACCTTATTTCTATAGAGATATTTGTTTTTGATGTGATTTTAAGGTTAACTACTCATCATGCCAAAATTGATTGCTTTCGTAAGGTTGTTAGTTTTCATATTCTTAAGAACTCGTTATTCAATTCAAGCAACCACCATTGAAGTCAAACTCTTTCATATTAAATTATAAAGCCATTTGTTTATTGAAAACGAATGTCAAGCTTTCTTAGTCCATGTTATGGATTTGAATAAAGACACGCCGATTTGAATAATATTCCCGTTGTTATTGATTTTTCCCGACGATTTCAAGAATTTCTTGCCTACTCCCGAGTGTGATATTGAATTTGTATCGACTTTGAATCTGGTACAAAACCCATTTCTAAAATTTCATATCGAATGGCTCCTATTGAACTTCAGGAGTTAAAACCCAACTGTAGAAGTTGATACCGAGCCTCTATCTCGTGACTTCCTTTTGTGAATGCACCGCCGCATTCTCGTAGGGACACCATATTCGTACATGATAAGAAAAGCGATAGGTGTCATTGTAACGCTTATCCAAGATTGGGATGTGAGTCATAATTGAGAACAACCTAAGTCGGTGAATCGAAATATGTAGCTTTCAGGCTTAGTTGGTTATTATCGGAGATTCGTTGAAGGATATTCTCGAATCGCTATTCCATTAACGCAAATGACTCAGTAGAGATACAAAATTCGAATGGAGCAAAGAATGTGGGAAGAGCTTGAAGAACTCAAGAGAGACTCATTTCAAAGACATGTTCGACCATGCCATCCTGAAAAAGTTTAACGTGGTAGTTGACGTGTTGAGTAGAAGATTGTATATAAAGACGAAGTACGATATTGTCAAAAACTAATTTCGTATAATTTACAAATAATAGAGATGGAGATGAAAACTCTAGGTACCCACGTGATGATATACGAGTATAATCGACTTTAATCGATAAAGTTAAAGCTGTTCAAGCTACACACCAGAGCTGATGAATTTGAAGAAGGAGGTGCAAGAAGTTGTTATTTCAAAAGCGAGAATCGGTGAGGTGAGGAAAACTCAAACCTTCGATTTATTAATTCATTTGAAATTCTCGATCGAATAGGAACTGTGGCCTATAGACTCGCTTTTATCGCCAAGTACGACGCGTGTTCATAACGCTTTTCACGTATCAATGTTACGTAAATATGTGGACGACCAACCACGCTCATTGAGTTAGAATCCTGGACAAGATAGCCAAGACTTAACGTACGAGGAGGTACCTGTCAAGATCTTGGATAGGAAAGAACATGTCTTATATACCGAGGTTATACCACAAGTTAAAGTTTTGTGGAGAAACCATGCTATTGAGGAAATGACCTGAGAGTTGGAAATGAAAATGAAAGAGAGGTATTTTCATCTTTTCAAACACTGCAATATACGCCAATTTCGAGAGGACGAAATTTCATAAGGAGGGAGGTTGTAAGACAATCAAATTTTTTTAAATAAAATGAATTTCCTTTATTTATTATTTTGAAATAAGTAAGGGGTGGATTTGATTAATGTGGTTAGTTATGGGTAAAATGCGCAAATATTTTAAATAAGCAAGTGGTGATATAATATTCATTATTATTTGGGAATATTCGTTTGGTCGTGGAATATTCAGATCGTCGGGAATATTCGCATTTACTAGCAGCCTTTCAGGGCCCCATAACTGGAAAGTGATTGGATGAAGAAAACGACAAAAATAAGTTGTTTAAAAATAACGGCATAGTTGTTACCATTAATACTATTGGAATACCCGGTGTTTAAAACACAAAGAATACGCTATTATTACACAAGAAGACACCTGTGATTGCACCAATTATTGATTCTTACGTAAAAGGCACTACTCAATAATGGTTACGATAATTATCGCTCAAAAGATTTTATTTTATTGATTGAATAATTGATGCGTTGATATTTTATATTCTTTGTTGTTTCAATAATTGTCATTACACAAAGATATTTTTCATTATCGAACCAATAATTCATATTATCCTCAATAATATTATTAGATAACATTATTGGCAATGTCTAGAAAAGTTCGTCTAAGGAGAGGTTTGGTCACCTAATTGCGGCCAAGAAGGAGAAATTCTTATTGAAAGCCCCTCTTCCTTTAACCTACCGTTTGTCAATATTGTGATTCTCAGAATATTATTTGTGAATAATTAATTATTGATTCATATGATGGGGAAAATATTGATTTTATGTGGATATAGATGGAGAAAATTTTATAGTGACAATTGTTGAAAATTAATATTTTATCTTTTTCCGATAAAATAATTTATTTAAATATATTATTTTAATAATATATTAATCTGTGATATTTTTAATGTGGGATATATGAGTATATGAGGAGGAAGAGTATTTTTGTGGCATTAAATGTTTAACACATATTTTGTGTGTTGGTGGACACAATTATTGATCCAAAATTTGATTATAAACAGAAAATCGTCTGTTTGTGGATTTTGGTCAATTTTGTTTGGAATTTGGAAAACTTTCTTCTGCAAAGTTGTAGAGAATTGAATTTCCTATAAAACTCATGAGATTCAAATTTTCTGGCAAAAGGGCTATTTATTGTGAATTATTGAAGTTCAAGCTCAAAATAATTGATTTTGGAAGTTTAAAATATTTTTAATTACAAAAACGTTTTTTCATTTTTGAAAGTCATTTAACATGTGTGGCTGAAGTTTGGACCAGATTTGTGTAAAGAGAGAATTTTGATTATATATATTATTATTATATTAAATTTTACGCTTTTGGTGTTCTAAGCATTTTCCTATAAATAGGTGCTTAGGTTAGAATTAAAAATCACACCGTAAAATCAAGTTTTCTCTCTATATTATCGGCGTATTCTTGTGAGTATTTTGAGTATACTTTGAGTATTGCTATACTGCAAGAGTTCAAGTCATAGCCTATATCCTGTTTTCAACTAGAGATCTGCCTTTCGAGGTAAGGGATGTTATTTCTTTCGCAAATGATATTATTTTCTTCAATATCATTATGCCAAAATATTGGTTGGAACTTTTTATCAAATTTGGAACTTTTTCATGTCGGGGTTACTATTCATGAGTTACTATTCACGAGTTACTATTCACGAGTACTATTCACGAAGCGTGAAGATGTTTTTTGTGAAATTTCTATCTTTTGGTGTCGGAGTTATTATTCACGTATACAGTACTATTCACGAATACGACACTATTCATCGAAAAATAAAATTTTTCTTTTTCGTCAAAATATCTATTCGGATACTAGCTTTTGATTGTATCCATGTTTTGATCATTCTTGAATTTTACACCACTATGATTATTTTTTGAGGTATTTTTGGGCGTGGATAAAACAAAGTACGAATCCTTAATCCTTAATCCTTGTCATTTTGTTTCACCGGATTCGCTTCTTTAAAAATATTTTCATCATCCCTGGTCTTAAATGATGATATTGTTGAATATCTTTGGCTGTGTAGTGCAAAGATGAATGATTTATGATGAATATCTTTAGCTTCGTAGTGCAAAGATGAATGATTTCGATGAATATCTTTGGCCCAGTAGTGCAAAGATGAATGATTTCGATGAATATCTTTGGCCCGTAGTGCAAAGATGAATGTGTGTTTAGATGAACATGACCAATCGGTGAATGTCCTTGGCCCAGAAGTCTGAGATGAATATTTGATCCCGATATATATTGATTGATGTTACAGGGATAAAAATAGACGATGAACTTTAAAATTCATACATAGAAGATAGTAGTTTGCATTCTCTACTTAACTCTTCTAATGAATTATTATTTCGTTGCGAATATTGATTTAAAACTTGTGGTCTATTGTATTCTATTAGATTTTTCCCTGTTGAAGACTAATGATAATTTTGTTGTATATTATCTTAGTCATAATATTCTTTACTGGGCTAGTCGAGCTCACCCTTTTCCTTTTTGTTCCATTTTTCTTCTCAGGAGGCGAGAATATAAGCGAGTACGAAGCCTGGGTATGGAATGAAAGTTCTAGGAGAGTTGTTTAGTAGTCCTCACCATTTTGTAAAATGATGTATCAATAATTATGATGGGGATTTATTTGGGTATGTATATTGTCTAGAAAACAATAATTGTATTTAAACTCACAGTATATATGTTGTCGTATTTTGCATGACAAATGTATTAATAAAGTTGTAGTTATTTACGCACCATGTATTTGGCGACTCGTAATGGGTTGGGTGGAATGGACCTATTTTGGGGCGTCACACTTGTTATCTCCCGGTCACCCAAATACACTTTTATTACAGAAAGGAATTGTGAAGCAAAAAGGGTGAAAGACAACTAGCTCAGTAAAGAATATCATGACTAAAGATAATTAAATTATCAATAGCCTTCATCAATAATAAATCAGAGATTTAGAACATATGGTAGATGATAAAAAAAAAAAATTCAACCATAGTTGCAGCGGAACGAGCAATCCATTAGAAGAGTCAAATAGACCATAAAATCTATTATCTTCTCCATGTTAAAAGTCCACCAACAATGTTTTATCCCTGTAACATCAATCAACAATTCCTGTCCACAATCACGTATATAACTCATAATCATAATTGTAGTTCTAAATTCCTTTCCTCATCCAGGACAAAAATAATTTTCATCACCTGAAACATCAAAGATTATGGTTATACCAAATCACAGTTCATGTTCATAATCCTACTAATAAATTCATCTTTGCACTACGGCCAAAGATATACATCAACAAGTCATCTTTTCACTACAGGCCAAAGATATTCATCAACAAGTCATCTTTGCACTACAGGCCAAAGATATTCATCAGTTGGTCATGTTCATCTAAACACCTGTTCATCTTTGCACTACAGGCCAAAGATATTCATCGAAATCATTCATCTTTTGCACTACGTGCCAAAGATATTCAAGCTTATATCATCATTTAGGATCGAGGATGATGAAAATATTTTAAAGAAAACGAATCCAAAGAAGCAAAAGAACAAATATTAAGGATTCGTACTTTAAAATAATTCCCATTCAAAATACTTCATAAATAACCGTAGTGGGGTAAAATTCAAGAATGATCAAAACATGGATACAATCAAAGCTAGTATCCGGAATAGATATTTTGGACAAAAAGAAGAAATTTCATTTTTCTATTGAATAAAGGCCGTATTCGTGAATAAAGGTCAGATATCGTGAATAAAGGCCGTATACGTAAATAGTAACTCAAACACCAAAGATAGAAATTTCACAAAAACATCATCACGCTTCGTGAATAAGACTTCGTGAATAGTAACTCGTGAATAAGAACTCATGAATAAGAACTCATGAATAAGAACTCCCATATGAAAAAAGTTCCAAATTTGATAAAAATTTCCAACTAATATTTCGAGATAATGATATTGAAGAAATAATATCATTTATGAAGAAAATAATCCCCCTACAATCCCTTAAAATCCCATACTATCCTCACACTCGAGAAGAATAGTACTTCCGATTGGAATCTTTGGATATAGTCTTTGAAAGAACTTGCACCGTATAGCAATACTCAAAGTACTAAAATACTCACAAAATCGCCGATATTATAGAGAGAAATATAGAAAAACTTCAATTTCTCGTGTGATTTTCAATTCTAACCCAAGCACCCTATTTATAGAAAATGCTTAGAATACCAAAAAGTAGAAAATTTAATAAATTAATAATATATTCATATAAATTTCCCTACGCTTTTACCTAGCATCTCCTAAATCGCCCATCCTAACACATGTTAAATGAGTCCCAAAATGTAAAAAACGTTTTTCTTATTAAAAATAATTAAAACTTCAAAATTAATTATTAAGAACTTTGGAACTTCAATAATTCATAATAAATAGCCCTTTTATCGTAAAATTGAATCTCGCAAATTTTTATAGGAAATTCAATTCTCTACAACTTTGCGGAAGAAAGTTTTTCAAAATCCCAAACAAAAATTGGCCAAAATTCACATACTGGACGATTTTACAAAAGCTATAATCAAATTTCAATCAAGAAATGGGCCCACGACATGTGTTTAGCATGTTTTAAAACAACTTTTGCAACAAAATATACCTCCTCCTCATATATACTCATATATCCCACATTCATTGTAAAAATATCATTATAATATTATAATAATATAATAAAATAATATTTTATCAGAAAAGATAAAATATCGATTTTCAACAATTGTCACTTTAAATTTTTTTTCCATCTATATCCACATAAAATGAATATTTTCCTGGTCATATAAATCAATAATTAATTATTCACAAATAATATTACAGAATCACAATAATGACAACCAGCGCCTCCTGGAAAGCAGGGCTTTCCAATAAGAATTTCTCCTTATCATATGCGTAATTAGGTGACCAAACCTCTCCTTAGGCAGAACTTTTTAGACATTGCCAATAATGTTATCTAATAATATTATTCAGATAATATGAATTATTGTTTTGATAATGGAAAATACTGTGTAGTGACAATTATTAAAACAACAGTAATATAAAATATCAACGCAGACAATTATCAATCAATAAAATACTGAACAATAATTACTGTAACAATTATTGAGTAGTGCCTTCTTACGTAAGAATCAATAATTCAAAAATACTGTGTAATACCGTGTGCTACTGTGCAACAACGCGTATTACTTTATTTTAACCACCGGGTATTCCAACAGTATTAACAACTACGTCGTTATTTATAAAAACTCTCTTTTGTCGTTTTCTTCATCCGACAGTTATTCTGTTATGTGGCCCACAAATGGTTGCGCCGTCGTACGAATATTTCCCGACAGAAAGAATATTCCACGACCAAACGAATATTCCCCGACAACAATGAATATTTTATAACCACTTGCGTATTTTTGAAAAAATTCATATATCACCCTTAACTTTAACTTTTTTATCAATTTAACCATTTACTGAATAGTAATTATAAGAAAAATTGAATACTTTTATTTCATAAAATTCGGGGTCTTACAGTCTCAGTCAGTTTGTTGGTGTTGGATCAGTCTGTTGCTGTTGACTTGGTGTCTCAGTCAGTCTTTTTTTGGTGTCTTAGTCAGTCTATTTTTGGTGTCTCAGTCATACTCTCATTCATGTTTTTTTGGTGTTGTCTCGGTTGGTGTTGTCTCGGACTCTCTCTACATTCTTTGTTGACTTGGTGGATCATTCTGTTGCTTTTGTATGTTGAATGTTGTCTCACTTATGCATACTGCTGTTGGAAATTCAAGTTGTGTTGTGATGTTTTCGCCAGTGTATATCAGTTGGACTTGGTGTGTATCATCGTGTGTATATCGGTTATGCAGATCATGTCATCGTGTATATATCGATTGGTGTATTCATGTCATGATCACTTGTCTGCTTGGGAATGTATATCAGTTGGACTTGATGTTGTTGATTGTTGTTGAATGTTGTCTCAGATTGGTGTTGGAGAATGTTGTTCGTAAACATATAAAACCTGTTAGGATAATTCATGTTGATTGTTGTGTAATGTCGTGTAGTGTGTCTGCATGTATTACATTCGGTTATTAACCTAATAACCAAATAATTAATTGGTTATTCTTTTATTCTTTTATTCAGCTTATTTGTCATTTTGGGTAGTCTTTCTGGATAACAAAAATAAGTTCGGTTCGGTATTCTATTTATAACCGAATAAGCTTATTCTTTCCTATTATAACCAAATGCTCGATCTAGTATAATTTATGAAGGTACTATATCGTAAATAACTATTTTTTTCCACATGTATAGAACTATTGATATATTCACATGAATGTACTATTGATTCACATTCATGTACTTATTAGGGAGGTGGTGCAAGTTTGATAATACCTGCAAGACTAAATTAAAAATAAAGAAAAAGATGAAGGTATTATCTTTGTAATATTTTGAGCCCCAAACGTGCAATTATCGAAACTATATTTTCCTATAAATAGAAGCTCATTCTTCTTTCATTCTCACCAATTCACTAAGACTCATAAGAGCAATTATAGAGAAAAAGCTATAGAAAGAAAGAAGAAGAGAAGTCTGCTACTTTCACTATTCCAAAGATCCATCTTCTTCGGAGGTAATAAAAGTGTAGCTTGGTCGTTTGGGTAATGAGAGGAATAGAATGATGGTCTATATATAGTTATTGAGGTTTCCCTAAAATAGTATGAAAATAATTTTATTGAGAATTTTAGATAAGTGTGTCGATTTTATACTTCATTTTAACCGTTGATTTTGATGAACCGAATAGGGTAAGGTGAACCCAACTTTGGAAGGCGTTTTACCACTTATCATACAAGATGTCTAATGATGATTTACTTCGTGTTATCATAAGAGGTGGTTGTGCTCATGCACTTGCTTATTATATCTATGAGCACCACCTATATAATCTTGGAGTTTGGTTGAAATATAATTCTCAATTGGAGACAATGGAGATAATTATATGTCGAGAAGACTCACCATTGGAAAGAATATGATAGTAATCTTCTCATTTTTCTTTGGGGTCTATTAGTCAACCAAGGATAATTCTCTAGTCATATGATATCTATTATAACTTAGATGCATGGCCTCCCATGTATGCGAAGGTTTCTTGAGCATTTTCCAAAGATTTTAATTTCTAAAATGCTTATCGACTGTATTTTTATGTAAAAGTACCATTGTAAGGTGTTGTGGTGAGACACCTTGAGAGTTACATATATTTGTATTAAAACTCACGACTTATGTGTTGTCATTACTCTGCTGCACGACGCTTCAACAATTGTATAAATAAAGTTTGTATTTGATTTACAGTAGTGTGATATCTCGCAGAACTCAAGATGGGTCGTGTGGACCTATTTTGAAGCGCCACAATGCACTACACAAAGGGAGTAGTTTTCTCCTTGAATTAAGAGTTTTCTATTTTTGTTGGGTTGGATAATATGACGTGTATTGCACTATTCTTGATATTATTATATATTATTGCACTATTATTATAATTATTTTATTGATGCACTAATCTTGTAATTATTTACTATTTGTTGTATATTATTGTAAAGAACCCTAAATAAAGCCTGAAGTGAAATTTGGGTCGAGGTCGTTAATTTGGCCCACTATAGGATGACCAAATTATAGTGTTAAAAATATATTATTTATATTAATTATTACATATTTACTGATCTCTCAATTTATATGTATACATAGTATTCTCAACTTAAAATTAAGTACTATATTTTTTTATAAAGTGGTCACTTATATCATTTTGGTAATAAAATAAAAAATATTAAGATTAAATATAATAAATACTAGAATATTTATAAAATAGCTTATTTATGTTATTTTAAACTTTAATTCGATTAGTTAAAAAATTATTGTACGTCGAATATTTTAAATGAATTACTTTAAATTATGTTTTTTGGGGTCTAGGAGTCAATATTAATAATTTTATATTTTAATACGAGTTTGACTGAAAAAAGTCTGAAACTCGTGATCTCATTTGGGTGAATTTAAACAATTTTATTATAACTTTAATGAGCCAAGTCCGAACTTGAGCCCGAAAATTTTAAGATAGATTAGACAACCTTAAACCCGACTCAACCTACAGCTCTCTCACTTTATTTTTTTAATTTTTTAAAATTTCTTCAAAGTATCAAAATTGATTATGAGTGGAATAGATCATTATGATTATATATTGAGTATTCAATTATATGTTATTCAATATTGTCAAGTTTTGTGTATCTATACTATATATTGGTCAAAATATGTACATCTTAAAAAGAATATGTTTAAGGCAAACAAAAATATTTTCTTCGAGATGTAAATTATCTATAAAAATAGAATACCAAAACCTTTGGGATAAGAAAACATAAAAGGAAACAAGTATGAGACATTCTTTTGGCACATAAGATGCATATGCTGACTCTTTAATTTATAATTATTAACAAAATTTAAGATTTTAGAGAATATATCTACTTTGTGTAGGCACTCGAAATTTCGCATTTTTATTACTAACCATACTGATGGACAAAATCGTCTTTTATCTTCTAGGGACAACCCTAGAATTCAGAATCATCAAACTAGAACCCCAACAACAGCACCGAGAAATCATCAAACCAGAACCCCTGCAACAACACCGGGAAGTCATCAAGCCAGACCCTGGCAACAACACCGGGAAATCATCAAGCCAGACCCCTGGCAACAGCACCGAGAAATCATCAAACCAGAACCCCGTCAACAGCACAGGGAAATCATCAAATCAATCTGTGGAGACAACCCCAGGATATCAAACCAACCTTCGGAGATAACCCTGAAGTATCAAATCAATCCTCGGAGACAATCATGAGGAAAAAAGAATCGGGCCAGTGATCAAACCTCGAAGACAACCCAGAAAGTACAACTAAAAAAGCCTCGACCACCCCGGAGACAACCCCTGAAAAGGAAAAATGATCATTTTGACAAGTTAATTTCAAAAAACATAAAGGAACTGCAAATGGGGTCACAAAGAGCCATTGTAGCATTTCCGAGCTCAAACTACGCAAAACAACTCAACGGACTACCTGCGAAGACCCAAATATGCCATTTCGATCATGGACCCATCTTCTCAAATTCGGAAAAATGTTAGACCTATGTCATTGCGTAGCTCTTGGAGAGACCTATGTCACTGCTGGTGTACATGTGGAATCCGCAGGTTTACCTGCGAAAGGTGTGGCTTTATGTAACTGCAATACACATATACACACATTAGGGAATCAAAAATAAGACAATGTTCAAGTGTTTAATGAAAGTCTGGGTGCTAATACCTTTCCCCGCTTAATCAAGCCCCGAACTCTATGAATCTCGGTTTTTACCAATTAAACAGAGTCCAATAATTGGGCCATATTGCAAAACCTTTCCAAACTTGATTGAGTTGATACAACCATTTAACTCATACCAATTGACGATTACATATTAATTCGGACCAATAAAATCAAATCTTTTTAAATCGTCGAATCTTTTTCCTCGAAAATCTCATTCTTCATATCAAACCAAATCACATAGAAAATATAAAGGGTAGAAAACATAATTAAGAGGAGATCAAAATCTTTCCGGCTTGACACTTAGAAAGATGGGTTGTATCGAGTTGTTCTATTATTGGGTAGACACAGCAATTTAGGCCCAGTTCATGGAATTGACCTATGGCCCGTAGAAACATGGGCCATGGGCAACAATATTTCAGCCCAGGAAAATGCGGGCCATTCTGGCCCGACTTGTTTTTTTGTCCTACCAAATGACTCGTGGCCATGACTTTTTTTTTAAAAAATAAAATATTGCTACTTGTGAGTTATGAGGCTTGAACACAAGATTTGTAAGTAAATAAATAAGAGTTCAAATTAATTAAGCTACACCAACCTGCTTTGTTTTTAATGTAATCTTCAATATATTGTTTCTTTACTTTTGTTCAAATTTTACTATTTTAAAAAGTAAAACCTAAATCGTGTATGGGCAAGGAATTCTATTTTTAAAGCAGTCTTCCTTATCACATTATTTTACAACTAATTACAGAAACGGAAACTTAATTGAACTTTTTAATTACACTATTTTGTTTTTCTCCATTTACACGTTGAAATTGTGTATGTATATAATTATATTAAAGATTCAACTCAAAATTAATTGACGATTAAGGGAATAGCCTGCCAAAGACAGATTACATGGTGATTCTCAAGACTTAGATTAGGACTTTATGTTAACACGCAAAAAAAAATAGCATCGCTACTAAAGTTACATGAACAAAGAATAGGAAACTTGCATAGATGCATGGAAATGAGGCGAGCAATATTTCAAACAGAACACTAAATTGAAAGAAGTTTGGACAGGAAATGAACTATATATTATTATTTATTACATAAACACTTGACATTACATTTCAAGGGGAAAAGGACCTGAACATCTAAAACAACATGCATGATTATTTTATGATCAATAACATTAGATGTTTATTGCTAACAACTAAACTCCTAGGAAATAGAGGACAAATATGCAGTAACAAGTACTGATGCTGCTTCCCCCTAGGGTTTTCATTTGTCTTTTCTTTCCAACTTGGAATCAAAACTTGTTTCTGTACCAGTAGACTCCTTTTGTCTCACCTTCATCTTTCTCAACATAAATGCACTCCTTCATTTCTCTGTACATTGCCTTAAGAATCGGAGTTCCATCATACTGATAATATTCACCCAATAATGGCTTCATTACCTCAGTTGCTTCCAGTCCATGATAATGCGGCATCATGGAGAAAATATGGTGACAAACATGAGCATTGCACACATTGTGGAACACCTTGTTCAAAATTCCATAATCTCTATCTACGGTGCAAAGAGCTCCCCTCAACCAATCCCACTCGGTAGAATCATAGTAAGGCAAAGAAGGGTGAGTATGATTCAATATGGTGATCAACACGAACCAACCATTAACAACTAGTAATGGACCTCCATAGACGCAGAAAACCCATGCAAGTCCTTTGGCTAACACAAGATGATAGAGTCCATAGATGACAGCAAGAATAGCAACATCAGAAATAATAATCTCTTTGCGTTCACGATCGGAATAAAGTGGGCTATGGGGATCATAGTGGGAAGTCCACCTTTCGTACTTGTGGCCGGATACATTGAACATCAAGTATAAAGGAAAACCGATAAGGAGTGTGGTAATCCAAACAAGTACTCGACCAGGTGGATTGTCAAAGATTTTGTAATAGTTTCGGATGTTGGACTTAAATCTTGGGACATACACCTCGTCATTTTCAAGGGATTGGGTGTTGGCATGGTGACGACGGTGGCTAATTTTCCAAGAAAAGTAAGGGACGAGAAGAGAGGAGGGACAACAAGGCCAACAAGGTCGTCGACCCACTGATAGTCACTAAAAGCATGGTGATCACATTCATGGCCTATAACCCAAGCCCCAGTAAGGACACAACCTTGAACAGCAATGTAAGCAGCCCAACCCAAGTAATTGAGAGGACGAGGGAGGAGGTCGATATAATTAGTGGCCACATAGTAGAGGGTGTAGGCCATGATGAGATCCTGAATAAGGTATCGGAAAGAGGTAATAAGAGATTTTTGAAAACAATGGGGTGGAATGGCTTTCTTTAAGTCTGCTAATGTGAATGGAGGCTTCTCGTGAGGAGCCCGTCGAAGGGCTTCAGCTGCAGTCTTCTTGCCACTAGGCGGATCCGACATACGACCACCTGCACCCATCTTTCAAAGTCCTGCAGATAATATATATAGGATATGCATGAGAACTAGAGATAAAAAGTTGCTTAAATAAAAAGGGAAGGGAAAATAAATATTTTCTTTTGCTTGTTTAACAACTCACCGGGAAGAGAAGCTGCTTGGGCTTGGCCTCTCTCTCTCGTTCTCTCTTTCTTTTATCTGTTCACTCGCTGCTCTTGCTATCATTAGGTTCTTGAAGTCCAGTATTTATACTACTAATTCAACTCTATAAATGGATGAGTCGCCAAATTAAAATAATATATGGGACAAAGACATTCAAAATGTTGATTGGAACCTATGAAATTGATCTGTACTGTGCCAATTAATTTAGATTTCCACCGATAGTGAGGTATGCCAGTCTATTTTGGCTGGCGGATAATAAGCAATTTTAAAATATCGGATAATATTGCCGACCGAGTCATTTTTGTAGAATAATAGTTGTTGTGAAAATTTTATTTCTGAGTAGAATAGTTATTATATTGTGAGTTTATTAAGAAATCATATGATTAAAAATTGATTAAATTCATTTAATTTAGAGTAATATCGTAATAATGATTATAAATTACTTTAAAAAATATTATTAATTACAAAACTTATTAAGTTTTTATAAATCACATTAACTTTAAATTACAAAATTTAATTGCATGTACTTCAAAAAGTTATAATGAAATTATTTTTTTCTGAAACGGAAAATTAAAGGTAAGGTATTCTTTCTAATTTAAGTGAAGAGTAATGCTACAGACACAAACTATTTTATAAATATTTTACAAACTGCAATATATTGATCAACAAATTATTTTAATGTAGTTTCCGGCCCCACACAATATGTTGATATAAAATATACCACATCAACAGTTTATAAAATATTTATAGAATAGTTTATGTCTCTAGTATTATTCTTTAAATGAATATTCATAGTGGATTCAACTATTCAAGTGTGTCCGTATCACCCAGTTGGCTCCATATGGACGGTGGTTGTTGGATAATATACATGAGAGTATAAAATTGGTAACTGGTCACTAACTTAGGATAATGACAAGATTTCAGTATTAAAAAAAAGACTCCTTTTTTGGATGGATGGATGGATGGATGGAAAATACATCTTGTAGTTGTAAATGGAGTATATATTATCTTTCTCTTTTTGTGAATCACGTTAATGGAAATTGGAAACTGATGCATCCCTAATTGATTAAAATAAACGGAGCTTCCCCATAAGTTTAGACAAATATATTTCTAATTTTTTAGAGAGGATAAAAAAACTCACTTTTATTGCATTTTTGAGAATAAACTTGGTCCTTGAAGTTCAATATATATATATATTATCAAGAAGAATTATATCCAAGTGTTTCAAATAAATTTTTTTTTCTTACCTTAATATAAGTCGTTTTAGATAAATATTTTTGTCTCTTAATATAAGTCGTTTTAGTATTTCAAGTAAGTATTAATTGTTTAATTTCAAATATTACTTCAAGTATTAAATATAACTTTGGTTCTCTCACTATTTTCTGTCCAATAAATAACACTCTTTTTCTAATACAAGGGTAATATAGATAATTAATATTATATTTGTGGGCAAGGAAATCGTACCTTGCTAGGGTTAGGGTTTCGTGTTGGCTGAGGAGGAGAGAAATCCACGAAAAGTATGGAATTGATTGATTGATTGAAGAGGGGAGAATGACAATGGGCGATTACATCTAACGACGCGTGGCGTAACTCCTAGAATCCGGAACCGTGTTAGGGTAACAGAGATTCCAAGAGCCTTCGAGTCCTTAAAGTTGAGAGAATGTCCAAACCCTTTTGGTGCTTTTAGGTGGAATCTCCAAGCCTTTAAGTCACCAAAAGGGTCTCTTTGATCTTCCAAGAGTCCAAGTCTTGAGTCTGAAGAGAAGTCTCAACTCTTTAGTGCTTTTAGGTGGAAAAATCCAAGCCTTTAAGTCACCAAAAGGGTCCAAGTCTTGTGTCTCTAGAGAGCTCCCCTTTCCCAATGGAATGGAAGGGGTATTTATAGGGTTCTCTGGAAAGTAGTCATGTGCAAGGCACATGCTTTCAGGGAAATTCCAGAAAAACCCTTTAGTCATTAGAATAATGCCCATATTGCCCTGTCCTTCTAGCCACCAATCCAATCCCTCAATCAATTCCCAAAATGAGCCGCCTCCACGAGTCTTCTGCCTCAGGACACGTGGAGGCTTCTCCCGAATCTAGCACATTTGTTTCTGACTTTTTCATCTTCATTCCATTAGGTTATGTGAACCCTAGTTTGCACATTTAATGAGGTCGTGGAACCCTAATTGTGCATTTAATTCAATTAGGTCATGTGAACCCTAATTTTGCACTTGGGCCCACATTTGCCCCCTGCGCGAGAGTCGCATTCCCAAATAGTATTTATCGTGCAAGAAAATTGTAAGCCTTTAAATGATTTTGCGGGGGCTCTTTCTTGACAAATTGGGAACTTCTCCAAAAATCTTTCCATAGCTTGCCCAATATTTGTTTCTTTTTTTTTTTCGCAAATGGAAACAAGGAAATATAAACAAATATAAATAAATTTTAATCTAATAAAATCCTTCTTTTGGTAAATCAGGACCTTAATTAATTTTATTTTTTCAAAATAAAATCAAATCTTAATCTTATGTTGGAAAATACAATCAAAGCTTTATTTGTTTTGGAAATAAATCAAATCTTAATCTTATTTTGGAAATAAAATCAAAGCTTTCTTTGTTTTGGAAATAAATCAAATCTTTCTATATTTTGGAAATAAACCAAATCTTTCTTTATTTGAAAGCAAAAGATTTTACTTTTTTATTTATATATATATACATATATATATATATATATATGCATATATAAATAATCTATTTTCGAAAATTACCCCTTGTTGGGAATAAAACTAAATCTTCTTTATATTTAGCAAATAATATCTTTATATATTTTTATTTAGAAATGAATTCAAAGATACTTATCTTTTGGAAAATCTTCGCGGCGAAGGAGTATTCATTTCAAGCAGTTGATTGGTAGAAACAACAGGACCTCAAAGGTATGAAGGTAATAACCCTCTAGGAGTCGAGGCTTACATGGTCGAAGCCTACATAAATTTTTTTTTAAGGGGTGAAAAGAACGACCCTTAGGTGGCCTAAGGCAACATGGCCGCCCCCTAGGTGGCCTAAGGCAACATGGTCGCGCCCTAGGTGGCCTAAGGCAACATGGCTTAGGGGAACAATGAAGTTTTGGAGGAGCAATTACTATTTTGATCATAAATTTTGACTCGTTTGGAGTTTCGGGGCCCATAATATATCAAAACAAAGATATCGACGAGCCCTACAAAGTCAAAATGGCCGAAACCTAGGTGGCCTAAGGCAACATGGCCGAACCCAATGGGGAAAATGAAGTTTTTGGAAGAGCAGTTACTATTTTGATCATAACTTTTGACTCGTTTGGAGTTTTGGGGCCCATAATATATCAAAACGAAGATATCGACAAGCCCTACCAAGCCAACATGACCAAACCCTAGGTGGACTAAGGCAACATGGCCGAACCCTATGGGAAAATTGAAGTTTTAATGAAAAAAATGAAGTTTTTGGAGGAGCAACTATTTTGATCATAACTTTTGACTCGTTTGGAGTTTTGGAGCCCATAATATATTAAAACGAAGCTAGCGAGGAGCCCTACAAAGCCAACATGGTTGAACCCTAGGGGGGTTGAACCCTAGGGGGCCGAACCCTACAATTTTTTTTTTCCAGGACTCCCCAATCTTTCTTTTGTCTTTCGATCCCCATTACCTTGATTACATCTTGGTTTTTTTTTTCCTCGGATAATAAAGAAAGACTTGACGTTTCGTCCACGATGAACATGAAGGAAGAAAAAATGCTCTACATGCAGTGAAACCGCTCCAGATGGCCAAACCCCTAGGGGGCGAACCCTAGGGAGCCGAACCCTAGGGGGGCCGAACCCTAGGGGGCGAACCCTAACTCTTTCTGTCATTGTTTCATCTTCTTTTCAGGTGTTTTGAAGCTTTACTCTCGGATATTCCTCTTTGGCATGGTGTGCACTTCGAGCTCAAGCACTTTATTTGACGTCCTTCCTTGCTTCTTTAGATCCTTTATCTTTGAACTCTTTTCTTCTTCTTTTTTCTGCAGGCCCTCCCATTGAACATTCTCTGCAGACTTGGGAACAACCAAGGAGGCCCCATTTCTCAATGATTGGGAAAGGGTTCCCTCCTTTGGTCTTTTTCGTTGCCTTTTGGAAGCAAGTCCAAACTTATGCCTGCATAACTTTTCCTCCACCATGAAGGAAGGCTTGTTTCTATATCCAACGGCTTGTGGAAGTTGGGATGACTTCTTGTCTGATTCATCTAACCACATTCAAGAATAGCAACATTGGATCGACTAGCTACTTAGGAATGTTGATTATGTGGATAGCTTTACATCCAGCTATGTAGGAACATTCATATCTAATAGGACCATGGTGTTCTTCTATCTACATATTCATCAACTCTTGGGGTGAATGCACCTTTACTTTGGAGGATGTCTATGCCATCTTTCGGTAGGTATTTGCCCCCTGCGCGTGAGTCACACCTTTGGTGAGATGATCGCGCAAAATATTGTAAGTGTTGAAGTCTTGATTCCAGTGTCTGAACACTTCGCGGGGCTTGATATTTTATAATCCTAAAAACAAAAGTCCTAGTAGAGGGAACCTCTAGGAGCAAACCCTAGAAGGGCGAGCCTTAGAGAGCTCTCCAGGATATTTAAAATCTTCGATCTAATCTTTCTTACCATCTCTTGAAATTTCTCTTTCTTTTGGAATCAAGAAGTCATTGAGAACCAAACATTTCGTGAAGGCTCGATAACTTCAAGGCTGATAGCCTCAAGTCCTGTTGATAGTGTTGAAGACCTCACCGATAGCATCGAAGGCCCGATAATAGCCTTGAAGATCTATTGATAGCCTCAAGACCTCTTTGAGGGCCTCAAGACCATGGCGATGGCCTCAAGACCAAGCTTTAGGTATTCCTCTATCTTCAATTCTACAAAAGTCATGACCTTTGGATCATGAACTGTCAGAGTTCTTTTCATTTCTGTATCGTAAAATCATGTACATTTATTTCATACAAACTAACACTTGAATCTATACTTTTCTTTTTTTTTTTCCTTTTTTTTTTCTCTTTTTTTTCTTTTTTTTTTAAGAAATTTTAAAAAACGTTCAAGTATAAGTGAAAGTTTTGTCAATTTATTGATAATAAAATTGCTTTTAACGAAAAACATAACATTTCATATATAATAAATTTTGCTTTTGTCGGTGAAAGCATAACGTTCACCACTTTTAGAGATAAAGTGTAACTTTTTGGGTCTGAGGGCTTATAGTCAGGTGCCTCATTCACTTTTGATGATAAAGTGTAACACTCGGGTGCCTCGTCACTTGGGTCATCCAATTTCTTGGCAAGTGCAGTCTACGAGGACTTGAAAATGGGTGCCTCGTCACTTGGGTCATCCAATATTTTGCAAGTCACGATCACGAGGACTTGAAATCGGGTGCCTCGTCCACTTGAATCGTCAATTTCTTGGCAAGTCACGGTTCTACGAGGACTTGAAATCGGGTGCCTCGTCACTGGTCGTCCAATTTCTTGGCAAAGTCACGATCTACGAGGACTTGACCACCGCTTAGAGTGGACCACAATCTTGGGTGATTTTTTTTTTTTTGTCAATTCTTGTGCCTCCTCCCTTGGTCATCCAATTTACTTGGCAAAAGATATTCCTGAGGACTTAAACCACCATTTTTGGTGGACCACCATCTTGGGTGGATTTTTAATTCATATGTAGTTCAAAGTTTGTTCGATGGTATGTAGAGCCAATATTTGAGTTTTTGACTTCCGGGACTACACCATGGGTGATGGTATTGCACGTTTCTTCTCCTAGTTCAATCTCCCCGGCCGCCAGTTTCTCATGGTATATCCTCCGTAGATTGTAACAGTCCATAGTGGAATGCCCTGCGTATTGGTGGTATACACAGAAGTCTGATCTTCTTTTCATTTCTTCAGTTACAACCGACCGGGGCCTTGGAGGTTTCACCACTCCGTGCTCGACCCATTGTTTGTACAGGCTCCTGAACGCCTTCTCGCTGTATGTGATAGCCTCCGAAACTAGCATTGTGGTATACTTGTCCCCATGCTTTTCTCTGCTTCGTTCAAATTTCTCATTCTTCTCCCTCTTGCCCCTATGGTTTTGACTGAGAATCCACCAAAGCCACAGTTGATGTCCTCTTGCTCTTCCATGTATCCATCGCATGGCTGGTGGGAAATGTCATGATTCCACCCAAGTCTTCTGCAAAAGATGAGAGGGTCGCAAATGAATTGCACGCCTTGGTAATGAGGTGGGGGCTTGAAGCGTCTAAAAGCACCATTGTTGCATATGCTAACCAAGTTCTTTTCTTCAATTGGTTCTACACACTTCGTGTTTGGGCCCCGAACTCAACGTAACGAATTCGAAGCTCCTCATTCTAACCTCGCTTAAACCGCATGAGCTCTACAATGGTTACCTGCTTTACGCACATAAAAAACTTCTTAAAAAATTGTAATTTTAGGTCATCCCAATCATGGACTGACCCCTTCTCCAAATTATAGTACCAACTGAACAGAGCGTGTTGGGAATTTATTCCGCCTCCATTCATGCTCTAACATTTAAAATTAATAGTTGGAGATTGATGAGATTTATTTAGAGTACTGTTAATAATAACAAATTAAATATTTATGCATTTAACAATATTTTTATACAACATTTATGGCTCTGGCAGCATAAGCATTATCATTAGCCTTTATTTATGATCATTAATTACGTTTCTCTCATCTCAATTAATATGGAATAATTAGAATTAATGAAATTTTATTAATATTAATAAAAATGATGATAAATTAATCTTCCGATTCATAGCTCAATTTGTCCTACACTACTCGTGTTTGGCATACGTCTACATATGGCTAGCTTTAATTCTTCTTTTACAAGAGTAATTAACAAGGGTCTGAACAATTATATATAATTGTACAGTTTCTTCTTTTACTAGATAACTAGATTTTCAACCAAAAATAAGGAAAACTTCGCCATTTCAAAAACTAGTTATATATATAGGTTATTTTTGTTAGAATATTTTATTTATGTACTTGGCCTCTATTATTTATATAACTATTGTGCTTATATATTGTATTAATTTAATTATTTTATTTATGGGTTTGTGATGCAAGATGGTTCGAAGCCGAAGAAACCGAGCTATCGTGTAACACCCCAGATAAGAGAAAAATTTGTCTGCATATAAAAAAATAAGTTACTACCAATAGTACCTTCAAGTCATGACCTTTTGGGTGAGCCTGTGGTGGGCTACGATGACCCAAGAAGATAATATTGGGCCAGTGGTTTAAGGGTCTTATTTGGATGGATTTGATTCTATTCGGACTTGGGATTTGACCCGAGATTTGTTCCGGACTCGGGATTTGACCCGAGTTGTTTCATATCGGATAATTTGCTGATAGCATTAGAATATCATGAAATAGACGATCGTCACAAACGAAGAGACTGTTAGAATCGTAGTTTAGTAGAGTCAAGATTGTTGTAGAAGACGTGATATGGGTGATCCCTGTCCTTAAGGTTTTTATCGCCCCCACCACGATCGGTTTGCTATGGGTTGTAGACGATATACCTTCCGGATATATATATATATATATATATATATGTGTGTGTGTGTGTGTGTGTGTGTGTGTGTGTGTGTGTGTGTGTGTGTGTGTGTGTGTGTGTGTGTGTGTGTGTGTGTGTCAAGTCTTGGTGAATAATCCGTGATAGCAATTCATAGAAAATTCCAATTGAACACTACTTTGTAGTAGTTATTTGTTTGTAAGAAGAATTGGAGAAGATCAAAAAGAGAGAAAAAACATGTGCACAAACTTACTTGTAACTTATATGTTTTTATATGCATATATCTTATCTTATGTATATATATCAACATATATATATATATATAGTTCAAAATTTCTCAATATATTTGACGTTACCAAGTTTCTAGGAAGCATTAATTATAATTTTTTCTCTATTGCCCTCAACTATATGGAGTACATCTTTTATTAATTAATGTAAGGGTAATTGTGGTAATACATATCAATCTTAATGACAAAATTAGAGTAATAAATGACTTCCTTAATAAGTGTGAAAATCTTCACAACGTCAGTTATTTAGGGATGAAGGTAGTAATACTAAATATGTAAGTTACATATATGTAACCATACTTAGTAATACTTAGTAATAATTAGGAGTTAAAATAGAATTTGAATAGTCTCATTATTTTCCTTTTGTTCTAAAAAATAAAATAGACTTCTATTAAATGGAACTAAGGAAAAATAGTTTTTATCAAACAATTTTGCACCTTATTAAATGTCTCACTATAGACACTAATCAAATAATTTCTACACAAATCAAATAAAATTCTCTTTTATTCTCCACATAGAGGACATTAATTTATACCTTTTATACTTACTTAAATTATGTCCACAGATGAGTTTTATCAAACTCAAATATGACATATTATAAGTCATAAAAGTATAAAATAAGGTGCAATATATAACAGAGACCATTAAACACCTACGACATTAATTCATTCAGCTTCGGAAGATAAGATCTTTCAACTTCGACTTCGGGTAATGGAACACCTTCAGCTTCGGGAGTTGAACACCTTCGACTTCGGAAGACGAAATGGCGTCTTGACTTCGGAGTTCGACAGACTAATAGTTTAATTGTTTCTCTTTATATTTAGTTCTTTAATTGATAATATTTTATTATTTGTAAGTTTGTTATTCCCGTAAAAATAAGAAGTTTGTTAGAATCTTTTTTCGCATTCCTAGGAAGTTTGTTAGAATCTTTTCATATCCTTAAGAATATTTTATTTTCTTTTTTATTTATCTCTAGAATATTCTAGAGTGACTTGGGGATAAAGTTTTGTTAGCTATATACACCCGGCTTGTGGGATGGAATAGGGGTTGAATTTTGATAAATATATTAAACACATTAGAGAGATTAATTTCTCTGTATTTTTCTAGTGAATCTCTTGTTCGTTTATTTGTGAATTCAATTGGTTACCAGCCCACAAGATAATCGTTATCCCGCCCGGCGTCAGTTTGGTAATTAATTATGTGGCCTATAAATAATATTAGTAATAGTACTTGGCATAATGGGCCATATATAGGGTTTCATAATCTTGATGGATGATTTTGACCCTTAGCTATTCTATAAATAAATAGTTAGAGTTTGGTCACAATTGTTAATCGTCTCAAGAATTTTATACACACCTATACATTCATCCTAAAATTGAGAGAGACAATTGAAAACTTTCAACCTTAAGTGTAATGGAAATGTGATACATACACGATGACTTCTCTCAATTCATGTAAGTACTTAATATTATGATTATTGATTTTTATTTTTATTCTATGCAATAGCACGTTCCGATATAATTATTTAACATCTGGTATCAAAGTGTGGTTACGTTATTGCATAGAATAAATTAATTATGTTTTATGTTAAAAAATAAAATAAAAAAAATAAAGAAAAGACTTTGCAGATTATAATGTTGTTTCAATTTTTATTATTATGTACATCTACAACTGGTCTCTTCTATCACATGATGAACCTAATGCATAATTCATCCCCTTAAATTTATTTTGCTATAATGTAGAACAATGTTTGTCCAATTCAATAACTTCATAAGCACTCTTTTACAATTCAAACTAAAAAGGTGTCAGGACCTTAAAGACATGTATAATTCATGAAATTATGACACATCATGGATACTTACCTACTCTTAATTAATTATTTTGTTACATCATAATTCACGTATATTTAAGTATTCTATTGCTACAAAAAAATGAGTTTTCAGAAGTAAAGTATTATCCTGATTATGCTTACCCATGTGTTATATTCAACTATTCATGATATTAAAGTGTTTCTCATATTCTATGATCTCTCAATTCATTGTGATCTTCATATTTTGTTGTGATCTCAATCCATGACTACTGCATATGCCCATTACATTATGTTTATGGACCTTGGACCATTTGTAATGGTTATTTATGTTTTTCTAATTATATTCATATAATATTATAGATTATGTCCTTATGTATTTAGTTATAAAATTAATGTTAATATTTTATAACCAATTCATGTTCATAATTATATATCGTAATTTAGATTTTGGAACATGATATATTATTAGGGCATTTCAGTTGTTAAATGTAAATTATAAATAATGTTAATTTTCAAACTTGATTAATATGTTATCTAAAGAAATTAAACTTAGTTTGATTTACATGTATGTGTGACTCTTTTATTGTTAAAATTAATCATCAGCCCAACAGATGATTATTAATTGAATCAATTAAAGATTAAGAAAAGTCACATAATGTTACATTTATTAAATAAATATTTTAATTTTACCCCAGGGAAAAATTAGAATTAGAATGTATTAAATGGAATTTTATTGCAATGTAACATGTTTATTTCATTTCTGCCCAACGGTGATGCGTGGATAAATGTGTTTTGTATTATATTATGAAGATGTTATTAGCATATTATTAATTGGACCAACAAAAGATTTATAATTATGCACCAACATCTTATTAAAATCTATTTTTGGGTGTTGTAAATAGATTTTATGTAACTAACTGCTTGCCCTACGGTTGGTTTTATTATGATTAATTATTAATTATTGTTGTACATTGTGGATTTCTTTTAGTTTTTGTAAGCATGCTTATGAGCTTGATTATGTTTCTGCATTGACTCCAACTAGTATTTCTGGGTATCTCTGTGGAATTGAAATTTTGAATAGAACTTATTTTACTGCTTGGAAAAAGCAAGTGAAAATTGTTCTCGACACTATGGATATATGGACTATGCACTACGAGTGGATCATCCTGCTCCATTTACAGCTACTAGCTCAATTGAGTAAAAGATTATTTATGAAAAGTAGGAGCGATCCAACCGCATGTCCCTTATGATTATGAAAAACTCTATCACAACAGTCATTCGAAGAGCCATTCCTGACTCTGAGAATGCTAAAGAGTATTTAACTTCAGTCGAGTAACAATTTAAGAATTCTTCTAAAACTCATGCAAGTACCCTTATTTTGAAAATGCTTACTAGCAGGTATGGTGGGGTTAGTGGAGTGCGCGAGCACATTATGATGATGAACGATATGGCCTTTAAATTAAAGGGTATGGGCATGGCAATTTTTGTGGGTTTTCTTATTCACTTCATTATGACTTCTCTTCCTGCACAGTTTGATCCATTTAAGATCAATTATAACACACAGAAAAAAAAGTGAAAGATGAGCAAGTTAATCGCCATGTGCGTCTAAAAGGAAGAAAGGCTTAAGATTAAAAAATCTAATGTTGCTTATTTGACTACCACTGGATCTTATAAGAAGAAGTCTTATAAAAATGGCAAAGGTTTTAAAATAAGGATAAACCAATTTCTACCAAAATAAATAAGACAAATTATCCAGGTAACATCTCTGAGGCATGTCCTAAATGCGCTTCTATAAGAAGCAAGGATATATTCTGAAAAAATGCCCTAAGTTCGGAGAATGACTTGAAAAAAAGGGATTCCTTTCAAAGAAGACACTCCAAAAGGGAGAACGAACCATTAAAGTTGGCAATATAAATTCTATACAAGTTGAAAGTGTTGGAACTCTTCCTTTAGTTTTGGAGAGTGATTTCACGTTGTATCTATATGATAATCTTTATGTTCCCAATATGACACATAATTTAATTTCTGTATCTAAACTTGACATGGAGGTTTTTCGTTTAAGTTTGGGAATAATAAAATAATTATTTATCATTACTCTCATGTTATTGGTTCTGGCTCTTTAGAGGGAAACCTCTATAATTAAGATAAATTTGAATAATATCTTAGTTGAATCTTTGTTAACAATGAATGTGATAGAAAGTACCTCTAAAAGTGGAAATAAAAGAAAACTAGATAATGAGAATTCTTCAAAATTATGGTATCGACGCTTAGGCCATATTTCAAAAGACAGAATGCAACGTCTTATAAAGGATAGAATCCTTCATTCACTAGATTTTTTTGATCTTGACCAAAAAATTAAAGTAGTGAGACTAGATAGAGGCTGAGAGTATTACTGTGACGCCCCCAAAATTAGGTATACATCACTCATTCTGAGTCGCCAGATACATGGTACAAAATTCAAATAGAACTACATTTATACAACTGTTGAGCTATCGTATAGAATACGACCATAGTTAACTGTGAGTTTTAATACAAATATATGTAACTCTCATGATGCCTCGACCACAACCTTACAATGGTACTTTACATAAGAGTATAGTCAAAAACTGTTTTAAAAATTAAAATCTTTGGGAAGTGCTCAAGGAAACCTTCGTACATGGGAGGCCATGCGTCTAGGTTACAATAGATATCATATGGCCACAGAATTATCCTTGGTTGACCCAATAGACCCCAAAGAAAAACGAGAAGATTACTATCATCTTCTTTTCGATGGTGAGTCTTCTCTTGACATATAACTATCTCCACTGTCTCCAAGTGAATATTATTTTTCAAAGAAACTTCAAGATCATATAAGTAGTGCCCGTATATATACTCAGCAAGTGGATGCGCATAACCATGTCTTATGATAACACGAGGTTGTATGTCATTAGACATCTTGTATGATAGTGGCAAAACACCCTTCCAAAGTTGGGTTTACCTCACCCTATTTGATTCACCAAATATAACTACTAAATGTTGTATAGAATACAACACACTTTTCTATACTTGCTTAGGAGAACCTCCACAACTAGAGAGACCACTGCTTCTATTCCCCCGTTATTCCCGCCGAATTCAAGAACACTCTTACGACAACACTCTTATTACACGAAAGGAATTGTGAAATGTAGCGGGTGAGCACAACTAGCCCAAAGAAAGAATATCATGACTAAAGATAATTAAATTATCAATAGCTTTCATCAATAATAAATCGTAGATTTAGAACATATGGTAGATGATAAAACTTTTCAACCATAGTTGCAACGTAATGAGCAATCCATTAGAAGAGTCAAATAGACCATAAGGTCTATTATCTTCTATGTTAAAAGTCCACCAATAATATTTTATCCTCAGAACATCAATCAATAATTCCATCCCACGATCATGTGAATAACTCATAATCACAATTGTGATTCTAAATTCCACCGTACCTGTGATCGAAGATAATTTTCATCACTTATCTTCACCAAAACATCAAAAATCATGGTTATACCAAATCACAATTCCTCGCCAGAATCATTAAATCATCTTTGCACTACTACCAAAGATATTCATTATTATCACATCCATGAATTAATATTTCATTCTTTGAGACTCATTTCAATAAATAATCCATATCATCGAATCATCCCCGCACTACGTGCCAAGGATATTCTTTAGTATCACGACCACGAATTATCCATGCACTACGGGCCAAAGATAATCGTGTTTTCATCAACCATTCCCCGATCATGCTATAAAATAATTCATCTTTGCACTTTGTCAAGAGAATCCATAGCCATAATCATACCAAAATTGTCCATCGCTGCATTACGGGCCAATGAGGACTTTTTCCACATCATTTGCAATATTACTACCATGATTATACCGAATAATCTCTCGTCATAATCATACCGAGTCCATCTATGCACTACAGTGCCACGTATGACTTTCAACATAATATAAATATGAGGATGATGACAATATTATAAGCATTAATCAAACTAAATCAAGGATAAATATTAAAGACTTTAAATTTATCCGGACATTATCAATTACTTAATAAAATCATAATCTAATTACATAATACTATAACAATATTTTAATCACTTAAAACTTATAAACAATTACATTTAATTGTTTACACTTATCCAAATAATGCATTTAATCATCCAAAAATTTCATACTCATAAGATTTCATCACCAATAATCAAATTACTCTTCAAAAATCTGCATATACCTTATATAGGATTTCCAAGCCATAAAATCCTATTTACCAATTCTTCAACTCCACATAACATATTTAATTCATATGTTCGTAGCTAACTATTTTCATGAAAAATACCAAATCAGTCCCAAAAATTATTCTTTTCTGGGATTTAGCATAATATAGTCCCGTATTGAACATATAATTTTCTTGACATTTTTAAAATTCATTTACTATTTTTCAAAAATCAATTTCTAAATAATTCCTTAAGAAATTAGCTACTTCATGGTTAACTCCAGAAATTCCCAAATCTTGGCAGGATCTTACACATGTTAACGTGAGCTTCCAGTTTAAAAGTCATGGTCATCGGAGTTATAGAACTCCGGTTATAGCATTTTTTGTTGGAAAAACCTAAATATTGAAATGGTCATAACTTGCTCATTTTAAGTCAGAATGAGCTCATTTTTGGACAGGAGGTACTTTATACCATATACTTTCATGTCCCAAAAGGCCAAAATTTTTCTCACAAATTAAGTGGCCGAAACATCCCTTTTAAAATCGTGGCAGCAACCTTTTTCATATTTTGCAGTTTTTCGTACTTTGCTAAAATCAGTCCTCACGAAAATCTACAACACATTTTCTAGTAATTCCACTTGGATAAGTTATAAAACTCATAGACCTAACTCTAGAACTTGACCACACTCAAAAATTCGAAATATAATAGGAGATATGGTCAATTGAATTTCATGTTCCATTTTCACCAAAATCTGACTTTTCAACGCTTTGTGATTTCTAAGAAACATTTATGTTTTCACATAATAACCAACATAACTCATCATAACACTTACTAATACCACATATACCCATAATTTTCATCAGTCCAATGCTTTTATTATGACTTTCATCATTATCCACGTAAACAATCATTTCCACAATTTAATAAGGAATGAAATACAAAGGATCATTCACCATGCATGTGGTAATCCACATAGACAGATTATTCTAACAGAATAATAAAGAATAGAATAACAGAAGGATTCACCATGCGTGCGATAGACTGCATAGACAGGTTATTCCCAATAAAATAATAAATAATGGAACCAGGTCCGGCGTAAACGCACAGACAGGATATTCCGACAGAATAATAAAGAATGGAAATCACCATGCATGCGGTACTTCGCATAGACAGGTTATTCCAACAGAAATCACCATACCGTCTTCTCCACTGCCTTTTATTTTTCTCACTCTCATTATCTCACTCCCTCGCCGGCTCCCATCCTCTGGCCTCCCCTCCACCGCCACCGGCCTCCACATCCCCTGCACAGTCATCCTCCCTTTCCCCTCCACTACTCCTCCTTCCTTCGTACCGTCACGCCACCACTACTCCTCTACTTCGTCACGGGCCACTGCCGCTTCTTCTCTCCTCCTCACCACCACCGCTATTCTCCTCCTCATTGCAAATGCCGCCTCCACTGCAAATTTCAATTGTAAGTATTAATTTGAGATTGAAAAATTTTGACATTGTTGACATTGGAATCTGAAATTGGGATTTGTTTATTGTTGAAATTGAAATCTGAAATTGGGTTTATTTTTGTTATTATTGTATATTGAAATTGAAATATGATATTGTATATTTTTGTTATTGTATATTGAAATTGAAATCTGAAATTGGGTTTATAGTTCTGTAATATTTTTTTTGCTGAAATTGGGTTCAAGGCATGTTCTATAATTTTTTTTATACTGAAATTTTCCTATTTCATTGTATATATTTGGCATTGTAAATATGTTTGTTGAGTGTATATTTGTTATTTTAAACGGAATTCTCGCCCGAGCAGTTCACCGCGTTAAGCGGTAAGGTGCTCCGGATGGTGGTTACTTTACTAGTGGAGGCTTTTGGTGAGCAGTCCGAGAGAGTCGTCAGGTATTCTTCATGTTATTTTATTTTTATTTAGCAATCTTTTAATTCTAACATATTATATAGACTAATGACTTGTATTTTTAATCCTATCTGCAGGATGGAGATGGCGATCGGAGGATCGTTGTCACTGATTCTCATCTTAGCGGCCCGAGAGTCAGGTATTCTGCATGTTATTTTATTTTCATTTAGCAGTCTTTTAATTCTCACATATTATATTAGACTAATGATTTATATTTTGAAATTATATGCAGGGTGGCGGTGGCGGTGGCGGTGGCGATGAGCATCAGCGTCGTCCACCCTCGTCTAATGATCCTCCTCCTAGCTAGCTAGTTTTACGTTTACTTTGTAGTTGTACATTTAGCTATTTTCATTATATTGTAGAACATTTGTACATGTTACAAATTAAGTTTGTTTTGTTCGAGTTTTGTAAATCAAACAAGTTTGTGATCAGTTTGTTAGCGTATTATTTGTTATAATTCTTTACGGGATTGTTGATATTTATACTTTTTATCTTAGTAATTAACATTGGCGTATATTTGTAATCGTTATGGGAACGTTATAGCATATATTTGTAATCGTTATGGGACGTTATTACGTATGTGATTGGATAGAACAGGTATTAGCGTGTATATGTTGTTTGTATTAACGTTGTTGGTATAGTTAGCGTCATGTATACGTTGTTGCCTTGTTGGTATATATTAGTGTACGTTGTTAGTACGTGTGTGATTTGGAATTGGGAATATACTATTGTATGTATGATTGAGCTAGAACAGGTTACAGGTATAATTTTGGGGTTTAAAACCCTGAAAATTATAAATTTGAAAAGCTGCTTAAAAAAAATTGTAGCTATTCTCGACGGAATAGTCTAATACTGAGGGAATTTCCGTCGGCATTAACAGCATTAAATTAATTGTTTTTTATATTTTATAAGTTTGACAAAATATTCCGTCGGTTTTATACCTATTCCGTCGACGTTAGTATTTTAAATTAAATCTGACTAAATTTAAAAGTCCTATATGTTCGACGCACTAGTCCATCAGTTTTATACCCATTCCGTCGAAGATATATATGTTACGTTCGACTGAACATTCCGTAGGGATTAAGTCGTCGATTATACGTATCTCCGACTGAACTCTCGACGGGCTTAATGCCGAGGAGCGAGGTTTTTGACGACGGATCTGTCGACGGAACATTCCGTCAGGATTAGCCTCTTTTCTTGTAGTGGTGGAAGCATGATACATACAAGATGACTTCTCTCAATTTATGCAAGTACTTAATATTATGATTATTAATTTTTATTTTTATTCTATGCATTAGCACGTTCCGATATAATTATTTAATATTTTTTTGTGAAGGATGTCATTTAATTAATCCTTTTTGTGAAACTGAAACCTTATTTGATTAATTATAAACTTAATTTATTTATCGAGACATGTAATCTTATATTACATGATATATATTAATGGTGCTCTAGACAAACCTTAACTGTGTACGTGAAATTAATCCACTACTCAAACAGAGTACTCACATGCAGACCATGTGAAAATATCATATACATATATACATATGTATATGGATTAGTGCTCCATGTGACTATGTTACATGGTATTAAATATTAATTAAAGCTTCTTTTTTGTCATTTTGAATGGTGATTGAGCTAGGACAGGTCTCATATATACATATACTACATATATGAGTCGCCATTTAACAAATTACGAATCCAAAAATCTTGTTTGTTTATTTATTAAGCCAGCATTGAATAATAAGGTCAGTTAACAAATTAGAAATATTAAGGCCAGTGTCATCAATATCAATCGTAGCTCACCAAGTCGGACCAAACACTTATTCAGTCAACCAACGGTTGGCATACTACAAGTACTTTTTTAAATTATTTATATAAAACCCCCGGGTGGCCAGTAACATTAATTAATTAAGAATATTTTTCTAATTTTAATATGCATGTGACTGAACCTAACCTAAACACGTGCACTATGAAAATATATATAATGTTGCAATGAATCAGATCACACAATTAATTTATATATATGGTACCGTACGTGTTTGGGGGATGATAATTAAAGACAGATTATTAGTACATCAAATTAGAAAATAACGAATAGTATCATCTAAATAACATTAATTATTTGTCATCGCTAAATATTCCAAGTTTTTAATCATAAATATATATACTCCCAGCCAGTCCCACATAAAGAAGTAACATTTGCTCAGAGAATAAAAGATTTACACAATATTATATAAATATATATATATATGAAAACCAACATTTTTTCCTAATATTCCAAACAACGTCTTATTCGAAACAATTAAGTATACGTATACAATTAATTTGTCTTTTCTGTCAGTTGGTCCGACTAATCAATCGGCATTATCTGAGCACGCAGTTAACTAAATCTGAAGTACTGGCCTTAATTATTCAATATTCCTGTCCTGTGGGTAAAAAAAACATTTATTTCTGCAAATCTTCTTAATTTTGGTCCAACTAAAACATTTGGAATGGAGATAGTAGCCTAGCACTAGTATTAAAAGTCTTCTCTGGCGTTCAGCTTGCCCAAATATGGGTTGACTATTGATGCACCTCCACCAGCACGTGTTTTGGACTCTGAACAACTTCATAACACTATTAGAATCTGCTTCTTCAGCTACAGACAAAGCCTAAACCACAATTGCCGTCGTGTCGCTAATAAAACCAATTGACCACATATTACAATAGCAACGAATCGGCCGTCGCTAAATATCTGTCGCTAAGTTGATATATTTAGGGACATAGTAAATATCGACGGAGAGCCTGGCCGGTCGCCTAATCAAATTTTAAAAAAAATACAAATATTGACTTATTAGTGACGCCTAATTGTTGTCATCCGTCACCAATTCACTTTTTAAAAAAATATTTTTTTTGAAATATTTAAAATCCTTTTTTAACCTGTTAAATACTAACACAGACACATAAATAACATCTGTTTTCATTACCAACATATAAATAACTTAATACATAAACCTATTTTCATTCATCAACACAATATCATACATATAATTAAAATTTTATTTTAGTTTATATTTGTGTACCTATTTTGGTAAAATAATAAAACTTGTTTAATTCGCTCTACTAAAGTCACATAAAATTAACTAGAGCTCAGTCGTTCCCTAGTTCGGGAGTCCCATCCTCGCCACACCTTCATTTCGTCCGGGTTCTCCATCTTGTCCAGCATGCTCGCTCATCTCCCGTGTTGCCAACATATATCTGCGAAAAAAATATTACAAATCTTAAGTTATACTACAAGATATGATAAGGCACTTGAAATGTTTCTTAGGATAAACCATAAGTATAACACTGTGTTCTGCCCAACCATACAAACCTTAAAAACTGTAAAGGAACTACTCTTTTTGTTCCTTAATATAAGTCGTTTTAGAGTTGTGTACAAGTATTAAGGTAATGATTGTATAGCAATATCAGTTATCTATATTGTCCTTGTATTGAAATAAGAGATTATTATTTATTGGACAGAAAATAGTGAGAGAACCAAAGTTACATTTAATTAATACTTTGGGTAATAGTAGTATTAGAAACTAAGCAATTAATTAATTGCTTACTTGAAATTTTCAAACGAATTATATTAAAGAACAAAAATATTTCTCTAAAACGATTTATATTAAGGAACAAAAATATTCCTTTAAAACGACCTATATTAAAAAACGAATAGAATAATTTGTTAGGAGTTTGAAACAACAAATCAGAAACCCGTCTCTTTAATCAAAAATCTATAAACAACAACATTTATAGCTATGATCTCTCTCTACCCATTAAATAGAGCATGATCTAGTCACCAATATGCTCTCCAAAAGTTAAAAGATATCAGCTTGCTTTTTAATATATACTCCAAATCAGTAACAAAAAAAACCATATAATTCCAAATCAGTAATTCCAAGTAAATTCATACAATTGATATCAATCCTGCATGCGTTTATATGATCCTATACATACACAAAAATTTACTCCATAAAATTTGGCTCAAAAGTTAGTCCTAATTCAAATACAATAATAATCATATATATATATATATATATATATATATATATATATATATATATATATATATATATATATACGGTCCGTCTCTAAAGCGAACCTTAAAGAACGAACCAAAGACGAACCGTCGTTTGGTGTTTTTATGGCGACAGTTCGATCCGTCGCCATAGCCATATATAGTCTTTGCGACGAATTCGACTGTCGTCACCATAGACACCAAAGACGACGGTTCGCCTTTTGGTTTCGCTTTTTAGCTCGCTTTTAGATTTAAACTCTATATATATATATATATATATATATATATATATATATATATATATATATATAAAAAAGAATCATCTGAGCAATACAAGAAGACTAATTAAGCACCTAAACAAAAATAGCAGAATATTAAGGTACATATGTTAGAAAAATAATAATCGTATGTGCAAATATCTAACAGAACATCCATTACCCGAACATCTATAATTTGCAGCAATGAAGCAATTATATTAATAAGAAAAGCTAATTAAAGTGCGTATTCAAATATATGCAAGAAAGAAGAAGCATTCTAAATACTCTCATTTTAGAGAAATGTTTTTGTTCTTTAATATAAGTCGTTTGAAAATTTCAAGTAATCGTTAATTGCTTAGTTTCTAATATAACCCCAAATATTAAATGTAACTTTGGTTCTCTCACTATTTTCTGTCCAATAAATAACAATCTTTTATTCCAATACAAGGGCAATATAGACAATTGATATTATAGTTAATGTTATACAATCATTACCTTAATACTTGTACACAACCCTAAAGCGATTTATATTAAAGAACGGAGGAAATACCCATAAATTAATCTTATACCGGTCATCGGATTGCTCTTAAACTTAATTCCTTGACCAACATCTTAATTTGGCTAGCTGTATTAATTAATTAATTATTCAACCTAATTAATTTAATTAGGCTGATTAATATTTGCGTATGAAAGTTACATCTGTAGAAATTAGTTGAGCGCAACCAATCCCCCAAGTCAAGATTGGCGTACTAACTTCGGCATATAGTATACGAGTTGATTTTGATAGACGGAAAACTCAAAATCCCATTTGGAATTTAATGTAAATGAAACTGGCCTACATGGGAGGACAGAATCTGTTATTTTAAAATCTGTGATAATTAGTATTTTAATTAATACTACATAATTTAGTTTTGAAATTTATGGTTAAAATAGATAGTGTAGTACTTAATTAAAAGTAATAATTTTAGTGGAACTGATCTCATTTCATATACTACTAGTACTATTTAATTATGCTGATTACGTTGTCCTCTAAATTTTATCTGACTTTTAATGATTCATTAAAATAGATGGGAAAATTTTCTAACTGTTCTTCATTTCAAGGTTGTATATGCTGATTTTTTGTGATTTGTGTTTTTGGAAAATACTTTGAGTAGAAAATAATTACACTCTCCATCCAACAAAAGAGTCTCATTTGCAACACTTATAACTATAAAAATATACTACATATATTTGTCTATATTAATTTACTCCTATTTAATTGGCGCTTTGTGTAGTAACGATAGCATGAAAATAAAATTTTAATGATAATTTTGAAAATATTGTGTGTTTTATACTATTATCAAACTCGAACAAATTAAGGTAATTGTCAAATGAAACTCTTAGGAACAAAGTGAAATTAAAATTAACCAAACTACTTTTGATACACAGGCACTTTGTTACTATACGCACGTAATAGTAGAATAATTAGTTTGAATTATTAGCGGTGGTCAAATATATCCGTCACTAATGCCACGAATACTGATGGGGTTTAATATGTAAATTGGTTGTTAATGGTGTTCCGGTAAAAACTTTAGTGACAGTCATCTTCTACTTCACACGTGTTATTAATCTAATCTAATAAAATACAAATGATTTTGAATTTTCCGCTCACTCAATAAATCATCTGGGCCATTCAAAATTTGAGATAAATACCACCGTCCATACAGTGTCGGAGGCACGGGACCCAACTAGTATAATATATATCTAGCAAATGATTTGTTCGGATAAGTTCACTTCATGACCAATACACAGTGGCGGAGCCAGAGGATTTCAACAGGGGGGTCCGGATTATGCATGTAATTTTTTTTTCGACGGCCTCTTAGTTCGTTGATTTTTTATTTTACATATTCCTAAATCACAAATAATTCAACATTCAACAAAATCATAATCCTAAATCACAAGTAATTCAACATTTCAATTAGTTACTCAAATTCAATTGAAACAAAAAAAATCAATTACAAATTGAAACACATTGTTGACTGTTGAACCGGTAACGGTACTAGAACGACGGAGTCTTTCTTCGGAGTTCGGACCGTAAATGCGGTAAATCCAACCTGCGAGTTCTCATATTCTGAAAATGTTGGATAATCACTTCATTATCAATGCGCCTAAAAATATCTCTCTCGACATAGCACACCAAACAGTCGGTGAGAAAGTCATCTCCCATCTTGTTGCGCAAATTTGTCTTAACAAAATTTATCGCAGAAAATACTGCTCCACACTAGCGCGATGCAATGAATGAAACTAAAGCCAACTTGATAAGAAGATATACTAAATGAAAAGTAGTGTGATATCCCACCTCAACCATATTAGTTGCAAGTTCTCCGACATTTTCTAGTTTAGAAAATCTTGCATTTCCTCTCATTTCAGAAATCCACATCTTTAGTTGTTCTTTAAGCTCCATTCGATCATCCATTGAAAAGTCTTGTGGATATAGTTCTGCAAGTCGAACTAACTTTGAAAAACTAAAATTAGAGAACGAATTCTTAGGATCAAGACATGTTATGCACAAGAACAATTCCGTGTTCGTCTCATTGAAACGATTATCCATCTCTTGACTAATACGATCAACAACTTAAAAAATATAAAATAAAATTACTTCTATATTCAAAAACATAATTAGAAGTATAAATAGAGAAAAACAATTGAATACCTGACAAAATATCTCAACTCGAAAGTGGTGAAAGTATGTGTGTTTGCAACGAAGGCGACCTGGAACATTATCTTCCATATTAGGGATGCTAATATTATGTTCAGAACAAAAACTGTTCACATCTCCTAATAGATCATCCCATCCATTCTCCTGAGATGTTGCAATTGTCTCTTCGTAGTAACAACCAAATTCATGGCCTCTACAATATTCAGATCTTTTTGTTGCAAAAACTGTGACAAAATATTTGTCAACCCCAACACTACCTTCATCAAGTGAGTAATGAATACAAACTCATATGTTTCCATCTTATCGATCAAGCCCACAACAATGCCTTTACTTTTGGATTCCTTTCCATCTTCATATATATTCTGAAGAACTTCAACCACCGATGACCACATAGATAGAAGATTTAACAATTGTTTTGTAGTGTGAACCCCAACGTAAAGACCCTTTACGAGAGCTAAACTAGTTTCTTGATTCAAACCTCTTTCTGTGGAAATATCACCCTTTTCTAAACGCTCCACCATATTTTCATGTTGTCTTTGTCTTAGTTCATCCATTCTTTTGCAAGAAGCCCCAATCGTATTCGTTATCAAAGCCACATATTCAAAAAAGTTGCACACGAATTGGTTTACTTGAGCATTTGCCACAACAACTAACTGAATTTGGTGAGCAAAACAATGAACATATCTTGCACATGGATTTTCATTCAAAATCAGAGTTTTCAAACCATTTAGCTCACCCCGCATGTTAGAAGCCCCGTCATATCCTTGACTTCTAATTTGTGAGATTGATAATCCATATTTAGCAAAAAAATTATGAATGACATTTTTCAAAGAAAGTGCGGTGGTGTCTTTAACATGAACAACTCCAACAAACCGTTCTAAAATTTCTCCCTTGTTGTTTACATATCTTAAAACAACGACCCATTTGCTCTTTTTTTGAACTATCTCGAGCCTCATCAATCAATAAAATAAAGCATTTATCACCAATATCATCAATAATAGCTTTCGTTGTTTCTGATGCACAAGAACTAACAATTTGTTTTTGAATATCAGGAGAAGTAAGTTGATGGTTTGCAGGTGCATTCTCTTTAACTACTTTGCCAACTTCATCACAACGCAAGTTATGCCAAGTAAGTATTTCAAGAAAATTACCTCTATTTAGCGAGTGTGTCGACTCATCATGCCCACGAAAAGCCAACCCGCATGTTAGAAGCAATCGAACAACTTCCACACTTGCTGTCAATCAAGTGCAATAGGCGGCATTTAATACTTGTGTTCCAAAAGATATCTTCCGTGTCACACTTTGCCTTTGATCTTTGAAAGCAAAATATGAAATCCGGGCATTGTTGTGTCCACTTCCTTCACTTCCGATATGGTCCCCATATTTCTCTGAAGCTTTCTTCCAATTTCGAAATCCTTTTTTTGTAAATACCTCATCTCCAACTTTTTTATCCCCAAAAAGATAACACCAAAAACAAAATGCGGCATCTTTAGAAATGCTATATTCCAACCATTCCCATTTCTTGAACCAATCAAATTGGAAAGCCCTCATTCTATTCCCTATTTTTATTTTCGGATAAACATTAGAAATTGGTTGATAAGGGCCCATTTGCACATATTTTCTTCTAACTTCATCTCTAATCCGAGGCTCGTACTCGTTGATGCATTTGCGCAATCCCGGATCACCAATAATATCATTAACATCCTCGCATAATGGCTCAATCGGTTGTGGTTGCGATTGTGATTGTGATTGTGGTTGTGGTTGTGGTTGTGGTTGTGAGTCTTGTGACGTAGTTGTTGTGAACGGCCTCTTAGTTCGTTGAAAATATTTTTCCGTATTCCTAAATCACAAGTAATTCAACATTCAACAAAATCATAATTATAAATCATAAGCAATTCAACATTTCAATTAGTTCCTCAAATTCAATTGAAACAAAAAAAATCAATTACAAATTGAAACACAAAATTAGCAATTGAAACCCTAAATTCAAATAAGTGAAACCCACTTAGAAGTTAGAATGGATGCAACCAAATTTGGTAACAAAACCCACTTAGAATTAACGAAAATATATCAATTTTGGTTTATAAATCAAAGAAAAGCCCTATTTTTTAGTCAAAAATTAAGGAACAAAAATCGAACAAAAAAATATTGGAACCTAACCTTAGAAGTTGGAGTGATGGAGTCGATTGGCGTCAAGCACACTGCCAGAGGCAAAGCGCCCGCCCAAAAAGCGCCAAGGCCAGTCTCCACTCTCCAAAGAAAAGACCATGACGCGAACAATTCCTCCGTCTTCCGGTGGCTTTGTTTACATTCGCTTTCAGTGTGGACTTGTGGTGGCAATTTTGTTATTTGGTAATATCACATATGTAATATGTTGACTTTAGTGGCTTAATGGGCCATCATGACTTTTAGAAAAAATACATACGAACATGACTACATGAGAAATATTTTTCTTTATGTGGGCTAGTTCTGAAACAAGTCAAACAACCCAATCCTAAGTTATAAAAAAAAATTACTTTTTTTTTCTTTCCCTTCCTTCTTCTTCTCAGCGCACCTCGGACCCCCCGGACTTCCCGAATTTCAAGCTGGACCCTCCCTAATACATAAAAAAATTTCATATGAGGGGGGCCGTGGACCCCGGGACCCCCCGCCTTTGCCTTGAATCAAAGATCTCGACACGTTTGGGAGGGTGATCTCTCCGTCTACGCACAAGATCAGATTGGTACGGTAAGTGAACTTATCATAAAGTTCATTTCATATTAATCATTTTCATATTTGTTCATGCAACTAGTGACGTAATACAACCATTGCAACTGATCAGCTAGCATAGCTAGATCCTATTTTTGTACAATTTCCACCCAATTTCTCTCCAAAAAAAAGGTAAAATTGTGGCAATACATTATTTTGTAATTTGTATTAATAATTTTGCTGCTCATGTTGTCGTTAAAAGCAACACTTTTGTTGCCAAATATGTATAGAAGGGACTAGGATCCTCTTTATTACACTTTTCACTAAATTTCTCCCAAATATACAATAGTGACAAAAAATTATTAGATTGTAAATACTTTATTGGTCGCTAATAATTATATCGCATAATATTTTTGTCTGTAAATATATATTTGGAAAAATAATGAAAGAGGTAAAAGGTACGTAATGGAGGGATTCTTATCGGTTGGAAGTTTTATTGCTTCTCCTTTTACTTTCAAATTAAAATTACAATTCAGTGGCGGCTGGAAAATGTTTTTCATTTTCTGCATGTTAAATTGAAAATTCTCATTTTTCTTCCCATTTAACCAGGCCCAACAAAAAACGTTTCAGCAAATTAAACAACTATTTGTGACTATTATATATTGTCTCGCTAAAATGTAATATTAAAATGAAAGTATAACTCAAAAAAAATCAAACATTAAAAAAAATTGGATAAAAATTTTCGGTTCAGTTCGATTACTTGATTTTATCTATTTTTTGCTCAGTCCTACCAGAAACACTCTGGGATCATGACAAAATTCAAACATTTTGTAAAACTTATATTTGTTGTTGCTGATAATACACATTTAAAGTTAATAGTACATATTCATATATCTGCAGATATTGTTAATTGGCAACTCAAAGAGAATAAAGAGCGAGGGAAAATAACATACTAAGTTATATAGGAACTGAAAAAGTAAGTTAGTGCTCCTTAATTTGCACCGGCCTTATTTCAATAAGTCGGCTTCATGGATGGATTCAATTCTTTATTTGATTAAACCCTAACTAGACTTGTGGGGTGTGATAAATGTTTTCGGTTGGAACGACTTGCTTTTCTCATGTTGAAAAGAAAATTATAATATACTAAAACCCTTTCGTATACTTCTAGGCTATATATGTTTGTTTACAAGAATTATACTTGAGATAAACTATTAATCTCAAGTTTCTTGTTTGTTTTCAAATTTAGACTTGGGACTATTAGTCATCTTGGGATTATAAAATGGATGATCAGTCTTGACATTATAATTATAATCTCGGATCCTAGAATTAATAGTCTTGGAACATTCTCATGTATAAACGAACATATATAGCCCTAGTTTTGAAACTAGTTACTTTTATTATCTCAAAAGTAGTGTGGTTTGGGTGAGGTAGATTTGAAAAGAGTTCCAAATAGCAGTAATGTTCAAAACATAGGCATGCATTTGGTAAAATGGAAGAGTTCTTCGGTGTACATTAATATACAATCTTCGGTGTACATTAATCATGGGGGAATCACAACCTAAAGCATGCGAGAGACTCCAATCTTCAGTGTACATTAATATATACAACCCACTTAGAATATTGAATATGGCCGAATCACACAATAATAAACTCAGAACTATTTTTTTAGAGTACGTAGTTTGACCCATCACTATACTTCTTTATACAGTCTCCCCAGGTCTGAATCCACTGTTGCCACAATCAGCACACCAGGTAAATAGACAGTTTACAGATAACTTTTTTCTGCGATGTATAATCATGGGGGAATTATGAGTCCATTTGAATCCACTGTTACCACAATCAGCACGCACCAGGTAAATAGCTAGACACTTTACAATAAAGGTTAATCGATCAGCATATCAAATTTCTGTTTAATCTATATATAGACCAGATATAACAGTATAAAATCAGAGCATTGAACCACATTTCAATAAGAATGAACAATTAAAATTTACCTAGACTGGACAAAAAACAAGCTGCAAGGATTCATTACAATTCAGAGACAAGGATTCATCACCTGCAAAGGCAAATAAACATTGACCTCAGCTCAAAAATTAAGAAATCCTAAAAAAACACAAGAAAATCAACTTGAAATTGCAATCTATTACTCCCTCCGTCCCATAGTTATAGGTTGATTTCCTTTGGCACATAGTTTAAGAAAATCAGTTTAAGTGACAATTTTTAACATAAATTTTCCACATATACCCCTTAATATGAAATTAATGAATAAGTTATATCACACTGAAACTCTCAACTTCATTGATTGACGTGTACCATTAAAATCCATAACCATAGAATTTTAACCAAAGAGAATACAACATTAAATGTGTTGATAAAAATAATGACATTGAATGTTGTTTCTTCAAAAAAAGAGTAATGGTTAAATATTTATTATAAGGGCATAAAAGTAAAACAATGAACCAATTATTTATAAATAATAAGTAGCCTATATATTGGGACATCTCAAAATAAAAAATCAGCCTATAACTTTGAGACGGAGGGAGTAACATTTAAAACCATTATTACTTGGACTAAATTAAAGAAATAAATCACATCATACAAACTTCTATGGACACAAACCAACTTAAATTATTTGTAGTATTTCACCAGCTATTAGACTATTTTCGGATAGATCAATGCTACTGACATACTTCAGGGTGCTGCTATATTCCAATTCTCTTCCTTTTGCCACTATGAGTATTTGCTCTAAATACATATTCTTGTCGAGCTTTGACTGCCCTCAGCCATCTCCACATCTGTTTAATGATATGGTCAAGAAAATAAAAATATGATGCATGTCAAGGTTTTCGAACCAGACATGTTCAATATCTGGTCTTTTTTCACAAACTTTTGGCAACATCTGCTAAACAGAAAGGCTGAGTTTTGTTCCAGTGGCCAAGTAACATGCTCCGCCAGCTCCACGCGTATTATAATGATAGAGACAAATAACTATTGCTATATATGTTTATTTAGCATTTCGGCCATGTCCATGCGCTGTGAAAAGCATAAAAAGTAAATTATGAGAGAAAAAGATAAATTTGATCTAAACCTTAATCCTCACCATAGCTTCGGTAGTGCATAACAGCAATCCTGCCAAGTAAGATGATACTGGTCATTCACTAAGTAACAACTCAGTAATTCACATCATGAAGTCATGGCAAATATGATAGCTCTTGGCACAAGGCTCCTATGCAGAATAAAATTGAAATACACAACAATTCTTTACAAGCTCTGACTCTTCTTATGGTGCAACAAATAAGTTCCTACTGGGATTTACATTTCCTGGGAGCAATATCATACCCTATGCTAACATTCCAGATTTCTCTCAAATTATGTTCAGTGTTTCTCAGAAGTAGTAAAATTCTTATTTAGCCAATTTGTTAGAAGGCACTCTTTCATCTGCTTCTCAAATAATACTCTAAAGTGTGACTTTATACTTGGCTAATCTGCAGAGACAAATAGAAAAAAAAGGGTCAAATTGAAGAATTGGGAAAAATCACACATACTCAAAATTATTTTAAGGAAATTTTGTCTTATGCAGGCATTAACCTTTCCTCAAAAAATGAAAAAAAAAATAAGGGAAAAAAAAAATACTCCATCTAGTAAAAAGGGTTAACACATACTAATTCAAACCAACCAAAGCATACCTACCTCATAACCCCCAATTTAAACGGGTTGGGGGGGGGGGGGGGTCCGGTGCTATTCACCGGTACTAACGACCGGTACCTTCTATTTTTAATTATTTTTTTTTGTTTTTTTACCACAATTATGAGAAAAAAAAATAAAAAATAATAGACGAAGTTTGAACAAAAAACTGTAAAAGAAAGTATATTTTTTATTGAAAAAACACTGTAAACTGAAAAAAAAAAATTAAAAGTACCGGACGTTACCGCTCTTTAAGAGAACCGGACGTCCCCTCGATTTATTTAAACACAGAAATCACAAGTAACGTGAATTGATAACCACTAATTTAAAGAATCAAGAAATGAGCATAATTAATTTCTTGGAAATTAAACAGGCAAATAAAGCCGCGCAAAGAGAGAAAGAATACCCGTGTCTGAATTGATGACGGAGGTAATAGCAGCGGCGATGGTTGGCATCCTGAATATAATTTAAAATTTTTAAAAAAATTAACTGACAAATATGCTACAATACAAGAATTAATCAGTACAACTTTAATACCATAGCTATCCTTCATGTACATAAAACTTAAAATTTAGAAATCTTGTTATCTTTTATACTTAGAAGTTCTAAGTGAGCATTACCATGCACAGATCATTAAATAAATTTTATTGGAGGACGTTAAATTAAGGATCAGTACAATTAATACAACCAAAACAACTCAAGTTGGCGAGAAAACAATGACAAAGCTGCATTAACAAAAGGAACCTCTTTTATTTCGTACATCAAACTACAGTATTATTACTAAACTCCTATACATCTTTGTTCTGATCATCTTCACGATCTGGATTTGACATAAAGAAATAATAAAGACATATGGATAAGTCTTTCCAAATCGTCTTCTAAATTTGAGTGCCATCAATCCAGGCCCTAATCATCATATTTAGTCTTGTTACTAAACCAATACACACCTTTGTTCTTCTCATCTTCATCTGGCTCCACATACAAACACGCTCTGATTTCTCTCCACATTGCCTTGTACCATGGAGTCGCATCGTATTGATAGTAATCCCCCAATATGGGCTTGATTGCCTCGGTGGCCTCCATCGAGTGATAATGAGGGATTGTAGAAATCAAATGGTGAAGCACATGAGTATCCGTCACATGATGGAACACGTGGTTTAGAATCCCATAATCCCTATCCACGGTGGAGAGAGCTCCTCTGAACCAATCCCACTCAGATGAATCATAGCGAGGCAACGAAGGGTGAGTGTGCTGAAAGCATGTCACAATCACCAGGAATGCGTTGTGAACTAGCAATGGACCTCCGTAAGCCAGAAGAGTATGAGAAAGACCTTTAGCGACGGTCATAAGATATAACGCGTATAACATGGCAAGAATACCTGCATTAGAAATCATGATCTCAACCCGCTCCCGGTTCGAGTACATAGGACTATATGGGTAGAAATGGTTGGCAAATTTAGTATAACCTCGACCCGCCATGTTAAATAGAAGGTAAGAAGGCCAACCCAATGTAACCTTAAAAAGAAGCACACCAATACGACCACTTGTACCATAAATCCCCCAATACCAGGAGTTCGGGTCGGGCTTAAGCTGCGGAACATAAGCCTCCTCACGATCAAGATTAGAGGTGTTGGCATGGTGGCGACGATGGGTGATTTTAAAGGCGTAATAAGGGCAAAGGATTAAAGAGTGGGTAAAAAGGCCTATAGCGTCGTCTAGCCATTGATAGTCGCTAAAGCCGTGGTGACCGCATTCGTGGCCTTCGACCCAAAGGCCATACATGACACAACCTTGACAAAACATGTATATGGGCCAGGCTATGTAGGAGAGTTTATAAGGAAGGAGGTGGAAATAATTGGCAGCCACAAAGTAGAGAAGGTAATTGGCTGTGAAGTCCACAATAAGGTAGGCCAAAGAATGAAGAAGCGATCGCTCAAAACAGTGGGCCGGAATGACTTTCTTTAGGTCTCGTACTGTAAATGATGGTTTTTCATGAGGGGCTCGTGGGAGAACGTTGGATCCGCCGGCCCGCTTCGCCACACGGCCGGAATCCTCCACCGCAGCCATATTTCCACCGGCACCCATTTTTCAGTGACCTGCAAATAAATCATTGAAAAAAAAACAAATTAAAAAAAATGTCTCCCATGCATCTAATTAATTAATAATAATTGTGTTTGAGAGAGAGGGAGAGAATATATACCAGGAGGAAGGAATTCAAGAGAATTATTAGAACTGGACCTTCACTTTGGTCCTGCTCTTGCTTGTTTGTGAATTTCCAGGTCCTTGATGATTTGATAAAAGTTTGTGGTATTTAAGGTAGTGGGGGTGAATGATAATGGGACACAATGGGAACCAGACGTACACAGGGCATGTAGTCCTCAATGGCGGCTAAGTCAAACTAGTAATGCTACTCAATTTTGGACTTTTTTTAGTTTCTATTGAATTAGATTAAAAAGTTTTAGGACTAGCATTTAATTAGTCTTTTCCCAATTTCTTATTGATTTTCTGCACACCATATAATATCTTGTTCCTAATTAATTACTCCACTTGTACTTCATTTAATTGTATCCGAATAAAAAAACTTTATCAGTAGTATTTTATAGGGTAAAATACAAATGCAATCACTGAATTTTGAATATTTTTAGATATTGAATCATTTTTTTTGTCAATACAAATTAAGCCATTTAGGTGTTTTTGTGTATTGAACCATTTTCTTTTGGTCAACGCAAATCGAGCTCTTTTTAATTCAAAAATTTGGATATTGAGCCCCAAGGTGCCACATATGCGTTAACCAGATGACGTAGCACACGTGACACCGCTGACATCGACATTTTTGCCACGTGGAACAGCTTACATGTGCATTTTTCAATAATTATAAAAAATCACAGTCCCCCCAAAAATCGAATCCAAAACCTCAAATTTGAAAACTTAGACATAAGACCACCTGAGCTACACAAGACTATTTGTTATTTTTGCAAAAGGATTAAGATTTATATCAAATCAATTCATTTTTGCCAACAAAATATTAAAAGGATTAAGTTTTATATCAAATCAATTCATTAATATTATTTTTATTATTGTTATTGTTATTAATATTATTATTAGTATTAGTATTAGTATTATTCCTATTAATGTTATTATTATTTTTGTTATTATTATTAGTAATATTACTATTATTATTATTTGTTATTATTATTAGTTTTATTATTTTTAGTGTTATTATTTTTTGGTATTGTTGTTGTTGTTGTTGTTATTATTATTATTATTAGTAGTATTAGTAGTAGTAGTATTAATATTATTATTATTCTTCTTCTTGTTGTTATTATTATTAGTAATAGTATTATTATTAGTTTTATTATTTTTAGTGTTATTTTTTTATTATTATTAGTGTTTTTATTGTTATTAATATTAATAATAATAATAATAATAATAATAATAATAATATTATTATGTATTATTCTTATTATTAAAAAACTCATCCCCTTTTTTTGGATACTGAAAAATTATAATTCATCCTCTCTTTTTTCTCCAGGGATTTACCACAGCTCATTGCTTGAAACCATCCATCATCCAGACCCCTCCCTTTCATAGGGAAATTTGGCAAGACTTTTCTACAACCTTTTTCAGTGGGGTTTAAAATTATAATTCATCCCCCTTGATGATCTTGTTCACTGCTTCAAGGAAATCTTTTTCGCTAATAATTTTCCTTCTTGCTCGAATGGCATACATTCCAGCATCTGTGCAGACACTTCTTATGTCTACTCATAAACAAAAAGTTTTATTGTTTAAGAAAGCAAAAACCAAAATCAGCGCCAAGACCCAAATCAAAACTCACTTCAATCCCACCAAACTCCAGTTCAATTATAGAACAAATAGTCTCTTCCCCAACCCAAATCAGCGCCAAGAAGCGATTCCAATCCAACACCCCAAATTCGTTGAATCCTACCGATGAAGACCCAAATAAACGGAGAAAAATTGAATTTGTGTAAAGATATCCTTTCTAGATTGACAGTCATGATTTTGTTTTGAGATGATTAAGATGTCAAATTTGAAATGTTGTCCTCAGTTTTGCCTATTTTATAATTTTGGGACTGAATTTAGCGAACTAACTTTTTGAGATCTAAAAATGATGAGTTTTAGATGAGAGAGACGACAATGGAGATAATGTTGTTTTAAATTAATGGCTATTTTTGTCTTTAAATATTCTGATGGGAAACGAATTGATTTGGTATAAAACTTAATTCTTTTGCTAAAATAATATTTAGGCTCATGGTGCTTGGGTTGTCTTGTTACAAAATTTTAAAACTCAAGGTTTTGGGTTCAATTTTTGGGGGACCGTGTTTTTTGACAATAAATTGGAAAATGTCAATGTCAGCGGTTTCACATGGTAAAAATGTCAACATCAGATGTCCCACGTAGGGGTGCTCATCGGTAAAAAAATTGAATCGGTACCGAAAAAATCGAATCGATACCGAACTGAAAAACTCAAAAAATCAAGAATCGGTACCGGTTCGGTACAAAGTCGATACCGGTTTTTTCGGTTTGGTTTTCGGTTATACCACAATAATTAAATTAAAAAAATTTATATTAACAATTTTTTTAAAACTAAGAAATGAGACTAATAAATTACATTCTTACAAATACTAATTTTAATTATTAATCTAAGAGTATTTAACTATCTTGACTATTTTTTGGGCACAATATTTTAAATTTTGGTGTTCTAAAGTTGTCTTCAGGATGGTTTTATGCTTACAATGAACGGTATGTTCTGTTACCTTAATGTTGACAGCTTGATATGATTACAAACTGTTTATGATAGTTGTTTCCTTGATTGGTTTTTTTGCTAATTAGTCTACAGTATTTTTGCCTTCAAGAAGTTGTATATATTCGAGTTCTAAATATTAAGTTCTGCAGATATATATTTGTGGATCAGTCTATAGTATTTTTGCCTTCAAGTTGTTGTATGTCTTGGGCCCAAAAAATTGTTGGAGTAATCAACAAATTTTAAGCTTCAATGGTCGTATAATAGTAGGTCCCACTCGGCACTCCCACTATAGTCCAAGTAGGTCCATTTTTAGATTGAGATCCAAACTTAAATTATTTAGAGATGATTATAAACTTTTCGGTTTTTTTCGATTTTTCGGTATTTACCGAATTTAAAATTTTTATTACCGATAGCGAAAAGTATAAAAAAATCAAAAAATCGGTATCGAAAAAATCGAAACTGAGAAAAATCGGTATCGCCGGTACAGGTTTTAACCGATTCGATAAAAAATCGAAAAAAACTGAATTTTTTGAGCACCCCTAGTCACACGTCATTAGGTCAACGCACATGTGACACCTTAGGGCTCAATATCCAAATTTTTGAATAGAAAGAGACTCAATTTGTGTTGACCAAAAGAAAAGGTTTTAATTAATACCCAAAAATTGTGACGTCCCCAAAATAAGTATACATCACCCATTCTGAGTCACCAAATACATGGTACAGAAATCAAATACAAACTTCTTTTATACAATACGACAAAACGTAGTTGAGAGTTTTTACACGAATATTGTCTAATAGACAGTATTAAAACTCAAAAAGGAGTCCTCGTTACAATTATCATACTATTTTATAAATAGTGAGGACTACTATAGCCACCATCTCGGACCATCATTCTGTTCCCCGACTAGTCTCAATTACATTCTCATTTCCTGAAGAGAACAGTGAAAGCAAAAGGGTGAGTTCAACTAGCCCAGTAAAAAATATTATGACTAAGATAATGCAGAATAAATTATCGTTAGCCTTCAACAATGTTAAACTGATAAAATATAATAAACATCAAGTTTAACTGCAGCAGAACAAGCAATCCATTAGAAGAGTCAAGTAGAGCATGATATCTACTATCTTCTATGATTTAAAAAGTTTATCATCAATATTATCGCTGAGACTCAACTTAATAAATAAACCGCATCATCGAATCATCCCTGCACTACAGACCAAGGATATTCATTAGTATCACGACCACGAATTATTCATGCACTACGGGCCAAGGATATTCAATTCGTGTTTTCACCAATGGTCATGATCATGCCAACAACTGTCCATCAATGTACTACGGGCCATTGAGGACTTTTACCACATCATTTGTAACATTACGGGTCATGATTATATCGAATAATCCCTGGTCATAATCATACCAATCAATAGTCCATCTATATGCACGTAAATCAAAGATGACTTTCATCGCAATATAAGCATGAGGATGATGACACAATGATATAAGAATTCAATTAAAAGAAAGCAGAGGATAAATTTTTAAAGATTTATAATTTAATTTATCCATGATTCAATAATATCCAAATTGTCAGCATGATACTATTTTGTGGAGTAAAATTCAAGAATAATATTGTATCAAAATGATTTGGACAGCAAAAAAATTAATTTTTATCATGAATAATACCCCGAGTGAATAGTACCCCGTGAATAGTACTTTATGTATAGTACCCGGGAATAGTACTTTATGAATAGTACCCATGAATAGTACCCCGTGAATAGTACTTTATGAATAGTACCGTATAAATGAATAGTACTCATGAACAGTACTCCGGCATGAAAAACTTAAAATGTAACAAGAATGTGCAAAAAATATCCTTGTGAAACAATACTAGATGAAGCACAAATTTCAAAGATATTCTACTAATTTCACGGAGTATAAAAGCAATACTTTAATAAAATGAGGGTATAATCAGGAATACGAGACGAAATAATATTACTCACATACTACAGAGTATGGAAAAAAATTTATTTCTTATGAATACTTAACAAAAATAATATCTCTTACCTTAGATGAAGACTGGATACTGGAATAGTGAAGTAGTGGAATTGTAAGACCCCGAATTTTATGAAATAAAATTATTCAATTTTTCTATTTAGTAAATAGTTAAATTGATAAAAGTTTAAAGTTATGGGTGAAATGTGCAAATTTTACAAAATAAGCAAGTGGTTATAAAATATTCATTATTATTTTGAGAATATTCGTTTGGTCGTGGAATATTCTTGTTGTTAGAGAATATTCGATGCACCAAGACAACCATTTGTGGGCCCCATAATGTAATAACCGCTTTGATGATGAAAAAACGACAAGTTTGAGTTTTTATAAATAACGACGTAGTTGTTACAATTAACACTTTGCTGGAATACCCTAAGTGGTTAAAATACGATGAATACGTGTGGTTGCACAGTAGCACACGGTTTTGCACAGTATTTTAAATTATTGATTCTTACGTAAGAAGGCACTACTCAATAATTGTTACAGTAATTACTATTCAATATTTTATTTTATTGGTTCAATAATTGCTGCGTTGATATTTTATATTATTGTTGTTTCAATAATTGTCATTGCACAATATTTCTCATTATTGGATCAATAATTCATATTATTTGAAATAATATTATTAGATAGCATTATTGACAATGTCTAGAAAGTTCTGTCAATGAGAGGTTTGGTCACCTAATTGCTCGTCAGTAAGGAGAAATCCTTATCGGAAAGCCCCCTCTTTCCTGGGAACTGCCTGGTTGTCATTATTGTGATTCTATAATATTATTTGTGAATAATTAATTATTGATTTATATGATAAGAAAATATTTATTTTATGCGGTTATAAATGATGGATATATTTATTTTATGTGGATATAATTGAAGGAATTAATGTTGAGGTGTTTTTGTCGGAATGAAGATATTAAAAATTAAATCACTGTTCTTGAGATATATTGCATGGGTTATAAATTTTAATCGATTAGATTAGATCGTTGATTTTTGGATATGTTATACATATATAAGTTGAGTATATGTCCACAAATTTTGAACCGTTAAAATGAACGATAATTTGTTATGAATTTTAAGAGGTGACTGATTCGGAAATTAGGTTTATAAATGATTTTGGTGGAAAATTCTAGAATTGAGTGGGCCCCACTTGTGGTTGGTGAAGAAATGTGCTGAATTTTATTTCAAATATGGTGGGTGGCAATAGTAGCGGTAAGCCATCGTGTGGCAGTCAAGTCCGCTTTGCGGTCTAACATTTTTTTCTATAAATGTAGGGCTAAGTTAGAATTGAAAATCACACCAGAAACATAAGCTTTCTCTCTCTATATTATCGAGCGTATTTTGTGAGTATTTAGATACTTTAAGAGTTGCTATTCAGTACAAGTTTCATTCAAAGATCATATCCAACCTTTCATTCCGGGTAAATCTTGCTTTTTTTGAGGTAAGAGATTTTAAGGGTTATTATGTTTTTCAGTTTCGTAATTTTTCTGACCTTCAAAAATTCTAAAAAAATTTGAAATGATAATTTGATGAGTTTTCTAGATTGTGTCCAAAAATAGCGATTTTTGGATGTATAGATTAGGAGTTATGAATTTTATGGAAAAAGATTATTTTAAAAGTAAACCCTTATAAGTCCTTGTGGTTAACTCCAAAATTGGTGAAATTTTTATTGGGAGTACATGTATATAACAGAAGTATACTCTATAAATTTTGGAATTTTTGGATAAAAGTTCAGTTTATGATAAATGTCTGAATATTCGGCAATTTTGGCCATATGAAAAATAGTAAATGAATTTTAAAAATTCTGACAAAAATATATGTTCAATATGGAACTATATTCTGCTAAATCCCAGAAAAGAAAATTTGTTTGTACTGATTTGGTATTTTTCATGAAAATGGACTAGTTATGAGTAAATGAATTAAATATGTTATGTGAAGTAAGAAAATTGGAAAATAGGATTTTATGGCATGAGAATCCTATATGAGGTATATGCAGATTTTTGATGAGGGTTTTGGTTATTGGTGGTGAAATCTTATGAGTTTGACATTTTAGGATGATTAAATGCATTATTTAGTAAAGTGTAAACAATTAAAATAAATTGTTTATAAGTTTAAGAAATGTTATTCTTTCAATATCATTATACCGAAATATTGGTATAAATTTTATTGTGGAATTTCTACCTTTTTTATGTCGGGATTACTATTCATGAGTTACTAGTCACGAGTTACTATTCATGAGTTACTATTCACGAGTTACTATTCTCGACAAAATTGGTTTCTTTTTCTGAACAAATTTTCGTTGATTTATGGATCTTACTCTTGAAATTTAATGCCGTTGTTGATCATATTATTTTTATTATCATATATAACATTTTTATAATCCTGGTGAAGAAATTTCTCTTTGACTTGAGTGTAAAGATGGGTAGATTATTGGTAACTATGGGTTCTCTTTGGCCAGTAGTGCAAAGATGAATTGTTGACTGGTATGATCATGACCATTGAATTTATAATTGAATATCTTTAGCTTAAGTGCAAATGTGAATTGATCAACATGGTTATAATTATTGTTTATATAAATTCGAAATGATTATATATTTCTTTGAGATATTAATATCTTTGGCCATGAGTGCAAATGATGATCATTGTTGAATATCTTTGGTCCAGTGTGCAGATGAATCATTCTTGAATATCTTTGGCCTATAGTGCAAAGATGAATCGTTGTTGAATATCTTTGGCCCGTAGTGCAAAGATGAACTGTTGTTGAATATCTTTGGCATGTAGTGCAAAGATGAACTGTTTATGAATATCTTTGGCCCGTAGTGCAAAGATGGATTTATTAGTATGATTATGAACATGAATTGTGATTTGGTATAACCATGATCTTTGATGTTTCAGGTAAAGACATGTGATGAAAATTATCTTCGTCCTGGATGAGAAGAGGAATTTAGAACCACAATTATGATTATGAGTTATTCATTTGATTGTGGAAAGGAACTGTTGATTGATGTTACATGGATAAAATATTGTTGGTGGATTTTTAACATGGAGAAAATAATAGACTTTATGGTCTATTTGACTCTTCTAATGGATTACTCGTTCCGCTGCAACTATGGTTGAAAAATTTTATCATCTACCATATGTTCTAAATCTCTGATTTATTACTGATGAAGGCTATTGATAATTTAATTATCTATAGTCATGATATTCTTAACTGAGCTAGTTGTGCTCACCCTTTTGCTTCACAATTCCTTTCAGGTAATAAGAGTGTAGCTGGGTCGAGCGGGGGTAACATAAGAATAAAACGGTGGTCTTTAGCTGTGGAGGTTCTCCCTAAACAGTATAGAAAAGTGTGTTGTATTTCATTTAGTAGTTATATTTGGTGCATCCAATAGGGTGAGGCGAACCCAACGTTGGAAGGGTGTTTTGCCACTATCATACAAGATGTCTAAAGACATACAACCTCGTGTCAACATAAGACAGGGTTGTGCACATCCACTTGCTGGGTATATCTACGAGCACTACATATATGATCTTGGAGTTTGGTTGAAGTATAATTCTCAATTAGAGACAGTGGAGATAATTATATGTCAAGAGAAGACTCACTATTGGAAAGAATATGATAGTAATCTTCTCGTTTTCTTTGAGGTCTATTGGGTCAACCAAGGATAATTCTGTGGACATATGATATCTATCATAATCTAGACGCATGGCCTCCCATGTACGAAGGTTTTCTCGAGCACTTCCTAAAGATTCTAATTTCTAAAACAGTTTTTGACTATACCTTTAGGTAAGGTGCCATTGTGACGTGTTATCCAAGGTTTGGATGAGAGTCACAGTTGATATATATTTGTATCAAAACTCACAGCATATGTGTTGTCGTATTTTGCACAACAATTGTTGTAATAAAGTTGTAGTTATTTTCTGTACCATGTATTTGGCGACTCGGAATAGGCTGGGTGGAATGGACCTATTTTGGGGTTGTCACGGGAATACTCTTGTGAAACCCCAGATTTTATGAATAAAGAATTAATTTTCTCGAAATATTTTTTTATATTATGGTGTGAATTTGAGACAATGTTATAGTTGTGGGTAATATTTATAAATTTTACAAAGTATGCAAGTTGTCATATTATATTCGATTGGTCTGGGAATATTCGCTTTTAAACAGAAATATTCGTATTTGACTAAGACAATCATTGGTGGACCCCACAAACGTAATTATTGTCGATTGAGAAAACGACAAAAATATTTTATTGAAAATAATTCATGGAAGTTTTACCGTTGATATCATTGAACTACTTCCTAGAGTAAAAGTACAAGAATCTGCTGCGTTGTTGCATAGTAACACACTACTGTATTGATTATTGATATTTATGTGAGAAGTCACCAGCTTTTATTCAATTATTGCTACAATAGTTCTTTGCAAGATCTCACATTATTTGATTCAATTATTGTTGATTTAGAAGTTTTGTTTTATTCATATTATTAACGTAATAAAATAGAAACATCTTTTATATAAAAAATGTAATACTTTATTAAAGTTATTCTATAAATAGAATATATTATATTCTATTATGCATAGTATTTTGCATAGTAAATTTTTTTATATAAAAGCAGAATACTTTATTAAAGTTATTCTATAAATAGAATATATTATATTTTATTATGCATAGTATTTGCATTGTGGCCTCACGATAGTGTTTTGTATAGTAAAAATCTTTTATATAAATAGAATATATTATATTTTATTTAAAAGATTTTTCTTTAAATATGGACCGTCGATTAAAAGTAAATCAATCTGACCGCTCATGAATTAGTTACTATGCATTCCATTTTCCTATAAATAAAGCTCATTCCTTCATTATTTTCTTACTTAATTCATTGAACTCTGAGAGAGAAAACTATAGAGAGAGACTATAGAGAGATAGAAGAAAAGTTTTCTCGCTACTTCACTACTCTTATATCAAGTATTATTTTACTGTAAGAGGATATTATTCTTTTGTATTCAAGAAGAGAACTTCATTATTCCATTTCTTTATTGTTCTATTGGAATAACCTGTATACGAGGGCTACCCTATACTTGGTGACATTCTTCTATTATTCTGCATCTTTATTATTCACGTCGAAATATCCTGTCTGCTATACTGGGACTGGTTCCATTTTTATTATTCCGTCTTTATTATTCTCGTTTATCTATCCATCTTATCTGGCTATACTGGTTCCATCATTTATTATTCCGCATTTATTATTCTCGTTGGAACATCCTCGCTTGTGTGAATTTCACCCGACTTCGATTCCGTTATTATTATTCTGTTGAATAACCGCCCATGCCAAGTACCGCATGCATGGTGATATCTTTTGTTATTCCATTCTTGATTATACTCAACATTAAAGTCTTGACTTCTATACTCCATGAAATTAGTTGAATATCCTCGATAATTGCGCTTCATCCAAAGATCTTTTCATGAAAATATTCTTCCGAGCATTCTTGAATTTTACTCTACAAAAAAGCAAAGATCATGTTGACAATTTGGACTTTATTGGTTCATGGATAAATTAATTCTTGAACTTGTTTAATTGAATTCTTATATCATTGTCATCATCCTCATGTTTATGTTATGTTGAAAGTCATCTGTGGCCTGTAGTGCATAGATGGACTTGGTATGATTATGACCAGGGATTATTCGGTGTAATTATGACCGTAATGTTACAAATGATGTGAAAATTAAAAGTCCTCATTGGCCCGTAGTGCATTGATGGACGCTTTTGGTATGATTATGGCTATAGATTCTCTTCGCCAAGGGAGCAAAGATGAATTATTTTATGGCATGATCGTGACTGTTGATGAAAACACGATTACCTTTGGCCAGAAAGTGCATGGATAATTCGTGGTCGTGATACTAAAGAATATCCTTGGCTTGTAGTGCGGTGGATGATTTAATGATGTGGATTATTTATTGAAATGAGTCTCAAATATAAAAGTGATGAAAAACTTTTAAATCATAAAAGATAGTAGATTCTATTCTCTACTTGACTCTTTTAATGGATTGCTTGTTCCAATCGCAGCTTAAACTTGATGTCTATTGTATTTTATCGGTTTAACATTGTTGGAGGCTAATGATAATTTATTCTGCATTATCTTAGTTATAATATTTCTTACTGGGCTAGTTGAGCTCACCCTTTCTTTCACTGTTCTCTTCAGGAAATGAGAATATAGCTGGGACTAGTCGGGGAACAGAGTGATGATCCTAGATGGTGCATTAGTAGTCCTCACTATTCTGTGAAATAGTGTGATAATAATTGTAATGAGGACTCCTTTTGAGTTTGTATACTCTCTAGTAGACAATATTTATATTCAAACTCATAATTTATGTTTTGTCATATTGTACACGACAGTTGTATTAGTAAGTTGTATTTGAATTCTTTACCATGTATCTGGCGACCCAAGATGGGTGATGTATACCTAATTTTGGGGGAGTCACAGTTGGTATCAAAGCTTAGGGATATGATCCCTGGCTGAGATGTGAGACAAGAACTAGGAGGGGAGAGACGGGGAATTCCTTCGCTAGTATGACCTACCTAAGTTTATTTGGTATTTAATTGGTCGGTCAAAGTATAGGGATAATATGTGATATATTAATTAACCATTGTTTTGTGGTAGCATTTGAAAATGACATTCGAGAATGTTGAGAATAGCAATGGAACAAAATAATATGAATGTATCGCAGCACGAGGCTAAGTTTGCGGAGTTATCCCGGTTTGCATCCCATTTGGTCGATAATGAGGAGCGAATGACGCGAATATTTCTAAGAGGTTCGAAACCCGATATACATCAATACCTCATTTCTCATAAACTTTGTTTATATTTAGATGTTGTGAATAGGGCTCAGTTATTGGAGTGCGATAATGAGTTAGCACAACCAAAAGGTAACGACCAACAACACGATAATAATCTTACCGGTGGCAACGGCCATCGGAACAATGATAACCATCGTGGGGGAAATTATCATGCTAAGAATGGTAACCACTTCGGTGGTAATTAGGTCCAAGATAATAGAAATGGAAATTTCAAGAAGAGAAGTTCATTTAGCTCGATTTTGTCGTGAACCAAAGTCAAGTCCAGCTGGGACGGTGGCACCAAAGGTGGATACGGACAAAACAAAGTCGGTGATTTCAAGAAGAGCATTTTTTGTGACTCCTCAAAAAGCGAGTAACCCGAAAGGAGTTAGCACGGGTTAGTTAATTATAAATTCTTTCGAAGTCTATACCTTATTAGATACCGATTCTACCCATTCTTTTATCTCTCTTACTTGCGCTCAACGTTTAAATTTGACCCCAAAGAAGTTAGACTTTGACTTATTGGTTGAAATTTCATTAGTAGGAACCTTCGTTACCTCCACTGTTTATAAATCTTGTTGATTCAAATCGACACTTTCACGTTACCTGTCAATCTTATCTTTTTGAAAATACTTGCCTTTGATGCGATTTTAGGAATCGATTGGTTAACTACCCATAATGCTTTTCGTAAGGTTGTTAGCTTTCATATTCCTAACCAACCTGTTATGCGAATTCAAGCAACCAAACCACTAAAGTCAATCATTGTCATATAAAGCCATAAGTAAAGAGCCCCGGTCCTTTCGTTGTTGACTTTCTTATGTGGAATGCACCGAAGCCAGAATTTATGTAGGCGATGTCGTGAATGACGATGACAAGTTGATAGGTATCAATGTGACGTGTTATCCAAGTCTTAGATGAGAGTCACAGTTTTGAATGATATTTCTATTGTTAATAAATTTCCTGACGTATTCTTGAAGACTTCTTAGCCTACCCCTAGAGCGTGAAATCGAATTTTGTATTGACCCCAGTACAAAACCCATTTCTTAAACCCTCAAATATTTCTTCAACTAAAATGAACGTAACATGCGCCAAAGACGTTGACCCGAGCTATTGAAGATTACGATCGTACCATTCAATACCATCGTGGGAAAGCGAACGTGGTAGCTGACGTGTTGAGTAGAAGATCGTATGCGTTTACAAGTGCGAATATACGAACCCACGTGAAGATAACGAATATACGATTAGAATCAACTTTAATCGATAAAGTTAAAGCAGCACAAGCTACACACCCGGAGCTGATGAATATGAAGAATTAAGAAGGTTCAAGAGGGTGTTATTCTAGAAGTAAGAATCGATGAAAAAAGGAAATCTCAACCCTCGATTTAATTGACCCATTTGAAATCCTCGATGAAGTAGGAACTGTGGCCTATAGACTCGTTTTACTGCCAAGTATGTTGCGTGTTCAGAACTTTTTTTTTCCCGTATCGATGTTACGTAAATATGTGGATGACCCGAACCACATTATTAATTTAGAATCGGACGAGATAGCGGATGATTTAACGTATGAGATCTCGTGATAAAATCTTGGATAAGAAGAATCGTATCCAACACTCAAGGGTTATACCTCAAGAGTTAGAATCTGAAATGAAGTCATGGTATCCTCACCTATTCGGTATACCAGGTACGTACGTAAATTTCGAGGGCGAAATTCCATAAGGAGGGGAGATTGTGAAACCCCAGATTTTATGAATAAAGAATTAATTTTCTCGAAATAATTTTTTTTATATTATGGTGTGAATTTGAGATAATGTTATAGTTGTGGGTAATATTTATAAATTTTGTAAAGTATGCAAGTTGTCATATTATATTCGATTGGTCTGGGAATATTCGCTTTAAACAGAAATATTCAGATGACGGCACAATCATTAGTGGACCCCACAATAAAATTATATCTATCGAGAAAACGACAAAAATATTTTATTAAAAATAATTCATGGAAGTTTTACCGGTTGCTCTTGTTGAACTACTCGATAGTAAAAGTACAAAGAATACGCGTTGTTGCATAAGTAGCACACCTGATTGATTATTGATATTTATATGAGAAGTCACTCGCTTTTGTTCAATTATTGCTACAATAGTTATTGCATAAGATCTCACATTATTTGATTCAATTATTGTTGATTTAGAAGTTTTGTTTTATTCAGATTATTAACGTAATAAAATAGAAACATCTTTTATATAAAATGTAATACATTATTAAAGTTATTCTATAAATAGAATATATTATATTCTATTATGCATAGTATTTTGCATAGTAAAATCTTTTTATATAAAATAGAATACTTTATTAAAGTTATTCTATAAATAGAATATATTATATTTTATTATGCATAGTGTTTGCATAAAGTGCACGATAGTAAGCTGCATAGTAAAATCTTTTTATATAAATAGAATATATTATATTTTATTTAAAAGATTTTTCTTTAAATATGGACCGGTCAAATTAAAGTAAATCAATCTGACCGCTCATGGATTAGTTATTATGCATTCCATTTTCCTATAAATAGAAGCTCATTCCTTCATTATTTTCTTACGAATTCAATCGAACTCTATAGAGAGAAACTATAGAGATAGATAGAAGAAAAGTTTTCTCGTTACTTCACTACTCTTATATCAAGTATTATTTTACGGTAAGGGATATTATTCTTTTGTATTCAAGAAAAGAACTTCATTATTCCATTTCTTTATTGTTCGTTGGAATAACTTTGATACGCCAAGCTACCCTATACTTAGTGACATTCTTCTATTATTCTGTCGTAATATCCTCATGCATCTATATCACGGGACCGGTTCCATTTTTATTATTCCGACTTTATTATTCTCGTAGGAATATCCTGTCATCTATATACACCTTACTGGTTCCATCATTTATTATTCCGCATTTATTATTCTCATTGGAACATCCCGCTTGGTGTGTGAATTTCACCGACCGTTCGCTTATTATTATTACATTAGAATAACCGCTCATCGCGCAGTACCGCATGCATGGTGATATCTTTTGTTATTCCATTCGGTATTATACTCAGTTGATTAAAGTCTTGACTTCTATACTCCATGAAATTAGTGGAATATCCTTGATAATTGCGCTTCATCCAGTATCTTTTCATGGAAATATTCTTCTGAGCATTCTTGAATTTTACTCTACAAAGCAGTATCATGTTGATAATTTGGACGTTATTGGTTCATGGATAAATTAATTCTTGAACTTGTTTAATTGAATTCTTATATCATTGTCATCATCCTCATGTTTATGTTGTGTTGAAAGTCATCTGTGGCCTGTAGTGCATAGATGGACTTGGTATGATTATGACCAGGGATTATTCGGTGTAATCATGACCGTAATGTTACAAATGATCTGAAAATTAAAAGTCCTCATTGGCCCGTAGTGCATTGATGGACAGTTTTTGGTATGATTATGGCTATAGATTCTCTTCGGCCAAGGGAGCAAAGATGAATTATTTTATGGCATGATCAGGACCGTTGATGAAAACACGATTACCTTTGGCCCGTAGTGCATGGATAATTCGTGGTCGTGATACTAAAGATTATCCTTGGCCTGTAGTGCAGGGATGATTTAATGATGTGGATTATTTATTGAGCTGAGTCTCAGCGATAAAAGTGATGAAAAACTTTTTAAATCATAAAAGATAGTAGATTTTATTCTCTACTTGACTCTTTTAATGGATTGCTTGTTCCGCTGCAGTTAAACTTGATATCTATTGTATTTTATCAGTTTAACATTGTTGGAGGCTAATGATAATTTATTCTGCATTATCTTAGTTATAATATTTCTTACTGGGCTAGTTGAGCTCACCCTTTCTTTCACCGTTCTCTTCAGGAAATGAGAATATAGCTGGGACTAGTCGGGGAAAAGAGTGATGATCCTAGATGGTGCATTAGTAGTCCTCACTATTCTGTGAAATAGTATGATAATAATTGTAATGAGGACTCCTTTTGAGTTTGTATACTCTCTAGTAGACAATATTTGTATTCAAACTCACATTTTATGTTTTGTCGTATTGCACACGACAGTTGTATTAGTAAGTTGTATTTGAATTCTGTACCATGTATCTGGCAACCCAAGATGGGTGATGTATACCTAATTTTGGGGGCGTCACAACTCTTCTTCTTTCTTTCTATAGCCCCTCTATCTATAATTGCTCTTGTGAGTCTTAGTGAATTGGTGAGAATGAAAGAAGAATGATCTTCTATTTATATGAAAATATAGTTTTGATAATTGCACGTTTTGGGGCTCAAATTATTACAATATAGTACCTTCATCTTTTCCTCTATTTTTAATTTAGTCCTACAAGTATTATCAAACTTGCACCACCTCCCCTAATAGTAATGCTTGTGAACCAATAGTTTCATTCATGTGAGCAAATAGTTATATGCATGTGAACTAATAGCAATTAATTGCTCATTTATTCGATTAATTGCCAATTTAACATCCAGAAATCAATTATTATCGAAATAAATGTCAATTTCCACTAACACAAATAATCCCAATACAATGAAAATATTTTTTTATCAACAATTTCATCTTTAATCAACACGAATTTATTCATCATTAATATTATATCTCACAATATTTAACAAGCAAATCATTCCCAGGAAAGAGGTGGCTTTCCGATAAGGATTTCTCCCTATTGGTGCGCAATTAGGTGACCAAACCCCTTTACTCGACAGAACTTTCTAGACATCGTCAATATTGCAAATAATAATATGAATTACTTTGTCGTCTCAATTATTGATTTAAACATATAAAATATTATGCAGATAATACTGTAATAATTGAATCAATAATATGAAAGATATTATGCAATAATTAATGTAGCAATAATTGAGTATAACTGAGTGACTTCTCACGTAAGCATCAATAATCAATACGATGTGCTACTATGCAACCACACGTATTACTATACTTTTACCACCGGGTATTTCAACAGTTTAACGGTAAAATTTCGCCGTTATTTTTATAAAAAGACAATTCTGTCGTTTTCTAACTCCGACAATACTTTCGTTGTGGGGTCCACCAATGATCGTGTCATCGTACGAATATTCCCTGTTAAAACGAATATTCCCCGACCAATCGAATATTTTATAACAACTTGCTTACTTTGCTAAATTTGTAAATATTAACCACAACTATAACATTATAACAAATCCACACCATAATATTCAAAAATATATTTTCAGAAAAAATTAATCTTTATTCATAAAAGTTGGGGTCTTACAAAAATACTCAAAGTTCAAATCACATTTACATTTTACCCGTATTTTATACTCCCTTCGTTCCTTAATATATGTCATTTAAGGGTTGTGCACTTTTATTAAGGTAATGATTGTATATCATTAACTATAATATTAATTGTCTATATTGCCCTTGTATTGGAATAAGAGATTATTATTTATTGAATAGAAAATAGTGAGAGAACCAAAGTTACATTTAATACTTGGGGTAATATTGGAAACTAAGCAATTAATGCTTACTTAAAATTCTTAAACGACTTATATTAAGGAACAAAAATATTTCTCTAAAACAACTTATATTAAAGAACGGAATTAAACATAGTCCTTTAATTTAACAAAAGAGGCATAGTTATTTGTATTTAACTCTAATTAACTTGAGAAATATTAAAATTCAAACTATGACGTAAATTTATATTGATTGTTCATATTCGCTTAAAAATACAGTAAAACCTCTATTTAGGAATAGATTTGGGACCAAATTATTTGTATTCTAATTGAGAGGTTATTATTAAATAGAGATATTGGTACAAAAGATTTTCCGAACACCAAAAATTATCCACTTTAAAAAAAATATCAATAAGAACTCCCTAATAATTATTATTCAAAAAATATTTATGTAAAGTTAAAGAAAACATAAATTATTTAGATTTTCAAACTAGGAAAATGTAGTCTTTTATAGGAAATGTAGTCTTTTATAAGAAAATATAGTCCTTTATAGGAAATGTAGTCTTTTATAGAAAATATAGTCATTTAAAATTAATATTGCCTCTCTCATATATATATGAAATTATTACTATATTGAGGTATAATTTCTTAATACGGGACTTAAAAAGTATATAACATATTACAATTTATAAGTTATTCATATTTATAACTGGCCCAAATTGGGACCAATTTTTTTTATAATATTGTAGAGGTTATTCTTATATAGAGTATTCTTAAATAGGGTTTTTATAATATTTTTAAGTAGTTTAAAACTTTAACTACTTTAAAATATTACATTGGTGGCCCCTCATATTTTCCTCAAATATTATTATACTTCCTCCGTTCTAAATTAGAGATAAAAATAATACTTTTTATAATATATTCTATATTTTTATATAAACTGTTACATTAATTAAGAATTTAAGAGTACATAGTTGTATTATGGTGCTAGAAATTAGTGACAACAAAAATTAATTTTGAAAGCCCCACTTTTTTTTGGGAATACAATATAATTTAGTCAAGTACATTATCTATAACCAATTAAACCTCACCAAATAAGAAAAAAATAAACTCATAAACAAGAGGAAATAACTTAAGACCTAAATATTAGGTAACTCAATCTTAGCCTCTAAACTAAGACCTCATCTAGAATGACAGAAATTTTAAGAGTACGTACTAATGTTATGACGACAAAAATGATGATAACAAAATAGAAACAAAATACTCCATCTGTCCCATAATATACTGTATGAAGTTTTAGATGATTTCATTTTTCTTAAATTATTTAACGTTTTATATAATTTATGAGAATTAATTATAATCTTTTCAAAATTACTCTTAATTGGAAAATGTTACAAATGGGAGAGAGTATGAGATAAATATATGGTAAAGATTATTATAGACAATTAATATTATATTTAATGCTATATAATTATTTCCTTAATTCATATGCACAACTCTAAAGAATAATGTTAGAGACACAAATTATTCTATAAACATTTTACAAACTGCTAATGTGTCATACTCCACCTCAATTTTTTATGTGGGGCCGAAGACTAAATTGAAGTAATTTATTGATCAATATGCTGAGGTGGAGTATGTCACATCAACAATTTATAAAATATTTGTAAAATAATTTGTATCTATAGTATTACTCAACCCTAAAACGTCGTATATTATAGGATGGAGGGAGTAATATATTTTTTTCTCAGAAATTAAAACAAACAATTAAGTTACTATAAATTTTATAACCAAGGGAGAAGGCTATCCATATTGATATTTGTAATGCTCTAACGCTCTGTTTCTAAGTTTTGAACAGAAAAGAAAAGAATAGAAAACTTAAATTAGAACAGAAAAGAAAAGAATAGAAAACTTGAAGTTTTCCTTTGGGTTGTTTCTGAGTTTTTAATAGAAAAGAATAGAAAATTTAAAATTGAGGACATGAGTTGTAATTTAAAATTTATTATATTAAAAGTTGAGGATAATATAGGAATTATAAAATATTACTTATTCAAATTTCTTTTCCGTCCAAATCAGACCAATTTTGGACGGAAAACTTTGGCAGGAAAAGTAGCCAAGTTTTCTATCTATTTCTTTTCTTTTTCTTTTATTAAAAAACTCAGAAACATAAGAATTAGAAAGAAAACTTAAGTTTTCCGTCCATTTCTTTTCTTTTCTGTCCATTTTAAAACTCAGAAACAGAACGTAAAATAGATTGCCCACAAGTTTCTAAATAAAATAATGTCTACCGAATTTGACCACGCACAGGTTTTATATTCAAAACTTCATAATTAAATTATTTAAATTTATTTTACTAATAAAGACTTTTTCTCAACATATTTGTAATAACTTTATTTGATATTTTGGGTTGTAAAATTCTATAATTGCAATAATATTTGTTGTGACAAATTATAAATTATTCTATTTTGGGTATATATTTTACTTTTAGTATCCAATCATTTTGCAAATCTAGGTTGTTCTCTTAAAATGTAATTAGATCATAAAATACTAAATTCTCAAGATACTTTTCACGTGAATTATAAATAACTTGTGAAATTAGTTTTTCAACTTGTAAAAAACGTTCTTCTCCTTTAAGCATAACAAGAAAAGTGGCTAATTCCGACGGAACTAAAGTCGACAGAATATATTCGGTCGAGAATAAGTTATTTGTGACGGATTATTTCATCGACTATAATTCTGTCAGAATTGAGTTAATTTTGACTGAATTCCGTCGAGGACAAGGGGCATCAATTGGCGCCAAGTTTCCCGCCAGTGCCAGTACTAAGGTCGACGGACCATCCGTCGAAAATACGTTATTGTCGACGGACCTAAGATCAACGCACATTCCGTCGAGGATATGCTTTAAAACCTAACACATCTCATTCCTTCAGTCGCCTCGCTCATCAGCTCTCTCTCTCTCAGCATTTTTTTTCTCTATTATCTCCTCACACTCATTGCTTGGTCGGTGCCGCCCTCTTTGCTGGTGTGCCTCTGCCAAATCGCCGCCTTTCACCCTCATTGTCGCCCCCCCCTCCTCCTCCTCACCCCCGCCCTAGGCCTCCCGGCCTCACCATCCACCACCACCACCTCATTTGCTTTTACACTTCATTTGTTCCTAGTTTGCAAGGTATGTTCAATTTAATTTGTTAATTTAGCTAGGGTTCATATATATATATATATATATATATATATATATATTCTGTTTTTGGGGTTTAGTTTTGATTTAGGTTTGAATTGGGATTTGAATATGAAATTGAGATTATTGGCCTGAAATTGGGTGTATGTTTGATAAATTGCTGTTGAAATTGAGTTGAATTTTTGATATTTTGATAGAATTTAAAATTTGATATGTGCAATCTGTTTTTAGAATTTGAAATTGAGATTTGTTATCATTATTGGTCTGAAATTGAGTTTATTTTTTATATATTGATGTTCAAATTGAAATGAAATTGTTGTTGAAATTCAGATTTTATGTTGCTGAAATTGGGAAAAATGTGGTTGTTGTGATATATATTTTGATAATTTGTTGAAATATATTGGGAAACAATAGTAGCAGATTATTTGTTTGTATTGAGAATTATTTTCGACGGAATTTCCGATGAAAATTTCCATGGGAATTATAGAAGGTAAAAAATAAATCAATACTTAACTATGAATACATTAAATTAAATTAGTTCCAATATATTAACATATAAATAAATTAAAATAAATAAATTATATAACATAAAATAATTCAATAAAATTAATATATATATATAATATAATTAAATTAATTCTAATTAAATTTTATAATATAATAATAAATAAAATATTAGGAAAATTAAAAAAATTTAATAAATTATCTAATATAATATAATATAATACACTATAAAATGAAATAAAATAAAATAAAATATATAAATTATATAATATAATATAATTTAATAAATTTAATTTAATTTAATAATATAAAATAAATTAAATAATATAATAAAAAAAGTAAAATAAATTAAATGAGATTTAATAAATAAATAAAATAAAATAAATTATATTTATTTAATTAATATAATAAAATTGAATAATAAATCGTAATAAAACCAATTAAATTGAATAGATTAAATTATATTTAATAAATGAAATAAATTAAAATAACATAATATATTTGAAATAAATTAACATAAAATAAAATAATAAACTAAGTAGAATTTGCTTAGTTTTCTACAATTAAAGGTAACTAAATAAGTTGTCTATAATAAACTTAGTTGCATTTACCTAATTTTTCATTGGCAAAATAAACTAAGTAGCACTTGCTTAATTTGAATGATATGATTTGATTCCCATAATAAAATATGGGAACCAGATCATATCGTTCAAATTAAGCAAATGATATACTTAGTTTATCTTGATGAAGACATACATGCTTTGGAGGTGTCAACTTAAAAACCCGTTCGACATTCACTCATTAGGAGTGAATATCGAATAGTCCCATTGGAATCATTCTCGGATGTTATGTCTCTCACTTAGGTTTGTGCAATGCACACGCACATGCGTGCTTATAAATTTTGAGGAACTTTCAAATTGGTGTCTTTACATGTTCTCCGAGTGCATACTTAGACTAAGTTTTCTAGGTCTATTTCATGTACTTGGAGACTATGGGGAGGTGGTGCTGAAAATTTCTAAAACTAGTAGAAACATGCTTAAGATTGGCACTAGTGAGGAGACACATCCAGGAACGGGATAGAAGCCTAACCCCCTGTAGAGTGGAGATATAAACTACGTAAACTAAATTCATGCTTGGACCACATTCATGATTATTCTTGATCTAATTGGGTATTTTCTTCAATTAAATATAGATGCCGATCGGAGTTGGATGTACCGTAGGATAAAGATTGATGGGAGGGGATTAGTTGATGCGTACTGTGACAGGGTGTCCAATTTTATGAACAAAGCAATAGAACATGCTAATGATCTGAACAGAAAGATGAGATGCTCGTGTCTCAAGTGTAAGTACATGATATGGAAGACTGTCGATGTAGTGAAATTTGACTTATATTCACGTGGGTTTGTGGATGGGTATTCGGTATGGATTCATCACAGGGAATCAGTTGAGTTTAGAGAACTGTCAGACAGTACTGTAGACCAGTCAGATAACTATGATGTCTTGGAGATGTTAGTAGATGTGTATGGCCCTACGAATATTGACTGGGCTGAAAATGAGCCTGCGTCAAGCAGTGTTGATCAACAAAAGCCAAATGATTCAACAGTTGCCTTCTACAAGATGCTATCTGAATCAGGGACCCCATTGTATCTTGAACATGACAAGCACACCAGGCTTTCTACAGTGACGAAGCTTTTACACTACAAGAATGAGCATGACTGCAGTGAGAGAGGATTCAATGATTTGCTTGCTATTTTCAGGGATTTCTTACCTAAGGATAATACCCTTCCCGCGAGTTACTATGAAGTGAAGAAGATGGTTAAGGGGTTGAATCTCGGGTATGAGAAGATCGATGTTTGTGAGTGTAAGACCCCAAATTATTAATAAATGAAATTTATTTTTCTCTATTTATTATTTTGAAATAGTAAGGGTTGATTTGATTAATGTGGATAGTTATGGGTAAAATACGCAAATATTTCGAATAAACAAGTGGTTATAAAATATTCATTATTGTCGGAGAATATTCGTGCATTTACGACGCAGCTTTTGTGGGCTCCATAACTGAAAGCGATTGGATGAAGAAAAAAAAGAAATATAAGTTGTTTATAAATAACTTGGCGTTGTTACTGTTATTATCTTTTTGGAATACCCGGTTTAAAACACACTAATATGCGTTGTTGAACAAGAAGACACCAGACATTGCACCAATTATTGATTCTTACGTAAAGAAGACACTACTCAATAATTGTTACAATTCTTATTCGCTCAAAGATTTTATTTTATTGATTCAATAATTGCTTTGCATTGATAGTTTATATTATTTACCGTTGTTTCAATAAATTGTCATTACACAAGATTTTCCATTATCTGACAATAATTCATATTATCTGAATAATATTATTGGATAACATTATTGGCAATGTCTAGAAAGTTCTGTCTAAGGAGAGGTTTGGTCACCTAATTGCGCGCCAGTAAGGAGAGAACCTTATTGGAAAGCCCCCTCTTTCCTAGGAACGGCCTGGTTGCCAGTATTGTGATTCTGTAATATTATTTGTGAATAATTAATTATTAATTTATATGATGAGGAAAATATTGATTTTATGTGGATATAGATGGAGAAAATTTTTAAAGTGACAATTGTTGAAAATTGAAATTTTATCTTTTTCTGATAAAATAATTCATTTAAATATATTATTTTAATAATATATTAATGGTGATATTTCTACAATGAATATGGGATATATGAGTATATGAGGAAAAAGAGTATTTTTGTTGCAATAAATATTAAAAAAGATTTTGTGTGTCAAGAGACCCATTTCTTGATGAAATTTGATTATAGCACAGTAAAATCGTCTGTTTGTGGATTTCAATTATTTACATTTGGAATTTGGAAAATCTTTCTTGAAGAAAGTTGTAGAGAATTGAATTTCCTATAAAACTCTCGAGATTCAAATTTTCCGATAAAAGGGCTATTTATTATGAATTATTGAAGTTCAAGTCTCAAATAATTGATTTTTTGGAAGTTTAAAATATTTAAAATAGAAAAACGCTTTTTTTATTACTTTTTCTAGAAGGTTGGCATGTGAAAAATGTTAGGAGCTGATTTCCAAAGAGGCGTAGGAGAATTTATTATTAATAATATATTATATTAAATTTTCTCGCTTTGGTGTTCTAAGCATTTTCCTATAAATAGGTGCTTAGGTTAGAATTGAAAATCACACCGTAAATCAAGTTTTCTCTCTCTATATTATCGAGTTATTCTTGTGAGTATTTTGAGTATACTTTGAGTATTGCTATACTGATGCAAGTTCAAGTCATAGCCTATATCCTGTTTCAACTAAGAAATCTTGTCTTTTTCGAGGTAAGGATGTTATTTTATTCAAAATGATATTATTTCTTCAATATCATTATCTTGAAATATTGGTTGGAAATTTTATCAAATTTGGAACTTTTTCATGCTCAAGGTTACTATTCACGAAGTTCTTATTCACGAGTCTGCTTCACGAAGTCAAGTGATGTTTTTTTTTTTGTGAAATTTCTATCTTTTAGTGTAAGATTTACTATTCACGATATCAAGACTATTCACGATATCTGACCTTTATTCACGAATACTTTCAAGACTATTCACCAAAAAATAAAATTTCTTCTTTTGTCCAAAATATCTATTCGGATACTAGCTTTGATTGTATCCATGTTTTGATCATTCTTGAATTTTACTCCACTCTGATTACTTATGAAGTATTTTTGAACTTGAATTGTTTAAAATACGAATTCTTAATATTTGTTTTTTTGTTTCACTGGATTCGTTTCCTTTTTCATCATCCTCAGTCCTAAATGATGATATTACTGAATATCTTTGGCCTGTAATGCAAAGATGAATGATTTCTTGATGAATATCTTTGGCCCATAGTGCAAAGATGAATGGATGTTGAGATGAACACGATGGATCGATTAATATCTTTGGCCCGTAGTGCAAAGATGAACAGTGTTTAGATGAACATGAGCAATCGATGAATATCTTTGGCTTCAGTAGTGCAAAGATGAATATTTGATTCCAGATATATATTGATTGATGTTACAGGGATAAAATATCGACGATGAACTTTTAAATTCATATATAGAAGATAGTAGTTTGCATTCTCTACTTAACTCTTCTAATGAATTGTTGTTTCCGCTGCAGTTGTTGAATTAAAACTGGTTGTCTATTGTATTTTATTAGATTTTTCCCTGTTGAAGACTAACGATAATTTGTTGTATATTATCTTAGTCATAATATTCTTTACTGGGCTAGTTGAGCTCACCCTTTTCCTTTTTGTTCCATTTTTCTTCTCGGGGAGGCGAGGATGTAGCGAGTACTTTAGTTGAAATGGAATGAAGGTTCTAGAGAGAGTTGTTTAGTAGTCCTCACCATTTTGTAAAATAATGTATAAATAATTGTGATGAGGATTTATTTGGGTATGTATATTGTCTAAGACAATATTTGTATTTAAACTCATAGTATATATATGTTGTCGTATTTTTTACGACAAATGTATTAATAAAGTTGTAGTTATTTACATACCATGTATTTGGCGACTCGAGAATGGGTTGGATGGAATGGACCTATTTTGGGGCGTCATGGTTGGTATCGAGCTTGAGGGATATGATATCTAACGGAGATCGGGGAATAGAACTAGGAGGGAGAGACAGAGTAAATCCTTCGCTAAGTGTGTCCTACCTAAGCTTATTTGTTAGTTGGTTAGATATAGGGATATTGTGTGATATATTGATTTTCTTAATTAACCCTTGTTTTATGATGATGATTTGAGAATGTCGATCGAGAATATTAACAATGGAGTAAATGAGATCGTGGAGATGCATGTATTTACCAACGAGGAGAACGTCAACAGTTGGCAATGTACCTCCCGTGAATAACACCACCGAGATGATGATGAACGAGGGGATGTTTAGAAGCTTTTTGCGCTTCATGCAAAAAATCGAGACGAGGAGACTCGTGTTCAAAATACTGAGGAGGAAATGATAGCAATTTACGGTGGTTACAATGACGATTCAAAGAGTTGGGACCACGAGCATTGCAGGGAAAGCGGATCCGATTAAGGCGGAGGCGTGGGTCAAACAAATTACCAAGATATTCGATGTCTTGGGATGCGGAGAACAGAAAGTTCCATTCACTACTTTTTATGTTCCGTGAACGCGGCATTTACTTGGTAGGAATCATGAGGCGTACCCATCCAAATTGCACTCAGTGTCGCCGGAGACGTTTGAAATAGTTCAATGATAACTACTTCCCGAAAAGTATTCGTCATATGAAGGAAGTGGAGTTTATTAGACCGAGCGCGAATAACATGACGGTTTCCTGTCATGCGAGGTGAAGTTCATGCGGAGTTATCCAGTTTTGCACCTCATTTGGTGGAGAATGAGGAACGATGATGTGCGCGGATGTTTCGAGAGGTTTGAAACCCGTCGTCGTCGATCTCATTTCTCATAAATTTTTCTCTATTCGGATGTTGTCAACAGGGCTCAGTTGTTAGAGCGAGATAACGAATACGTTCAACCGAGGGACCATAACCAGGATCATACCAAAGATAGCAGTCATCAGAATAGCGATAACCAGCGGAGAAAGAAGAATACGGACAAAGGCGGTAACCACTCTAGTGGTAATCGTGGCCATGAAAATAGAAGAAGCGAGTTGGGAGGAGATTATAAAAAGAGGAGATTCAACAACGACCATGTGAAGACGTCGGTACCCGATGCAATCGTTCCAAGGGAGGATAAAGACCACCAGTCGTATGTTAAAAATGCGGGAAAGAGGGACATATCAGCCCAAACTGCCCACAATAGTTTAAGGTATTCTATAATTGTGGAAAAGAAGGACATGTCGCTCGATATTGTATGGTATCGAAACCCAGTCCAGCGGGAATGGTGACTCAAAAGGATGTCCCAGAAAAGTCAAAGTCAACGGTTCCTAGAAGAGCGTTTGTCGTGACCGGTCAAAATCACGAGGAACCCGAACGAAGTTAGATTTCGTTAGTTAATTATAAATTCTTGCGAAGTTTATACCTTACTGAATCTGGGATTCTACCCATTCTTTTATCTCTTTCTTTACCAACGTTTGAACTTGACTACGGAGAAATTAGACTTTGACCTATTTATGGAGACTCAGTTAGAGAAAACTTTCATTACATCCGTTGTTTAGAAATCTTGCTTGATTCAGTTGGCACTATCACATTACACATTAACCTTATTTCTATAGAGATATTTGCTTTTGATGTGATTTTAAGGTTAACTACTCATTATGCCGAAATTGATTACTTTCGTAAGGTTGTTAGTTTTCATATTCCTCAAAGAACTCGTTATTCAATTCAAGCAATCAAACCATTGTAGTCAAACATTTTCATATCAAGCCATGAAGTCATTGATTTATTACGGATGTCAAGTTTTCTTAGTCCATGTTATGGATTTGAATAAAGACACGCCGATTTGAATAATATTCCTGTTGTTATTGATTTTTCCCCGACGTATTTCAAGAATTTCTTGGTTTACTCCCAAAGCTCGATATTAAATTTTGTATCGACTTTGAAACCCAGACAAAACTCATTTCTAAAATCTCATATCTAATGGCTCTATTGAACTTCTGGAGTTAAAATTCAACTATAGAATTTGGTACCGAGCCTTTATCCGGTGACTTCCTTTGTGGAATGCACCGCCGCATCTCCGTAGGAGACACCATATTCGTCAAGATAAGAAACGATAGGTGTCATTGTAACGTCTTATCCAAGGTTGGGATATGAGTCACAATTGAGAACAACCTAAGTCGGTAATCAAAATACGTAGCTTTACAGGCTTAGTTGGTTATTATCGAGATTCGTTGAAGGATATTTTCAATCGCTATTCCATTAACGCAAATGGTGACTCATAGAGATACAAAATTCGAATGGAGCAAGGAATGTGGGAAGAGCTTCAAGAACTCAAGAGGAGACTCATTTTAGACATGTTCACCATGTCATCCTGGAAAGCGAACGTGGTAGGTGGCGTGTTGAGTAGAAGATCGTGATACAAAATCTGAGTCTGATCTTGTCAAAGACTCATTTCAGTATAATTTATAAATAATAGAGATGGAGATGAAAACTCTAGGTACCCACGTGATGATATACGAGTATAATCGACTTTAATCGATAAAGTTAAAGTCGCTCAAGCTTACACAATCGAGTGATGAATTTGAAGAAGGAGGTGCAAGAAGTTGTTATTTCAAAAGCGAGAATCGGTGAGGTGAGGAAAGCTCAAACCTTCGATTTATTAATCCATTTGAAATTCTCGATCGAATAGAAATCGTGGCCTATAGACTCGCTTTTACCGCCAAGTATGACGCGCGTGTTCATAACGCTTTTTACGTATCGATGTTACGTAAATATGTGGACGACCCGAACCACGCCATTGAGTTAGAACCAGACGAGATAGCCAAGACTTAACGTCGAGGAGAGGTACTTGTCAAGATCTTGGATAGGAAAGAACATGTCCCATGTACTCGAGATTATACCACAAGTTAAAGTTTTGTGGAGAAATCATGCTTTATTGAGGAAATGACCTGAGAGTTGGAAACGGAAATGAAAGCGAGGTATTCTCATCTTTTCGAAACACCAGGTATGTACGTCAATTTCGAGGACAAAATTTCATAAGGAGGGGAGGTTGTAAGACCCTAAATTATTAATAAATGAAATTTATTTTCCTCTATTTATTATTTTGAAATAGTAAGGGTTGATTTGATTAATGTGGATAGTTATGGGTAAAATACGCAAATATTTCGAATAAGCAAGTGGTTATAAAATATTCATTATTGCTTGGGAATATTCGTATTTATTTAACGCAGCCTTTATGGGCCCCATAACTGAAAGCGATTGGATGAAGAAAACGACAAATATAAGTTGTTTATAAATAACTGGCGTGTTGTTATTCTGAATTATCTTCATGGAATACCCGGTGGTTAAAACACACTAATACGTCTGCGTTGTTGAGCAATAACACACTATTGTATTGTACCAATTATTGATTCTTACGTAAGAAGGCACTACTCAATAATTGTTACGATAATTATTGTTCGAAGATTTTATTTTATTGATTCAATAATTGTTTGCATTGATAGTTTATATTCTTCGTTGTTTCAATAAATTGTCATTACACAAGATTTTCATTATCTGAGAGCAATAATTCATATTATCCTAATAATATTATTGGATAACATTATTGACAATGTCTAGAAAGTTACATCAAGGAGAGGTTTGGTCACCTAATTGCGCTACCAGAAGGAGAGATCCTTATTGAAAGCCCTCTTCCTGGTGAAGAGCGGCTGGTTGCAAAGATCTTGTGATTCTCAGTAATATTATTTGTGAATAATTAATTATTAATTTATATGATGAGGAAAATATTGATTTTATGTGGATATAGATGGAGAAAATTTTTAAAGTGACAATTGTTGAAAATTGAAATTTTATCTTTTTCTGATAAAATAATTCATTTAAATATATTATTTTAATAATATATTAATGGTGATATTTCTACAATGAATGTGGGATATATGAGTATACGAGGAAAAAGAGTATTTTTGTTGCAATAAATATTAAAAACAGATTTTGTGTGTCGGTAGACCCATTTCTTGACTGAAATTTGATTATAGCCTGTAAAATCGCCCGTTTGTGGATTTCGGTCAATTGTTGTTTGGAATTTGGAAAACCTTTCTTCTGCAAAGTTGTAGAGAATTAAATTTCCTATAAAAACTCGCGAGATTCAAATTTTCTGATAAAAGGGCTATTTATTATGAATTATTGAAGTTCCGAAGCTCCGAAATAATTAATTTTTAGAAGTTTAAAATATTTAAAATAGGAAAAATGTTTTTTATTACTTTTTCTAGAAGTTTGGCATGTGGGAAATGTTAGGAGCTGATTTCCAAAGAGGCGTAGGAGAATTTATTATTAATAATATATTATATTAAATTTTCTACTTTGGTGTTCTAAGCATTTTCCTATAAATAGGTGTTTAGGTTAGAATTGAAAATCACACTAAATCAAGTTTTCTCTCTATATTATCGAGCGTATTCTTGTGAGTATTTTGAGTATACTTTGAGTATTGCTATACTGGTGCAAGTTCAAGTCATAGCCTATATCCTGTTTAAACCTGAAATCTTTGTCTTTCGAGGTAAGTGATGTTATTTTATTCAAAATGATATTATTTCTTCAATATCATTATCTTTAAATATTGGTTGGAAATTTTATCAAATTTAGAACTTTTTCATATCGGGTTACTTATTCATGAGTTACTATTCACGAGTTACTATTCACGAGTACTATTCACGAAGCGTAAAGATGTTTTTTTGTGAAATTTCTATCTTTTAAGTGTTTGAGTTACTATTCACGATATCGACACTTATTCAATCAAAAATGAAATTTTTTCTTTTTGTCCAAAATATCTATTCGGATACTAGCTTTGATTGTATCCATGTTTTGATCATTCTTGAATTTTACTCCACTCGATTACTTATGAAGTATTTTTGAACTTGAATTGTTTAAAATACTGAATCCTTAATATTTGTTCTTTTGTTTCAATTGGATTCGTTTCTTTTAAAATATTTTTCATCATCCTCGATCCTAAATGATGATATTATCAATATCTTTGGCCTCAGTAGTGCAAAGATGAATGATTTCTTGATGAATATCTTTGGCCCGTAGTGCAAAGATGAGCGTATGTTGAGATGAACATGACCGATCGATTTATATCTTTGGCCCAGAGTGCAAAGATGAGCAGTGTTTAGATGAACATGACTAATCGATGAATATCTTTGGCTCAGAGTGCAAAGATGAATATTTGATTCGGATATATATTGATTGATGTTACAGGATAAAATATCGACGATGAACTTTTAAATTCATATATAGAAGATAGTAGTTTGCATTCTCTACTTAACTCTTCTAATGAATTGTTATTTCACCGCAGCTTGTTGAATTAAAAGCTGGTTGCTATTGTATTTTATTAGATTTTTTCCTGTTGAAGACTAACGATAATTTGTTGTATATTATCTTAGTCATAATATTCTTTACTGGGCTAGTTGAGCTCACCCTTTTCCTTTTTGTTCCATTTTTCTTCTCAGGAGGCGAGGATGTAGCGAGTACTAGTCGGAGTATGGAATGAAGGTTCTAGAGAGAGTTGTTTAGTAGTCCTCACCATTTTTGTAAAATAATGTATAAATAATTGTGATGAGGATTTATTTGGGTATGTATATTGTCTAGAAGACAATATTTGTATTTAAACTCATAGTATATATGTTGTCGTATTTTGCACGACAAATGTATTAATAAAGTTGTAGTTATTTCTGTACCATGTATTTGGCGACTCGGAATGGGTTGGATGGAATGGACCTATTTTGGGGGCGTCACAGTGAGCAGGAGTGTATGTTACAATATGCTCAGGTATACTATTCGTTTTAAATTCAAATATATACTATGCATGTTATTTAATTTTCATTTGGTTATCTTTAACTGAATCATATATATGGACTAATGAGTTACATTATATTATATCAACAGGGTGACGAACGGACTGACGAGGGGGATGACGATGATGGCGATTTTCATACTCCAGAGCAGCGTCGACGCCCCCCGTCGATCCTCCTCACACCGGGGGCTCTACTAGCTTGACATAGTTTACATTCTTTCATAGTTTAAATTATTTTTGACTTAGTTTACATTCTTCTAAGTTACATTATTTTGTAGTTTACATTATTTTTGAGGTATTGTAGTTTAAACCTTGTCATTACTTTAGTTTAAAATATCTCTTTACTTTAGTTTTGTTGCGATTTGACATTTAGTTTAATTTAGCTTAATGGGATGTTTGATATAGTTTAGTTTAGATTAATGGGATGTTTTTGACATTTTTACTTCTCATTTAGTTGGTTTTTGACATATTGTTGGCCTTGGCATGTGTTGTTGGGAAAACATGAACAGATACAAGTACAACAAATATGGGTTAAATCCCTGGATATTGCAAAAATAAATAAAACATTTTTAAAAAAAACACTATTCTCGACGGATTTTCGTCGAAAGTAAGTCCTTACCATTTTAGTCATGTGCCATGTGACACATCTATTCTCGACGGAACAGTGGTAATATCAACGGATTTCCGTCGAGGTTAAGGGCATTACCATTTTTGACAGGCTGCCACGTGGCATGCTTATCATCGACCGAATATCCTCAACAAACTATTTTCAGTAGGACATATATTAACCCCGACTGAATATTCGGTCGAGGATACTTCCATCGAGTTTAAGTATCCCCGACCGAAAGATCGACGAACTTAATTTCGACCTGCTTATATACGACCGAATTTCCGATCGAATATTCCGTCGAAAATAAGGTTAACCTCGACGGAATATCCTTACTACCGACAGAATATTCTGTCGAAAATAACCCTTTTTGTTGTAGTGAAGTATTGTTCTAAAAAATTAAATAAAAACTAATAAAAAATAAGGCACCTCTAGTAAAATACTTATTAGAAAGGATTAACTGTATATCGGACTACGAAGTATACACTATTTTACACTTCGTATCCCAAAGTTTAAATATTCTTATTCCGCTACTCAAAGTATCGTTAAGTAACCACGATGGATCCTATTTAGATTTCAGATCAATTTTTTGCTAAAAATGGTAATGTGTACTAATTTAATATTTAAATATAGTTGACTGTATAAATACCGTAATTGACTTAATTAACTTATAGAAATACATGTTAAATACTAGATTAACAAAATAAAGGGTAATTAAAAATATGCAATTATATAACTTAATTGCATATTAATAGTTTTCATCTCATTTCGTTCATCAAAGCAAAACAGGGTGAAAATCTACATCTTCACCTCATTCATTTTAATTTGATCTTCATCTTCATTATCAATCCAAAGGTCCTTGAATTATGGCAAATTTTTGTGAAAGATCTAGAAAGTTCAAACTTAAATCTATGATTGATGCGATTGGTTTTGGTCACGATCACCATGGATGCTTAAATCAAAGGCTCGATTTGGGGTTCTTATTTGGGTTTTTTTCTTGGATTTTTCTGGGTTTGGTGGTCTTTTCCCATTGTTGGTGTTCTTCAATCGTGTCACTGCTCGTAAATTGAAAAGATTTGCTCCCAAGTCTTTTAATCACCAAACATGTATATAAATTATTCTTTTTTTCTTTCTTTACACGAATTTCACGTCTCTGCATATTTTTGTATTGAATTATTTGGTGTATGAGATAATAGATGGGGAAAAATAATATTGATTGTGGTTTGGAATTTATGGGTGTTTAGATTTTTAAAACTATGGGTTATGGAATTGTCAAATTGATTTATAAATTAATATACTCACGGGTGGATCTATATACGGGACAACATAGGCAGCTACCCCTGCTGGAATTTTTTTTATAGGTATAGGGGCAAGGCAGATATATAAATTAATAAATTTAAGAAGGCAGATTAATGGAAGAGTTAAAATTGGAGGAGACACAATAAATTTCATAAACCAATTCTAAATACAAGTACAAAAATCTTCTTAGTTTTAAGTTTTGGTGAAATCTTAGATGTACAAAACTAGTTTATGCTATGAAATTAATTCATGATTTTGTTTGACTATAGAAATCAAATTTGGTTTGAGGCTTTGAGTATGGGGAATCATTCAAATTAAATTATGACAAGTAACCAAAAAAAATTTCTAAAATGTATATCTAACTGTTTTTTAATTTGAAATTCACTTTTTTAGTTTGGATTATGAATATTTATTGCAGTTTGTAAACATTATTGTGATTAGTTCAAGTTTTCTTTATTTAACTTCAACAAAAATATTATTTAAAATCCGCCCCTGTTGGGAAAAATTACTGGATTCTCCCCTGAATATACTTTAATCTTCATATTTAAGATGATTTGGGTTTTGGGTTTTTGGGCTTTTGGGCTTTTGGTTTTTGGGCTTTTGGACTTTTTTCTTTGCTCATTCTTTGATAGGTTGTGACACAAGCATGAGGGGGTCAGAATTTTTCAACAATCTTTCGATTCAGGCTCCAATGGTTTAACAAATTATTTCAAGTGGTTGGACAAAAAAACTACTCGAGAATATTTATTGTGAAGTCCAATTCAAGGGAACCGTCAAAGCATTCATCAACGCATTCATTGGGAATATGATTCTTAGTTTAATGGTTTGGTTCATGCAAAGGTTAAAGTTTGATGGAGAGACTAAAGGAAAATCAGTGCAAGTCTTAAACGCGTTAAAAATAACTAAGAAAATGATTTTGACTTATTCATGACCGTAATTTTGCTTTTATCTTGTATCGAGTAAAAGGCCCGCCGCCAAGGCATCGGGAGATTCTATAATGCATGCAAATGTGCCAGCTTCCGATTTTGTACTAATAGTAGCACACCCCGTGCCGTCACGCAACACAGAAATCGAGGAACACATTTTTGCTTGTTTTAATCAGGATTTTCTTTCATATTTGGGGACTTTCATATCTTTCCATAATTCTAATGTATCTAGGATATTTATTAGATATGATTCGATTTTCATATTGATTTGTTAGCTAAAATTTCTATTTCCATTCAAATTCTTAATTATTCCTTATAGGAATTAGGGTTTTGATTTCTTATTTCTTATAAAATTAGGATTTCTTCCATTATTATAAATAGATTACGTAGCTGATGTAATAGGGGGGACTTTTTGATTAATAAAATTACTTTGTGAGATTATTCTCATCTTTTGGTTCTTTGAAGAATTCCTAAGTAATTTCTTAATTTATTCTTTGAGATTCAATTTTTATTATCATACAATAATACATAGTTGTGTGTAGCGTCTGCTACCGCACCAATCGTCAATTGTGCCGAGATTTCCGTTTCAATATAAACACGGGATTTAGGTGTCGTTGGTATTCCATTCAACACTGATTTCATTGCTTGATCGATTGTATCAAGGTTTTTGAAGTGTCGAGAGAGTTCCATACTATCAACTGTGCTAGAAACGATATGGACGACAATCACCTCACGCAAGCGTGTCGTGGAGTCTATCAAGTGTGTCTTAGAGATAAAAAATGAAGTTGGTTTGATATTTGTGTTTTAGAGAGGAAGTAAAATGAGTTTAAGATTTCTTCCCCAATTGTCGTTGCAAATATGGGTTTAAATGTTTGATTTATGGGTTTAGGAGTTTGGTTACATGTGGGGAATTTGACAAATCTAATTTGATTAAAGTATTGTGTTTTTCATATTGTATGTTTGAATTTATGACTTTTGAGATTTTGAGATTTGGCAAAATTTCGAAGATGATGAACGAATTGGAATTTTTAATTTGAGATTTTCGAGCTTAATTCATGAATGATTAGAAGGGAAGAGAATTAATGATTAATCAGGAAGATGATAAAGATGGGGAAGACGAAAATAAAATAAATAAATTTGGGGCATTTGAAGATTCTAAAGTATATCTCTTTTAAATAACATACCTTTATTAAAATTACGTCGTTTTAGAGATTCTATTAAAAAATAAAATAATATTAAAATAAAGTGATCCCACTTGATTTCCTTTTATTTACAAAAATATCACCCGCCATCCAAACTTAGCATTAATAACCATCTTCATTCCCACATGAAATTTATATCACCTCATGGATTAATATTTTGTGAATTTTTTAAATAAAAAATCAATTTTAGTTATATTTACAATGGTATACACATGAAAATTAATCATATTTTAGCGTATACATGATAAAAGTAAGAAAAATTAAATAATAATAATATATTCACAAGGACATATATTTTAATTATTTAATTTTTAATTGTATAAATATTAATTTAATTAGTATATAACTATTCGGGTTCAGGGGTAGAGTAGGGGTAGGGGTAGGGGTAGGGGTAGGGGTGGGGGCGGGTTCGGGTGAGAATTGGGGCGGGGAAAGTAAATAACATCTCTTCCTCATTTTCATAAATAACATTTGATGATTTTTTATTTCTAATCATATTTTTGATCAGAGTCAAAATTACAGTTCTCATTTAGAATGGAATATGAGAATAACCGTTGACAAATTGTCACCCTAGTATGTTTCATTAAAAGACTGAAGCCTCAAAGGTAAATAAATCCCAACATTGTTTAACTTGTATATGTTGTGAAACTGTTTCCCTAATCTTAAAAATAAATAAATTAAATTTAAAAAATAGGAAACAAGGTAAAAACTTCTTCCCAAAATAAAAATTCTCCATCCAGTAATTGATTTCTTATTGAAAGGACATATAATCACATCTGTAGAAAGTTACGTCATTAATTCCATATTATCTCCTTCTTGGACTGCTGGATGGTATATAGAAAGAAAGAAAAAATTAAGAAAACAATACTCCTTTCATATTCTACAAAAGACGGATCTTATTTGTAATTTTTTCAAATATTAATAATGTACTCCCTCCGTTTTAAAAGTAAAAATATAATTTGATTTTTGAGCTCAAATAATGACATATTAAATTTTAAATTGATGTGAATTTATTTAATTTTAGAAAATATAATTATTATAATTGTATTGTATATAATTTATTTCATTCTAAAATTTTTTGAGTCATACTAATTTTAAAGTTTAATATGTTGTCGTTTAATTTCAAAAGTTAAATTGTATCTCTAATTTTGAAAGCAGATGGAGTATTTTATTTCAAAGTTATAAATAAATACTAATTAAATAATAGTGGATTGATAATAAAATTAGTTTGTCAAAGCTGAAGGTATTGTATTACTTTATACTACTATCAATAAAAAGAT